>CM054164.1:33866904-33984490 GCA_028751875.1 Rapana venosa
CAACTCATCACGCAACAGGCTATTTTCAACATTATAACTGATGTGACGTGTAATGCACAACTGATCACACAACAGGCTATTTTCAACATTATAATGACGTGACGTGTAATGCACCACTGATCACACAACAGCCTATTTTATTTTCAACATTTTCACTAATATTCTGCCACTGAGGCTGATACGATTTCTCTTGATAACTAAGCTTGAAACTAATGTTTCCAAAGATGGAGATACGTAATACTTAATGCAAATGTACACAATTTTCTGTTCTTTTCATAAACTAAGGGTTCTTTAAACCTCCAACGTGAAAATAGGGGTAAAGGGGTGGGCAGGAAACATATCTCCATATATTTTTTGTTTTCAGGATATTAAAAGATATGACTAAGACTGTGAAAGTCATAATACAGGATTAATTGTTTGAAAACATTGGTTCATTCTTTTTTCAAAGTTTTATTTGTTCACTCATGATTTTTTGCTATTCACGCATTCAAATGAAATATTTATTTGTCCATTTATCTATCACATGTTATTTTTTCTCTCATTGTTTTATATATTTACTCTTTTTTTAATAGCACTTATCTACTTATTTGTACATTAGGGAAGTACTTTAAATTGGGTTTTTTTTTTTAAAATGACTTATTTATTTGCTATATTAAAACACCATTTTTTAATTCAATCATTAATCGTGTTTCGTTCCTTAGTTCAATAACGTAATCCACTGACATCATACATTAAAAAAATTAATAATTATGAAGTTAAGTTTGAGAAATGCATACAATATCAAGTCATTGTAACAAACCAGAGAGTTCTGTTGTCATGAGAAAACAGGGTGTGTCAGGCTGTGGAAGTAGGGCACAGGTGAAGCCACCTGACAGTACCTGGCATCCCCATCAGGTGCAACCTACCTTCAGTGTCAGCCTCTTTCCCCTCATACTGCCCAGACACACTTCGCACGTGTCGCTCGGAGGCTTTGGCCTCAAGGTTGTCTGCTGTAAAGGAAAATAAAATGGAGACCAATGTGGTTGGTTAGCTAAATACACAGCACACACACACACACACACACACACACATACACACACACACACACACACACACACACACAACACACACACACTATCATTATAACTACTATCAACAACTTTACCATAATAATTATTTTCTCCACTAACATCAACATCAATATCAGATTCTGAAATAATCTAGAAAACATTAACATCATAATCATCACTTCCATCTTTTTGTGTAAAGAAATGAAGAACGGCTTGTGTAACACACACACACATCACACCACACACACACACACACACACACACCACACACACACACACACACACACACACACACACTCACACACACACAGGACACTCACACCACACTCACACATCACACACTCACACACCACACACACACACACACACACACACACACCACTCACACACACACACACACACTCACCACCAACACACACTCACCACACACCCACACACACAACCACTCACACACACACACTCACTCACTCACACACACACACACACACTCACACACACACTCACACACACTCACACACACATATACCCACTCACACACACACATGCACACACAGACACACACATACATGCAGACAACAGTCACCTACAAACACACTCCTTGTCTCTCTGTTTGTCTTACACACACACGCAACACACACACACACCACACACACACACACACACACACACACACACACACACACACACACACACACACACACTCATTCCCTGATGGGATGGGTGAGGCAATTTACATTCTGGAAGACCCCTGTGGTGTTGGGCTGGGAAACTTGCAGCAACAACAACAGCAACAATAGCAAAAGCAAAAGACAAAAACAACAGCCATAAAAAGAGCAACAAAAAGAATGATACAACAAAAACAACAACAAGAACGAAATATATGCTGCTATATAAATAATAAATCGTCATATATTAAAACGCAAAAAGAAAGATGTAGTAAGTAACTGTGCAGTATGGCCTAGTCAAAGAAGGAACTAGTCAGTGATGTGTGCAGTATGGCCTAGTCAAAGAAGGAACTAGTCAGTGATGTGTGCAGTATGGCCTAGCCAAAGAAGGAACTAGTCAGTGATGTGTGCAGTATGCACTAGCCAAAGAAAGAACTAGTCAGTGATGTATGCAGTATGGACTGGCCAAAGAAAGAACTAGTCAGTGATGTGTGCAGTATGGACTGGCCAAAGAAAGAACTAGTCAGTGATGTGTGCAGTATGTACTAGCCAAAGAAAGAACTAGTCAGTGATGTGTGCAGTATGGCCTGGCCAAAGAAGGAAGAACTAGTCAGTGATGTGTGCAGTATGGACTGGCCAAAGAAGGAAGAACTAGTCAGTGATGTGTGCAGTATGGACTGGCCAAAGAAAGAACTAGTCAGTGATGTGTGCAGTATGGCCTGGCCAAAGAAAGAACTAGTCAGTGATGTGTGCAGTATGTACTAGCCAAAGAAAGAACTAGTCAGTGATGTGTGCAGTATGGCCTGGCCAAAGAAGGAAGAACTAGTCAGTGATGTGTGCAGTATGGACTGGCCAAAGAAGGAAGAACTAGTCAGTGATGTGTGCAGTATGGACTGGCCAAAGAAAGAACTAGTCAGTGATGTGTGCAGTATGGCCTGGCCAAAGAAAGAACTAGTCAGTGATGTGTGCAGTATGGACTGGCCAAAGAAAGAACTAGTCAGTGATGTGTGCAGTATGGCCTGGCCAAAGAAAGAACTAGTCAGTGATGTGTGTAGTATGGACTGGCCAAAGAAAGAACTAGTCAGTGATGTGTGTAGTATGGCCTGGCCAAAGAAAGAACTAGTCAGTGATGTGTGCAGTATGGACTGGCCAAAGAAAGAACTAGTCAGTGATGTGTGCAGTATGGACTGGCCAAAGAAAGAACTAGTCAGTGATGTGTGTAGTATGGCCTGGCCAAAGAAAGAACTAGTCAGTGATGTGTGCAGTATGGACTGGCCAAAGAAAGAACTAGTCAGTGATGTGTGCAGTATGGACTGGCCAAAGAAAGAACTAGTCAGTGGTGTGTGCAGTATGGACTGGCCAAAGAAAGAACTAGTCAGTGGTGTGTGCAGTATGTACTGCCAAAGAAAGAACTAGTCAGTGATGTGTGCAGTATGGCCTGGCCACAGAAGAGAAGAACTAGTCAGTGATGTGTGCAGTATGGACTGGCCAAAGAAGGAAGACTAGTCAGTGATGTGTGCAGTATGAGACTGGCCAACAGAAAGACAACTAGTCAGTGATGTGTGCATATGCCTTGGCCAAAGAAGAACTATCGTGATGTGGCAGTATGGACTGGACAAAGAAAAACCTAGTCAGGATGTGCTGCGTATGCTGGCACAAGAAAGACTGTCAGTGATTGTGTAGTATGGATGGCCAAAGGAAAGAACTAGTCATGATGTGGTAGTATGCTGGCCAAAGAAGAACTAGTCATGACTGTGTGCAGTATGGCTGGCCAAAGAAAACTAGTCATGTGATGTTGCAGTAGGATGGCCAAGAAAAACTAGTCAGTGATGTGTGTAGTATGCGCCTGGCCTAAAGAAAGAACTAGTCAGTGATGTGTGCAGTATGGACGTTTGGCCAAAGAAGAACTAGTCATGATTGATGCAGTTGGACTGGCAAAGAAAGAACTAGTCATGGTGTGTGCAGTATGATGCAAAGAAAGAACCAGTCATGGTGTGTGCAGTATGGCTGCCAAGAAAGAACTATCAGTGATGTGTGCAGATATGGACTGGCCAGAAGAACTATCAGTGTGTGTGCAGTATGTGACTGGCCAAAGAAAGAACTAGTCGTGGGTGTTGCAGTATGACTGCCAAAGGCCCTGAAGAGCAAGTCATCAGTGGTGGCAACCAGAGGCAGAAAAAAAACAGGATGTACAGACAGCAGCTCCTGTCATCCATTCGGGAGGAACCATGAGCTCGTGGAGACAGATGAGGAAAACCACCACAGCAGACTTCCTGGATGTCTCCATGTTCTGAAATTGTGTCATAGCCACAGTGATTATCGAGCTGGGTTTCATTATTAGTGTATGTGAAGAGACAATACAAATGGCTAAGAAAATGGGATGCTCAAAATCACTAGTTGTTCATGCTCTAGAAGACAAAAGTGGATCGGTGTCAGAGGTAACGGGATGTCTACGAAATGCGAAAAGTCGGTCGGGTGTGTGCGCGGTTCGTACCCGTTTGGGCCGAAATTTTTCCCATCCATTAAACCCTGAGTGGTGGCTGGGCGCTAGTCTTCGGATAGGACGATTAACCGAGGTCGTGTGATTACACAAATTTTCAGCGCACGTAATAAGAACCACGGCAACAAGGGAGTTTCCTGGGCAAAATCTTAGAAAAAAGCCACTCTGTAGGAAACAAATACAGTTGCAGACCAAAAGAAAAAAAAAGAGGAAAAAAAAGGGTGGCGCTGCTCTTGTGGCGACGCGCTCTCCCCGGGGACAGCAGCCCGAATTTCACGCAGAGAAATCTCGTGACTTAAAGTGGTATAAAATAAAAACAAATAAAAAAAGGTTAAAGTAAAAGGGAGTAACCTGTCATTTTAAAATCAAAACTTGAGTGACAAAGGTGGGGAAATTCTCACGGAAATGACTGCAATATTATACAGGTGGCATGAATATAGAGGAGTACTGTTTCACACCAACAACAGCACTACTGGTGAATTGACACACAATGTAGATCCACAAATGCTGCATCCTTTGCCTCAACAGGGAGAAATTACTGATGGCATCAAGCAACTAGAAAGGCAGATCCTTGTAATTGACATCATACTAAGTGAGCTGTTGAAGAACTCATGCCTTTTCAGTTTTACAGCTCTATATCATCTATTCAAGACAGTTTGGGAGACCTGCTAACGGTGCAGTGAGCAGATGCAGCAAGAGTTTGTCATGTTTCACAACAGAGATACTAGAGACTGAGGCAATTACAGAAGAGTCCTCCTTAGAAGCCTCACATGCAAAGTTCTGAACATCATCAACAGTATCAAAAATGGCATTGAAAGCAAGACATGGATATAGACATGGAAGAGGAACAACAGACATGCGTGTCTGTTCTTCACACACTGTTAGAGAAAATTTAAAACACTGAAGATGAGGTATTTATAACTTTCAGACTATAGTAAGGCTTTTGATAGATTCAAATATTACCATCTATTTATTACAATGTAAAAAATTGGCTTTCCAAAGCATCTGATCCTGCTCATAGCAGATTTGTTTTCAGATCAGAAGGCAGTCAAATGATGGAATGGCAGGCACTGTGAGTTCTTTAATATTAAAAGGAGTCGGTCAGGTTTGCATACTATCCCCAAATCTTTTAAGCATATTTACAGACATAATCACAAGAAGGGTAAACAAATCTGACACTGGCATTAATATATGAAGCAGAAACATCACTAACCTCAGGTACATTGAAAAAGATGAAAGTGATGCGCATTGGTGGTGCATCCACACCTCAGAATATCAACATGAATGGAGCAAATCTGAATTACATTCAAACTTTCAAATATTTAAAAGAGAACAATGGCTCATGTCTACAAGATGGCAAGGCTAGAATTGGTATGACCAAGCAAAAGATGACTCAGTTAAAGAACATTTGGAAAGACAGAGGATTAAGCAAATATCTCAAAACACTCATGTGGCCTGTACTGCTGTATGGGTAGACACCTAGACACTTCCAAAAAATGGAAAAGGACAAAATAAACGCAGCCAAAATGGGGCTCTACAGGTGACTTCTAAGAGTTCAATGGCCAGACAGGACAACACATGAAAGTATTCTTGATGAACTCTCTGTGCAAAGACAAATGCTGGCTGACATTGATAAGTGCAGACTGAGATACGTTGATCATGCAAACAGACAGACACATCTGATGACAACAGTTCTCCAAGGTAAGGTTGAGGTCGGAAGGAAAAGAGGCAGACCACCAACATTCTACATTACCATTATCACTGAGGTTAGTGGTCTGGGAGGAAGGCTACAGGAGATTGCAGAACTCAGCAGAGACTGAGAAAAATGGCAAACCCTGGTGACAATGCATGGAGCTCCTTCCAATGAGAGTGGTGATGGAGACAGTTGAGTTGAGGTTATAATTGTCATTATCATTATTCTTACCTTTATTATTGTGCTTATTGTTATCATTATCGTCATTATTATTATTATTATCATTATTATTATTATTATTATTTTTATTATTGGCATTATTATTATCATTGTGAATGTGCTGAGAGACAAGGCTAAAGGCAGGGTAGGGAAAGAGTGGAACATGCAATTCTAGCAACAGCAATTCATAGCAAGTGTGTGAACAGCAACCAGCAAAAGAAGACTCAGGGGAAGACAGCAGCTTGTGGTTGTCACCTCTTTATTGGGCCCTCTGGTACATCTACTGCTGTAGGGGTGGAAGGTCTCTCTCGCCACATTTTCATTCAAACAGAAGTAAGACTCCACTGGCATTGGACCTCATTATCTAACCACACTACTACCCCTCTATATATACACGCCATGCAAAATGCATAGGCAGCACCACCATGCTCGCACAGGTTAGGCTGATTTGGCCCAAGATGGAGGAAATTTTGTGTTTTCTCATACACTGTCAGTGGTGATTGTCTTACTGTCGGCGAAATGAAACTAGACATCATTATTACAGCGAGGTGAGGTCCCTTGAAAAATCCAAGCTCAGAAACAGTGAGTGAGAGAGTGTGTCATCTGAGAACAAACATGTAAAGCATGACAGCAACAACTCAGTGGAAGAAAGCGGTACACACACATACACACACACCCACACCACCAATTCACACTGTAACCACATCGAACACATCACACCATACCCCACCACACCACACTACACCCTCACACACCCCCACACCCACACCACTACAACACCTCACCCAAATGGGCCACACTAATTCACACCCACCACCCCCACTAGGCACAACCACACCCACACATCACCTCACCAGACAAAACCACCACACCAACACCACATCACATTACACCACACCACACCCAAATCCACACCTACAGCCACGCAAATCCACCCCCACCCATACATCACACACCCACACGACACTGACCTCACCCACACTCACACTTTCCCCACCCACACCCCCAACACCATCCACACCCACACCCTTAAAAACAATTATACCACATCCATTTCCAGTTCACATAGCCCCACTACCAAAACATACAAATTCACAGCCACACACCCCACACACACACACACACACACACACACAACACACCCACAACACACACACACACACACACAGCACACACACACACACCCTCAGACTCCAAAAAACCTGATCCACCGAAATACTACAAACCACACCCCCACCACACCCACCCCCTTCACCCACACATCACCCCCACCACACCCATATCACCCACACCACTTCCACACCACACCAACCCACACCCAAATCACACCCACACCACTACACCCCACTGCAATCATCACCTACACCACATTATCCACAACACCACAACCACATACACATCTCACGTCCCACACCATACCCGCACCATCCACACAACACCACCCATACCAACCACACTACATCCTCACCCCCCACCTTTCCACAACACCCACACCTACAACACCACCCCACACACCCACCAATCCCACCACACCAAAACTACACTCATACCATATCTTCATCAAGCCACACCCACACACTACCAAACACACCCACACTGCACTCACAGCACACCCACACCAACCGCAAGACCAAACCACCCACAACTCACCCATATCACCCAAACCATGCCCCCATCACCCACCCCTCACCCACACCACTCCCACATCACTCCCACATCACTCCCACTTCACTACACACCGCACCCACATCACCAAAATCACCACCCATACCACACACACAACGCCCACATCATCCACAACACACCCGCATAACCCACAACACACCACCCACACCCACACCCCACATTACCAACACCCACATCACCCACATTGTCCATTCCAGTACTGCACCACCCACAACACACCATCCACAACGCACGCACATTCAAGCACACAACCAAACCACACACACACCCACCACCACCACATCACCACACGACACCACAGCCACATCCAAACCACACACACTACAAAACCCACACCACAACACACATACACACACACACAATACACGCATACACGCACACACACACACACACACACAACACACATATATACTATGTCTACAATGCAAGGACTGATTGGGGTCAACTCATTGTCACTCTACTGGTCTAAGGGAAACAGCCACTGTTTGTAACTAGCAGAACACAGGATACAGCGAGGTGAGGTCCCTTGAAAAATCCAAACTCGGTAACAGTGAGTGAGAGAGTGTGTCATCTTAGAACAAACATGTAATGCATGACAGCAACAACTCAGTGGAAGAAAGCGGTACACACATACACACACATACACACATACACACCAACGATTCACACTTAAACCACATCGCACGCATTAACCCATACCACACCACACCACACCTTACTACACCCACACACCACACCACTACCACATCACACCCAAATAACCGCACTAGGCCACATCACACCCACACAACGCCTCACAAGATAAAACCACCACACCAGAAAACACCAACACCACATCCACATTACACCCACACCACACACCACACCCACTCCACACCTACAGCACAGCAAACCCACACCACACATACACCACACACCCACACGACACTGACTTTCCCCACCCACACTCACACTACTCACACTACCCACACCACCAACGCCATCCACACCACACCTGAACAACAATCATACCAAAACCACACCAGTCCCCACCAACACCCACTACCAAATCACACCACATTCACAGCACACACCCATACACACCACATGACTCACAAAAAAAGCTGAATCACCGACACTGCACATCCACACCGCCAACACATTACCCACGCCACACCCTCACTACACCAACACCACACCCACTTCACCTACACATAACCCACCCAAACCACACACCATCCACACCACAATCACCATCTACACCACATTACCCACACCACGACAACCACCTACACATTTAACGTCCCACACCACACCCACACCACCCACCCAATCCACACCACATCAAAACTACACTCATACCATCAAGCCACACCCACACACTGCCAAACTACACCACACTGCACTCACAGCACACCCACACCAACCGCAAGACCCACACACCACGCACATCAATCCCACACCACTCATACACCAATACCACATTTCCACACCACACCCACACCCCTCCCACACCACCCACACCACCCACACCACACCCACACTACACTTCTATCACTTACACATCACTCACACCACATGCACAACACTCCCATATCACCCACACCACCACACATCCCTCCCACATCACCCACACAACACCCACACCACACGCACATCACTGGGAATCCTACATCACCCACACCACACGCACATCACTGCCACATCACTCCCAGATCATTCCTTCACCACACCCACACCACACGCACATCACTCCCACATAACCCACACCACACCAAACCACACGCACATCACTCCTTTACCACACCACACAACACCCACACAACACGCACATCACTCCCACATCACCCACACAACACCCACACTACACACACATCACTCCCACATCACTCCCACATGACTCCTTCACCACAACCACACCACACCCACACCACACGCACATCACTCCCACATGTGTGTGTGTGTGTGTGTGTGCTGCTGCTTTCTTTCACTGACTTGTTGCTGTCATGCATTACATGTTTGTTCTCAGATGACACACCTCTCTCACTCACTGTTACTTAGCTTGGGTTTTTTCACGGGACCTCACCCATATCACCTACACCACCCACACACCATCTACACCACCACCTATACCACATCTCACGTCCCACACCACAACCGCACTACCCACACAACACCACACAGATTCCATACCCATACCAACCACACCACACCCTCCCCCTACCCCCATTCCACAACACCCACACCTACAACAGCACACCCACACTACCTGATCAATCTACACCACACCAAAACTACACCCATACCGCATCTTCATTAAGCCACACACCACACACCACCAAACCACACCACACTGCACTCACTGCACACCCACACCAACCGCAAGACCAACACAACACGCACAACTCACCCATATCACCCAAACCATGCCCCCATCACCACGCCTCACCCACATCACTCCTACATCACCCACACCAAAACCACACCAAACCCACACCCCATGCATATCACTCCCACATCACCCACACCACATGCACAACACTCCCACATCGCCCACACCACTAGCACATCACTCCCACATCACTAATACACCACTCCCACATCTTCCTCACCATACCGACACCACTCCCACATCACTCCCACATCACCCACACCAAATGCACAACACTCCCCCTTCACTCACACCACACCACACCACACGCACATCACTCCCACATCACCCACACTACACACGCCACACCCACATTATGCACACACCACACCCAAATCACCCACACCACTCCCACACCATGCCCACATCACTCCCACACAACACCACATCACTATCGCACCACACCCACATCACCCAAACCCCACATCAATCCCATATCACCCACACCACACCCGCATCACTCCCACATTACCCACACCCACATCACCCACACGTCCTTTCCACTTCCGCACCACCCACACCAGCCCTGCACCACCCACAAACACCATACACACCGCACGCACATCAAGCACACCACCCAAACCACACAACCCACACCACCACATCACCACCACATCACCACACAACACCACAACCACATCCAAATAACTACAATAGGCCATACCACACCCACACCTCACCTCACTACAAAATCCACCACACCCACAACACACCAACACTACACACCACACCAACATCACATTTCCCCATTACACCACACCACACTATACCCACTCCACACATAACCACTCCACACCTACAGCCATAGCAAACCCACCCCATCCATGCACCACACACCCACATAACACCAACTCCTCACTACAACAAAACACCCACACAACCCACCCAATCCACACCACATTTTCATCAACCACACCCACCCACGAACACAGCATACACACACACACACTTCGCACCACAAGACCAACACCACCAACAACTCACCCACATCACTCCCACATCTTCCACACCACACCCACACCACACGCGCGTCACTCCCACATCACCCCCACCACACACCACACCAAATGCACAAACAGCCCCCCCCCCCCCCCCCCCCCCCCCCCCCACACACACAAAACACACACTTTCCCGTCTGATATAACTATTTAGGGGAAGGACGTTAAACTGAAGGACTACTACTACCCACACCACACACCACACTGCACGCACATTACTCCAACATCACCCACACCAGATGCACATCACTCTGACATCACTCCCAGATCACTCCTTCACCACACCCACACCACATGCACATCACTCCCACATCACCCACACCACACCCACACCACCACATGACCCACACCACCCACACTGTCCATTCCACTCCGCACTATCCACAACCACCCATACCACGCCCGCACCACCCAAACACACCATCCACACCGCACACACATCAAGCACACCACCCAAACCACACCATACAACACACACCACCACATCACCACACAACACCACACCCACATCCAAACCACACCCAAAAACACCCACACCACACCACACACACACACACAAAGCCGCACACACGCACGCACGCACGCACACACACACACAAACACACACTATGACTACAATGCAAGGACTGGTTGGAGGATTCGACTCATTGTCTCTTTACTAGTCTAAGGGAAACAACCGCTGTTTGTAACTAGCAGAACACAGGATACAGCGAGGTGAGGTCCTTTGAAAAACCCAAGCTCAGTAACAGTCAAGTCAAGTCAAGTCAAACTTTTATTTTCAGATGGTACATTGAATAAGCAGTGCCTTTGCTTTTTTTCATCAAGCCATCTATCTAAAGAAAAAAAAGCGAGAAAAAAAAGATAATGTATATGCAGACATAGAATAAAAAACCTAATCTATGATAAACTATACAAATCAAACAAGAAAAACAATAACATATGCATATGTGGAATTAAAAACAAAACAAAAAACCCAGAAAAATATTGACCATCATTTCAAATAATTAAAAAATCTTGAAAAAATATCCGTCATAACACAAACAAAAAGCAACAAAGAAAAACCAAACAAAACAAAAAAGAAAAAAAGAATAAAAATAAAAAAAAACCAAGCCAACTGCTTCCCCCCCCCCCCCTCACACACACATACACACACAACCTTCAACCATACAAACAACTAAATAAAACAACAACAAAAAGATGAATCAACAAGAGCAACCACAATAAGGAAATAAAAATCAAAAAAACACAAACATACGTACACAACAACAACGGGCGACAATAACTCACATAGGACAAGAATAACAGCCAAGACAAATGAAGACCAATATAGAACAAACAAAAGACGAGAAAAAGAGTCCAAAATATCCCTCCCCTCCCCAAGAAAACCACCCTAAACCCAAAAAAAACAAAAAGCAAAATAAACCCACTCCCAACAATAAAAACAACAACAATCAAAATCGATATAATCAGAGGAAACTGATGTATCATTTAAACACTTACATACACATACACATCCTCACCCATATCCCCTTCACCACATAATATACTCATATATAAGAAGAACAAGAAATACCAACAGCTATTGGATTCAGAGCAAAGAAGTATAGCAAAGACATCCATTCCCTCCCTTTCCCCTGGTCATATACACGCATGTACATGTGCTTTTTGATTTGAGGCAGAATACGTTAATCCTTCAATCAAAGAATAAATTCAGGCAATGTAAACCCACCCAGCAGTGCTAACGTCAGCAATAACAATTTAGCTCATCTAATACAATGAAACAGAAAATAACAGCGACAAAACTAAATAAATCAGCATATTTTTGTTTTAACACAAAAGAACGTAAAAAGGCCAAAACGGCAAAGAAAGTAAAAAAAACCCAAAAACCCAAAACCCAAATTACACAACACCCCAAGCACTCACCCCCCACTTGTACAAAACCCCACACACACACACACCACACACACACACACCCCCACACACCAGATTCAAAGGGGTGCTGGGGTTGAATCATATCAACCCTATATAGATCAATGTTTACCCCATGTACTCTACATGAATATGAAAACTTGGTCATATCTGTTTTAATGACAAGAATAACATCAGTGACACTTAAATCACTCTCTTAAGTTAACAAGTCGTGTTATGTACTTTTAATTTATGAACTATATTTTTAGATGGGGTTTTATGCTGATTTTTGCTTTTATACATTTCAAATTTTTTGGGGAGCTTTTTTCCATAGGTCACTACCTGAATACATGGGGGCTCGATTTTATTAGGGTTTTTTTCTGGGTCTTGGAAATGTTGCAAATGGGTTTTGTCTATGTTGGTTAACTTTGGAAAGCTTGGCAATTTCGGAGGTGCATTTTGATTAACAACATTTTGCATTTTAAAACAGCTTTCTTGGAAATAAAAATCGGTTTCGAAATGTCAGGACATTTATTTGCTTTATATCCTATTGTCAGGGTGCTTGTTTTTGACAATACAATTTTTACTGCTCTTTTATATAAATGATGGAATGGATTTCAAGTTCGTTCCACTGCGGTATCCCAAAAAAGTTGACGCATAGTCAATGATTGGGAGAATGTGACCGCAAAAAATAGTTTTCGAGAATGATTTTTTTAGAATGTTTTATTTTGGATAATTGAAGTAGCCTGTGACCTAGGCGTTTACCTAGTGGACATTATGTGATCAGTCCAAGAATATTTTTGTCAATGGTAACACCTAATATTTTTATGTGAGTCAACTTCTTCAACTATTCCGTTACCAACAACAGAGGTTGAAACCTATCATTCATTTTTTGCCTTTTCTGTCTTGCTGATACATACATTTCATTTGTTTTTTGTGCATTTAAGGACATGTGGTTTAATTGAGTCCAAATAATCAATCTGTCAATACTGGGATTGAAGTTGCGAGTTAATCTGCTGAGTTGAAAACACTACAAAAGGTGGTATCGTCAGAAAATTTTACAGTTACATTTAAAAAAACAGGGTAAATCATTACATGGATGAAAACAAAATGGTTCCAAGACTGCGCCTGTGGTTACCCTATCTAATGGTAGTAGTTCTGATGTGATTATACAGATACAAGTGCGCCTATTACCAGAAAATGTTATAGTAGTTGGAAAAACTCAGGTGCGTTTGTCAAATTTTAATTACGCAATAAAAAGAGTGTTGATACATCAAAAGCTTTTCAAAGTCAACAAAAAGGAGCCAGTAAACTTATTGTCATTTTTTTGAGAGGCTGTCATTGAGCTGGTTGAGCAGGTGACAGGGTAGTTTTTACGAACCTGATTTGATCCCCGTGCAATAGATTTTTTTTATAAAGTAAGAATTCAGGGATGTTTGTTGTGTTTTTCAATGGTTAGAATGTACAGAGAATTGAAATTGCCCGTTTTGAGGCGAAGAGCAATCACGATTATGGACAGGTAAACTTATTGCTTTTAAATTGGGAGGAAAACACCCTTTTTCAATAACAGTGTATAGATATGTCAGTGTTTCAACAATAACCGGACTTAGGTTTTTAAATCCGAGCATCTAAATTGTCTAGATCCCGTGTTTTTTAGAAATCGTTGCAAATGAGGGAGAGTGTGTCAAGTAGAGTCAAAATTTTATTTCCAGATGGGTTGAGGAGAGTGTGTCATCTAGAACAAAATGTAAAGTGGGGTGAGTGTTGTTGTGGTGCTGTTGGTAAAGTGGTGGTGGTGTGGTGGGGTGGTGTGCTTGTGAGGTATGGTGGGATGGTGCGGGGTTGAATGGTGGTATGTGGTGTGAAAAAAAAGCGGTTGTGGTTTGGGCGGCGTGGCGCATGTGTTGTTTGGGTGATGTGTGTGGTGTGGGTGTTATGGGTTTGGTGTGGGAGCTATGTGGGTGTGGTGTGGGTGATGTGGGAGTGATGTTGGTGTGGTGTGGTTTTGGTGGGGTGATGTTGGAGTGATGTGGGTTCTATGGGTGAGTTGTAGGTGATGTGGGTGTTGTATGGGTGTTGCGGTGAAGTTGGTGTGCTGTGAGTGCAAAGCTAGTGTGGTGTTGTGTGGTGGTAGTGTGTGTGAGTGCAGTGCTAGTGTGTGTGGTTTGGTGGTAGCGTGTGTGAGGCTTGACAAGATGTAGTATGACTTGGTGTGGTGTGTTGGTGGTTGTGTGTGGGGGTGTTGTAGGTGTGGGGTGTTGTGTGTGTGTGGGGGGGGGGGGGGGTTCGAGTGATGGTGTGTGATGTGGTGGTTCGGGTGTGGTGTTAGACTGAGAGTGGGGTAGTGGTGATTGGTGTGGGCTGGTGTGGTGGTGGGTGATGTGGATGTGGTAAGGGGAAGTGGGTGTAGTGTTGGTGAAGTGGGTGTGGTGTGGGTGATATTGGTGGTTTGTGGGTTCTGTGGTGTGTGGTGTGGGTGCGCTATGTAGTGTCGGTGGTTCAGGTGTTTTTGAGTCGTGTGTTGGGTGTGGGTGTGTGTGCTGTGAATGTGTTGTGGTTTGGTAGTGGGTGTTAGTGTGGTAGGATTGTTTTTTAAGTGTGGTGTGGATGGCATTGGTGGTGTGGGTGGTGTGAGTGGGTGGTGAAGAATCGATGTGGTATGGTGTATGGGTAGTGATGGTTTGCATTGGTTGTAGGTGTGGAGTGAGTGTGAGTCTGGAATGGATGTGGTCTGGGTGTAATGTGGAGGTGGTGTGGTGTGGTTTTGGTGTGTGATGTGGTGTTTTTTTTTGTTTTTTGTTTTTTTTTGCTGCCTCATCTTCTGACGACCCCCCGTCCTACTGTTCCCACACCGCTCATCTCCATCTCCCCGCCACAGCCACACCCAGATTCACCGTGTCTCATCCTCAGGGTCGGAAGTTCACAGGGAGCCCATCACTATCAGGCCGCCGTGGGGCCACCAGCCAGAGGGGCCCTGCACTGCCGCTGGGTCACTTTGGTGGCGTTCAGTGGTGCCTGTTCTGAGCCAACATACGCAGGACACCACCTACTAAGCCCCCTACTAACGACAGTATTAGCTCAGTCGCGGAGCCAGACTGAGTGAGTTGCCCACCCGAGGTGGCAACCACCACAACGTCCCTCCAACGACCGACCCCGCGAACCTCCAACCCCAAAGGCTTTGACACAAACTCACCACAGGCACAGAAGTGTATGGGCAAACCGAATCTGAGGTCACCATGAGACCAGAGAAACCGGGACCACCGAATCAGAGGCTTTTTTTTTAATGCATGATGATCATTGACAATGAGGATGACGTAATGATGCTGCTGTGGAAGTGCATATGCTTTGAGCCTACTTGACAGAGTTGTACTCTACGCTTACTATCATAATATATCCCGGCGTCAACCGGCCCGAGAGATACAGACACCTGCAGTGCTGGTCAGGTAATTTGAGCAACACTCTCAAACTCGCATCCGTTAAGTGGATGAAGCTCGACTGTGTGGTCCCAGTCTTCCCACTGAGCCCACAGCACACTCACTCTGGGTAGGAGCCGGCCGGAGTCCGAAAAATCCCTATGACTCTTATGGGAAACGAACCCGCGACCTTCCAGTCCGTAACCCAAGGCGCTAACCACTGCGCCATGGCGGCTGGTCGTGATGTGGTGTTGGTGTGGTTGTTTTTTTATGGCAAAGTGTTGTGTGGGTGTGGAGTGGTCTAGTGTGGTGGGTGTGGCTTGAATTGATGTAGTTATTTGGGTGCGGTGTGGTAGTGGTGTGGGTGTGTGGGTGTTGTCCCCCGTGTGCACAATGGCTTACTCTTATAAAAACAGAACAGGATTTAAGGCGTGCGCAAGATGTTCTGCGTGCGTTCGCACACGGGCCTCGGTTTATAGTCTCATCTGAAGGACTAGGCTGTAGTGGGGGTGTGGTGTGATGCATGCGATGTGGTTTAAGTGTTAATCGAAGGTGTGTGTGTGTGTGTGTGTGTGTGTGTGTGTCTGCTTTCTTTCACTGAGTTGTTGCTGTCATGCATTACATGTTTGTTCTCAGATGACACACTCTCTCACTCACTGTTACTTAGCTTGGGTTTTTCACGGGACCTCACCCATATCACCTACACCAACTACACACCATCTACTCCACCACCTACATCACATCTCACGTCCCACACCACAACCGCACTACCCACACAACACCACGCAGATTCCACACCCATACAAACCACACCACACCCTCCCCCTCCACCTCTTTCACAACACCCACACCTACAACAGCACACCCACACTACCCAACGAATCTACACCACACCAAAACTACACTCATACCGCATCTTCATTAAGCCACACCCACACACCACCAAACCACACCACACTGCACTCACTGCACACCCACACCCAATGCAAGACCCATACCACCCACAACTCACCCATATCACCCAAAACCATGCCCGCATCACCCACGCCTCACCCACATCACTCCTTCATCACCCACACCGTACCCACAACACCCACACCACACCAATACCACACCAACACCACACCCACACCGTACCCACAACACCCACACCACACCAATATCATACACGCCACGACCACATCACCCACACTACACCACACCCACGACACCCAAAACACCTGCACCACACCCACACAGAATCAATCCTACATCACCCAAACCACACCAAAAACACCCATCCCCCGACACCAATTCCATCATCCACATCACACCCACATCACCCACACCACGCACACCACGCCAGCACCACCCACACCACAACACCCACACCACAACACACACACACACATACACACACACGCACACACGCACGCACGCATGCACGTACATATATATATACACACACACACATACTCTAACTACAATCCAAGGACTGATTGGGGGTTGACTCATTGTCGCTTTACTGGTCTAAGGGAAACAACCACTGTTTGTAACTAGCAGAACACAGGATACAGCGAGGTGAGGTCGCTTGAAAAATCCAAGTTCAGTAACAGTGAGTGAGAGAGTGTGTCATCTGAGAACAAACATATAATGCATGACAGCAACAACTCAGTGGAAGAAAGCGGTACACACACACCCCACAGATTTACACTTAAACCACATCATATGCATCACACCATACCAGACCACACAACACCCTCACTACACCCACACACCCACACCACTACCACATCACGCCCAAATAACCACACCAATTCACACCACATACACACAACACCTCACCAGATAAAACCCACCCACCCACAACACACTAACACCACATGCACATAACACACACACCACATCGACTCCACACACACCCACTTCACACCTACAGCCACAGCAAACCCACACCACCCATACACCACACACCCACACAACACACCGACTCCCACCCACTCCCACAATGCCAACGCCATCCACACCACACCTAAAAAATAACTTATACCACATCCACACCATTTCCCACTAACACCCACTACCAAACCACACCACATTCACAACACACACCCACACATCACCCATACCACACCCTCACTACACCACACATCCACACCACTACCACGTCACACCCCAAAACACACCAATTCACACCACACCCACCACACTAGGCCACACCCACACAACACCTCGTCAGATAAAACCACAACACTCACAACACCACACCAACACCACATCCACATTACACCAACACCACGCCCACTTCACACCTACAGCCACAGCAAACCCACCCCACCCATACATCACACACCCACACGACACTGACTCCTCTCCCACACTCACACTACCCACACCCACACCACCAACACCATCCACACCCACACCTCAACAACAATCATACCACATCCACACCAGTCCTCACTAACACCCACTACCAAATCACCACATTCACAGCAAAACACACACAGCGCACACACACACACACAAACACACACACACACACACACACACACACACACCACACAACTCACAAAACACCTCATCCACCGAAACACTACAAACCACACCCACATCACACCCACATCACCCACACTACAAACCCCCGACACCACATCACACGCACCATCCAACATCAATCCCACATCACCCACACCAAACCCACATCACTCCCACATTACCCATGCCTCACCCACTTCGCACCCCTAACACCCTCACCACACCCACATCACCCACACTGTCAATCCACTCCCGATTCATCCACACCACGCCCGCCTTATCCACAACACACCATCCACACCGCACGCACATCAAGCACACCACCCAAACCACACCACACAAGCCACACCACCACCACATCACCACACAACAGCACAACCACATCCAAACCACACCACAACACCCACACCACAACACACACACCCAACAACACACACACACCCCACACACACACACACACACACACACACACACACACACACACACACTCTGACTACAATTCAAGGACTGATTGGGGACGACCCATTGTCGCTTTACTAGTCTAAGGGAAACAACCACTGTTTGTAACTAGCAGAACACAGGATACAGCGAGGTGAGGTCCCTTGAAAAATCCAAGCTCGGTAACAGTGAGTGAGAGAGTGTGTCATCTGAGAACAAACATGTAATGCATGACAGCAACAACTCAGTGGAAGAAAGCGGTACACACACACACACACACACACCAACGATTCACACTTAAACCACATCGCACACATCACACCATACCACGCCACACCAAACCCTCACTACATCCACACACCCACACCACTACCCACACCACTCTCAAATAACCACACCAATTCCCACAACACCCACCACACTAGGCCACAACCACACCCACACATCACCTTGCCAGACAAAACCACCACACCAACCCCCACATCCACATTACACCACACCACACCCACTCCATACTCACACCCACTCCACACCTACAGCCACAGCAAATCCACACCACCCATACATCACACACCCACACGACACTGACTCCTCCTCACCCACACTCACCTACCCACACCCACACCACTAACATCATCCACACCCACACTGAACAACATTCATACCACATCCACACCAGTCCTCACTAACACCCACTACCAAAACACACCACATTCACAGCCCCCCCAACACACCACACACACACACACACACACACACACAACACACAACACCCACCCCACACAAACACATGATCCACCAAAACACTACAAACCACACCCACATCCCACCCACACATCACCCACACATCACCCACACCACACCATATCACCCACACTACTTCCACACCACACCAACCACACCACACCAATCACACCCACACCACATACACCACACCGCAATCACCACCTACACCACATTACCACACCACGACAACCCCCTACACATCTCATGTTCCACACAATTTCCGCACCACCCACAAACCCACACCATACCAACCACACTACACCCCCACCCCCCACCTTTCCACAACACCACCCCTACAACACCACACCCACACCACCAACTCAGTCCACACCACACCAAAACTACACTCATACCACATCTCATCAAGCCACTCCCACTCTTTCCAAACCACACCACACTGCACTCACAGCACACCCACACCAACCGCAAGACCAACACCACCCACAACTCACCCATATCACCCAAACCATCCCCATCACCCACCCCTCACCGACACCACTCCCACATCACTCCTATATCACGCACATCACTACAACACCGCACCCACATCACCGACATCACACCCATATACACACGCAACGCCCACATCATCCACACCACACCCACACCCCTTTACATTCCCTACACCCACATCACCCACATTGTCCATTCCAGTACTGCACCACCCCACAACACACATCCACAACGCACGCACATCAAGCACACAACCCAAACCACACCACACAACCCCCATCACCACACAACACCACAACCACATTCAAACCACACCCACACTAAAACACCCACACCACAACACACATACACACATACACACAATACACGCACGCACGCATGCACACATACACACACATATACTATGTCTACAATGCAAGGACTGATTAGGATCGACTGTTGCTTTACTGGTCAAAGGGAAACAACCACTGTTTGTAACTAGCAGAACACAGGATACAGCGAGGTGATGTCCCTTGAAAAATCCAAGCTCAGTAACAGTGAGTGAGGGAGTGTGTCATCTGAGAACAAACATGTAATGCATGACAGCAACAACTCAGTGAAAGAAAGCGGTACACACACACACCACCGATTCACACTTAAACCACATCACATGCATCGCACCACACAAGACCACACCACACCCTCACTACACCCACACACCCACAACACTACCACACCACACCCAAATAACCACACCAATTCACACCACACCCACCACACTAAACCACAAACACCAACACAACACCTCACCAGAAAAACCCACCACACCCCCACAACACCAACACCACACCACACCACCTCCATATTACACCCACACCACACCCATTCCAGAATCACACCCACTCTGTTGTACTACCCTACCTAAGGTTTACCCTGCCCAAGGTCTGGTGTACTACCCTACCTAAGATTTTTGTATTACCCTGCCTAAGGCTTGTTCTACTACCCTGCCTAAGATCTGTTAAACTACCCTGCCCAAGGCGTTTTTGCACTACCCTGCCTAAGACCTGTTGCATTATCCTGCCTAATGTCAGTTGTACTACCCTGCCTAAGTTTTGTTTTACTACTTTGCGTAAAGTCTGATGAACTACCCTGACTAAGGCTTGTTGTAACATCCTGTCTAAGGTCTACCATGCCTAAGGTCTGTTGTACTACCCTGCCTAAGGTGTGTTGTACTGCCATGCATAAGGCCTGTTGCACTATCCAGCCTAAGGTCTGTTGCACTACCCTAACTAAGGTCTGTTGCACTACCATGTCTGTTGCACCACCCTATCTAATGCACCACCCTGTGGCACTACCCTGTAGCGCTTTCCAGACTAAGGTCTGTTGCACTACCCTGCCTAAGTTCTGTTGTACTACCCTGCATAAGGTCTACCCTGCCTAAGGCCTGTTGTACTACCCAGCCTAAGGTTTACCCTGCCCAAGGTCTGTTGTAATACCCTACCTAAGGTCTGTTGTACTACCCTACCCAAGGTTAATTTTACAACACTGCGTAAAATCTGTTGTATTACCATGCATAAGGTCTGTTGTAATACCCTGCCTAAGGTCTATTGTACTACCCTACCCAAGGTTTGTTTTACAACACTGCGTAAGGTTTGTTGTACTACACTGCCTTTGGTTCGTTGTACTACCCTGCCTATGGTTTGTTGCACTACCCTGCCTAAGGTCTGTTGTACTACCCTGCCTAAGGTCTGCTGTACTACCCTGCCTAAGGCCTGTTGTACTACCCTCCGTAAATTCTGTTGCACCACCCTGCCTAAGGTCTCCCCTGCCTAAGATCCCTTGTACTACCCTGCTTAAGGTGTGTTGCACCATCCTGCATAAGTTCTACCCTGCCTGAGGTCTCTTGTACTACCTTGACTAAGGACTGTTGTACTACCCTGCCTAAGGCCTGTTGTACTACCCTGCCTAAGGCCTGTTATACTATCCTGCCTAAGGTCTGTTGCACCACAATGCCTAAGGTCTGCTGTACTACAATGCCTAAGGTCTGTTGCACCACCCTGTCTAAGGCTTGTTGTACTACCCTGCCTAAGGCCTGCTTACTACCCTGCCTAAGGTCTCATACTACACTGCCGAAGGTTACCCTGCTTAAGGTCTACCCTGCCTAAGGTCTGTTGCACCACCCTGCCTAAGGGCTGTTGTACTACCCTGCCTAGGGTCTGTTGTACTACCCTCCGTAAATTCTGTTGCACCACCCTGACTAAGGTCACCCTTTCCTTAGGTCTGTTGTACTACCCTGCTTAAGGTGTGTTGCACTACCCTGCCTAAGGTCTCTTGTACTACCTTGCCTAAAGCCTGTTGTACTACCTTGCCTAAGGTGTGTTGCACCACCCTGGTTACCCTGCCTAAGGTCTACTCTGCCTAAGGTGTGTTGCACCACCCAGCCTAAGGCCTGTTGTACTACCCTGCCTAAGGTCTGGTGTACTACCCTTCCTAAGGTCTATTCTACTACCCCGCCTAAGGCCTATTGTACTACCCTGCCTAAGGCGTTTATGCACTACCATGCCTAAGACCTGTTGCATTATCTTGCCTAATGTCAGTTGTACTGCCCTGCCTAAGTTCTGTTTTACTACTTTGCGTAAGATCTGTTGTACTACCCTGTCTAAGGTCTACCCTGCCTAAGTTCGGTTGTACAACCCTGCCTAAGGCGTGTTGTACTGCCATGCATAAGGCCTGTTGCACTATCCAGCCTAAGGTCTGTTGCACTATCTAGCGTAAGGTTTGTTGCACTACCCTGTTTGTTGCACCACCCTGTGGCACTACCCTGCCTAAGGCCTGTTGCACCACCCTACCTAAGACCTGTTGTACTACCCTGCCTAAGGCCTGCTAACTGCACTGCCAAAGGTCTCGTACTACACTGACGAAGGTTTCCTTGCTTAAGGTCTACTCTGCCTAAGGCTTGTTGTACTACCCAGCCTTAGGTTTACCCTGCCCAAGGTCTGTTGTAATACCATGCCTTTCGGTCTGTTGTGCTACCCTACCCAAGGTTTGTTTTACAACACTGTGTAAAATCTGTTGTACCACCCTGCCTATGGTTTGTTGCACTACCCCGCCTAATGGCTGTTGCACTATCCTGCCTAAGGCCTGCTCACTCCCCTGCCTAAGGTCTCGTACTACACTGCCAAAGGTTACCCTGCTTAAGGTCTACCCTGCCCAAGGTCTGTTGTACTACCCTGCCCAAGGTCTGTTGTACTACCTTGTCTAAGGTCTGTTGTACTATCCTGTCTAAGGTCTGTTGTACTACCCTGCCTAAGGTCTGTTGTACTACCCTCCGTAAATTCTGTTGCACCACCCTGCCTAAAGTCTCCCTTTTCTTAGGTCTGTTGTACTACCCTGCTTAAGGTCTATTGCACCACCCTGCCTAAGGTCTACCCTGCCTAAGGTCTCTTGTACTACCTTGCCTAAGGTTTGTTGTACTATCCTGCCTAAGGTCTGTTGCACCACCCCACCTAAGGGCAGTTGTACTACAAAACCTAAGGTCTGTTGTACTACCCTCCGTAAATTCTGTTGCACCATCCTGCCTAAGGCCTGTTGTACTACCTTGTCTAAGGTCTGGTGTACTACCCTGCCTAAGATCTTTTGTACTACCCTGCCTAAGGCTTGTTCTACTACCCTGCTTAAGGTCTGTTAAACTACCCTACCCAACGCGTTTTTGCACTACCCTGCCTAAGACCTGTTGCATTATGCTGCCTAATGTCAGTTGTACTACCCTGCCTAAGTTTTGTTTTACTACTTTGCGTAAGGTCTGTTGTACTACCCTGCCTAAGGCTTGTTGTAACATCCTGGCTAAGGTTTACCCTGCCTAAGGTCTGTTGTATTACCCTGCCTAAGTTTTGTTGTACTACCCTGCCTGTTGTACTATCCTGCCATGGGTCTGTTGCACTACCCTGCCTAAGGTCTACCCTGCATAAAGTCTGTTGTACTACCCTGCCTAAGGTGTGTTGTACTGCCATGCAAAAGGCCTGTTGCACTATCCAGCCTAAGTTCTGTTGCACTACCTTACCTAAGGTCTGTTGCACTACCCTGTGTGTTGCACCACCCTGTGGCACTACCCTGTAGCACTATCTAGCGTAAGGTTTGTTGTACTACCCTGCCTAAGGTCTGTTGCACCCTGCCTAAGTTCTGTTGTACTACCCTGCGTAAGGTCTGTTTTACTACACTGCCTAAGGTCTACCCTGCCTAAGGCCTGTTGCACCACCCTACCTAAGGCCTGTTGTACTACCCTGCCTAAGACTGCTCACTACACTGCCGAAGGTTTCCCTGCTTAAGGTCTACCCTGCCTAAGGTCTGTTGTAATACCCCGCTTACGGGCTGTTGTACTACCCTGCCCAAGGGCTGTTGTACTACCCTGCTCAAGGCCTGTTGTACTACCCTGCCTAAGGGCTGTTGTACTACCCTGCTCAAGGCCAGTTGTACTACCCTGCCCAAGGGCTGTTGTACTACCCTGCCCAAGGGCTGTTGTACTACCCTGCCCAAGGGCTGTTGTACTACCCTGCCCAAGGGCTGTTGTACTACCCTGCCCAAGGGCTGTTGTACTACCCTGCCTAAGATCTGTTGTACTACCCTACCCAAGGTTTGTTTTACAACCTTGCGTAAAATCTGTTGTACTACCCTGCCTAAGGTCTGTTGTACTACCCTGCCTATGGTTTGTTGCACTACCCCGCTTAAGGGCTGTTGCACTCTCCTGCCTAAAGTCTGTTCTATTACCCTGCCTAAGGTCTGTTGTACTACCCTCCATAAATTCTGTTGCACCCCCCTGCCTAAGGTCTCCCCTGCCTAAGATCCCTTGTGCTTAAGGTGTGTTGCACCATCCTGCATAAGTTCTACCCTGCCTGAAGTTTCTTGAACTACCTTGACTAAGGCCTGTTGTACTCTCCTGCCTAAGGTGTGTTGCACCACCCTGCTTAAGATTTACCCTGCTTAAGGTCTACCCTGCCTAAGATCTGTTGCACCACCCGCCTAAGGGCTGTTTGTACTACCCTGCCTAATGTTTGTTGTACTACCCTTTGTAAATTATGTTGCACCACCCTGCCTAATGTGTGTTCCACCACCCTGCCTGAGGTCTGTTGTACTACCCTGCCAAGGTCTGTTGTACTACCCTGTGTAAAGTCTGTTGTAATACCCTGCCTAATGTCTGTTGTACTACCCTGCCTAAGGTCTGGTGTACTGCCCTGCCTAAGGTCTGTTGAACTACACTGCATAAGACCTGTTGTAATACCCTGCCTAAGGTTTACCCTACCTAAGGTCTGTTGTACTACCTTGCCTAAGACCTGTTGTAATACCCTGCCTAAGGTTTACCCTACCTAAGGTCTGTTGTACTACCTTGCCGAGGATGTGTTGCACTACCCTGCCTTAGGTCTGTTGAACTACCCTGCCGTCAGTTTGTTGAACTATCCTGCCTAAACTTTGTTGTACTACCCTGCCTAAAGTTTGTTGCACTTCCTTGCCTAAGTTCTACCTGCTTAAGGACTACCCTGCCTAAGGTCTGTTGTACTACCTTGCTTAAGGTATCCCCTGCCTTGGGTCTGTTGTACTACCCTGCCTAAGGTCAGTTGTTTTACCCTGCCTAAGGTATGTTGCACCACAATGCCTAAGGTCTGTTGTACTACAATGCCTAAGGTCTGTTTTACTACCCTTCCTAAGGACTGTTGTACTACAATGCCTAATGTCAGTTGTACTACCCTGCGTAAGGTCTGTTGCACTTCCCTGCCTAAGGCATGTTGTACTGCCATGCATAAGGCCTGTTGCACTATCCAGCCTAGGGTCTGTTGCACTACCCTACCTAAGGTCTGTTGCACCACCCTGTCTGTTGCACCACCCTGTGGCACTACCCTGCCTAAGGCCTGTTGCACCACCCTGTCTAAAGCCTGTTGTACTACCCTGCCTAAGGCTTGCTTACTACCCTGCCTAAGGTCTCATACTACACTGCCGAAGGTTACCCTGCTTAAGGTCTACCCTGACTAAGGCCTGTTGTACTACCCAGCCTAAGGTCTATCCTGCCCAAGGTCAGTTATACTACCCTGCCTAAGGTCTGGTGTACTACCAGGTCTGTTTGTTGTACTACCCTACCCAAGGGCTGTTGTACTACCCTGCCTAGGGTCTGTTGTACTACCCTCCGTAAATTCTGTTGCACCACCCTGCCTAAGGTCTCCCTTTTCTTAGGTCTGTTGTACTACCCTGCCTAAGGTGTGTTGCACCACCCTGCTTAAAGTTACCCTGCCTAAGGTCTACTCTGCCTAAGGTGTGTTGCACCACCCAGCCTAAGGCCTGTTGTACTACCTTGCCTAAGGCTTTTCTTGTACTACCCTGCCTAAGGTCTGTTGTACTACCTTTCCTAAGGTCTGTTCTACTACCCTGCCTAAGGCGTTTATGCACTACCCTGCCTAAGACCTGTTGCATTATCTTGCCTATTGTCAGTTGTACTACCCTGCCTAAGTTCTGTTTTACTACTTTGCGTAAGATCTGTTGTACTACCCTGACTAAGGACTGATGTAACACCCTGCCTAAAATTTGCCCTGCCTAAGTTCGGTTGTACTATCCTGCCAAAGGTCTGTTGTACTACCCAGCCATGGGTCTGTTGCACTAACCTGTCTAAGGCCTACCCTGCCTAAGGTCTGTTGTACTACCCTGCCTAAGGCGTGTTGTACTGCCATGCATAAGGCCTGTTGCACTATCCAGCCTAAGGTCTGTTGCACTACCCTACCTAAGGTCTGTTGCACTACCCTGTGTGTTGCACCACCCTGTGGCACTACCCTGTAGCACTATCTAGCGTAAGGTCTGTTTTACTACACTGCCTAAGGCCTGTTGCACCACCCTACCTTAGACCTGTTGTACTACCCTGCCTAAGGCCTGCAAACTAAACACTGCCAAAGGTCTCGTACTACACTGCCGAAGGTTTCCCTGCTTAAGGTCTACCCTGCCTAAGGCCTGTTGTACTACCCAGCCTAAGGTTTACCCTGCCCAAGGTCTGTTGTAATACCCTGCCTAAGGTCTGTTGTACTAACCTACCCAAGGTTTGTTTCACAACACTGCGTAAAATCTGTTGTATTACCATGCCGAAGGTCTGTTGTACTACCCTGCCTAAGGTCTGTTGCACTACCCCGCCTAAGGGCTCTGGTACTACCCTGCCTAAGGTCTGTTGTTCTACCCTACCCAAGGTTTGTTTTACAACACTGCGTAAAATCTGTCGTACTACCCTGCCTAAGGTCTGTTGTACTACCCTACCCAAGGTTTGTTTTACAACACTGCGTAAAATCTGTCGTACTACCCTGCCTAAGGTCTGTTGTACTACCCTGCCTATGGTTTGTTGCACTACCCCGCCTAAGGTCTATTGTACTACCCTCCGTAAATTTTGTTGCACCACCCTGCCTAAGGTCTCCCCTGCCTAAGATCCCTTGTACTACCCTGCTTAAGGTGTGTTGCACCATCCTGCATAAGTTTTACCCTGCCTGAAGTCTTTTGTACTACCTTGACTAAGGCCTGTTGTACTACCCTGCCTAAGGTGTGTTGCACCACCCTGCTTAAGTTTTACCCTGCCTAAGGTCTACCTTGCCTAAGATCCTTTGTACTACCCTGCTTAAGGTGTGTTGCACCATCCTGCATAAGTTCTACCCTGCCTGAGGTCTCTTGTACTACCTTGACTAAGGCCTGTTGTACTACCCTGCCTAAGGTGTGTTGCACCACCCAGCTTAAGTTTTACCCTGCCTATTGTCTACCCTGCCTAAGGTCTGTTGCACCACCCGCCTAAGGGCTGTTCATACTACCCTGCCTAATGTCTGTTGTACTACCCATTTGTAAATTATGTTGCACCACCCTGCCTAATGTGTGTTGCACCACCCTGCCTGTGGTCTGTTGTACTACCCTGTGTAAGGTTTGGTGTACTACCTTGCCTAAGGTCTGTTGTACTATAATGCCTAATGTCTGTTGTACTACCCTGCCTAAGGTCTGTTGTACTGCCCTGCCTAAGGTCTGTTGTACTACAATGCCTAAGGTCTGTTGCACTACCTTGCCTAAGACCTGTTGCATTACTCTGCCTAATGTCAGTTATAATACCCTGCTTAAGTTCTGTTTTATTACCTTGCGTAAGGTTTGTTGTAAAACCCTGCCTAAGGTCTGTTGAACTACCTTGCCTAAGGTCTGTTGAACTACCCTGCCTAAGGCCTTTTGTATTACCATGCCTAAGGACTAACCTGCCTAAGCCCTGTTGTACTACCATGCCTAAGGTCTGTTGTACTGACCTGCCTTAGGTCTGTGGAACTACCATGCCTTAGGTCTCTTGAATTACCCTGCCTAAAGTTTGTTGTACTACCCTGCCTAAGGCTTGTTGTACTACCCTGCCTAACTTCTGTTGCACTACCCTGCCTTAGGTCTGATGAACTACCCTTCCTAAAGTCTGTTGTACTACCCTGCCTAAGGTCTGGTTTACTACTCTGCCTAAGGCCTGTTGTACTACCCTGTCTAAGGCCTGTTGTACTACCCTGTCTAAGGTTTGTTGTACTACCCTGCCTAAGGTCTGTTTTACTACCCTGCCTAAGGTCTGTTGCACTGCCCCACCTAAGGTCTACCCTGCCTAAGGCCTGTTTTAATACCCTGCCTAAAATCTGTTGTACTACCCTGCCTAAGGTGTGTTGCACCACCCTGCCTAAGTCTACGCTGCCTAAGGTCTCTTGTACTACCTTGCCTAAAGTGTGTTGCACCACCCTGCTTAAGGTTTAACCTGCCTAAGGTGTGTTGCACCACCCTGCTTAAGGTTTACCCTGCCTAAGGTCTACCCTGCCTAAGGTGTGTTGCACCACCCCGCCTAAGGACTGTTGTACTACCCTGCCTAATGTCTGTTGTACTACCCACCGTAAATTCTGTTGCACCACCCTGCCTAAGGTCTCCCCTGCCTTAGGTCTGTTGTACTACCCTGCCTAAGGTGTGCTGCACCACCCTGCCTAAGGTCTACCCTGCCTAAGGTCTTTTGTATTACCTTGCCTAAGGTCTGTTGTACTCATTCACTCTCTCACTCATCCCTTGGTCAGGACGACCGTTGGGGTACCCGCACGGATGCTGCAAGTGGACCGCCAAATGGTTCTGTCCTGGGCTGCAATCAGGAGGTTTGATACAGTGGGGCAGGTCCACTCCTTGATGTTTGATATCCAGCTTTTGCGTGGTCATCCCTGCCTCCTTGCTCTTTCCACCATTCCCTGCAGGATTGTCTTTGACAGGCTGTTATGCCTTGTTGTGTGGCCAAACCATTTCAATGTCCTCTTTATGACTGTATCTAGCAATGGTTCTTGTTTGCCAGCCAGTGCCTTGATCTGCTGCCAGACGTAGTCGTTGGTTTTACGGTCTCTGTAGGTGATGTTCAGGACCCGCCTGAGGCACTTCATCTCAAAGGCTTGAATGAAATGTTCTAAATTGGCAGTGAGTATCCATGCTTCACAGCTGTACAAGGCAATGGATGAGACAAGTGCCTTGTAGATTCTGACCTTAGTGTGGGTTATGATATTAAGGTTTCTCCACACTTTCGCAAGCTTATTCATGGAGGAGAGTGCCTCAGCAAGTCTGATCTTCACTTCTTGTGTGCTCGTACCTTCTTTGGTGATGACTGCTCCAAGGTACTTGAACGTTTCCACCTCCTCTAGTGTCTCGCCACTCATCTTGATGCTGGTGGGAGTGGGAGTGGTTGGTGTGGTACTGTTCACTAGGATCTTGCTCTTATACCATAGTTTGTGATCTTCTTCTGTGGTTGTTTTGCCGAATCTGACCCAACGGACTTCGGCCAGTCCAAGTATGTTCCTTTCGTATCTTCGTAATTCATGGCTTAGTTCTTGGAGAATCCACATGCGTGCAAGGTACGGATGTTCCATGTACCATTGATGGTCATCTCAGCCTGTGGTTTGATCGCTGTTGTTTGTGTTCCAGTGGCATATTTTCCACCTCCATCCTGGAATGTTCCAATGGAAGGCGGGGTTGTTGGTATTCTGGGCCTCAAACGATCCGGCATGTTGTCTTTTCTTGCAGTACTGTCCATGTTGGCATTTCTGTGGGCGTGGATTGCTTGGCGGCGCCAATCTACTCTCCAAGCTGCTATTTGCTATAACTGGAGATTTTTGAGTCGGGTTATCTCCCCACTGAGACAAGTTGTATTGGGCTACAGGATACCAGTAGCAGTGGAACACCTATGACTCTGACTCTGACTCTGTTGTACTACCCTCCCTTAAGGTTTGAACCCTGCTTAAGGTTTAACCTGCCTAAGGTTTTTGCTGAACCCTGTCTAAAGTCTGTTGTATACACTGTCTAAGGTTTACCTGCCTAAGGTTTATCCTGCCTAAGGTTTTATCCCCACCTAACGCTGTTGACTCCCCGCCAACCTGTACACCTGCTGGGTTGTACTACCCTGCCTAAGGCCTGTTGTACTACCCTGCCTAAGGTCTGTTGCATTAACCTGCCTAATGTCAGTTGTACTACCCTGCCTAAGATCTGTTTTACTACCTTGCCTACAGCCTGTTGTAATACCCTGCCTAAGGTTCACCCTACCTAAGGTCTGTTGTACTACCCTGCCTAAGGTCACTTCTTGTGTGCTTGTACCTTCTTTGGTGATGACTGCTCCAAGGTACTTGAACGTTTTCACCTCCTCTAGTGTCTCGCCACTCATCTTGATGCTGGTGGGAGTGGTTGGTGTGGTACTGTTCACTAGGATCTTGCTCTTTTCTGTGCTGATCTCCATACCGTCGGCATTGGCTGATGTTTCTAGTCTGGTGGTGAGATCCTGGAGTTCTTCTTCACTGCGGCCCATGAGATCAATATCATCTGCGAAACGAAGGTTGCAGACTGGCCTTCCTCCTATTGTGATTATGGTCTTGAAGTCAAGGAGGGCCTCCTGCATGATGTTCTCTAGGAACACGTTGAAAAGAACGGGGGATAGTGGACAGCCTTGTCGAACTTCAACTGAAGTCTGGAAGAACTCCCCAATTTCTCCACCCATGAGGACTGCGCTGTGGGAGCTGTCATACAGCGCCTTGATGACTTGAATCAGGTCCTTGTCGAAGTTATAGTCTCTCATGACTTGCCACAGAGCTTCTTGCCACACTTGGTCGAAGGCCTTCTTGAAGTCAATGAAGTTGTAGAGCTGTAGTTGATGTTGGAGGTGCTTCTTTATGAGCATTCTGATGTTGAAGATCTGCTCGACAGTGCTTCGACCTGGTATGAATCCTGCCTGTTCTTCTGATAGGATTTCTTCTGCTTGTGATTTCAGTCTGTTCAAGGCAATGCATAACATAACTTTGCTTGGATGTCTTATCAGACTGATTGTTCTGTAATTTTGGCCCTTCTTCAGGTCTCCCTTCTTTGGAAGTGGAACTATGATGGATTGGGTCCACTGTTCAGGCCACTCTTTGCTGGTCCAGATGCGTTGGCAGATGATTGTTAGTGCCTTGATCATCTCTGGGCCTCCGTACTTGATGAGCTCAGCCGGGATGTTGTCAATCCCTGGTGACTTACCTCCTTTCAAGGATCTTACTGCTTCGACTACCTCTTCCTCCAGCACCTGTGTGCTTTCAGGATCTGATGGTCTGGGATCTTGCTCATGAAGTTTGTTCAGATCAGCCTTCAGCTTGTAGTTGTACAGGTCGCTGCAATATTCTGTCCATCTCTTCATGATAGTGGCGCTTTCTGTAAGGACTGAACCCTCTATGTTTTCAATAACGAGGTCTTTGGCTGTTGGGACTTGGTTAGTACCTTGATGGTCTGGTACGCCTCTTTGCTGTCTCCTTTCGCCATTGCCTTCTCAACCTTGGAGCATTGTTCTGACATCCAGTTCCCCATGGCCTCAGTCATCTTCTTCTTGATTGACGTGTTGACTGTTCTATACTCTTCGGCCGTTTCTGGATTTTTGTTCTTCTCTGGCTTTAGCTCCCTACGTTGATTGCACAGGTCCAGGATATCATTGGTAACCCATGGCTGGTTCTTTTTCCTTTCTTTCCCAAGGATCTCCAGTGCTGTTTCCTGAATGGTCTTGCTGAAAGTCTCAGTGAGGTTGTTGAGGTCATCTTGGAGGAAATTCAATGCTGCAAATCTGCCCCCTATCTCAGCTTTAAAGATTTCAGCGACTTTGGGGTCTGTCGGGTCATGAGTACCATGTTGTGGTCACTGCTGATCTCAGCACCAGGGAAAGTTCTTGTCTGGGCTTTGTTGATGCTTGACTTAAATCGTTTTGCCCTGAATGGTCTTGCTGAAAGTCTCAGTGAGGTTGTTGAGGTCATCTTGGAGGAAATCAATGCTGCAAATCTGCCCCCTATCTCAGCTTTAAAGATTTCAGCGACTTTGGGGTCCTTCAGCTTTTCCATGTTGAACCGCAAACGGGGATATCTCTTCTGGTTCTTGGTCTTCAGCTTGATCTGTCGGGTCATGAGTACCATGTTGTGGTCACTGCTGATCTCAGCACCAGGGAAAGTTCTTGTCTGGGCTTTGTTGATGCTTGACTTAAATCGTTTGGGGGCCAAGATGTAATCAATCTGGTTGTATATCTTTCCATTTGGTGAGTGCCACGTCATTCTTCTTGATGTCTTGTGGGGGTATAGGGTGTTGGCGATAGTAAGATTGTGGCTGCTTGACAATTCCAAAAGTCTGAGACCTCTATCATTGGTTTCATCGGCCTATTGTCCCTGGCCATTGGTCATAGACGTCAGGTCTGATCTTGGCATTCCAGTCGCGCTGAATCACGGGAAAGTCCTTCTTTGGAGTTGATTTGATGGCGCTCTCCAAATCCTCGTAGAAACACTCGATTGCTTCATCATAGTCTGATGTTGGTACATAGACTTGTATGATGGTCATGTTGTGTGGTTTTGCTGCGATACGCATGGAGATCAGTCTACTTGAGATTGGGGTGCAGCTGATGACACTGTTAGTCCTCTTCTTGTTGACAAGAAATCCTACTCCATGTTGGTGTTTGGAGTCGTCGCCTCTATACCATAGTTTGTGATCTTCTTATGAAGTTGTTTCGCCGAATCTGACCCAACAGACTTCGGCCAGTCCAAGTATGTCCCATTCGTATCTTCGTAATTCATGGCTTAGTTCTTGGAGTTTTCCACATGCGTGCAAGGTACGGATGTTCCATGTACCATTGATGGTCATCTCAGCCTGTGGTTTGATCGCTGTTGTTTGCTTCCAGTGGCATATTTTCCACCTCCATCCTGGAATGTTCCAATGGAAGGCGGGGTTGTTGGTATTCTGGGCCTCAAACGATCCGGCATGTTGTCTTTTCTTGCAGTACTGTCCATGTTGGCATTTCTGTGGGCGTGGATTGCTTGGTAGCACCAATCTACTCTCCAAGCTGCTATTTGCTATTTGCCCATAACTGGAGATTTTTGGGTCGGGTTATCTCCCCACTGAAACAGGTAGTACTGGGCCACGGGATACAAGTAGCAGTGGAACACTTATGACTCTGACTCTGACTCTGTTGTACTACCCTGCCTAAAGGTGTTGCCCCCGGGTTAAAGGTTTACCCTCCCAAGGTGTGCTGCACCACCCTGCCCAAAAGGGCCATTGTAAACCGTCTAAGATCTGTTTACTACCGCCCAAAGGGTTTTCCCTGCCTAAGGGCTTCCCGTAAGGTGTGTTGCACACCCAACCAAAGCCTGTTTTTACTACCCCCGCCCAAACTGTTGTACTACCCCCCTAAGGGCTGTTTTCCCCTGCCTAAAGGCTGTTGTACTACCCCGCCCAGGGTTGTGTACTTTAGCCTAAGGGTATTTTCACACCTGCCCAAGACCTGTTTCATTAACCTGCCTAATGCAGTTGTACTACCCCGCCTAAAGTTTTACTACCTTCATAAAGGCCCGTTTAATACCCCGCCTAAGGTTTACCCCCCCACGGTCTGTTGTACTACCCCGCTGGGTCTGTTTAATCCCTACCTAAAGTCTGTTGTACTACCCTGCTAAGCCTATTTTACACCTGCTGTATGTCTATTTTACTACCCTGCCCTTTGGTCTGTTGAACTACATGCTGAGTCTGTTTTCTACCCCGCTAAAGGCCCGTTGTACTACCCTGCCTAATGCCGTTGTACAACCCCTTTTAAAGGGTTTTTTGTACTCCCCGCCCAAGGGCTGTTGTACAACCCCGCCTAAGGCCTATTGTCTCCCCGCCTAAGTTGTTGTCTACCCCGGTAACGTCTGTTGCATGCCCCTTTCCTGGGTTACCCCGCCTAAGCCCTGTTTTTCTACCCTGCCTAGGGCTGTTTACTACCTTGCCTAAAGTTTGTTCCACCACCCTGCCCAAAATCTGGGGTAATTCCCGCCTAAGGTCGTTGCACACCGTGCCAAGGGCTCCTGAAAAGGTCTGCTGCTACCCCGCCTTAGTTTTTACCCCCTGCTTAAAGCCTGTTTTATCCCCCGCATAAGGTTACCCCGCCTCAGGTCTGTTGTACAAACCCCCCTAAGGCTGTTACATACCTACCCAATGTCTACCCTCCAAGGTCTACCCGCCTAGACCCGTTTACCTTCGCCTAAGGCCCCTTTTTTATTTAAACCCGCCTAGGCCGGTAATTCTCTCCTAAAGGGCTGGTACTCCCTGCCAAAAACCCTTTTCCAACCCGCTAATCTTTGTTGTAAAACCCGCCGGGGCCCCGTTTCAGAACTGCCCAAAGACGTTGTCTCCTGCCCAAGGGCCCGTTGTACTAAACCCGCCTAGGGCCTGTTTTCACTACTTTTCCCCAAGGTTACTTGGGGCCCGAAATCTACTCCCCTAAGGCCCTTTCCAAGGTCTACCCTGCCTAAGGGCTACCCTCAAGGGCTACCCTGCCTAAGGGGTTTCTTCAACCCGCCCAAGGTCTTTCGTACTAACCCCGCTTAAGGTCTACCGTCTAGGTCGTTGTACTCCCTACGTTTGAAGTTGTATACCCGCCAAAGGTCTGTTGTATCCAACCTGCTTAAGGGCTGTTGCACACCCTTTCCAAGGGGCTGCTGACTTCCTTGCCCCAAAATCTACCCGCTTAAGGTACCCTGCTTAAAAATTTGTTCTACCCCCAAAGGCTGTTTTAACCGCCTAAGGTCTGTTGTTTTACCCGCCTAAGGTTTATTCCCCACCCTGCCCCCGGTTTGTTGTACTACAATGCCAAGGTCGTTGTACTCCCGTTGTTGTACCCCCCTAAGGGTTTTTGTCTACCCTGTTTGGTCTGTTTACCCAAAGCCTAATCTGTTGTACTACCCCGTTTGTTGGGACTACCTGCAAGGCTGTTGCACCCGCCCAAAGGGCTCCCTGCCTAAGGGGGTGTTGCCCCACCCGCCTAAGGTTGCTCATACCCTCCCAAAGGGTTTGGGCTACATGCCGAAGGTTTTTCCAGTTAAGGTGTACCCCGCCTACGGCCGTTTTACTTCCCACCTAAGGTTACCCTGCCCAAATTAGTTGTACTTCCGCCTAAGGGTTTTTGCAAACCTTTCCCCCTCTCTGCCAAGGGGTTTTACTACCCTCCTAAACCCCGTTGCACACCGCTAAGGTCCCCCTGCCCAAGTCCCTTTTCTACCCCCGCCTGTTGTTGCACCAAAACCCGCCTTAGGTGTTGTACTACCCTCTAAAGGGTTGTTGACACCCCCTAAGGGTTTTTGTACTACCCTGCCTAAGGCTTTTTTAATCCCGCCTAAGGGGTTTATCCCCGCCTAAGTTTTTTTATACCGCCCAAAGGTTGTTTTAATCCCCGCCTAAGGTCTTTGTACTACCTGCCCAATCGTTTACTCCCTGCCTAAACCCCTTTTAATACCCCCCTAGTCGTTTCCCACCTCTAAAATTTGTAACCCTTTTTAAAAGTCTGTTTTTATACCCTGCTAAGTCCCCCCCCCCCCCCCCTTTAACTACCTCCCAAGGCCCGTTGTTTTTACCCTGCCCAAAGGGCTACCTTGCTTAGGGCTGTTGCAATCCCTGTTAAGCGTTGAATACCATGCTAAGGTTTACCCCCCTGCCTGTTTTACCTGCCCAGGGGTGTTTTACTACCCTTCCTAAGTTTTTTACCCCCTTAAATCGTTTTAACAACCCCGCCCAAAATTTTGACCCCTGCTAAGCCTTTTACTACCCCGCCTAAGGTCTTGCCCCCCTGCCTAAAGTTTTTGTCACCCTGAAGGCTTTGTACTCCCGCCAAAATCGGTTTTAAACCCTCAAGTGTTTTGTACTACCCCGCCTAAGGCCTGTTTTTTTAACCCTGCCCAAGCCTGTTTACTACCCCTCTAAGGCCCGTTGAATACCCCGCCTAAAGGTGTTTTTTACCCGCTGGTTGTTGTACTACCCTGCCTAATCCCTTGGTTGCAAACCCCCCGCCTAAAAGTTTGTACCCCCGCCTAAGGTCGTTGACCTTCCAAGGATACCCTGCAACCCCGTGTACCCCTGCCTAAGAATGTTGCCTACCCCCTAGTTGTTTTCTACCCCCAAAGGCTACCCCCCTAGGGTTTTTGTACTCCCCCGTTAAGGTCTGTGTATTTCCCCCTTTTAAAAGTTTGCCCCACCCCCCTAAGGCTTTGCATACCTCCTAGTTCCCTGCCCAAGGTTTACCTGCTAAGGGCCCGTTTTACCTTAACTCTTAAAACCCGTTGAACCTCCCAGGCTGTTGTTCCTGCCTAAGGTCTGTTGTACTACCCCGCCTAAGGCCCGTTTTACCCCCCTCCCAGGGCCTGTTCTACCCTTTTCCCAACGCTACCCCGCCTAAAGTCTACTCCCGTAAGGTTACCCCCCCCAAGGTCTACCCTGCCCAGGTCTTCCTTTTTAAGGTTTAAACCCCCCTAAAGGGTTCCCTGCTAAGTCTGTTTTTTACCCCGCCTAAAGTCGGTTTATACCTGTAGTTTCTACCTGCTAAGGGCTGTTTTCCACCCGCCAATGGGTTTAACCGCCTAAAGGTTACTTCCTGGGCTTAACCCCCTAAGCTGTTGTATACCCGCCTAAGGGGGAATACCCCTAAATTTTGTTTTCACCCCCCCCTAAGGGCCCCTGCCTAAGTCCTTTTTACTACCCTGCCAAAATTTTACACCACCCGCCTATGGTCACCCTGCCTAAAGGTTTTGTTTTCCTTCCTGGCTTTCTACCCGCCTAAGGGGTTTTTGCCCAAAACCCCCGTTGTTTTCCCCGCTAAGGGCTTACTCCCTAAGGTTTTGACACCCTCCCAAGGTCTTGTACACCGCTAAGGTCTTTTTCACCCTGCGTAACTCCTGGTTGTCACCCCCTAAGGCCGTTTTTAAACCCGCCTAACCTGTTGTATTTCCCTGCCCTTTTTGGTTTTCCCCCCCTAAGGGCTGTTGTACCCCGCCTAAGGTCTGTTGATACCCTGCCTAAAGCCCGTTTCACCATGCCTAAGCCCGTTGAAATACCCTCCTAAGTTTGTTACTACCCGCCTAAATCTGTTTTTCCACCCTGCCTAGGGTCTTTAAATGCCTAAGGTTGTTGTACTACCTGCCTGGTTAACCTGCCTAAGGCCTGTCATACTACCCTGCCTAATGTCTGTTGAAATACCCTGCCTAAGGCCTGTTGAACTACCCTGCCAAAGGCCTGTCATACTACCCTGCCTAAGGTTTGTTGTACTACCCTCCCTAAGACTTACTTTGCCTAAGGTCTGACGTACTTCCCTGCCTAAAGTCTAATTTACTACCCTGCTTAAGGTCTACCCCACCTAAGGGCTGTTGTACTACCCTGCCTAAGGTCTGTCATACTACCCTGCCTAAAGTCTGGTGTACTACCCTGCCTAAGGTCTGTTGTACTACCCTGCCTAAGGTCTGTTTCACCACCCTGCCTAAGGTCTCCCCTCCCGAAGATCCCTTGTACTAAGGTGTGTTGCACTACCCTGCTTAAGGTTTAGTCTGCCTAAGGTCTCTTGTACTACCTTGGATAAGGCCTGTTGTACTACCCTTCCTAGGGTGTGTTGTACCACCCTGCTTAAGGTTCACCCTGCCTAACGTCTACCCTGCCTAAGGTGTGTTGTACCACCCCGCCTAAGATCCCTTGTACTACCCTGCCTAAGGTGTGTTGCACCACCCTTCCTAAGGTCTACCCTGCCTAAGGTCTCTTGTACTACCTTGCCTAAAGCTTGTTGCACTACCCTGCCTAAGGTATTTCGTACTACCCTGCTTAAGGTCTATCCTGTCTAAGGTCTGTTGTACTACCCTGCCAAAGGTTTGTTGTACTACCAACCTGCTTAACTCTTTTCCTTTACTGTGACATGCCAAAGCTTAAGAATTGGCAGACTTACGGATTTTAAAAAAAACACAAAGTGATGGTTAACTCAAGGGAAAGTACTCTGTCCTGTAGGGCAATAATTTTTCTAAGCATAGTTACTCTCCTTGACCATTAGCTTGCCTATTTTTTGTCTGTTGGCCAATTTTGTTCAACATGTCAACAAGTGATATCTTTAGGATTTCAGGCACTCCAGTGTTATGATTCCTTTTTAAAAAACCTGTTGTACAAAAAGTGACATGACATGGATTCAGCCAGCTTCAGGGAACTTTACTTTGGTGAAAAATCATCGTATTGCTTCAAAGGGACTAGTTGATGAATAGTTCAAGCCATTTAAGATATCAGCCCTAATTTTCAAAACTTTTTATTTTTCAGCATTCAGTGACATATTTTCAAAATTTGTATAAAAAAAAAAGTCATATATTAAAAAACAGTCAAACAATCTAAAAAGAAGACATTATAAACCTTTCAATGATGTATAATGTGTATGTCATTATGATGATGGGTAGGTCTGCCGAATTTTTCAAATATAGCCAAAATCATGCGTCACCACAAAATGGCGGGATCCATTTCACGGCGACTCCAATGAGTTAAGGTCAGTTGCACCACCCTGCCTAAGTGCTGTTGCACCACCCTTCCTTAGGTCTGCTGCACTTCCTTGCCTAAGGTCTACCCTGCTCAAGGACTACCCTGCCTAAGGTCTGTTGTACTACCCTGCCTAAGGTCTGTTGTACTACCTGCCTAAAGTATACCCTGCCTATGGTTTGATGTACTACCCTGCCTAAGGTCTGTTGTACTACCCTGCCTAAGGTCTGTTGCACTACCCTGCCTCAGGTTTCTTGTAATACAATGCCTAAGGTCTGTTGTACTACTCTGCCTAATGCCTGTTGAACTACTCTGCCTAAGGCCTGTTGTACTACCCTGCCTAGGACTAACTTGCCTAAACGCTATTGTACTACCATGCCTAACATTTAATGTACTACCTTTCCTTACGTCTGTTGTACTACCCTGCCATGGGTCTGTTGCACTTCTCTGCCTAAGGTCTACCATGCCTAAGGTCTGTTTTACTACCCTGCCTAAGGCGTGTTGTACAGCCATGCATAAGGCCTGTTGCACTATCCAGCCTAATGTTTGTTGCACTACCCTACCTGAGGTCTGTTGCACCACCCTTTGGCACTACCCTGCCTAAGGTCTGTTGTACTACACTGCCTAAGGTCTACCCAGGCTAAAGCCTGTAGCACCACCATGCCTTAGGCCTAATGTACTACGCTGCCTAAGGCTTGCTCACTACCCTGCCTAAGGTCTGTTGTACTACACTGCCTAAGGTCTACCCTGGCTAAAGCCTGTAGCACCGCCATGCCTTAGGCCTAATGTACTACGCTGCCTAAGGTCTGTTGTACTACCCTCCGTAAATTCTGTTGCACCACCCTGCCTAAGGTCTCCCCTGCCGAAGATCCCTTGTACTACCCTGCCTAAGGTGTGTTTCACCACCCTGCTTAAGGTCTAGTCTGCCTAAGGTCTCTTGTACTACCTTGCCTAAGGCTTGTTGTACTACCCTGCCTATAGTGTTTTGCACCACCCTGCTTAAGGTTTACCCTGCCTAAGGTCTGTTGTACTACCCTGCCTAAGGTCTGTTGTATAGTACAAAACAGGGGTGAGGGTAGGGTAAAGGAGGACCAGGTAGGGTAGGGTAGAGGAGGACAGGGTGTTGTAGTTTAGGAAAAGACAGAGGGATGGTAAGGTGGGGTAAAGGAGGATGGGATAAAGGGTAGAGGCTTTGACACTTTGACCAATTTATTTGTGGCCTATTGACAAGGAGTGGTATACACGACTTTCTTTTGTAAATACAAATAAATACAAGAAAAATCACATAAGGCATTTAACGTAATGGACACAACCCCCCCCCCAAAAAAAAAAAAAAAAAGAGCTCTCTATGAACAGATATGACTTTAAGCTCTGACATAAACTCAGTTTCAAACTGAACACAAAGTAATAACAAGGATGAATAACAGCAACCGATAAGCAATAACTAAAATAATAAAAAGAACATTCTAGAATGCTATATTAGACCATCTTATGAAATTGTATGTGAAATTTTCAATAAATATTCTTGCTGGAGGTTACAGCATAATTATAAATATTTCTTTAGGTGTGTCACAAAAGGGGTAGCGGAGGATACGGATAGGTAGGGTAGAAAAAGACAAAAAAAGTGTTAGGTAGAGGACAGGGTGGAGTGCGGGTTAGGGTAGAGGAGGACAGGGTGGACAGTGGGGTTGAGGACAGGGTAGAGGGTGGGGTAGTGTAGCGAGGACAGGTTGGAAGGTAGGGTGGGGTAGAGGACAAGATGGGGTAGGGTAGAGGGTGGTTACGGTAGGCTATCGTGGGGGTTGGATAGAGCAAGACAAAGTTGCTGTTGGAGTACGGTAGAACAGGGTGGAGGGTGGGGTAGTGTAGAGGAGGACAGGGATGAAAGTAGGGTGGGTTAGAGGAAGACAGGGTTGAGGGTTGGATAAGTAACGGACAGGATGGAGGGTGGGGTAGTGTAGAGGGCATGGTGGAGGATGGGGTAAAGGGAAGACAGGGTGTAGGGTAGAGTAGAGCAGGACGGGTGGAGGGTAGGGCAGGGTATAAGGTGTAGGGTAGGGAAGAGGCGAACAGGATGGAGTGATTGGTAGGGTAAGACAGCGTTTGGAATTAGGTGGAGGAGGACAAGGTGGAGGGAGGGTAAAGGAGGACAGGGTGGAAGTTTTTTAGGGTACAGGATGATATGGTGGAGGGTGGTGTAGAGGACAGGGTGGAGGGTAGGATAGAGGGAGGAAATGGTGAAGGGTCATCATCATCATCAGACCCGTGACCTTGGCGGTCGTGGGGGAGACATGAAAGACGATGCCGTGGTAAGCCTCCTCCATCCATCTTGGTCCTCGGCTCTGCGCAGTAGTGCTGAGTCATTCATCCTGGTCCATTCTCTGATGTTGTCCATCCATGACTTGTTCTGTCTTCCCCTCCTTCTGCCACCTTCGAGTGTTCCCTGCAGTACTGTTTTTGGGCAGAGTGTTGTGGTGGGTGACGTGCCGAACCATGTCGTTTTTTCTTCTTGACGATGGTGAGAAGGGGTTCCTGTGGACCGCCAGTCGTGTTATTTGACTCTTGACAAATTCGTTGGTCTTTCGTTTCTCCAGGATATGCCCAGTAGTTTTCTATGGCATTTTTGTTTTGAATGACTGGATTCGCTTTGCTGTTTTCAGCAGTCAATGTCCAGGTTTCACTTCCGTACAGCAGGATCAAACTGAATTAGGGTTTTGTAGAGCTTTAGTTTGATTGGGAAACTGATCCTTTACTTTTCCATATGGTGGTGAGTTTTGTCATGGAAGATGGGTTTCCATGGCTATTCTGACTTTGATTCTGTCGTCGATCGCCCGTCCTTTGTGAGTGTAGCGCCCAGGTATTTTTAAAAACGTCTACCTCCTCCAGTTGTTGGCCGGGTTTATGTAAATTTTAGCGGTGGCATTGCTCGTGCTGTTCACAAGTACTTTACTTTTCTCCGAGCTCACCTCCATCCCATATGCTCCAGCCTGTTCTCAATTTTGGTCGTAAGATCTTGCAGCTCTGTGTTACTTCCGCCCATGAGGGCAATGTCATCGACAAACCGTAAGTTGTTGAGGGGTCTGCCCCCAATGGAAATGGTGGGTGGAAGTCATGGAGGGTCTCTCTCATGATGTTTTCCAAGAACAGATTGACAGGACTGGAGATAACAGGGACCTTGTCGGACCCAACTGTGGTTTTGAAGTAGTCTCGACCTGATTGTTCAGAAGGCTGCACTGCTTGCAGTGTTGTATAGTGCTTGAATGGTTTGCACTAGTCCTTCTTCAATGCCAAACATTATGAGGACCTGCCACAGGCCTTCGTGCCATACTCTGTCAAAAGCCTTCTTGAAGTCGATGAAGTTGTGGAACAGGTCTCTCTGATGTTTAAGATGTTTTTCCATCATGATGTGACAGTTATAAATCTGTTCGATTGTGCTCCTGCCTGCCCTGAACCCATCTTGTTCCTCTGCAAGGTGTTCTTCTGCCTCCTTCTTGAGTCGATTCAAAATAACTTTGAGCATGATCTTGCTGGCGTGGCTGATGAGGCTGATTGTTCTATAGTTTTGGCATTTGGGGTAAATCCCCTTTTTGGGCAGGGGGATGAGAGTGATTGTGTCCATTCTGTTGGCCACTGTTTTGTCTCCCAAATCTACTGACAGATAGCTGTAACATATGTGATGACTGTTTTGCCACCATGCTTGAGCAGCTCTGCTGGTATAATGTCTGTTCCTGGGGACTTTCCTACTGGTAAGCTGCGGATGGCTTCTTCCACTTCTTCCCTCAGTATAGGTAATGGCGAGGGTGCTCTTGATGTCTGCTTTCTCTTCTATTATGCTCTTGTCAGGTTGTATTGGGTAGTTGTACAGTTCTTGACAATATTCAGACCCCCTGTTCAATGCAGCTGAGCTTTCTGTGAGAGGTTTCCGGAGCTGTCTTTAATGACTGATGATTTGGTTTGAAGTGGTTTTTTTGAGTTTCTTCAGGGTGTTGTATGCCTTTTTAAATGTTGCCCACTTTCATGTTTTTTTCGATCTCATCACATTGATCACTGATCCACTTCTCTCTGGCCTTTACATTGACTTCTTCACGAGATTGTTGGCCTCCCGGTATTCTTTAGGGGTTTGGAAAAACCTGGTTGGTTTCAGTGCTCCTTGTATCGCAGAGGTCCAAGATGTCATTGGTAGTCCTTGCTGGTGTTTATTCCTCTGACGACCGAGTACCTCCTTTGCTGTTTCTCGGACTGCCTCATTGAAGTTGTTGGGGAGGTCATTGATGTCATTGTCCAGGGGGTTTAATGCCCCAAAACGTCCGCAGCTTAGCTTGGAAGATCTCCTCGCATCTGGATCTTTTAGTTTGTCCACGTCCCAAAATTGATACGTGGGTTGCAGGCTGTTTGTTTTTCTTCAGCTTCATTTGAATACCAGCAGCACAAGGTCGTGGTCCTGCCCATGTCAGCTCCGGTAGGTTCTTGTTCTGGCTCTGTTGATGCTGGATTTGAAGCGCCCTGGGGTTAAGATAAAATCTATTTGGGTTTTGGATCTTGCCGTTTGGCGCATGCCAGGTTGTCCTCCTTGACTGCTTGTGGGATAGAGGGTATTGGCAATGGTAAGTCTGTGGGTGCAGGCAAACTCCAGCAGGACTTTGTCCCCTGTCGTTGGTCTCCCCAGTTCCAAACTGACCAACTGTTCCCGGGCCCATTGGGTTTTAAGAGTCAGGACCTACTTGGCGTTAAAATCCCCTTGGATGAGATGATGTCCTTTTTGGTATTTTCTTAATGGTCTCTTCAAGATCTTCATAAAATTTTTTCTACTTCTTCATCTGTATGGTCAGATGATGGTGCATAAAATTTGTACTATGGTGATGTTCTTGGGCTTGGCCGACACCCGGATGCTGATAATCCTGCTGGAAGCCGGTGTACAGCTGATAATGCACCCCACTACTTCCTTTCTGACAATAAATGCCACTCCATGTTGGTGATGTTTCTCTTGGCCACTGTACCAGATCTTGTTGCTTCTTCAGTCAATGTCTCACCAAATCCTGTCCATCTCACTTCTCCTAGTCCAATAATGTCCCATTTTTATCGGCTAAGCTCATACTCTGTTCTTTGATTTTTCCGCACTGGTAGAGTGTACGGACGTTCCATGTACCAATGGTGATTTGTTCTCTAGGGAGCTTAAGTTTAAAGTTTTAACTCCAGTAGCTGACTTGTCACTTCCACCCTGGTGTTTTATCAATGGAAAGCGCGGGCGTTGGTAACCCCGGCCTCGACCGATCCGGTATCATTTCGGCTTTGCATTTGTCTTTCATGTTTTTTCTGTGGGCTTAGGATATTCCTTGGTGGCGCCAATCTCCTCTCCAAGTCTCCATATGTTTTGGGTTTTTTCTATTGGGGTTTCCTCCCCCACATGCGACAGGTTGTACTGGGTTACATGGATACCAGTAGCAGTAGCAGAGAACTTCTCTGACTGACCTGACCTGAAAATGGTGAAGGGTAGGGTACAGCAAAACAGGTGTGGGTAGGGTAAAGGAGGACATGGTGGACGGTAAGGTAGTGCAAAACAGAGTAGAGGACAGGGTAAGGCAGGAGAGGGTAGGGTAGATGAGAACAGGGTGGACGGTAAGGTAGTGCAAAACAGGGTGGAAGGTAGAGTAAAGGAGGACAGGGTATGGTAGGGTAGAGGAGGACAGACTGTTGTAGTTTAGGAAAAGACAGGGTGGATGGTGAGGTAAGGTAAAGGAGGATATAGTGAAGGGTAGAGGTAACGCGCCTGTCTAGAAAGCGAAAAGTCCGGGTCTGAAGTGTGCGGCGGTTCGTACCCCGTTTGGACCGGAAACTTTTCCCCCTCCATTGACATGGAGTGGTGACTGGCGTAGTCTTTCGGATGAGACGATAGACCGAGGTCCGTGTTTTTACACGAATTTTTAGCGCACGTAAAAAACCCACGCAAGAGAGTTGTCCGGAAAATTCTTAGAAAAAAGCCACTCTGATAGGGAAACAATAACAGTTGCAGATTTTGAAAAAAAAAGTGGCGCTGCGCTTGTTGGCGCCGCTTCCCGCTCTACGGGAGAGCACCCCAATTTAACGGAGAGAAATCTCCGTAACTTTTTAAGGGGTATGAAATGAAATCTGACGCTTTGATTTGTTGTTTTACAAGATTCAGCGCTATATAAATTCCATACATTATATTATTTTTTATTATTATTATTATTATTTTTTATTATTATATATTATTAAGGGTAGAGGAAGAAGGATAAAAAGGTGGGGTAAAAGAAGACAGGGTGGAGGGTGGTAGAGGTAACAGGGGAGGGGGGGTAGAGAAGATATGGTGGTGAAGGGTAGAAAAGGGGACAGGATGGGGGCTAGGGAAGAGGGGGACAGGAGGGAGGGTGGGGTAGGGGGAGGAAAGGGAAGGAGGCAGTGTAAAGGAGAAACAGGGATGGGTAGGGTAGTTTGAAGACAGGGGGGGGTAGTGTAAAAAAAGAGGGTGATTGTAGGGTAAAGAAAGACAGGGGAAGGGTTTAGAGGAAAAGAGGGTAAAGGATCTTCTAAAGGAGGACAGGTGGAGGGTGAGTTAGAGGAGGTAAGGGTGGAGGGCGGCGTAGAGTAGGACAGTCTGGGTAGGGTAGAGGAGGGCAGGGTGGGGTAGGATTGAAAAAGAAGGAAAAGGATTAGGTAGAGATTCGGATTCGCATTCAGATGATTTATTCATAAAGGCCATTGCCCCTTAGAAGGGGTATATATACAAGGTAGAACACACACTTTGTACGTTTTCACAGATTAAGACATCTCATATTGACAACATACTGCGTACTTTAAACGCTTTGTGTAAATATACAACAAGCTTTTTTGCAATTGTTTCGTTAGGAGTTGCCATCAGCAAAAATCAATTTGAAAACAACAGGCTGCCGAAAATACTTTAAAGGAATCAATTGTTCTCGTAGCTCTTTTAGCTCAGGGCAAGACAAAACAAAATGGAGTTCATTTCAAGAGCATTCATGACATATTGGACATATCAAAGTACGATAATTGACGATTTATAACGATAAGAATGTAGATGTATATCAGAAATACCAAATCTAAATTTAGTCATTTTCGTTTTTCAGAATGTCTGTCTATGGGCATTGATACATAGACTGGAACACAATGCAAAGGATTCAACATTCTATACATATCAAATCGATCACTCTCCTAAACATGTGAAGCCCCATGTGTGCCATCTGAAATCCACCAGGCGTTGCCAGAAACGCATAAATAAACCCATTTATGTCCCTACCCCTTGATTTTCCCAACGAAACCAAAACCATATTCTATAATTTTAGTCTTATACTCGAAAACCCAGTTTTTCTTACTTCTGGCATCTAAATTCTTAACATTTTATAAGCTTTATGAGGTAATCTATGTGATTCATTTTTGTGATCTTTAGCCAATAACGAACACATTTGACCATGGAAATTAAATTTTTTTGGGATACTTTTTAGTTTCCCCGTAAACTAAGTCCATTGGGTGTTGGATTGATATGCCTAGAAATTTCTTCAAGGCATACAAATGAATTTTTTCAATTTCCACAACACCTGCATCTAACCCCCCATAACTCAGCACCATATTGCACCATAGGTTGAATTTGGGCACCCAACAACTTCAAATAAAAATAACGTAAGAGAGTCATTATTTAATTGCATTAGTTTTCTCAGATACACAATAAAGGGGATACTTTCTCTACTTACCAGTCTCTACAGGCAAATGAAAAACTTAGTCGTTTTAAAAAATATATTCCTAGATATTTTAGGACATTCACAACTGGCATAACGCTTCCATTATAAGTCCATCTTTCCCGCTCTGCAAGATACCCTCCTTTTCTAAATACTTAATGTTAACTTTTTGACTTTTTAAAACCTTTAACTGTAGTGAAACCTGACGCTTTTTCTAAACTATTTAAATTGTCTTTGCAGCCCAACAACTGTTTCTGAAATTAACACTATATCATCAGCCAAAAGGAGTAAAAATATTTCTAAGTTTTCATCTATGAATCGTGCACCATGTCTACATTACAAATAACTTCCAGAGTCAACTCATTGTAAATAAAAAAAAAAAAATAGGATTACCACACATCTCCCTGTTTAACACCAGCTGTACAGTTTATATAATCCGTAAATGATGCACCACATCTAACTCTAGCATTCACAACTTTGTACATGCTCATTATACATTTAAACAATTTCCCCGAATTCCATTTTTAAACAAAATGGGCCACAATATGCTTCTATTCACAGAATCAAAAGCTTTTTCAAAATCATGAAGCCACATATAGTTTCCGATTAAAACCAGAACTTTTTTTGAACAAAGGCCATTAAAGTAAACATATGTCTACAGTGGAGTAATTTCGTTTAAACCCAGCCTGAAATTCGCCCGTTTTGTTATTCTCCTCTACCCATTCCTGTATCTTCTGTTAATAACTGCACTATATAATTTACTACTAATATTACACAAAGAAATTCCCCTGTAGTTATTTGTATTGTTACATCGCCCTTTTGTATAAAGGGAGGGAAAAATTGACTCAGTCCAACTATCGGGTATATACCCTTATCAAGTAAAACATTGAAAAATTGTACAAGAAAGTTTCCCTTATCGACTCTACCTTACAAGACTTTTTATCATCTCTCCAATAATACCATCTGGGCCAGCGGCTTTTTGGTTTTTTTTTAAATTTTCCTTAAAGCTACATTAATTTCTTCTTTTGAAATTGGACGATTATAGTTATCATCGCAATAATCACTTTATCAATTCCTTCTTCCCTATCTGTATCATTATGAATACCATCTTTTGTTTCAAGCAATTTCTTAAAAAGTTTAAACTGATCTCTAGACTAACATTATTTACAGGTGATTTCTTTTACTCTGTACATACGCATTACATTCCAAAATATTTTTGGTTATCAAAAAGAAGCAATCAATTTATCCAGCAGTGCATTATTGAACAGTTTCGTTTTTTTCTTTAAAAGCTTTTTTATAGTCACGCCTAGCTGTTTCGGTATAAATCACGATCAAACAGAGATAAAGATCGACGATACTTGTTTAAAAAATCTAGAACATTTCTTTTTTCATAAACGACATTCCATATCCTACCAATCACTGTAGCCATATTTTTTATTCACACTTATCTGCTTTTTCATGCAATCAGCACAATTGTTATACACTGTTAAGTATCAAGAGCTTGGTTAATATTAACATCAATCAGATCACTAGCCATACTTAATCGTTGTTGCGTCTCATCTGAGTCCATTAACCTATCAAATACTTTACAATATGTTTCATTCCAGACAATCTTTTCAACTATACACGTATTTCTGTTCCCCTTTTCATTCTCTATGTTTTCATTAGGAAAATTGATACAAAGCACTAAAGGCATGTGGTCAGATTCACATCTTTCAAGAACATTCATCTCACAATCCTCAGAGAATTGTGCGAACATGTCTCGTGACATCACAAAATAGTCATTGACACTTCTTCCAGTCTCAGATGTGTATGTGTAGCAACCCTGACGGTCGCCATGACACATTCCATTCAAAATATATAAATCTAAAGCAGTGCACATATTCAAGAACAGTTTTCCATAATGATTTAACACATTATCTTGTGACTGTCTGTTCATATGCAGAGGTCCCTTGGATGTTGATTTGTGAATGGTGTATGGGTGTCCTCAAAATCTAAAGAAACATAGATTTTCTGCTGTTAAAATCCTCTCCCAATACAACATAAACATCACCACAGGAAAACATACAGTTGCAAAGAAAATCTTCTAGTACCATTATTCCATTTCAATATCATACGTTCTGTAATATGGTGAATCAGATGGTGGTACATAAATGGCCACGTATAAAGACATTTTCATTGTACGAACAACGATCTATTAATAATGAATGCACAAAAAACATCTGATTTAATATCCCGTTGCTTCACAAAGGGACATAGCTCCCGTCTAATGAGACACAAAAGACCACCTGATCATCTCCCCTTGGGCAGAAAGTTTAGTAGCAGGTTTACAAAAAAGTCTCATACCCAACAAACACTGAAGAGTGAAAATCTTCAACAAACGTTTCAACCAGACAAATAAAATCGAAGGAACAAACATATGACACAAAATTCATATCACACAGTTTAGACAATAATCCATTAACATTCCAGTGTAAAAAGAAACAACTTTGAAGTTTTACACAAAGGGGAATAATTCATATTATCTCATTTAATAAGTATGAAAGAGGAAGTACACACATCTTGCAACCCCTCTTTATTCACAATTTGACCACATTCATTCATGCACACAGTGTTTACACTTTCATCCTGGCTTTTAGTACACTCAGATCAGAACACTCCATGTTGACATCTGTCCCATGCTAGCACGTGCTAATTTTGTGTTGTTGACACTACACTGTGGCTGCAAAACCGGTTGCTTTCCTAAACTTTGTCCCCTCATCAAAAAGTTCCCCAAATGTAGTCAATGTCCTGGGGCGGCGACACCCTATTTCACTTCAACTGAAATGATTGTCCTGATCTACAGTAAAATTTCTTCTGATCAATGACAGATGTCAAGATCATTGTTGCCCTCTTTCCTTGCTTTTAGTTTCTTTAGGTGTGGAGTCAGCCTTTTCCTGTCTCCCTAACACGATGGAGAAGTCTTACCGATAAACACGCCAGAAACCCCGTAGTTTTCCTTAGCTTTCAGTACAGTCACTTTCTGTTTATAAAAAACACATCTAGCCCTCACGGGAGAATCGGCCTTAGGGGTTTATGCGATGAACTCTGTCGAACTCAATGTCTTCTGAGAGTTCAAGCGTGTCTGTAAGGAGGTCCCTTTACCCTACCTTCCATTCAGCAGGGGGTTTTGCCATCTCTCCTCGGCAGACCGAAGAAGAGGAGGTTGTTGCATTTTGACCGTCCCTCCAGGTCGTCTGTCTTCCTCTCCAGTTCCTCCACCCTCTTAGTCAGGTCCTCGTTCCTCCTCTGCAGTTTCTCGTTCTCCTGGCGTAACCCGTGGATGACCCCCGCCAGTCCCTTCAGCTCGTCCTGCAAGGCCTTGTTGTCTTCACGTAGAACCTGCCTCTCCTGCTTCCCCTCCTCGAACCCGGTGTCCATACTGGTGCGCATGGAATGCAGCATGACCACCACTTCAGATAAGGTGGGCTCTCCTCCCCTGTCACTGGAAACACTACCGGAGAGTGACATGTCTGTTCCATACTGGCCCTGGTGCTGGAAGACCTGGCGTTGGAAAGCCTCGTCTGCTTCAAGTCTTTGCTTGGGTTGGGCCCAGGGTTGCTCTCGATATCGCCACAACGTAAAAGTAGACTGCCCAAAATACATAGGAGAGGAGCAAACCCAACACGACACCGTCTACTCTTGCTTTCAACATGGCTATGTGTGAAGCTTTCTTCATCTTCGCTCTCTTCAGCATGAAGTTGATGTAGACTGCACAAAAGCAGCCACATGCCGACCTAAAAGTCAGTGGAGCGGATGGCATGGTGACTTACTGGTCTGTCTGCGCAATACGAGTATAGAAGTCCCTCTTGGATTAGGTAGAGAACAGATTTGAGTGTGGGGTATGGTAGAGAAAGACAGGGTAGAGAGTGGGCTCGAGGACAGGGTAGAGCGTGTGGTAGTGTAAAGGAGGACAGTTTGGAAGGTAGGGTGGGGTAGAGGACAAGATGGGGTAGGGTAGAGGGAAAAAGGGTGGAGGGTAGGTTAGAGTTTGACGGTGTGAAGGATAGGGTAGGGTAGAGGGGGATAGGCTGGAAGGTAGGGTAGGGTGAGGACAACAGGGTAGGGGTAGGGTAGAGATGAACAGGGTGGAGGGTGGTGTAGTGATGACAGGGTGTAGGGTAGGGTAGAGGAGGACATAGTAGAGGGTAGGGTAGAGGAGGACAGTGTTAGAGTTAGGTTAGAGGACGACAGTGTGGAGCGTGGGGTACATAAGTTCAGGATGGAGGCTTGGATAGAGTGGGGTAGAGGGGGGTTTGGGCAAGACAGGGTTGACGTGGGGTAGGAGGACAGGGTGATAGGTAGGGTAGAGGAGGACAGGGATGAAGGAAAGGTGGGTTAGAGGGGGGCAGGGTTAAGGGTGGGGTGGTTGGAGGACAGGATGGAGGATGGGATAGCGTAGAGGACAGGGTGGAGGAGGAGTAGAGGAAGACAGGGTGTAGTGTGGTGTATTTTTTTTTTTGGCTGCCTCATCTTCTGTGACGTCCCCCGTCCTACTGTTCCCACGCCGCTCATTCCAATCTCCCCGCCAAAGCACTACCCAGATTTGTTATGTCTCATCCTCAGGGTCGGAAGTCCACAGGGAGCCCATCACTATCAGGCCGCCGTGGGGCCACCAGCCAGAGGGGCCCTGCACTGCTGCTGGGTCACTTTGGTGGTGTTCAGTGGTGCCTGTTCTGAGCTAACATACGCAGGACACCACCTACTAAGCCCCCTACTAACGACAGTATTAGCTCAGTCGCGGAGCCAGACTGAGTGAGTTGCCCACCCGAGGTGGCAACCACCACAACGTCCCTCCAACGACCGTCCCCCACGAACCTCCAACCCCAAAGGCTTTGACACAAACTCACCACAGGCACAGAAGTGTATGGGGAAACCGAATCTGAGTCACCTTGAGACCAGAGAAACCGGACCACCGAATCAGAGGCACTTTTTTTATTGCATGATGATCAATGACAATGAGGATGACGTAATGATGCTGCTGTGTAAATGCATATGCTTTGAGACTACTTGACAGGGTTGTACTCTACGCTTACTATCATAATATATCCCAGCGTCGGGCCCAAGAGATACAGACACCTGCAGTGTTGGTCAGGTAATTTGAGCAACACTCTCAAACTCGCATCCGTTAAGTGGATGAAACTCGACTGTGTGGTCCCAGTCTTCCCACTGAGCCCACAGCACACTCACTCTGGGTAGGAGCCGGCCTGAGTCCGAAAAATCCCTATGACTCTTATGGAAATCGAACCCGCGACCTTCCAGTCTGTAACCCAAGGCGCTAACCACTGCGCCATGGCGGCTGGTTAGTGTGGTGTATAGCAGGACAGGGTGGAGGGGAGGGCAGCGTACAGGGTGTAGGGTGGGGTAGAGGCGAACAGGGTGCCGTGTGTGGTAAAGTAAGGCAGGGCTGGGGATGGGGTAGAGAAGGACAGGGTTGAAGGTGGGGTACGGTAGGTCAGGGTGGAGGGTAGGGTATAGGAGGTCAGGGTACATGGTTGGATAGGGTAGAGGAGGACAAGGTGGAGGGTTGGGTACAGTAGGTCAGGCTGGAGGATACGATAGGTTAGAGGATGACATGGTGGAATGTACGGTAGAGTAGAGGACAACAGAGTGAAGGGTAGGGTAGAGGACAACAGGGTAGAGGGTAGGGTAGAGGACAACAGGGTGGAAGGTGGGGCAGAGGAGGATAGGGTGAAGGGCTTAGGATGACAGGGTGAAGGGTAGGATAGAGGAGGAAAGGGTGAAGGGAAGGGTAGATAAAACAGGCTGCATGTTAGGATAAAGGAAGACAGGGTGGTGTAGGTAGAGGAGGACAGGATGGAGGGTGGGGTAGCATAGAGGTGGACAGAGTCGAGAGCATAGCAGAGGAGAACAGGGTTAACGAAAGGGTAAAGGAGGAAAGGGCGGGTAGGGTAGGGGAGGACAGGGTGGGGAGTGTATAAACAGACAAGCTGGAGGGTGGGGTAGATGAGGACAGGGATGAGAGTGGTATATGGTAGATGAGGACAGGGTGGAGGGGAAAGTTATGGTAAAGGGAAACAAGCTGGAGGGTGGGGTAGAGGAGGACAGGATGGAATGTGAGGTAGAGTAGAGGAGGACAGGTTGGTAGATAGGGTAAGGTAGAGGAGGACAGAGTGGAAGGTAGTGTAAGGTAGAGGACGGCAAAGTGGATAGTAGGTTAGGGTAGAGGAAGAGGGGATGGAGGGTAGGGTAGATGAGGACAGGGTGGAGGCTGGGGTAGAAAAGGACAGGGTGGAGGGTAAGGAAGGTAAAGGTAAAGGAGTCCCATAACCTATAAGGTCGTAGGGGAGCGAGGCGTCAGAGACCTCACTTCTCTAGGGCCAGCATATTGAGGGCGGCGCCCATCTCCTCTCCCTCGCTGCTTTACCTTCCCTGACCCTAAAGAGGACAGGTACCCATTTACAGCTGGGTGAACTGGGGGAACTGTACTGAAGCCAAGGCGCGCAAACGGTCACCCATCCAACTGGTAACCACGCTCGACGCTGCTTAACTTGGCTGGGGGAAAGCGAGTGCTCCGACCACTGAGCTATCCCGTCCCCGTGGAGGGTAAGGTATATGTTAAAAACAGGGTGGAGGGTGAGGAAGACGAATACAGAGTGGGGTAGAGGAAGACAGTTTAAAGGGTAGAGGATGACACGGTGAAGGGATGGGTAGAGGAGGATAGGGTGAAGGGATGGGTAGAGGAGGACAGGGTGAAGGGATGGGTAGAGGGGGATAGGGTAAAAAGTGGGGTAGAGGAGGATAGGATGAGGTCGAGAAGAGGAGGACAGGGTGGAGGTTGGGTAGGGTAGAGGAGGACATCTTTAAAGGTAGGGTAGGGTAGAGGAGGACATCTTTGAAGGTAGGGTAGGGTAGAGGAGGACAGGTTGGAAAGTGTGGTAGAGCAGGACAGTGTGGTTAGGGTAGAGGAGAACAGGATGGAAGGTAGGGTAAGGTAGAGGAGGACAAAGTAGAGGGTAGGGTAGAGGACGACAGGGTGGAGGGTTGGGTAAGGTAAAGGAGGACAGGGTGGAAGGGAGGGAAGGGTAGAAGAAGACAGCGTTGAGGGTAGGGTAGGGTAGAGGAGGAAAGGGTGGAGGATAAGGTAGGGTAGAGGAGGAAAGGGTGGTGGGTAGGATAGAGGAGGACAAGGTGGATGGTAGTGTAGAATAGATGATGACAGGGTGGAGGGTGGGGTAAGGTAGAGGAGGACAGGGATGAAGGTAGGGTGGGTTAGAGGAGGAAAGAATGAAGTGTAGGGTAGAGGACGACAGGGTGGAGGTTGGGGTAGAAGACAGGTGGATGTTAGGATAGAAGAGGACAGGGTGGGAGTAGGGTAGAGGAGGACAGGGTGGTGTTGAGTAAAGGAGGACAGGGTTGAGGATGGTGTAGGAAAGAGAAGAAGGTTACTTCATACCTCACAGACCGGTTCCAGAAAGTTATTGTAAACAAAATTCAATCAAAACCTGTCAAAATGGAATGTGGAGTCCCGCAGGGATCAGTCCTGGGCCCTGTTCTCTTTACTCTCTACACTGCTCCACTCTCACATATAATAAACAACCACCCTATTGATCATCATTTCTACGCCGATGATACTCAGCTTCAGTGCAGCGATACTGTTGAAAACTTGCCTTCCCTCCTGACAAATATGCCCTACTGCCTTCAAGACATTCAAAACTGGATGACTCAGAACAAGTTACAACTTAATGCCGATAAAACCGAAGCCATGCTCATAGGGACCCAACGTAAACTTTCCTCTATCACAAAAACTTCAATGAATTCGGCAATACGTCAGTTCCTTTGTCCAACTCTGGGAAGTATTTAGGAGTAGTTCTTGACAACACACTCTCTATGAAAAAATTCATCACCCAGACCTGCCAGTCTTGCTACTATCAATTACGGCGCATAAGCGCGATTCGCAAGTATCTGTCCACTGATGCAACTTCCAAGCTTGTCACATCTCTCTTCTTTCACGTTTAGATACTGTAATTCTCTTTTGGCTGGCTACCAGCATCATCTATCCACTCTCTTCAACGCATACAAAACTCTGCAGCTCGACTGTCCTAAGAAAGAAAAAATCTGAACACATCACTCCTCTTCTGCGATCTCTCCACTGGTTGCCTGTCTCACAAAGACTGGAGTATAAAATCAATACCCTCTGTTTCAAATGTCTCCACAAATCTGCACCCTCTATCTCTGTAACTGTCTTCACCTGTACACTCCATCCCGTTCCCTTCGTTCAGCCGCAGATACTTTGTGCTTTCGAACACCCAGATTCAAACAAACCACTGTTGGCCGTCGCTCCTTCTTGTTTCTGGTCCATCCACCTGGAATGACCTCCCTCTTTCACTTCGTCAAAAGCCTTCACTTGATTCCTTCAAATCCAGCCTCAAAACACACTTATTCCTACCTGGAGACTTTCCCCCACATATCTGTCCCTAATTTTTCAACGATCTTTCACCTTCTAAGTGTTGTTCCGTGTGTGTGTGTGTGTGTGTGTGTGTGTGTGTGTGTGTGTGGTGTGGTTGTGTTGTGTGTGTGTTTTGTGTGTGTGTGTGTTGGGGTGGTGTGTGTTGTGGTGTGTGCGTGTGTGTGTATGTGCGTATGCTTTGTGCGTGCGTAGTGCGCGCGCATGGATTTGAAATCTGTTGCTCATTATGTTTAAGAGTTGCATGCCTGTAAATGATTGAGTGCAAGCGCTTCGATTTGTTTGTTTTTTACAAGATTCAGCGCTATATAAATTCCATATATTATTATTATTATTATTATTATGGTGGAGGGTAGGTTAGGGAGTGTATGAGACTTCATGGATGGAATACTAAATATTGCCATTATGTAACAAGTTGTTCTCGACCCCTTTCACTCCATCATTTATTGTTTGATTGCCCAATTCTTCTTGACAAGTATAGAAGGAGAGATTTATATATTCACAACAATTATTCAATTGTTAATGAAGTTTTATATGACTACTAGCAGTTCATAATATCAGTTGTTTAAGTTATATACTCTTCTGCTGTAAAACATTTACTGAAATAAGTTGTGGGATATATGCATGTATGTGTATGCATGTTTGTGCGTATGTATGCATGTTTATATATAATATATATATATATATATATATATATATATATATATATTATATATATATATTCATATACATTTATCTATATGTTATATATATGTATATATATATATATAAATATATATTTTATATAATATTTTATATTCATATACATTTATATAAGAATATATATTTTATATATATATTATTATATATATTTTAGAGAGGGGAGAGAGAGAGAGAGAGAGAGAGAGGGAAAAGAGAGGAGGAGAGAGAGGAGAGAGAGAGATTTCTATTCAGAGAGAGAGATGAGGTGTGTATAGGTGTTGTGGTGTGACTGCCAGTGTGTCTAAATCACAAAGTAGTGAATGACATTACAGAAAGCAAAACAAAAGATGACCACGACCATCCTCTCGCTCTGTGTCTCTCTCTGAGGATGGATTAAAAGGAAAGTAGCAGCGGCAGTATCAGCCGCAGCAGTAGCAGACAATAAAATTTACCAATTCCAGTTTACTGCCTCACTTGGTTAACTATTTACGCCCTTTATAGATGTATCGATATTATATATATATATATTATATATATATATATAATATATATCGATATATTATTTTATATAGATATAGATATGATATATATACATATATTCTTGTATTCATGTATATATACATATATTCTTTTATTTCGAGGATAATGGAATAAGCACGTATGTGCTTTTCATTCATCCAGTCCCCTTGAGTACGCAGTTTCGTCAATTTTGTCATCCATTCCCACCGGCACACAATGACCTACTCTTCCGAAAAGCGGAACTTTCCGTGTGCTTAATTTCATAAACACACACGCGCGCGCGCCCGTGCGCCCACGCGCACACACACCGGAGGGGGGAGGGACAAGAGGATTTTCCGTTAGAATTAACATCAGTGCAGACTCCACTCTCCCTAAAAGGCCTTCCGATGAGACTATAAACCTAAGTCATATGTACGAACGTACGCACTACATCTTGACCACTTGTTAATACCCGATCTGCTTTTCGGAAGAGTAGGCCATTGTGTGGCGGTTCTCTCTCTCTTCTGTGTGTGTGTGTGTGTGTGGTGGTGTGTGTGTGTGTGTGTGTGTGTGTGTGTGTGTACGTGTGTGTGCGTGCATGCATGCTTATGTGTGAGTGATTAAAATTTCAACCCTAATCTGTAAGAAAAATTACATACATTGAAAAGCAAAACCAGCATAAAATTAAACACTGGAGATGTGAGCACACACACACACACACACCTACACACACACGTGCACACACACACACACACACACACACACACCAATTCATTTAACGCACAGCCAAGTCTAAATGCTCTGTTGATACTATCCGAAGTTGACATTTCCGAAAGAACTTGACTTCTCTGAAAGCTTTACAAATGCAGCAACCCACATAACTGTTTTTATTTGGTTTAGAGGGTATGGGAGGATTAAATCAACCACACACACACACACACGCACGCACGCACGCATATACACACACACACATATACACACACATGCCCGCCCAAAGAGAGAAGATGGAGAAGAGAGAGAGTGTGTGTGTGAGGGTGTGGGTGTGTTTTGTGTGTGTGTGTGTTTTGTGTGGTGTGTGTGTGGTTGTGTGTGTGTGTGTGTGTGTGTGTGGAGAGAGAGAGAGGAGAGAGAGGAGAGAGAGAGAGAGGGGAGAGAGAGAGAGAGAGAGAGAGAAAAGAGAGAGGGGAGAGGGGAGAGAGAGGAGAGAGAGAGAGAGAGAGAGAGAAGGGTACAGACAGGCAGAGGATTTGAGGATTCTTTTCTTGTATATCGAGGATAATGGAATAAGCACTTATATGCTTGTTTACATCCAGTCCCCGTGTGTAACGGAATAAGCACTCATGTGCTTTATTTCACATCTAGTCCCTGTGTCTATGCAGTTTTGTACTTTTGTCATCCGTTCCCACCGGCACACAATGACCTATACTTCCAAAAAGCGGAACAAAAGAGAGAGGGGAGAGAGAGAGAGAGAGAGAGAGAGAGAGAGGGGAGAGAGAGAGAAAAGAGGAAAAGAGAGAGAGAGAGAGAGAGAGAGAGAGAAAGATTCGGATTCGGATTCGGATTCGGATGATTTATTCATAAAGGCCATTGCCCCCTTTGAAGGGGTAAAATATACAAGGTAGAAAAACACACTTTGTACGTTTTCACAGATTAAGACATTCATGTTTACAACATACTGGTACTTTAAACGCTTTGTGTAAATATACAACAAGCTTTTTTGCAATTGTTTCGTTAGGAGTTGTCATCAACTTAATCAATTTGAACAAAACAGGCTGCCGAAAATACTTTAAAAGGGAAACAATTGTTCTCGTAGCTCTTTTTGCTCAGGGCAAGACAAAACAAATGGAGTTCATTTTCAAGAGCATCATGACATAATGGGGCATATCAAAGTACGATTTAAATTTACAGATTTATAACGATAAGAATGTAGATGTATATCAGAAATAACAAATCTAAATTTGTCTTATTCGTTTCAGATGTCTGTCTATGGGCATTGATACATAGACTGGAACACAATGCAAAAGGGTTCAACATTCTATACATATCAAATCGATCACCCTCCTGAACATGTGAAGACCATGTCTGCCATCTGCAATCCACCAGGCGTTGCCGAAACGCATAAATAAGCCCAGTTATGTCCCTACACCTTGATGGTTCCCAAACGAAACCAAAAACCATATTCATATAATTTTTAGTCTTATACTCGATACCAGTTTTTCTTACTTCTGGCATCTAAATTCATTAAATTTTATAAGTTAATGAGGTAATCTATGTGATTCCATTTGTGTGAGCTTTAGTCAATAACGACACACTTGACCATGGAAATTAAACTAATGGATACCTGTTAGTTCCCCGTAAACTAAGTCTTGGGTGTTTGGATTGATATGCCTAGAAATTTCTTCAAGGCGTACAAATGAATCTTCAATTTCCACAACACCTGCATCTAAGCCCCATAACTCAGCACCTATTGCACCATAGGTTGAATTTTGGGGATCAAACAACTTCAGAATAACGTTTAAAAGAGTCATTATTTAATTGCATTAGTTTTCTCAGAATACACAATAAGGATACTTTGCTCTACTTACCAGATCTCTACAGGCAAATGAAAAAATAGTCGTGTTGAAAAATTTTATTCCTAGTACTTATAGACATTCACAACTGGCATAACGCTTCCATTATAAGTCCATCTTTTCCCCCTCTGCAAGATACCCCCCTTTTCTAAATACTATAATATTACTTTTTGACATATTAACCTTTAACTGTAGTGAACCTGACGCTTTTTCTAAACTATTTAATTGTCTTTGCAGCCCAACAATGTTTCTGAAATTAGCCCCTACATCGTCAGCCAAAAGGAGTAAAAATATTTCTAAAGTGTCATCTATGAATCGTGCCCCATGTCTACCATTATGAATAACTTCCAGAGTCAACTCATTGATAATTAAAGAAAACAAAATAGGATTACACACATCTCCCTGTTTAACACCAGCTGTACAGTTTATATAACCCGTCAATGATGCACCACATCTAACTCTAGCATTCACAACTTTGTACATGCTTCATTATCATTTAAACAATTTCCCCCGAATTCCATTCTTAAACAAAATAGGCCACAATATGCTTCTATTCACAGAATAAAAAAAGCTTTTTCAAAATCAATGAAACCCACATTAGTTTCCGATTCAAACAGAACTGTTTTGAACAAAGGGCCCATTAAAGTAAACATATGATCTACAGTGGAGTAATTTGTTTAAACCCAGCCTGAAATTCGCCCGTTATGTTATTCTCCTCTCCCCATTCCTGTAGTCTTCTGTTAATAACTGCACTATATAATTTACTACTAATATTACAAAAGAAATTCCCTGTAGTTATTTGTATTGTTAACATCGCCCCCTTTTTTTATAAAGGTAGAACAATTGACTCAGTCCAACTATCTGGGTATTACCCTTATCAAGTAAAACATTTAAAAATTGTACAAGAAAGTTCATTATCGACTCTACCTTACAAGCACTTTTATATCTCTCCAATTTAAAACCATCTGGGCCAGCGGCTTTTCGGTTTTTTTATTTCCTTAAAGCTAACATTATTTCTTCTTTTGAAATTTGGACGATTAAAGTTATCATCGCAATAATCACTATTATCAATTCCTTCTTCCCTAATCTGTATCATTATGAATACCATCATTTGTTCAAGCAATTTCTTAAAAATGTTGAAAACCCAAACATCTAGACTAACATTATTTACAGGCTGATTTTTTTTACTCTGTACACTACGCATTATTTCCAAAACTATTTTTGGGTTATCAACAGAAGCAATCAATTTATCCAGCAGTGCATTTATTTAACAGTTACGTTTTGTCTTTAAAAGCTGTTTATAGTCACGTCTAGCTGTACGGTATAAATCACGATCAAACAGAGATAAATCGACGATACTTTTTTAATAATCTACGAACATTTTCTTTTAAACATAAACGACATTCCATATATACCAATCACTGTAGCCATTTTTTATTCACACTTATCTGCTTTTCATGCAAATCAGCACAATCGTTATAAAAACTGTTAAAGATATCAAGGCTTGGTTAATATTAACATCAATCAGATCACTAGCCATACTTAATCGTTGTTGCGTCTCATCTGAGTCATTAACCATCAACCACTTCACATAGCTTCATTCCAGACAATCTTTTCAACTATACACTTTATTTCTGTTCCCTTTTCATTCTCTATGTTTTCATTAGGAAATTGAATTAAAGCACTAAAGGCATGTGGTCAGATTCACATCTTTCAAGAACATTTATTTCCAATGCTCAGAGAATTTTGCGAACATGTCGGAGAGAGAGAGAAGAGAAGAGAGAGGAGAGGAGAGGTGAGAGGGGAAGAGGAGAAAAAGGGGGGGGAGAGAGAGAGAGAGAGAGAGAGGGGGGGGGTGGAGAGAGAGGAGAAACAGAACAGATACGTCATCAAAAAACAGCACATACAACAAGTTCGGCCAAAGATGCATTCTTTTTTCTTTCTTTTCCCCTCTCTTTTTCTTTTCTTCTTTCGTTTTTTTTACTGAGGGAGGGAAGGTGGTCAGGGTTCAAAACTTGCAACGTAGAATTCATGAACATCTTTCGCCTCTGCTTTTTTTAAAGAGTGCTCATCTCTGTCCAACTACGCACCAAATGCCAAGGCTCGTTTGAATCGTTGGTCATTTCAAACCAACAGCAGCTGCAGTACGGAATGGTCTCCTGCTGAGACAGTAGGCGCTACAGGAAAGAAGGCCGCTGAAGACTTCAACACTTTGTGAAGGACCACGGAAAGAAAGCAGGGACGAGAGCGGGGTTCCAAAAGTTTTCCTCCCAACTGGTGACCTGGTTTTCTGCCTTTCCTCAGCAACACCTCGCACACAGGTCACATAGGAGCAAGACATCAACTACTGCCCTCTGAAACACTGAAGGGGATGACTGGATTCCCTCCAGAATCCTGACAGCTCTAAGTTCACAGAGAGCTCTCTTTGCAAGTCAATGGAATGCATTGGTGAGTTGGAAGATTGTTGTTTGTGTGTAAGTTGTTGGTTGGTATTATGTTGTGGTCTGTTGTCTCGTTTTGTTTTAAAGCTTACTTTGAAGATCACCAATATTCTTTTTTTTTAGAGTAAATGTGTTGGTTTGCTCTGTTGTTGTTTATCGTTGTTGTTTTTAACTTAAATTTTGAAGATTCACCAAGATTGATTTTTTAAAGGAGTAAATAAACTTGTTGGTTAGTTTGTTTGGTCAAACCTCGTTGTGTACGCTTGAGCTTTTAAGATCGCCAGGTTTTTTTTCTTTTGTCATTTTCAGTTGTTCTAAAGCTTCTTTGACGGTCACCAAAGTTGTTTTTTTATTGAATAAATGTGTTGGTTAGTCAGTTGTTGTCCATGTTGTTGTCATGTTGTTGTCTAAAGCTTTTTTCTTTCAAAATCACAAAGATCCACCAATGGTTCTCCATTTTCAGAATCGCTGGTACACAGAAAAGTTTGTATGTAGAGTACTCCCAACAGATAGGCTGCAATCTTCCGACTTGATATTTTTTTCAGTGGAAGAAGATGATCCTCACAGGATATTTTGAAGCATAGCATTTTAATGTAGGTCTTGGTACCTTTGCTTATATATCGATAGCTAACAAAGATTTTGGCCTGGACCAGGGGGACATAGAAGTTTCTTTTATAGAGGTTAAACTACCACTATTGTGGCTACAGCTCCGAGTGTTCACAAAGGTGAGATTGTTGAGTATGCCACCGTTTTTGCCCACCGTTAAGGCAGCCGCATTCTGACTTCGGGACTGATGTCTAAGCGCGAGACTAGTGTGCATGCGTCTTTTTAATGTAATTTTATCATCGCTCTCTACAAGCGCGGTCCGTGTGGCCTTCTTTACCGAAAGGTTGTAACGGGTTTTTAAAGTGTGCGTAAGGATGTTCCGCGTAGCGTTCGCACACTGGGACATCGGCTTATGGTCTCGTCCGAACTTTTCAGGACGGGGGGGGGGGGGGGGGGAGGTGCAGTACTAATAATTCGGGGAAAAATTCAGGGTTTGGCTCGAACGGGCCGTTACTTCGTGTGCGGCAACGCTCCTAATAACTAGGCTTTACCCCTTTTGTCACCCCCCTCCTTAGAATTCTGTATTGCATAAGATCACAATGAAAAAGTTTAACATGTTTCAGGCTATCATTTCTTATTTGTTACAAAGGTTAGTTCATTATAAAACATGTTTAGGGCAATGTACTCAGCTTTCGCTACTTTTCAACAGTTGCCCTGTAACTCATGCTTGTTTCCGAAAATTTGATAAACATTTTAGTTGGGGGGGCGGAGAGGGGGGGGGGGGGGGTAGAGCTCTGTGGTAGAGCGTTGGACTGAATTGATCTTGAGGGATGTAAGAACTCAGGTTCGGGCCTTGGTTGTACCCTCTACGAGGAGTTTTCTTTCTTTGGAGGTAACTCATGGTAAACTCAGTCGCAGAATAGCATGTGGTGTTTTTCTTGTTTTTGGGAAAAAGTCTCCGATGCTCATCAGCGAGATTTTGCGTATATGCGGCCATGTTTTTGAGCACCATTAAGGTAGCGCATTTGACTTAGGGTTGCTGTGTAAATCACCATGTGCATCATGTGGTTTTGAGGATTGTCACCCATCCTACCAACACGAATTTCTCCTAACTTTTTGAAAGGTATCAAGTTTTGGTGTTGCGCCAGATGTTGTGCGTGTTGTTCGCTCACAGGACCAAGGATTTTTAGGGGAGTAGAGTAGGTAAAGTAAAGGTAAAGGTTGTACTCATAAACCTATTGGTCATAGGGGAGCGAGGCTAAGAGACCTCAACTTCTAAAGGGTCCAGCATTATTGAGAGTGGGCGCCCATCTTCTTCCCCGCTGCTTTACCTTTTCCCTAACCCAAAAGTGGCAGGTTTACCATTTTACAGAGGGGGAACTGTATGGAGCCATAGGGCGCGGTCGGTCACCCATGCTCTTGGTAACACGCTCAATGCTGCTTTAATCTTGGCTGGGGAATAGGTACTGATGTGCCAAATCAGAGAAACGTTACCTCAAACAGGTGCCTATGTGGAGGCTGAATCAGGCGTCATTAGATTACAAGGGCAGCTCTGAACTCTAATGTTATTCTATCCTTTTTGTTTTTTATTTTGGGGTAAAAAAAGTTGGTTGTTTAGACCATGTAATGATAGTTGTGTTCATGGTCTTTGTCAGCAGATCTTCGCTTGTGATCGCACCCTCCTCTCCAGAGTTCATGGAGGACGCCATTTCATTGGTCTTTGTCACCAGATCTTCAACCCAGTGATCAGGACCCTGCCTCAAGAGATATGAGAGCCCAATTCTATGGTCTTTGTCACCAGACTGTCAACGTGATCGTGACCTTTCACCCTAGATTCCGAGACAGTCATTAATGGTCTTTGTCAACAGACCATCACCGTGCTCTGACCCTTCTCACCAGAGATCATTGGAGACGTCATTACTGGGTCTTTGTCACAGATCTTCACCCAGTGATCATCCCACTTCTGCAAGAGATCTTGAAGATGCCACGGCCATGATTGTTGGAGCGCAGACCAGAACATTGTCCAAGATCCCCCATGACTCAGTAGACAGTTGTCAGATGTTATGGGGCTTGAAGGGTTTAGGAATGGGAGTGATAGGAGGAAAAAGTGCTTCACCGAATCCTCAACGGGCACAGACCTAATGCACTCACTGCCTGGTTCCGTTGCCCAGGGGATCTAGAACAATCCATGCCCGCTTCACCGTCCACTGGATTGAACAGCGAAGTAGGGTAGGTAGGAGTTTGGGTGATTAGGTATAGGCAGTGGCGTTCATATGACCTTCATCTCTGAAACACTTTTAGGGGTCTAGATGCGACGAGACATCCGCCCCTCCGACATTGTTTACCAAACCCTTTGTCTTCTTTTTCTTCTTTTGTCCTCTTTTCTTCTTCTTTTCAAAACACTCAGACAAACTACTCTGATGTCTGTCATAGGAGCGAAAGTGCGCTGCCCTGCCCGCTACATGCCTGACGAGTCAGGCCCAGGACTTCAACGCGTTACCGTCCGCATGATGTAGGTTTCTAAGTATCCCCTGCCTTGACACTCTACACCTCGCGCCACCAAACATTGTCTAAGCACTTTCTCTCCTTCTGGGACTCTTCTTTTGCTCCGATTCTCAGAAGTCTGGGCGATTGGTGTCGACAGTTTCAGGTTGTATGGGTTTCGTATCTAGTTATGGGCTTGTGTCTCTCAACAGTCTTATTTTCAACGCATCAAGAGCTAGCATCAACGCATCAAGAGCTTTGCATCAACGCATCAAGAGCTTAGCAATCAAACGCTAATCAAGGCTTGTAATCAAGCATCAAGAGGTAGCATCAAACGCATCAAGAGCTTGCATCAAGCATCATGACGTAGAATCAAAGGCCATCAAGAGCTTAGCTCAAAGCATCAAGAGCTAGAATAAACACAACAGCGTGTATCAAGGAGCTAGCATCAACACATCAAGAGCTAGCATAAACGCCACAGCTGTAACAAGAAGCAACATCTCACCGGATCCAGTTTCAAGAGCAACATCCGTCGTCGTGAGCAAGCTTCAAGAGGCAACTTCGTCGTCGGCGCAGCATCAAAGCGCAACATCGTCGTTGGAGCAGCATCAAGAACATCGCTGTCCGGAGAGCAAAACATCATCTCGGAGCAGTATCAAGTGCAACATCTTTTCGGGAGAAGTATCAAGCGCAACATTGTCGCAACAGTATCAGAACATCAATCGGTAGCAGTATCAAGAGCTGCATTCGACGGAAAGCAATATCAAGAACACGATCGGTGAAGTTATCAAGAGCAACATCATCGGAGCAACAACGACATCGAAGCAGCATCAAGAGCAACATCTTTGCAGTATCCACATCTCAAAAATGTAGGTACACACATTTTTTTGGTTCCTCTGTTAGAGCTTCAAGGTTCTCTCTCCAAGGTTAGATTGTTGTGTATGCAACCGCTTCCTCCCCCACTCCCCCCCAAACCTTGAAGGTAGCTGCATTCTGACTTCGGAGGAGATTGTCTAAACACACCAGTGTGTTTGCAGTTATTTTTTGTTAATATATCATCTGCTCCTTTCCACACGCAAAACCCTACTCTTCTTGGGTTTTAATGTGTGCGTAAGAGTTTAGTGTGTCACACATGGGCGTGGGTTTAGAGGTTTCATAGGAACTTACAGGAACTTTCAGGCGGTGGAGTCTGTACTGATTGTTAACTCCAGGGAAAACATCCCTAGAACGGAGTGCTTGTGGAGGTGACTCCAGTCGTTTAGATCACGCGCACATAGTTTTAAGCACTATTTGCTATCCCACCCCCTCAACAGGTTCTAAATGTTGAGCTTCGTTTTTAAATGTCTTGGATGTTGCTACTGTAAAGCTGTTGCATGGATGCGATATCTTAGTGTTTTTACCAAGCCATATGTGACAGATTAATCTAATGCATTGGCAAGTCTGCATCTTAATTTTGTCCACCAAAAATCCAAACTTGTTATTTTTTTATTCTTGGATAAATAGAATAAGAAATGTTATTTTTTTTACATCCTGCTTCCCGTGTGTAAGCAGAGTTTTATCAATTTTGTCATTGGTTCCACCACGTACACAATAAACTACTCTTCCGAAAAGTGAACGGGCTTTAACGTGTGGGCAAGATGTTTCTGCGTGCGTTTGCACACGGGACACCTTTTAATAGTCTCATCCGAAGAAGAGAAGTAATTCATCACTTCCTGTTGAGATTCACCTCGAGACCCCTAAATTCTGAACTCAAATGACAAACACACATGTCACTTTAGTCATTTTGCCATCACATCCATCAGCACAGAGTCATACTTTCAATAATTACTGGGCTTAATTGCAAACATTCCCATTTCAGTATAAAGCTTTGTAAAAATGTGTTGGGAGCATACTGGAATTGCACTGAAGTCAACTGAAAAAATAATTTCATTTATATTTTTAGATATTGACATGGAAATCTAACTACCTGGAAAAAAAATATGAGTACGAAAAGCTTTAGCAGTGTGGTGTTGATTATCAAATTGTATTGTTATACCCCTTCAAGTCATCAAAGATTCTATGCCTGAAATTCGGGTGCTCTCCCCAGGGAGAACGCGTCGCCACAAGATCAGCGTCACCATTATTTTTCCTTTTCCTGTCTGCGAATATGTACGGTTTCCCTTCAGTGTGACTCTTTTTCCTACAATATTTTGCCCAGGAGGTAGAAACTATTTGTTGCGGTGGGTTCTTTTTTTACTGTGTTGATAAAACGTGATGCACACAAGGACTTGTCTATCCATCTCATCCTAAAGACTGTACCCAGCCATGGCCACTCACGGTCTACCCAATGGTCGTAAAGTTTCGGGCACAAAAGGGATTGACCACTTCAGTCGGAACCTTCTGGGCTTTCTAGGAAGGTTGCATTAGCTACTAGGCCATCGATCCACAAATAGAAAATATTAGGTCTCCCTGGATATCATCTGATAACATTTTGGTCTTTTTACCAAGGGTGCTATTTTCTTCATGGTGCTATTTTAATTTCCGTTTCATAGTTCTGAATACGTCATAAATGACGTAGTCTTTGTTTTTTCGTGTGTTTTTTTTTAACATTTCGTTTCTGTGGCTAGTGCTTAGGTTCACAAAATGGATTGGGATTTTGCATATTGCCACCGTTTTTTTCCTTTCAACTAATCTCGGAAATGATGTACTTTTTTATTTTAATTTTTACTTCCATAATTCGTGGTAACAGAATAAGATTCATGTGCTTTTCTTACATCGGTCCGTGTTGTAATGCAGTTGTGCTATATTTCATCATCGTTCCCACCAGAACACAATGGCCTACTATCGAAGAGCGAACCGGGTTTTTAACGTGATGCAGATTGTTTATGCATGGCTAAATAAACTATATCAGCGTCACGTGCTATGTCTTTTTTCTGTTTGAAATTTTTGTCATCGTTCCTACCATCACGCACAGAACCTACTCTTTCGAAATGCGGAATGGGTTTTACCAGTGTGGAAGATGTTTTCTGCCCGCGTTCGGACACAAAACCATGGTTTATAGTCTCATATCTGAGGGACCTTTGGGCTATTGGTGTGGATACCTCTTGAACGCTCAGGCATATTAGTTTACTATTCTTTTGTCACATGAGTGCAATGCGTTACTGATGATAACGGGGAACTGGGAGTGAGGGGGGGGGGATTTTTTTTTCCTCTTAAAAAAATGCCTTAGTAGTGGTTCGATCCGGGCCGTAAGATCACAAGCGCAATGCTCAAACCACCAGGCAATCCCACCCCACTAAATATAGTTTTAGAAAATTTTGGGTTTGTTTTTTAATTCTTTTATTTCGAAGATAATGGAATAAGCACTCGTGTTTTTTTTATATTTTCATCCAGTCCTTGTGTGTATGCAATTTTGTAAATGTTATCAGTTACCACCGGCACACAACAGGCTACTCTTATGAAAAGCGGAGCAAGTTTTAACATGAGCGCAAGACGCTCTGCGTGAGCTCGCACGCGGGACCTCGGTTTATAGTCTCATCCGAAGGACTTTTGATTCCATAAGACATGGCCCTTTGATCATCGTTCTATCCACTAGCTCTCTTCACTAACCCCATCCTCCCTCCTTCCCAATGTCAGTTTGAAGGAGTTCTAAACTAAACAGCTTATTCTCCCCTCCCCCTCCATCTAATACAATACCACCACAAAAAACCAAACAAAAACCCATGGCTAATACCAGGTAAGCTGAATTTTGTTTCCCTGATTAATACAAACGGAAATCCAAAAGTTTTATTGATTAATTGATTTATTCTTTTATTTCGAGGATAATAGAATTGTGTGCTTTTTTACATCCAATCCCCGTGTGTATGCGGTTTTGTAAATTTTGTCATTTGTTCCCACCACCACAAAATGACCTACTCTTACAAAAGCGGAACAGGATTTAACATGTGCGCAGATGTTCTTAATAGGTTGAAGCTGATAGAAATAATTACAATGTCTTGCTGAGAAGACTTTTTATTGCTCACAAACATTTGGGTAAGGTTTTTCTTGATGTTGTATTTATGGGTTCCTCGATAGATCTCCCGCGATTGGCCAATGGTGATATTTTGCGTAGGCACCGTTTCACCCATCGTTATGTAGCCTCTTCCCACATTTCGGGATGAATGTTCTATTAACATCAGTTCGCGCGATGGGTTTTTTTAACATATTGTAATCCATTCTACTCGGCACGAGAATGGCTACTCTTACAAAAGATGAAGGGTTTAGTATTTCAAAAGATGTTTTGGCGTGGGTTCGCGCACGGAACTTCGGTTTTAGTCTCAGCCGTAAAGGTGGGGGGGGGGTGGGGGAGCTGGGACGAGCGTTGGAAGTTGGTTTATAGTCTCATCCGAAGGACTTTCGGTGTGAGTGAGTTGGTTAATTGTTATCCGAAGACTTTTCGGCGGGAAGTGGAGTGGTTTATAGTCTCATCCCGAAGGACTTTCGGGGGAGTGGAGTTGGTTTATCGTCTCATTCGGATTGACTTTCGGGGAAAAGCATCGGTACTGATGCCATGGGCAATAATCCCCACAACGTGTGTCTCTGTTGTGGCTCGAACCGGGCCATTAGATAACGAGCTCAACGCTGGTTCGAGCCATCAGATCACGAGCTCAACGCCTCTAACCACCTAAGTATTACTGGCTCCTTTTTTATTTAAGTCTTTCCTTTAAAATCAGGCAGACTCTGAACTTATCTTACTTATATTTATTAGTTTAGTTTCTGTGATCAAGTTCATCTTTTTATTCTTATTTTTATGTATTTATTTTTAATATCGCGGATAATGGAATTTTTCTCTCACGTGCTTTTTACAACCAAGTTTCCCGTGCGTATGTAGTTTTGTAAAATTTTGTCATCTATTTCCCAACAGGCACACTATGGGTTCCTACTCTTTCGAAAAAAGGACAGGATTTAACGTGTGCGCAAGAAATTTGGGTGCGTCAACACACGGAGGGCCTCGATTTATAGTCTTCGTCGAAGGATTTCTTGTGAGATTGGAGTCTGCACTGATGTTATAACTCAAGGAAAAAACATCCCCATTTGAACGAGATTCGAAACTCGATCGTTAGGCTTTGTATATTCCTTCATTGCGAGCGCAATGTGTTCTAACCACTAGGCTATCCCGTCCCTCCCCCCCCCCCCCAAAACGTTTAGGCACCGTGAACGTTGGGCTCACAATGAGCCAGGGTTTTTGGGGTGTGGGGGTGGGTGGGTTGTTTGGATAGCATTGATACATTTTGAGGCTGATGAATTGCTTTATTTTATCATAAAAATCTGTGGGCGTTGCCTAAGGTTGCTTGTTGTTGATGCTGTGATCAGGTGGGGTTTCTGGTGCCAACAAAGTACCAAGCAGCGCAACGGCCTGAAGTGACAGTTCCAGACTTCAGGTAACGGTCAACGAGGAGAGGACATGATTGGATTTGGCATTTTTTTTAATGTATCCAAGTTATTGGTTGTTTCTCAATGGACTTTTTGTCTTCATAGTCTTGCGGGACTAGAAACATTTTTGCTTTCTCTCAGATCAAAACCAAACAATTATTAGGAATATACTTCATCATAATCTATCCTCGAAACGACTTTATATTTTTTTCCTTCTGCCTCATAAAGTCGGACAGCAACTTACTGTCGGTCATGTAATAATAATAATAATAATAATAATAATAATAATATTAATAATAAATAATAATAATAATAATAATAATAATGTATAGGATATGTATGTAGCGTCCTGACTCTTGTAAAGCAACAAATCAAGCACTCAGAAGACTTTTTAAAATCGAGGATAATGGGGTAAATAAGCACTCGTGTGATTTATTCATCAGTCCCCGTGTGTATGCGTGTTTTGTAAATTTTGTCATCTGTTACCACCGGCATATAAATGGCTACTCTTTCGAAAAGCGGACCAGGATTAACGTGTGCGGCAAGTATTCTGCATGCGTTCGCACCGGGGTCCTTCGGTTTATAGTTCTCATCCGAAGGACTTGCATTCAGTTTGATTTTTTTCGTCAAACTGGGTAGAAAAGGGCGAGGCTGGGAATCGAACCCAGATCTCACGTTTACATGTTGGCAGGCAAAGTCTTAACCATCCTGACACCGTCATATGAGCACAAATGACTTGTGCTGCGTCAAGTGCTGTCAATTCGGTCCAGCACATCCCACCACTTCCCAGGGGGGGGCATGGTAGTAGTTTATCTTTTATTTTAATTTTATTTATTAATTCTTTTGGGGGAAAAGTGCAGGAGAATGGGAACACTATACAGAGGATGACATGGAGAAAAAGAAACGGCCAGAAACAATGAGGATGGATAGAAAAGAGAAATTTATTTGCACAGAATTTCAGAAGGGGGGTTGCTATTTTACGCCCCCCCCCCCCCCCCCAACTTCCCATGGGGAATTTGGCTTTTTTTATAGATAGGAAATAGGGTATTATGTTCCATAAAGTATGCAGCTGTTGTTGGGGAAACTCAGTGTCGGAGACCACAAGAATCGAAATTGGAAAATACAATTGAATAGGTCGAAGCCTCCGAGCTTAAAAAGAAAATCCCAGAAATTACGACGTTACAAAGGATCCTGCTATTGAGAATAACTATACCCAGGACATCTGTTCATTGCAAAATTCGAGAGAGCTGTTCAACTTGAACAGTTTTATGATGATTCATTGGAAATATTGAGAGAGTAGTGTTAAGTCGGAGATAGTAATATTTTTTTGGTGATAGCATATTTGGTAAGGAGTTTAAATTTGAGTGATGAATTTACCAGTGGTATACCATTGCAGGCTTGTCTGGTCTCTCGGTCTCTCTCTCGTCTCTCTGTCTGTCTCAGTCTGTCTGTCCTGGGGTGTGTTGTGTGTGCATGAGTGCGTTGTGTTCGTGTGGCGCGCGATTCGTGTGTCTGTGTAGCGTTTGTGTTGTGCGTGTACGTATGTGCGCGTGTGTGCGCGCGCGTGCGTGCGTGCGTGTGTGTTGGGTGTTGTGTGTGCTGCGTGCGTAGGTGCGCGTGTGTTTGTGTGCGTGCGAGCGTGTGTGTTGTGGGGAGGGGGTGCCCCAGTTGGAAGGAGAGGTAAGGAAGGGGAAAGGGGTGCTTAGGAGGGGTCGGGTAGAGCCGTGAGGTAGAAAAAAAAAGTGGATGGCTATTTTTCTTACACTGTTCATTTTGGACTTTTTTTTTTAAAAGATGGCCTTGTTTAAAAGTGTCTCCCATTTCATGGGGACAGCGAAACTGTTAAAGCAACTTGCTCAAAATTGCGTTGGGCTTGAAATTGCTTCAATTTTGACCATAATGGAATAAGCACTTACTGAGTGCTTTTTTTTTAAAGCCCAGTCTCCGTGTGCATTTGTTTTTTTGTGAAGAGTAGTCATCCTTTCCCACTCGGCACACAAAGGCGTACACTTTGGATAGGCTATGCGGAAAAGGTTTTGATGTGCGGGGAAGATGTTCTGGGTGCGTTCACACATTCGGCACCTCATCCTTATTCGAAAGACTTCTCGGTGGGGTAGGGAAAAGATAGTACACCTGGGAAATTTGCAGACACTGAAGTCCAGTGTGCAGCCTTACCTGTTCACACGACTGGTGATTTTGAGTCATAGCTCATGCTTTTGCGAGCATGTATCGTTGTGGTCTACAGCTACACACCGTTTGTGCTAAGAGTAGTTGTGTCCACATGTCCATCAGAGACCAGCTGACAGAACCCTTTTGCATGCTTGTTGAATATAACGCTGGCTCTGGCACTTGGCTAACCTCAACCCTAAACCCTTGGCCCCCACTTTGTGGACACAAATGGCATGGAAGATAAAAAGGTTGTAAGCGACACAATGCTCAAATTGTTTTTTCTTGGTGCGTTTTGAGTTTGTGGGAGGTAGGGGATGGGTTTTTAGAGTAAGATGGTTCTGCTGTCTTTTGCACACGGGACCTTCAGGTTTATAGTTGCATCCCGAAGAACTTTTTGGTGGAGTTGAGTTGGCACTGATGTAAACTCCGAGGGAAAAATTCCCGCTTGATGAGACTCGAACCCGATGTCAAACAGATCGCGAGCGCGATGTAGCAACTCTCTAACCAACCTGGCTATACTCCCCTCAGTTGGAGAGATAGAGAGAGGGATGAGAGGAAGGAGAGGGAAAGAGGGGAAAGGGAGAGAGAGGAGAGAGCGGAAGGGGATAGAGCGGAAGAGGGGGAGAGAGTGAGTGAGGAGAGAGAAAGTGGAGCGAGACGAAGAGAGGGAGAGGGAGAGGAGATAGGGGAGAGGAGGAAAGAGTGAGAGGCAGAGGAGGAAGAGAGAGAGAGCAGAGGAGGAGATGAGCAGGTGGCAGAGAAGAGAGAGAGAGAGAGAGATGAGTGAGAGGAGAGAGTTGAGAGAGAGAGAGAATGAGAGAGGAAGAGAGAGATGAGAGTGAGAGCGAGAGAGGGGAGGGAGAGGAGAATTCGGGAGAGAGAATGGGGAGAGAGAGAATTAGGAGAGAGATATGGGAGAGAGAGATTGGGGGTTGTGGGGGTGTGGGTGGGTGTGGGTGTTGGTGTGGGTGTGTGTGTGGGTGTGTGGATGTGTGTGTGTGTTTGTGTTCGTGTTTGTGTTCTACATGCACATCTACGGAATGGTATACCACAGGCATTTGTCATCACCAGCGTTATCTTCCGCCCCCTTGTGTTCAATAAATCTTTTCAGTTGTTTCATGTGGGATTTAAAAATTGAATAGTAAAGAAAAAAATCGCAAAGCTTTTTGGAAAGGACAGATAAAGCATTGAAGCATCGGACAAAAAAACTGCTGGGTTTTTTATAAACGGCAACAGTCCGTGTACCTTTTATTTACCAACCTTTCGTTAGAACAAACCGGATAGCTCAGTGGTCAGAGCACTCGCTCTCCCAAGATTTGGTCATGCAGCGGTTGAGGTGGGGATGGTCAGACGTTCGTGCGTCTCGGCTTACCGCTACAGTCACCAGTTCACAGTTGTAATGGGTGCCTGAGGTCTTTAGGGCTGGGAAGGTAATGCAGCGAGGGGAGCGGTCTAGGCGCAGCCTTTAGTGCTGCCCTTAAGAGAAGAGCTTGAGTTTACCGAAACTCGACTCCCCAACGACCGCATAGGCTATGGGGTGTATCTTGACCTATTTATTTATATAAGAAAAGCAGTTTTTCCTCTTTGAAACCAGAAGGGTGGTTTTCCTCAATGAAACAGTTCATAAGGAAAGCTGGCATACAAATAAGTGACAACATAAGTTAATAATCAAGAGGAACCCACAGTACTGCCGGATCATTGGATAGTGTAAATAAGGGAAAACAAAAATAGTCTTGATATATTGGTCTGAGTATCAGACATACTTTCCAAACTGTTGCTATAGTGGGACAGAAAAAAAACTCATGAAAACTTCCATTGGAAAGTTATCTGCGTAAAAATACATAAATTTAAAGATGTAAAACTAAAATGGCTGCAGAGAATTCACCGCATCATTGCTACAAACGTGGTGTTGAATGCTATGTGTTTAGTGAACACAACACTTTGTACCTGTGTAATGGGACCAGAGACTCGATGAACAATTTTTATGGATTGTTAAATCTATTAGAACTTTTGGACAAGTTTAGAAATGGTTATTAAAGAACGATGCTCAAATGTCTAACATAACATTTTCCCGTAATTTAGTAATTTTGGGGGTAGACCAACAATTAAAAACTGATATGACTTTGATTTGAAAAATGTTTGCTTGCAAAGTTACACATTACAGATGCAAAATGCGACAAGTACCAAACACTTCTATTTTTTAGGCTCAATACACAATAGATTTAAAATACGAGCAGTACAATGCAAGGAGTTTGAAAATAACCTTATGGAATTGTATTAAATGGAATCACACAAATCATTATTTTTTTTTTTTTTGGGGTCCACCTAAAGGATGAATAAAACATCAGACACACAGCTTTCGGACAAAAAAAAACTACCCATTCAAGCTCTCCTGTAATGGTGGCTATTAAATGGTGGAGGGATGAATGGCAATTGAAAAACTTTATATTCTTCAGATGGCATGGAATGTGGAAGTGTACTGTCTATAATGCCGTTGTGTGTGTGGTGTGTGTGGTGTGTTGTGTGTGTGTGTGTGTGTGTGTGTGTGTTTGCTGTGTGTGTGGGTGGTCTGTGTGTGTGTGTGTGTATGTTTGTATGCCTGTATGCAGGAATGCTGTATATACGCTATTTCTTTATGTCCAGTTAACGTATATGGATTAATGCTTGTATGATATAGTATTTGTAACAGCTAAAATAAAAATAAATACTCAAAAAAAATATCCTTAAAAAAGGAAAGTTAATTTGAAAATTAATTTTTAAAAATTAACTTTTTAAAATTTGACCAGAAACATTTTGTATTTCATATTATTATGGGGCATAAGATTGTGGATTCTTGTAGTGGTGTGTCCAGTCTACCATATTTCGTTCTTGCCTTTAGCTTTGCCGTAGGTTAGGACGTGCTTTATTACCGGTCATCAGCACTCCCAGGCCCACTGATAGACTGATCCATCTGCATTTCTCCTAGCAATTTTTGATTTTCATACAAAAATAGACGGGGATAAAATGGATAAATTGAGAGAAGAATAAGTGGGAGTAAACAATGGAGGCCTCATAACACAAGAAAACCCAACAAAATCTGGTTGTATTGGCAAGACTAAAGTGAAAGATTTTTATATGGATTTATGGTTTCTGGCATTTTTATATAGATTTCTGGTTTCTGGCATTTGCCGAACCTTTGTACTGTATATGTTATGTCCATCTGTGCTAATTTTCTGCAAGTATGGAACTTCCATTTAACATGTTTGCATTTAAAAATATGCCAGTGTAGCAAATTTTGAACAATTGATTCTAGCAGATCACTGTGATAATACAGTGTGGTACAGGTTGTTGGATTTTGTTCAGCCTGTCTTATTGCTCTCACTTGTACCCAAAAAACGAAAATGGGTTGTGTAAACTAGAAAATGTAGTTTAGTCAGGGGCTGCTTTTTTTGGATAGGTTGGTCGTAAACGTTTACAAGCAGTTGTACGAAACACGTGGCTGTATTTTGTTGTTGTGGGAGCTTTAAATCACTGTGTTCAGGCTGAAGAAAAACGTGCCTTTCAGCAAGCAATGCTGGTGGACAGCTAGTCTTGTATTTAAAGGGCTTGCTTTTTAAAAAAAATTTCTTTCATTCACAACTTTGACATTATGTGTTGAAATATGTATAATGTATAATTTTCTTGGACTTAACTACCTCAAGTGTTATCTTTATTTTTGCAATTTTTCCTTTGTCTTTTTGGATGGTACTTCATTTAAAGTAATGAGTGCAAAGTGAAGCAGTTTACTGCCGACGCCTTTTTTTTCTTTTTAATTGCAAACAATAAGAGTTTAAGTATTGTCATTACGTGTATTGCCCATTGTAGCTATAGATGTTTTTTTATTCCAACATAGCCTGACTGGAAATGTATTAAGCTGAGAATACACGTTTACAACCCGATTTTGATGACCTTCATTATGTGATGATAGAGGATTTACACACAAAGATGTTAGTTGTAATCAGCATTGCTTCCATTTTTCCCTGTAGTTCTTGACAGCCCTGTACAAAATTGATGAATAACCTGAAATGTCGTGTAGGTTTGGTATTTTTTAAAGTGGTGAGCACACACCACTGACACTTGGCTACCCAAACTGACTTTCTTTCCTGAGAAAAATAACAAGTTTGCACAACTTTTTTAAAACATACCAGCTGATGTTTTGCACTTACCCATATCTGTGTTTTCTGGCTATAAAGATTACACGGCTGGAACTGAAACACTTTTTGTCACTTCTGTGTTTGAAACCTATACTAGGAGCATTCTGGTAATTTTTGTTTAAAAGGTATGGAGAAATTAAAAAGCAAACGAAAAGTCAGTGGGTCTGCATTGTCACTGTGGTCAGAGCATCGGGAAATGCCTACATCCCCCTTCGCCAAAAAAACGAGAGGGCTGGTGTTAGGGTTGGGTAGCCGGCTCGAGTCTGATAGAAAGGGAACCAGCAGGATGTGACTTCTATACAGGGCCGTCAAACCTTGATAAATTGTCATACACATTTGATGAAATGTTCCACGAATCTGAAATGTTCTACAAATGTGAAATGTTCTACAAATCGGCAACACGAAAAAAAAAAATATATAACAAAAACTTTGCCAAGGTCTTTTGATAAGGTTTGTTATGAATGACCTGTTTAGTGTAGAGTATGGTTGCACAGATCTCGGACACCCTGTTCTCCCTCTCCTCTTTCTCCTCCCTCCCTCTCTCTCTCTTCACCTATCCTCCTCCAACCTCTCTCTCCCCCCTCTCTCTCCCCCCTCTCTATATGTGCACAAGATCTCGGCTACACCTCACATAGATAAATTTTGTCTCTTTCTATTGTCTTTGTCACTCTCTATTTTCTTCTTCTCTCTCTCTCTCTCTCTCTCTTCTCTCTCTCTCTCTCTCTCTTTCTCTCTCTCTTCTCTCTCTCTCTCTCTTTCTCTCTCTTCTCTCTCTCTCTTCTCTCTCTCTCTCTCTCTCTCTTCTCTCTCTCTCTCTTCTCTCTTCTCTCTCTCTCGGGGGGGGAGGGGGGGGGGGGAACCCCTCTCCCCCTCTCCACTCCCCTTCACATTCCTTACATTGTAATGTACTTAATCAGTAATACGAAAAACTCGAGTTTTAATATAACACAAGACGAGAGAGAGAGAGAGAGAGAGAGAGAGAGAGAGAGGGGGGGTGGAGAGAGAGGAGAAACAGAACAGATACGTCATCAAAAAACAGCACATACAACAAGTTCGGCCAAAGATGCATTCTTTTTTCTTTCTTTTCCCCTCTCTTTTTCTTTTTCTTCTTTCGTTTTTTTTACTGAGGGAGGGAAGGTGGTCAGGGTTCAAAACTTGCAACGTAGAATTCATGAACATCTTTCGCCTCTGCTTTTTTTAAAGAGTGCTCATCTCTGTCCAACTACGCACCAAATGCCAAGGCTCGTTTGAATCGTTGGTCATTTCAAACCAACAGCAGCTGCAGTACGGAATGGTCTCCTGCTGAGACAGTAGGCGCTACAGGAAAGAAGGCCGCTGAAGACTTCAACACTTTGTGAAGGACCACGGAAAGAAAGCAGGGACGAGAGCGGGGTTCCAAAAGTTTTCCTCCCAACTGGTGACCTGGTTTTCTGCCTTTCCTCAGCAACACCTCGCACACAGGTCACATAGGAGCAAGACATCAACTACTGCCCTCTGAAACACTGAAGGGGATGACTGGATTCCCTCCAGAATCCTGACAGCTCTAAGTTCACAGAGAGCTCTCTTTGCAAGTCAATGGAATGCATTGGTGAGTTGGAAGATTGTTGTTTGTGTGTAAGTTGTTGGTTGGTATTATGTTGTGGTCTGTTGTCTCGTTTTGTTTTAAAGCTTACTTTGAAGATCACCAATATTCTTTTTTTTTAGAGTAAATGTGTTGGTTTGCTCTGTTGTTGTTTATCGTTGTTGTTTTTAACTTAAATTTTGAAGATTCACCAAGATTGATTTTTTAAAGGAGTAAATAAACTTGTTGGTTAGTTTGTTTGGTCAAACCTCGTTGTGTACGCTTGAGCTTTTAAGATCGCCAGGTTTTTTTTCTTTTGTCATTTTCAGTTGTTCTAAAGCTTCTTTGACGGTCACCAAAGTTGTTTTTTTATTGAATAAATGTGTTGGTTAGTCAGTTGTTGTCACTGTTGTTGTCATGTTGTTGTCTAAAGCTTTTTTCTTTCAAAATCACAAAGATCCACCAATGGTTCTCCATTTTCAGAATCGCTGGTACACAGAAAAGTTTGTATGTAGAGTACTCCCAACAGATAGGCTGCAATCTTCCGACTTGATATTTTTTTCAGTGGTAGAAGATGATCCTCACAGGATTTTTGAAGCATAGCATTTTATTTGAGGTCTTGGTACCTTTGCTTATATATACGATAGCTAACAAAGATTTTGGCCTGGACCAGGGGGACATAGAAGTTTCTTTTATAGAGGTTAAACTACCACTATTGTGGCTACAGCTCCGAGTGTTCACAAAGGTGAGATTGTTGAGTATGCCACCGTTTTTGCCCACCGTTAAGGCAGCCGCATTCTGACTTCGGGACTGATGTCTAAGCGCGAGACTAGTGTGCATGCGTCTTTTTAATGTAATTTTATCATCGCTCTCTACAAGCGCGGTCCGTGTGGCCTTCTTTACCGAAAGGTTGTAACGGGTTTTTAAAGTGTGCGTAAGGATGTTCCGCGTAGCGTTCGCACACTGGGACATCGGCTTATGGTCTCGTCCGAACTTTTCAGGACGGGGGGGGGGGGGGGGGGAGGTGCAGTACTAATAATTCGGGGAAAAATTCAGGGTTTGGCTCGAACGGGCCGTTACTTCGTGTGCGGCAACGCTCCTAATAACTAGGCTTTACCCCTTTTGTCACCCCCCTCCTTAGAATTCTGTATTGCATAAGATCACAATGAAAAAGTTTAACATGTTTCAGGCTATCATTTCTTATTTGTTACAAAGGTTAGTTCATTATAAAACATGTTTAGGGCAATGTACTCAGCTTTCGCTACTTTTCAACAGTTGCCCTGTAACTCATGCTTGTTTCCGAAAATTTGATAAACATTTTAGTTGGGGGGGCGGAGAGGGGGGGGGGGGGGGTAGAGCTCTGTGGTAGAGCGTTGGACTGAATTGATCTTGAGGGATGTAAGAACTCAGGTTCGGGCCTTGGTTGTACCCTCTACGAGGAGTTTTCTTTCTTTGGAGGTAACTCATGGTAAACTCAGTCGCAGAATAGCATGTGGTGTTTTTCTTGTTTTTGGGAAAAAGTCTCCGATGCTCATCAGCGAGATTTTGCGTATATGCGGCCATGTTTTTGAGCACCATTAAGGTAGCGCATTTGACTTAGGGTTGCTGTGTAAATCACCATGTGCATCATGTGGTTTTGAGGATTGTCACCCATCCTACCAACACGACGGACAAACATACAATTTTCAATAGATTATGCTTTCAACCTGTGGATTCTTCTAGTGCAAAACACTATGAAACCATTATTAAGTCTGTATAAATGTGCTCTTAAACTGGTTCTTCTGAAGAAGACTACCTTACTAGAAGTGGATAATACTCAGTTAAATATTCTTCCCCTACAGCAAAGACTTAAGTTTTAACAAAGGCCTCATGATGTTTAAGATAATGACAGGAACTTTTCCCTCAACCTTAAAAGACAAGTACCCAATGAATCATTCCAGAAATACTGAAAAGCCGGTGTCCCAATCCCAAGAATAGATTTGTTCAAATCTAGCTTACTTTACTCAGGCCCTGTGCTGTGGAACTCCCTTCCTGACTCATTTAGACAACACCAATCATTAACAATCTTCAAAAGTCATTTTTTCATCTACTTGATGCATCAAAAATAAAAATCCACGATTGATCTGTTGGAAACAAAGTAAATGTATCCTCCCTTGCATTATACCAAAATTATCCTTTCTCTCTCTCTCTCCTCTCTCTCTCTCTCTCTCCTCTTTCCTCTCTCTCTCTCTCTCTCTCTGATTTATGTCAGAGCTTAAAATCGTATCCGTTCATAAGAGCTCATTTTTGTTTTTTGGTTTTAAATTACGTTATATGCATCATGTGATTTTTCTTGTATTTATTTGTAATTACAAAAGAAAGTCGTGTATAACCCCCCTTGTCAATAGGCCACTTTGGGCAATGACAATAAATTGGTCAAAGCGTCAAAGCGTCTCTCTCTCTGAGTTGTTACTTTGTTTTTTGTTGTTGATTTGTTTCGGTTTTTTGTTTGTTTGTTTTTTGTTTTGGAGTATGTATGTGTGTGTGTGGAGGGGGGAACGGTGTTGGTTTTTTTCCCCCTCATTTGTTTGTTTGTTGTTGTTTTTCTTGTTTTTGTTTGTTTGCTTGGGAGGGTGCTTTTGTCTGTTTTTTTTTGTTTTTTTTTGTTTTTTTATTTATTTTTGTTGTGCCAACACACCTCTCCACAGCACAACAGCACTGCAATGCAGGCCCTTCCTTATTCATCACTGTCACAGACTGTGGCCTGAGCTAAGTATCATTGATGTCCAGCTTGTATGAACTGAAATACCTGTAGTCTGACAGTGCTGCTTCTCTGTCTGCCTGTCTGTCTGTCTGTCTGCATTTTATCAAGCACAGTTTTGATTTTTATCTGTATGTCATTGATCAATCACAGTCTGACAGTTTGTTTCTTTGCTTGTTTCTTTGCTTGTCTGTCTGCACACTTCTTTTCCAGGCAGCATATATAAAGGTCAAGGTGTCCCATAACCTATGTGATCGTAGGGGAGCGAGGCGTCAGATACCTCACTTCTCTAGGGGCCAGCATATTGAGGACGGCGCCCATCTCCTCTCCCTTGCTGCTTTACCTTCCCTGACCCTAAAGAGGGCAGGTACCCATTGACAGCTGGGTGAACTTGGGGACTGTACTGAAGCCAAGGCGTGCAAACGGTCACCCATCCAAGTGGTAACCACGCTCCACGTTCCACGCTGATAACTTGGTTGGGAAAGAGCAAGTGCGCATATATATTATATATATATATATTTTAATATATATATATATATAATATATATAAATATATATATATTATATATATATATTTTAAATATATATGCGCACTTGCTCTTTCCCAACCAAGTATATATATATATATTTATATATATATATATAATATATATATATATATTTATATAATATATATAAAATATATATAAAGTGTGTGTGTGGGTTGTGTGTGGGTGTGTGGTGTGTTTTGTGTTGTGTGTGTGTGTGTGGTGTGTGTGTGGTGTGTGTGTGTGTGTTTTGTGTTGTGTGGAATGAACGTGTGGGTGCGAGGTGGGGTTTTTTATTCTTTTATATCGAGGATAATGGAATAAGCACTTATGTGCTTTCTAGATCCAGCTCGAGTGTGTATGCGGTTTTGTAAATTGTCGTCTGTTCCCACTGGCACACAATGACCTTCTCTTTCGAAAAGCGAAACAGGATTTGAACGTGTGCGCAAGATGTTCTGCGTGCGTTCGCACAGGGGGCCTCGGTTTATAGTCTCATCCAAGGACTTTTGGGAATAGTGGAGTCTGGACTGATGTTAACTGCAGGGTAAAATATCCCCTTGAATGAAAATTGAACCCGGGTCGTCAGATTGCGAGCACAATGTTCTAACCACTAGGCTGTGTGTGTGTGTGTGTGTGTTTGTGGAAAGAGTATCAATGACAAGTGGGTGACAAACTATACGAGCTATACGAGAAAAACAGGTGAGGAATAAGGATAGGCTGTAGTAAGTGGGTGTACTGTAAAGTCTGTTTGGGGTTACACTAAAAGATAAGTTCAGATGAGAAATTGGGTGCAGCCTATTTAGGTGAGGGTCATCATGTTATCCCATATATTGGTCATGTCACGTAGAGAGCTTGTTTATAGTGTGAGATCATGTAACGTGTATAATGTCTGTAATGTTGTTTTGTACTGTATCTGTTATATTGTGTGCTGTGTGGTGGCCCTACTTTTAACTTCTCATGTGAGGTTTAAAAAATAAAAAAATAAAAGAGAAAAAGGTGTGTTCAGCTGAGTCTGAGAATGGCAGGGCACGAAGCACGAGAGAGGAGGAGAGAGAGGGAGAGAGAGGAGAGAGAGGAAGGGAGAGAGAGAAAGGGAAGGGAGGAGAGGGAAGGGGGGAGGGAAAAAAGAGAAGAAAGAGAAGAGGGAAAGAGGGAGGGAAGGGGGGAAAAAAGAGAGAAAGGAAGAGAAAGAGATGGGGAGAGATAGAGGGAAAAGACGGAAGGCGAAAGGGAGAGAGAGAGAGGAAGAAAAGAGAGGGAGAGAGCGAGAGAGAGAAAGAGAGAGAGAAAGAGAGAGAGAGATGGGAGAGAGAGGGAGAGAGGAAAGAAAGAGAGGGAAAGAGAAAGAGGGAGAGATGAGGGACAGGGGGAGAGAGAAGGAGAGAGAGAGGGAGAGAGAGAGGGAGAGAAAAGAAGAGAGGGGAGAAAGAAAGAGAGAGAGAGAGAAAGAGGGAAGAAGGGGGGATAGAGAGGAGAAAGGGGAGAGGAGTAGAGAAAGAGGAGAGGGGGGGATAGGAGAGAGAAAGAGGGAAAGAGAGGGAAGACAGAAGATTGAGTGAGAAAAGAGGAGAGAAAGGGGAGAGAGAGAGAGGGAGAGCGAGAGAGAAAGAGGGAGGAGAGAACTCGAACTCGAACTCGAACTCGAACGAACTTTTATTGAGAGTAAAGGATAAGCCAGGGGTTTTTTACACCAGCTCTCAAATCAAAAACAAAAAAAACAAAAACCACACCAAAACCACCCCAAAACAATCAAAACACCACCAACAACAAACAAAACCACCAAAATACAAAACAAAAACCCAAACAACAAAAACCCCAACAACCCCCCCCCCCCCCCCCCCCCCCCAACCCCCAAACCCAAACCGCAAAATCTTTATAAAACATTTTTAAAAATACCAAAATAAAAATTAAAAAATTGTTTTATTAAAAATCAAAAAACTATAAATGAGAATTTAAGATAAAATTTGACAAAGAATTCATCCCAAGGGAGACAAAAAGAAGGAAAGAAAAGCAAACAAACAAACAAACACAGAAAAACGGGTTTTTTAAAAAAAAAAAAAAAAAAACCACCACCACACAAAACAACCCCCGCCCTTAAAAACCAAACATTACAGAAAAAAGGGGAAAAAAGGAAAAAAGAGCAAAAAGGGCAACGGACTACGCCCACCCAACATACAACAAAATTTACAGACAGAGAGAGAAAGAAAGAGAGAGGGGGAGAGGGGGGGGAGAGAGAGAAAAAGGGAAGAGAGAGAGGGGGGGAGGGAGAGAGAGGGGGAGAGGGGGGGGAGGAGGGGGGGAGAAAAGGAGAGAGAAAAAGAGAGAAAAAAGGGGGGAAGAGAAAAGAGGGAGAAGAGAGAGAAAGAGAGAGAAAAAGGGGGGGGGGGGGGAGAGAAAAAGGGGGAAAAGAGAGAGAGGGGAAGAGAGAGGGGGAGAGAGAGAGAGGGAGAAGAGAAAGGGAAGAGAGGGGAGAGAGGGGGAAAGGGGAGAGAAAGGAAGAGATAGAAAAGGGGGGGGGGAGAGAGAGAGAAAGGGAGAGGAAGAGGGGGGGGAGAGGGGTTAAAGGGGGGAGAGAGAGGGGGGAGAGAAGAGCGAGGGGAAGAGAGAGAGAGAGAGAGAAGGGGGGAGAGAGAGAGGGGGGGGGGAGGGGGGAAGGGGGGGGGAAGAGAGAGAAACTCAAACTGAACTCGAAAGATTTATTCACAAAAAAGGCAATTTGCCAACATAAAGGGGGTTGCCAAACGCTTGTTTTTTAAAGTGAAAAAAATTAAGTTCACAAAAAAATGTTATTGTTTACCCAAAAAGCTACCAAAATAACAATCTTTTCCCCAAAAAATAGACTTAAAAAAACCCAAATAATCTCTTATTCAAAAAGGTTTTAACACAAAAAAAAGGGCAAGGCGGCACAATTGGGGGTTTGACTAGAGGGCCATGAGTAGACAGAATCTAAATAGATTAGGCTGTCTACTATACTTTACCAAAATGTAATTTGTCTTACATCTTCAAAAACGGGAAACAGCACGCAAAAAAAGAACTTCATCTTCCATTTTTTTGTTTTAAAATAATGGGCATAGCAACTGGGGATCATCATCATCATGTTCTATTACCCTAATTTTTGAAAATTTAGGTCTGATGCCCCAAAGTCAAAAAACTTAGACAAAATTTAAATTTTAAAAATGTATGCCCAATATCAAGCTTTAGATAAAGTTTGAAAATCGTGAAAAACCCTTTATAAGTTGTTTGAAATTTTAAAAACCCCTTTCTTTTTTTGCATATGACGGCTCCAATGCTCCCAAGGGCAGTAAACCCGCCCTTTGCCTCTAAACCTTGATAACTCTCAAAATTTTCCCGGGAACACCCTTGTTTGATTCCAAAAAAACCCCAAAGGGTAAAGTTCCATGAACGGTAGGGTTTTTTGTGAACCCCAGGTGTTTTTTCCCCATGACATCTAGATCATAAAGCATCTTGAAAGGACTTAAAAGGTAAATGCATCATCCATATCAAAAATTTTTAATCCAATATCTAAGCATCTTACGCAGCATTAACAGAGAGAGGATGTTTTTTGGGTTTTCCCATTAAAAAACCCAAGATCATTATAAAAAGTGGGTTGTTTTTTGTGCATCAAAAAATTTTAAATTTCTTAAGAAATTTATTCAAAAAATCGTAATCTTTTTTTTAAAAAATTTTAACAACCCTTCTTTTACCTCGCTTGCCCAATTTTTAATTTCAGTTGTGAAACTAAGCTTTGTAAAAAACGGGATTCGTAGAAAATTTTTATACATTAATCAAGGAAATCCCCTTTTCCATTGTGAAAAAAAAAAAAAACCCTTTTTTTCGTGAGAAACTAAAAAACCCCCTTTTTTGATTACAAAATATTGCCTTTTTCAGTTTAAACCCTTAAGATAAAAGTACTTTTTTGCAGCACTGCTTAAGCAAATGTAACTGTGTTGAAAGCCTAAAAACGTTTAAAGATAGCGGGGATGACATCTCAGAAAAGCGGGAAGAAAAAAAACCAATTCGGGTGAAATTTTGGGAAAGTAGCACTTGTTTACCCTTATTAATGCTTCTAGGATAACTCATTAAACAAAAAAAGGGCTACCTAATCCCCTCTTTTGACCCCGGGTGGTGTTAGTATAATCCCCCACCCATTTTAGATTCACATCTTTTTTCTGCTTTTAACATTCTGAAACTTAGCTTTAAAAAACCCGAAATTTAATTTACCATTCTTTCCATTTACAGGAGAAATGGGGCCATAACAAGTTCTTTTTAAACCGAATCAAATGCCTTTTAAAATTTAAAAAAAATGTTTCATAGGTTGGGGTTAGGCAAAGTTTCTGGATAAATGAAAGTGGGAGTAAAACATATGATCTTTAGTGGAATACCCTCTCTTAAAAACCAGCCTGGGGGTTTAAACCGGGAATGTTTTTTTTACCCTTTCCCTGTAACCTATTATTAATAAATGGAAACTGTACAATTTTACCACTTATATTACTAAGAGAGATTCCCCTTTTAGTTATTAGGGTTGTAAACATCCCTTTTTTGTGTAATTTTTGGAATGTTTAAATTCGGGTCCGGTTATCTGGAAAAAAGCCCTTTTTAAAGATTTTGTTGAAAAAATTTTTTGGGAGAAAATGTAAAACTTTTTTCACCCCCATTTTTTAGTAATTCCCAAATTAATTTGATCAGGCCAAGTGCTTTATCATTTTTAAAGGTTTTCAAAAATGCCAAAAATTTATTTCATCTTTGGGAAAAGGGGCAATCAAAATTTTCCTCATTTTTCTTCATAGTCACCATCGTGTTCTTTATTTTGTCTACAATTCTTTCTCTAGCAGGGTTTTGAAGTGCTGAAACCCATCTCAACAGAAATTTTTATTCTTTGGCTAACTCTTTTAAAGGGCCCTTCTTGATATTTTTTCCCAAGAACGAACTGAGAAGTGGGGGAAGACATATATCTCCCAATAAAGTTTTGATATCCCTTTTTTTTCCCTTTTTAAACTTGATTTAAAATTCCCCTTCTTGTGTTTCAGTACAAGTTTTTGTTTTCATTCTTTAACGTTTGAGGGTTTTAAGACTTCAAAAGTTTTCTGCCCCTACATTTATTTTTTTAAAATTCTTTAATAAACCCCCCTTGTTTATCATTTGATAGACTTTTATTGTTTATGAACCTGTTTTTTTCTAAAAACGGGCACTATTTTTTATGGGGATTTTTAAATAAATCAAAGGCCCCAACAATGATCTCATAAATCTTTGGAAGGCTTTTTAAAAAATTGTTCACCCATTTCTCTTCAAAAAGTTTTTTCTTTAAAAAAACTGAGATTTTTTTTTCATTCCCAACAAATTTTTCCAAAAATTTACTGGCCCCTTTAAAGGTACATGTTTTATATACTGGATTAATAAAAAATTTAAACAGGGGGTGATCAGAATCAGAACCTCAGAAACAAACAAACGCCCTGAGCAAACATTTTGAAAGAACAAATCTTCGGGACACAAAAAAAATAAATCTTTAAAACATCCCTCCTCCCAAAAATAAATGTATAGTGCCTAGTTTGGTTTCACCATTGCATACCCCTTTGGAATTTGAAACCCCAAAGAGCAGTGCACACATTAAATAATTTTTTAACCAAAATTTATTGATATCAAAAATCTTCAGAATTACGTTACGTCTGAGAGACATGTTTTTACAATGTGAATTCGAATCTAAGTCTTTTTGGAACATGATAAAAGAAAAGTTTGATGTCCTGCTGTTTAAGTCTCCACACAGAAATTATATCTACTTCATTAAATGACAACAAAAATTGCCCAAACATTTTTCCCCCGCTTTAGAAATTTCCATTATCATTGCCCAAAATGTTTTTAAAATGGTGGACCTTCAGGTGGTATATATTTAAACTTACCAATTTACTTTCCCTTTTGAATTTAACACAACAAAGTTTTGGTCAAAGAAAAAACACAAGATTTTTGAAAAAGGAAATCCAAATTTCAAAAGGGCACAAACGGATATTTTTTTTTAAAAACAAATTTAACCCCTCCCGATTGTATCCCTTGTTTGACAAATTTTTTAATTACAGATTTAAAAGGGGCCCCTTATACCCACTAAAACATTTTGGCGGGGATTTTTTCCCGGGAAACGTTTCGGGACGGGACAAATAAAATCGAAGCTACACACATAAAAACAAAATCCCGGGTCAGTGATTTTTTGAAAAAACCCACCATTTATTTTCTAAAAAAAAAAAGAACATTTTTTAAATTTTTTTCCCTTTTTATTGCTAGGGACCCAAAATGAGTCAAAATCATCTAAACTAAACACTATCACTTTTTTATATTGATGAGCAAAAAACCAATTTAAATGCTTCATCAGTACTGCCTTCATCTTTTATTAACACGGGCTCTTTATTGGAGGGCTGCCTACCACCAAACAAACCCTCAGGGACAGATGTTGGGCCTAAACCTTGGTCAGACTGTCTTGCTTTTAAAGCCATTGGGGTTCTGTCACACTTACAGCACAAAAGCCCCCCGCCTTGTAAAGGGAAAAAGGCCCATTTTATAAATGGTGTAGGTTTTTTTTATGGTTTAAACCCTTGAAATTTTGTCTAGGACAGATGTGTGAAGGGCCCCCGGCCCAAAGAGCTTTTCCTTTTTTTTGAGAACTTTGGGGGTTTAATTTTTCCCTTGTTTATTATCGATGGTCAAAAACCATTTTAAATTTTTTCCCCCTTTTCTGCCCTTTGCGCTCTGTAAATAGGGGGGTAAATTTTTCGCCAAATTTTCCTAACAGATTGGAAAAATCTCCTCTACAAAAATAAAAGAGCCTTTCAGGCGGATTTTGCCCATTATTCTAATCTTATCCTATCAAAACAGCATTTGGCAATAATAAAAAGATTTTGGCTTTAAAAATTTGTTAGGGGCCACTCTATCGAGCTTTAACCCTTGGGAAATCCAATTTTTCAGAGAGAAGATTTTTCTTAGCATCTCACAGTCACCCAACCACTCTCATTTGTTTTTTTCTCAAACCCATGAGCAAAAATGTTATTTCGCCTTGTTCGCCCTTTCTGCATCGTCTGCCCTTTTTTCTAGTTTACCCCACTCTTTTTCATCGTTCTGTTTTTTGTCTATCAGTAGTTCTATTTTTTTAAAGTTCGAGATTGCCCATTCCCCTCAAAGGTTCCCACATTTCTTCTTTCAAAAACCCCAACACTGTCTGTAAACCCCTGAATATCTCTTTTAAAAACTGTTTACTGTAACTTCAATATTTTCCTTTTTCCCCACTATTTGTCTGTCATTGTGTTCAGCGTCAGCCCCTGGTGACTTGCTGCAGGAGAGGAACCCGTCTGGTTGAAGGGTTTTGGTGGGCATGTTTGGCACACCTTTTGAAATTGGTTTTTTTTCCTAGGGAGAAGGCTTCCCGAAAACAGTTTAAACCAAACCCCCCCATTGCCCAAGTCGTTTCCCCTCAGCTTGCGTTTTTGGGCCCCAGTGGGTTTTAGGGGGGGGGGGCCCAGGATTGGTCCCATGTCCCACACAGCAATAAAACCCCCCAAAAAAATTTAGATAGGTGGGGGCCTTTCCCCTAAAAAGGACACGTTCGCCTGTTTTTCAGCGTCAGGTTTTGAGGTATGCAGCAGTTTTAAAATTCTGCCGGGTTTCCAAATGAAACGGGCAAAAAATTCCTGCCCTTTTTTTTAATTTTTTTTTTTTTTTAAAAACAGGTTTTTACTGTGGCACTGAAATTCCCACCTTTCTGATTAAGTACATCCAACACTAAAAAACTAAAACCCCCTTAAAACTTTTTTAAATATTTCAAAAAAATACCAGAGCAATTTAGTGGGTTTCCCCTTCACATCACGGATGGGCCCCCCTTAGAAGAGAGAAGAGGGGAGAGAGAGAGGGGGGAGGAAAGGGGGGGAGAGGGAGGAGAGAGGGGGGGAGAGGAGGTGTGGAGAGGGGAGAGGGGGGAGGGGAAAAGTGAGGGAGAGAAGATAGGGAAAAAAGAGGGGGGGAAGAGAGGGGGAGAGAGAAAACTCTGAACTCTAAAACTTGAACATTTTTAAAATAGGGACATTGGCCTTGGGCCAAAAATACACGGAGTTTGGGGGAAAAAAAAAAAACCAATATATTGGTATGAAAATTTTGATACAAGGGAAAAAAAAACCCGATTTTTGGGGGGTTCATTTTCTCGAAAAAGGGTTTAGCTTTTTGATACACATTCATAAAAACTGCATCAATCCCTTTAGACAGTAGACATAAAATCAGTTTTCACCCAAAATGAAACTTTAAAAAATTCGGATCTGGATCTTTCATTGATAAAAAGTTTTAAACACCCCCATTTTAAAAACTGATATTTTGAACAGAAAATTTTTCCTTTATTAATAGAAAAAAAAAATATATCTGGATAGATAAGACTACGTTCTCTTTTTGATGTTTTAATAAAACTGAAAAAGGGTAAAATCTATACAGTTAGTAAAAAACTTACCCCTTTTGACTGAGTACTTTGGACAATCGAAAAAAAAATGGGCTTCGTTTTTCGGACTTTTGTTTTAAAAAATGGACAGAACTTTTCTTGATCATTAAAAATGAAATTAAATGGACATTATTCAAAAGAGGAAAAACTTTTAAATTTCTAGCCTGTGAAATAGCAACTCAAAAACAGTAAGTTCTTTTAAAGTAAAGGGATTCCTCTTTTAAAAAGATAGTTTTGAATAAATCTTTAATTTTCATCCCTCTCTTTATCTCTTATAGTTCCATGCCATTCTTGAATAAAACTTTGTCTACTAATCTTTGTTTAAAATACACAAAAAAACCCTTTACATCACCAAAAACTTGTTGTAACCATACAATATTAAATCCTGTTTCGAAAAAAAATTTTTTCCCCTTTTTTTTGATCCCCAGCATTCTTTTCCATTTTTATCTATTTCCCAAATAGTTTTGGTAGGCACTTAGGGCAATCTTTTAAAGCATTTTTTAGAAACAAAAAACCCCAGTATTTAATAAAAATTTTAGTACAAAATTTTAATAAAAGAGGTTTCCTTTCCCCCAATTTCCCCATACCCCCTTTTTTATTGGGGTTTTTTTTGGGAACCCAAAAAACCTCTTACTTGCGGGAAATTGAACTTTTTAAATTATGGCCCATTTATTTAAAACCCCCATATTTCTGAAGATATAACAAAAAGGCTAAATTTTAAACATAAAAAATTTAAAAAAACGTGTTTGCTTTCCCTTTCCCTTTACCTATTAAATGCTTTGTTTAAGGGGTTAACTGTTTTTTACCTTTAATTACTAGTTTTTTGTGCCAAACTTTGTACTAATCTTTTTTTGTAAAGTAAACCTAAAAAAGAAAATTTTTGGTTTAACTACGTCCAGCTTAACCCCTTTTTAAAACCATTTTTCATTTTTTGCAAAAAAACCCCCCTTTTCAAAATTTCCAGGGACCGTGTTTTATCAATATTAACTTTTAAAACTGCAGTTATCACAATAAGTTTCCCGAATTTCATTTTGCTGCTGTAACCCAAAGGGGGGAAAGAGGGAGAGAGAGGGGGGATGAGGAGAAGAGGGGGGAGAGGGAGAAAAGAGGGGGATAGAGAGGAGGGAGGGGGGGGGGGGAAAAGAAAAGGGGGGGGAAGAGAGAAAAAGGGGAGAGAGGGGGGGAAAAGGGGAGAGAAGGAGGGAGGGAGAGAGGGAGAGAAAAGGGGGAAAGAGGAGAAAAATATTGGAGAGAAAAGAAGAGGGGGGGAGGAGAGAGAGAAAGGGGAGAGAGGGGGGGAGAGAGAGAGAAAGGGGGAGAGAGAAAGGAGAAAGAAGAGAGAAAAGAGAGAAAAAAAGAGAGAGAGAGAGGGGTAAAGATATATACATACAAAATTTAACATACATACTTTCCCATTCATACATACATACTTTCTTTTACTTTACTACATCCCTTTTCATACAATAAAAACAGACAGACAGAGAAACAAAACTTTTTTCCCCTCTAATACAGGGGGCCCTCCACACCCGAGCCCCCTCTTACCCTCTGTAACTGTTTTCACCTGAAACCCCCAACTTTTTTTTTAAATCCAGCCTCAAGACATATTCTTTTTCAAACCAAAGATTTCCCCCCTCCTGTTTCATTGGGAAACTATCCCACCCTTCAATTAACCATGTCCATCCCCCTGCTAAGTATATGCCCTTTGTGTTGTGTGCTTTTAAAAAAACTTTTTGGCCCTATTCCAAGTTTTTTTCTTTAGTTTTGGTCTGCAGCTTTACCATGTTTGTAATATATGTTTAAAACCTTTTTTGATTTTTTTGCCCCATTTTTGTATGCGTGTAAGATGGGGTGAATGCATGAGTTTTGGGATTTTTTTTTTGGGCAAGTTTATTGCGCTATTTTAATTTTCCTTTTATTTTTATTATTATTTATTATTATTAAAAATTTATTATTATTTTTATTAATTTTATTATTATCATCATCATATCATCAATCATCACACCCCATCATCATATTTTTTATTATTATTATTTTTTTTAATTATTATTTTTGTTGTTGTTGATGTTTTTTTTTTAAATTTTTGGGGTTATTATTTTTTTTTATTTTTATTATCATTGTAGATATAGATATAGATAAGACAGTAGCCCAGACAGCCCGGACAGACGGGTAGTTTAGATAGATAGATAATAGAAAAGTTAGTTAGATAGATAGAAGTTTAAAATAGAGAGAGAGATTATATATAAAAGAGAAAGAGAGAGAGAGAGAGGGGAGAAGAGAGATGGGAAGACAGGGGAGATAAAAGAGATAGACAAGAGAGGGGGGGGGAAAAAATTAATTTACATACATAAATACTACATCCCAATTTAATAATAATACTTTACTTTAATTTTCATACATACATACATACAACATATCCCAAACAGCCCAGACAAAACGACAAAACAGACTTTTTTTCCTCAAAAAACAGACGTCTCCCACAGCGAGCCCCCTTTTACTCGGTAACGTCTTCACCTGTAAAATTTCCCCCTGGCTCCCTCCATTCGCTGAAAGTACCTTTATTTTTTAAAAAAAAAAAACACACAGAACAAACTTTCCATTGCGGGCCATCCCCTTTTCGGGTTCATCTGTTTGGAATGACCTCTCTCTCCTCTTCTCCTCCTCTCCTCTCTCCCTCTCTCTCTCTCTCCCCTCTCCTTCTCTCCCCCCCTCTCTCTCTCTCTCTCCTTAAAAGGGGAGGGGATAGCCAAAGTGGTTGGGAACATTTGCGCTCCAATCTGAGCCCGGGTTCGATTCCCGTTAAAGGGGGGGATTTTTTCCCCTGGATTTTAAAAATCCGTCCCAAAATCCCTCTCCACAAAAGTCCTTGGGATGAGACATAAATTTAGGCTCCTTTGTGCGAACCCCACGAAAGGAAAATCTTGCTCACACTTAAATCCTGCCCCGATGTTCAAAAAATTAATCCCAATTGTGGCCGGTTTGGGAACGATGCCCGAATTTACAAAACCGCATACACAGGGGGACTGGATGTTTAAAAGCCAAAAATGCTTTTTCCCTACCTCGTCATAAAAGATAGAATGAATAAAAAAAATAAAATAAATAAATAAAAAAAACCCTCCCCCAAAAACCCTTTTTTGGGTAAAAATTCAAACCCGACTAAAGTCGCACTTTTTTTTGATCTATGACCCCAATATTGAAATCTCTTCCTGCTGGGCTTTCATAGACATCTGCCCCCCCCTGCCTAAGCGCGGTGTGTTTTTTTGTGGTGGGTGTTTTTGTGTGTTTGGGGTGTGTGTGTGTTGGGGTTTGGGGTTGCGTGCGTGCGTGGTGCGTATGTGTGCGTGCGTTTTGTGTGTGGGGTGTGTTTTGTGTGAGGGGTGTATGTTTTTGTGTGTATTGTGTTTTTGGGGTTGTGTTTTGTGGTGTGTGTGTGTTTGTGTGTGTGTGTGTGTGGGGTGTTTTGTGTGTGTGTGTTGTGTGGTGTGTGTGTGTGTGTTTTTTTTCCCAAATTTTTTTAATCGTTTTGAACATTTTAAAACGTGTGAATTTTCCTTTAAAACCCAATCTTTGTATTGTTATTTTATTTTTTTTTTTGTTTTTGAGATAAGATGAAATGATAAAGTTGATGGGGATGATGAGAGATGATGATTTGATATGCGACATAAACGACGACGACGACGACGATGACGATGAAGAAGAAAAAAGAAAAAACAACCCAACAGAAACGACAAAACAATAACAAAAAATCAAGAACAAAAAAGAAAAAATCCCCCTGGTTTAAATTTTTGGTGTACTTCTGGGGAGAGAGATAAAATCAAATAAAATTTATTTATTTCGAGGATAATAAAATTAAGCACTGGGTGCTTTTTCACATCCAGTCCCCGCCCTTATCAGGGATAGCAACATGATATAAAATAAAACAAAAAAAAAGAAGAGATACAGACAGGGCAGAGATATGAGAAACAAACAAAAAAAAAAAAGTTTCAGGGGAAAAAATGAGAGAGAGAGGGCACACAGACGGCACGTCAACTGACAAACGGGTTTAACCAACAGACGACAAAACCCGACAGACAGACTGATACAACCAACAGGCAAGAGTCACGTAGATAAACAAACAGCGGATGTGGGTTTTTCGACTGAAATGCGAGAAAATTTATTAATTTAAAAAATTTAAAAAAGTTCTCTAGTGAAAAGAAAGTTTTCTATAATCAAGCTGGTCAACTGAAAAGTGTGACACCCCACACATAAAGATCAGACTGCACCGAAAGGTTTAATTTCCAGCTGTTTATATTTACTCATCGGCAATTAAAGGGGATATTCATTTAAAAAAAGGGGATTGGAAAAAGGGACAGTTCTGTGAAAGGGTTTTTTCAGTCTAAAAAGGCCCCCGACTCCGGGGCTGCTGAGAAATTTAGAAAAAGGCCCAATTTGGCCCCCGAAATTTAAATGGGGCATGGGGGCGGGACAGCCCCGTGGTCGAGCCCCCGCTTTTCCCCAGCCAAGTTAAGGAAACGTCGGCCCTGGGTTTCCACGTTTGGGGGTTTGGGGGGTCCGTTTTTTCACCCTTTTTTTTCATACATTCTCCGTTCACCCAGCTGTAAATGGGTACCTGCCCTCTTTTTGGGGAAGGAAGTAAAACAGAGAGGGAGAGGAAATGGGGGCCGCCCCAATAAAAGTGGCCCCCCCGAGAAGTGAGATCTCTGACGGGCCCCACTTCCCTACGGGCCTAATAGGGTTTTGGGGCCCCCTTTTTTTCCCTTTTTTTGTTTTTAAAAGGGGGTCGAATGAGGGGGCGGGTTTTTTTTTTAAAACCCCCGTTTTAAAAAACAAAAGGAAATAAGATTAGTCTGATAATTCACTAAAAAGAAGAAAGCTTACAGATTTTTAATTTAAACAAAATCTCAAAAACGGAAAAAAACCCGGAAATCCCACCTGCCTAAAATGTTTCCCACGGAAAAAAGGGGGGCAGGGGCAAAGCGATTTAATTTTGTGGTAGAGGGTAGCATGTCTTTAGTTTTTGCCCGATTTTAAAACGGTGTAATGTCATAGTTTGATGAAGACAGCAAGTTAGATAGAGGCCACCAGGAAATATGCAAAAAACTGCCCCCTTTTGGGCCCCCCCCGAAAACGTGGACCCGCCCCTGCCCAGCACAGCAGCCTTTTAGGAACTCCCCTGAACCTCCTGCCCCTCAGCAGTACAGGTAGAAGGGTTTACCCCGGGGGTTGGGGTGACCCGGGGTGGGCAGACTATGGTGATGGAAATTAAAAGCCGTCAATTCCTCAGACAGCGAGGGCTTCGTGTGCCCTTTTTCTAAACAGATTTGGCGAAAAAAGTTTTAGAAAGAGGGCCCGGCAACACCGGAAGGTAAGGAAACCATCATGATGGGCAAGGTCACGGGTTTTTGGGGGCCTTTTCCCCGGTTTTTTTTGGGCCCGGCTGCCCCCATCCTTTTTCCCCCGCCTGCGGTTCGCTCCCCTGGCTGAACCAGCAGCCTCCAGGGCCAGGACGCTGTTGGAGAGGAACTTGCGAAAGGGGGCCCCCCGCAGGGACAGCAGCACTCCGGTTTCCGAAAACGTTGGAGTGGGAAAAGCGCCCTAGTCCCGCCCAGGCCAGGGTGCACATTAGGAACCCCCCCTGTCCCGACTGGCGGTCGGGAGCCACCGGGAATGGCGAAAGGGCGGCCACCCCCCTCCCCCCCCCGGGGGCCAACACGACAAAAAATGCGGCGCGTGCACAGGCTTTTTGACCCGGTGCGGCCCCACCACAGGCATGGCTTGTCACCGTCATGCAGACCCGGTACCAAAAGTGACCCTGGGCCCCCCCCTTTGTACAGCCAGGTGATGACCCTTTCACACCACGCCGTGCCCAAATCTTATCTCGTGCCGCCGTTGTATTTCAGGGGTGGTCCAGCACGATGGTCCCAGGTAGAGCAGGGCCCCCAAACCAGCGATGGGGGGGGAAATAAGGTGGGGTGGTGGAAATCCTCTGATGACGTCATCCGTCTCATGATGACGATAGCTACGTTGCCAAGGGGGCCGAAACCCCCAGAGGAAGATGGGAGGAGCGAAAGCTCAGCAAATGGGGGGCGGGTTGGAAAAAGCTTTTAAGATGTAGGGGTCGAGCTTTTGGGTAACCTCCCGGGCCTTTCTGACGTCACGTTTTTGATCTCAAATCAACAAGGATACGTAAAGGGTTGACTGACCAAACTTTCCCTTTTTTTAACAACTGGAAACAAAAAAATATAAATTACAAGATTTATAAAAAATTATAGATATAAATTGCAAAACCCCTTTAAGGGTCCCTGTTGATGACCCATGAAGGGTTTTCCCGATCAGGTATGTTGTTTCTTTTTTTTGGGTTTGTGTATATAATTAAATGTGTTTCTTTTATCGGAAAGCCTTCCATATGAAAAAATGCCTGGGCCTGTCGTATACATGGGATCCCCCCTTTCTGGAAAAATTTTGTTGCTTGGAGTTCCCCCTTTCCCATCCCTCCTATGTTTCTGCCCTTTTTCCTTTTCCCTTTCCCCCCACCTCATTCTTGAAATTTTTTTTGCCTTCTTGGTCCCTTCCCCCTCCTTTTTTTTTAAAACCTCCCCGAAAAAACTTAAAAAAATTAAAAATTCTTCCCTTTGGGCCCAAGTCGGGAACCCCTGAGCCCGATTTTCAGGCCTTACCCGGGAGCATAAAAACATTTTTACCTCAAATGACAGAAACAATAGTTGTTGCCTGAGGCTCGGGAAAGAAACCAGGAAAACCGATCTTTTCTTTCAGGGATATTTGAAAAGCCCGGTTTGAAAAATGAACCCTTCACGTTTGAAACAACTCCCATAATTTTCACAATTAAAAAAATGAAATTTTTAGAAAAAAAGAAATCTATGATGGTAATTATTGTTCTCCCCCCTTTGGTTCAGAAGAAAAAAGAAGAAGAAAAAGAAGAAAGGGGAAGAAGAAGAAGAAGAAAAGAAGAAGAAGAAGAAGAAGAAGAAGAAGAAGAAAAGAAAAGAGGGGAAGAAGAGGAAGAAGAAAAGAAAAAGAAAAGAAGAAGAAGAAGAAGAACAAGGGAAAAAGAAAAAAGAAAAAGAAGAACAAGAAAAGAAGAAGAAGGGAAAAAGAACAAGAAGAAGAAGGAAAAAGAAGAAGAAGAAGAAAAAAAGAACAAGAAGAAAAAAGAAGAAGAAGAAGAACAAGAAAAGAAGAAGAAGAAGAAAAAACAAAAAAGAAAAGAAGAAGAAGAAGAAGAAGAAGAAGAAGAAGAAGAAGAAGAAGAAGAAGAAGAAGAAGGGGAAGAAGAACAAGAAGAAGAAGAAAAGAACAAAAACAAAAAAACAAGAAAGAAAAACAAAAAAGAACAAGAAGAAGAAGAAGAAAACAAGAAGAAGAACAAGAAGAACAAGAAAACAAGAAGAAGAAAAAAGAAGAAAAAAAAAACAAAAAAGGGAAAAACAAGGGAAAAAGAAAAAGAAGAAAAAGAAAAAGAAAAAAAGAACAAGAAAAAAGAAGAAAAGAAGAACAAGAAAAAGAAAGAAGAAGAAGAAGAAGAAGAACAAGAAGAACAAGAAGAAGAACCCCCCCAAAAAGAACAAGAAAAGGAAAAGAACAAAAAAGAACAAGAACAAGAAGAAGAAAAGAAAAAAAAGAAGAAGAAAAACAAAAACAACAACAAGAACAAGAACAAAAAACAAGAAGAAAAAAGAAGAAAAAGAAGAAAAAAGAACAAAAAAAACAAGAACAAAAACAAAAAACAAGAAGAACAAGAAGGGGAAAGGTGGAAAAGGGGGGGAAAAGGGGGGAAGAAGAAGGGGAAGGAGAAAGGGCCGGGGAAAGAAGAAGGAGAAGAAGAAGGGGTGGGGGAGGAGGGAGGAGGAGGTGGGGGGGGAGGGAAAAGGAAGGGGGGGGGGAGGGGGGGGGGGGAGGGGGGGAGGAGGGGGGGAAAAGGAGGAAGGGGGAAAAGCGCAATTTTGTAATCCAGTGAATTGTTTGTAAACAGATTTTTTTCCATGAAAGGGCCCCCTTCCTTATTTTAAGCCCCCAGTTCCCCTTTTGAAAAAAGGGGTCAAACCCTCACCTTCTTTTTTTTAATTTCACCATTTTTTTTAAAATGGGGGTTTTCAAAGACTGATCTCGCTCCTAGAAAATTTATTTTCAGATCAAAAATCAAAATCTGAATAAATGCAAAGGGCTGTGGTTCTTTCATTCAAAAAAAAAAAAAGTTCGCAGGGGTTTCATATTATCCCCCCTCCCTTTTTAACATATATACAGTAAAGATCAATTGGGGAAAAAGGCGGAAAAAGATGACATGGGGCAATAACGTAGGAGGCAGAAAAAATCACTAACCTCGGGTTCGCTGATAATACAGCATCATGGCCGTGAAAACACCAGCATGAGGAGGGTTCTCTACGGTTCTGCAGAGGGAAAAACTGGGTGGGCCCAAAATCAAAAGCCCCAAAAAATCAAAGTTTAAGCAAATGAATGGTGCAGTCACCCCCAGAAAATCAAAATTAAAGAAAGACCTAAAAGTACGTTAAAAAAATTCCCAAAGTTTAGTCCTTTTAAAAAAGAACAATGGGTCCCCGTCTACCCAAAATGTCAAGGCTAGGAAAAGGGAATCAAACAAAAGATGGCTCAGGTTTAAAAAACAATTTGGGAAAAACAAAGGGATACTTTAAAATCTCAAAAAACACAAATTTCCAACACTAATCTGGCCTGCCCTTGCTGTAAGGGGGGCGGGGGCCTGAACACTTCGAAAAAACCCAAAAAAGGGCAAAATAAACACAGCCCAAAATTAAAAGTGGTTTTTACAGGCGGGCTGCAAGGTCCCAAAGGCAGCCGAAAACACAGGAAAACATTTCTTTATGAACCTTTGGGGGACAAAAGACTAAGGGCCAAGGGGTTGGGTACGCTCGACAGGGAACTATCGGGTTTTTGACATATGAAAAAAATGGGATTTTTTTCTGCCCTTATGAGGCCCCAAGTCAGGTTCCCGAACATCTGACTACGGCGTGGGGGGGAAAAATTTGGGAAACTTTTAAGGCTTTCGGGAAAAAAATTTCAGGGTGGGGAAAAGAAGGCAGAAAGGAGACAAGAATGGAGGTTTGAGGGCGCGGTGAAAAGGGAAAAAAGGGAAATCAAAGGAGGGGATAGAAAAAGAGGAATTTCCTTTTGAAAAAAATTTTCCCGAAATGGGGGTTTTCCGGCCCTTTAACTGTCAGGCTACCGGCCTTCCCCCACCCTTGGAGGGGGGGGGAAGGGGGTTCCCTTTTTATTCACCTTTTTCCCCCTTTAATGAGGGGGAAAAATAAACCCCCCTTATTTAACCACTTCCTTAGAAACTAACAAACACCTTGCAAAAATTTGGGGTTTTGGGGGGTTTTAAATTTGGGATTTTTGTTTGGGAAGGGCTGGGGGGGGTTTTGGGGGCCGGGGGGTTGGTTTTTCCCCTTATGCTTTTCATTTCTTCCCTTTCCGGAACAAACCCAAGGGCAACAATGCCTTCCCAAAGAACCCGACAAATTTAAAATGGGCCCTTTTGTTGGGAGCCCTTGGGGCTTTCCAGGTTTTTATTTTGGGCCTTTCTGTGGGTGCCTCCCAAGGCAAGGACACTTGGCCTTCAGAGGAAGGGACAGGCAAACACAATGTTCGTTGTTTTCCGTTTGCAGTTTTTTTCCGTTTTTTCCCCGAAGTTTGGGAATTTGCGGGGACCCAAAGGTTGGGGTTTAAAAAAATGGTCTACAGAAAACCCCCCCCAAAAAAATGAAATGGGCCTATCCAGGGGAAAAAAATTTACAGGAAAACCCCCATTTTAATAATTTTAACCAAAAAGAAAAAAAACTAAAAAAGTTTTCAAAATACAAATAAAAACAAAAAACAAAAAAACAATACAAACAAAAACTCAACAAAAAATAAAACAACACAACCCCAACATAAACGATGCAAAACAACCCAAAACAGCAAAAAACCCAAAACAGCCAACACAAAACAAAAAAAACACACAACCAAAACAACAAAGACAACACAACACAAAAAACAACACAACACATTTCAAAACAGCACAAAACAACACAACACAAAACAACCAAAAGCACAAAACAACACCCAAAACCCAAAATAAACCCAAAACCCAAAAAACATAACAAACCCCAACACAAACAAAAACTCCTATTTCATGCAGAGCAGAAGTAGGGAAAAGGGTTTTCCCCATACCAATTTTCTCCCGCGGGGGGGTCCACTTTTTCTCTCTCTTTTCTCACCACTCTTTCCCAATCCCCTTTCTGTCTCTGTTTCTCAAAACCTGTTTCAGTTCTGTTTGTCTTTGTCCTGGGGTTTTTCAGTCCCCTTTTTTTTAATTCCCCCCCAGGTCCTCTGGTTTTTCGTCTCTGTTTTCAGCTCCCGTTTCCTCAGGGGCCCTGTTTCCCAGTTCCTAATTTTCAAAAACTCCCCCCGGGCCTCTCGTTTCCAGTTTCTGTTTCCCCAGTCCCCTTTTTTGTCTGGCCTGCTCTTTAAACTCTCTTTGTCAAGGGCTCGGCCTCAAATTTTCTCTTTTTAGTCGCTGTCTCTCCCGTTCCTTCTTGGCCAGTTTCCTTTCTAAAGGCTCTGTTTTCTTTTAATCTCTCTTTTTTCATCGCTGTTCTCTCCAGTCTCTCTTTGTTTCCCGTTTTCCTTTTTCCCGCCTCTTGGGTTCCCCAGTCCCCTCTTTGTTCCGGGGCCTTCTCTCTTTCCCAAACGCCCTTTTGTCAGTCTTTTCTTTGGTTCGGTTTCCCCTTCCCTTTCCAACTCTCTTTTTTCAAATCTTTTTCTTTGTTTAAATTCCTTTTTTCAATCCTCTTTGTCCGTTTTCTCTTGGTAAGTCTTTTTTTTTTGTCAGGGCTCTTCTTTCTCAAACTCCTTTTTTTCAATCTCTTTTTTTGTTTTTTCCTCTCATTTTCAGTTAAAAATTAAAAACAAAAAAGGGGACATGAATGGTGATGTATTATTTATTATGGTGGGGGGGGGGGGGGGTTTGGGGGTTATGGGGTGTGGGGGGGGGGTTCCAATGGTTTTGGGGTTGGGTGGGGGTGTGCGGGTTGCGGGGGGGGGGGGGTGGGTGGGAGGGGGGTATGGTTTTGGGGGTGTGGGGGTGGGGGGTTTTTTGGGGGGTGTGGGGGAAGTTTTATTCAATTAAAGGGGAAAGTTCCTTTGGGGTTGGTTGGGGGGTTTGGGTTTTTTTTTGGGGGGTTTTTTTTTTCCTTTTTTGTAAAAATTTGGGGTTAAAAAGGGGGGTTTTTAATTTGTGGGGGTTTGAAAAAATGTTGGGTTGGGGTTTAATTTCCCTGTTTTGTTTTTTTTGTGGGTTTTTGGGGGCAGTTTTTCCCTTTTGTCTTTTGTTTGGGTTTTAAATTTTTTAAATTTATAAAATGTAGGTTTTTGGGGGCGGGGGTGGTCTGGGAAAAAGGGTTTAGTTAAAAAAAAGTCTTAACATAAATGTGGAGGGGATGTGTACATGGGGGGGGAAAAACCCCTTACCCCCGACAAACCCCGAAACACAAACACAAACCACCACCCAACAAACAAAACAACTCAACCAACCACCAAAAGGGTAGTTTGAAAAACCAACCCTTGAACCCCTTTCAGGGACCTGGGGGGGTTTTTCTTCAAAAATTGGGTGGGGGGGCAAATTTCCAAAATCGGGGGCCGGCGGAAAATACCTTTATTTGGCAGGCTTTTGGGGGGGGGCCCCCACTCCACACCAAACCGCGGGGGAATTAGAAAAAAAAGGGGCATGGGGTGGGGTTAAAAAGGGGGAAAGTTTGGGGGGAAAAGTGTGGAAAACCAAAACCAAAAATTTTTTTGGGGTTAGGGGCACCCGGGGGGGGGGGCAAAGCAAGCCACCACAAGGTAACCTAAATTCAAAAGGGGGTTCAGGGGGGCCGCTTTCCCCAGCTCCGCCCTTTTACCTTTGATTTCCTTTAAATTAAATTCCCACTTTATTTGAACTTCCCCAACCCAAAATTCTTCCTCTAAAAAAACCCCAAAAAAAATAACAACCAATTCACCCACCCAAAAACCCCATCCCCGCCAAAATTCCCCAAATCCCTTCCCAAAAGGGGGTTTGGGACGGGGGGGGATGATGATGACTGGAGTTGTACTCTTCCAAAGCCCGGAGAAGCCCCCTGACACTCTGATGTGTGTTGTGGGTTTTGTGTCGTTTTTCTCTTATTTTTTTAAAAATTTTTTTAATAAAAATTATTTTTAATTATTTAAAATTTTTTTTTTAAAAAATTTTTTCCCCCTTCCCAAAGCCAACCACAAACAATTAAAATGGAGGAAATTTTGTTGGTGTTCTCTAATTTCTTCTTAAAAATCTAATTTTTTCCTGCTACCGGGCTTACTCTGGTCAATTTTAATTTTTATGGGGAACATTCTCTTCCCAAATTTGTTACTGGGGGGGGGGATCCTTCTACTTTCCTACTACAACTCATTTTTTCCTTACATCCGGGCACAATGGGTACATTTAACTAATCTTATTCTTTTTTTCCTTTTGTTTTTTTTTGGGCTTTCAAAGGGGGGCCTGGGGGGGAAAAAAATTTCTAATTTTCTGTCCCTTTTCTTTGTTTCTTAAAAAATTCCCCACTTGGAAAATGGGATGTTTGCAGGGGGGGAAAAATTCGCATCACCCCCCTTTACCTTCCTTACTACTTTCCGGCCTAAATTTTTGGGAAAAAAACGGAAAAAGGGTGCAAAATAAGGGGGCGACCCCCCCCCACCCCCCCCCGGGGCTTTCCGGGGGTTTGGGGGTTTTGGGGTTTTGGGGGCATACACTTCATGGAGAATTGGGCAGGGGGGGGGTTTTTTTTTTCCTTTTTTGGGGGGTTCACCACGTTTTTACGGGTTTTATTTTTTGGGCCAAAAAATTGTCTTGGGGAGGCCCTTCGCCTCTTCCTATTATTGGGATTTTTCATGAAATCTAAACAAAGGGGGGGGTCTTTGGGGGGAAAAAAAACCCCGCAAAAGGGGGGGGGGGGTGGGGGGGAGGGGTGGGGAGGAGGGGGGTTGGCGTGGTTTACAGGGCCCCCGGATCGAGGGGGCCCCCCTGGGCCCCCGTTTTTTGGGGGGTTTGTCTTTTTCCGTTGGTGGTACCCATCCCTTTTGGGTCGAGGGGTGAGGGTCGAGTCTCCTTCTCTTGGGGGTTTAAAGGGGGGGTTTTTTTCCCCCGTGGTTTCCCTTTGACCCCGGGCAGGAGGGGACCTTTTAAACGGGGGGGGGGCGGGGGGGGGGTTTGGGGGGGGGGTGGTCCCCATTCGGGGGGGGCCACCCCCGGGGGGGGTTCATTTGGGGGGGGGCGACCAAGGCTAAAACCCAAATCCCGGGGGACCGGTTTGGAAGGTGACCGAGAAGAAACCGAAATTTTTTCGAAAACCTCACCGGGGCCCTTTTCCCCAAACCCCCCAAGGCTGATGTTTTGGCCCGGGCCCCCGGTGGGAACAAAACAGACAGGGGAAAACACAAAAAACCAGTTTACGGGAAGGGGAAAAGGGGGTGTTCTTGCGGTTCCAGGGGCTTTTTTGCAAGGGGGGCTGGTGGGGGATCGGGGGTCCGGAATAACGCCCTTTCTAGGGGGGGGAGAAAGGGGGATAAAGCCTGTTTGGGGAAGTGTGTGGTGGTTTGATCCCCTTTTAAAAACTTTTAAATTTATAAATATTATTTTATTTTTTAAATATAAAATTTATTAAATTAATATTTAAAATCTAAAAAAACCTTCCAACAAGGGGGTTGTTGGGGGAAAAATTCTGTTGAAGAACAACCAAAATTTATAAAATACTTTTAAAAATTCAACAAAATAAAAATAAAAGTTCGCCTCTTTCAAAAAGCCTCTCCTAAACAACTAAATTTAATTTAAAACTCATAAAAATTTAAAATGGTTAAAATGAAAAAAAACAAAAAAAAAACAAAATACTTCTCCCTTCAAAAGGAAAAATTCTCATTTAAATCTTCATTTCATATTAAAAAAACTTTCATACAAAAACTTTTCTCCCTTTCTTTTTTAAATAGTACCCATTAATTATATTCTAAAAAACTTCGGGGGCCCCATGGGTTAAACTAACAAATCCCAAAAATCATCCCCAAAAGCAAAAATGCCGGGAAAATAGCAGCAGACAAAACAGAAAAAAGCAATAAAAACAAATCCTTCCCCCATCCCTCCTTTAAAACAACATAGATAACCGGAGAAAACTAACCAACAAGAAAAGGGAAAAACAAGAGTGTATCCCCGCCCCACCCCCCCCCCCCCTCCCCTTGCCCAAAAGGGGATAAACCCTGAGGTAAATATCAAAATGGGCTCTTTTTTTTAAATTTTTTAACAACCCTAACTGGCAAAGCTTTTTTGGTTTAAAATACTTAGCACAAACGCCCCCCAAAACCAGGCAAACAAAAACAACAACATTTTCCTTTGGGGGGTTTTTTAATTTTAAAAAACCCCAAAAAACCCACACACCCCTTTAAAATTTTTTCCTTTTTTTAAACACCATAAAAAAACCCAAAACCAACCAAACCACCAAAACCCAACCCACCCAACAAAAACCCCCTCTTTTGGTGGTTTTTTTAAAAAATTTATTTGGGGTTTTGTTTGGGCTGGAAGGGGTTTTGTGGTTAAAATGTGTTCCCTTTTTTTTTTGGGGGGGGGGGGGAAAAGGAAAGGCCCATTTGGGGGTGGTTTTTTAAAATTCTTTTTAATCCCTTAAATGTGCAGATAGGAAAAACAAGTAATAGTGGGTGGCGCTGCTCTTGTGGCGACGCGCTCTCCCCGTGGAGAGCAGCCTGAAGTTTATGTAGATAAATCTGCAGTGATTTAAAGTGGTGTGAAAATGAAAAAAACAGAAAAAAAGAACAACCTGCACTCTCCATTCAAGGAGAGAAAAAAGTTCTCTGAAGTCAGAGTATGGCTGTCGATGGGGCGAGGTATTTGAAAAGCGTCATACACGCAACTTTCTCGTCCAGTGTGTGCTTTCAAACTGGCAGTGATTCCCAGGTGGAATGAGTGAGTCAGAGTGCACGTTCTGGGTGACCCCTAGGGTGTGAAGCTGCGGAACCCGGAACTGCAGCAGCAACATAAAGAGCAACAACAACAGCAACAATAGCAGCAGCAACAAGAACAGTAGCAGAAGCAATAACAACAACAGCATCAGCAACAACATAAACAACAACATAGATAACAACAGCAGCAGCAGCAACAACAAGAATAGCAATAACAACAGCAGTAGTAACAAAAACAACAGCAGCAGCAACAACATAAACAACAATAGCAACAACAACAGCAGTAGCAACAGCAGCAGTAATAACAACAAAAGTAGCAGCAGCAACAACAACAACAGCAGCAGCAATAACAGCAAAAGCAGTAGCAACAATAGCAACAACAACAACAGCAGCAGCAACAACAGCAGCAACAACAGCAAAAACAAAAACATCCTCTCTGATTTTTTATTTAACACACACAACACACCACACACACACACACACACACCACACACACACACACACACACACACACACACACACACACACACACACACACACACACACACACACACACACACACACATCTTTTTTTGGTTGTTTTATTCATTTGTTTGTATGGTTGAAGGTTTGTGTGTGTATGTGTGTGTGAGGGAGGGGCGGGGGGAGAGGGAAGCAGTTGGTGTGGTTTATTAAATTCTTTTTAATTCTTTTTTGTCTTCTTTGTTTGTTTTGGTTTGGTTTTCTTTGTTGCTTGTTTGTTTGTGTTATGACGGATATTTTTTCAAGATTTTTGAATTATTTGAATTGTATGGTTTAATATTTTTCTGGGTCTTTTGTTTGGTTTTTAATTCCACATTTGCATATGTTATTGTTTTTCTTGTTTGATTTGTATAGTTTACCATAGATTAGGGTTTTTTTTATTCTACGTCTGCATATACATTATTTTTTCTCGCTTTTTTTTCTTTAGATAGATGGCTTGATGAAAAAAAGCAAATGCACTGCTTATTCAATGTACCATCTGAAAATAAAACTTTGACTTTGACTTTGACTTTGACACACACACACACACACACACACACACCCACACACATATATATATATATGAAATGAAAAAAGATGTGAGGAAAAACAAGTGCAGGTAACCAGTTACAACTTCATTCTCATCATAAAAATGATTCCTGTCTAAGATTCGGAAAAAAAATATAAAAATTGGTCACTACAGGATACAACTTTAAAGGCAGCATTAGGGGAATAATTGGGTAAGGACCTTGAGTAAGAGGCGTTTAACGGCAGTGCAACGCATTTTCGTTCATATGACAATACAACACTAGTTGCTGTCTGAGCGTTCGACGACGACGACGACGAACATACTTTTTCTCATATACATCCACGCCTGTAGTGAGCTGCTTTTAAAGCCTTAGGAGTCGGAGGTTTATGAGGAAAAAGTCGTTGTGACGAAGCAGGGTCTCCTCTGGCTGGTGGCCTCAGGGCGGTCCAACACTGATCAACTTCCCGTGACCTTCTGACCCTGAGAATGCAACATGGCTGGGGTGACTGTTTATCTTATTTTATTCTTTCATTTCGAGGATAAAGGAACAAGCATTTATGCGCTTTTTTACATCCAGTCCACGTGTGCATGCAGTTTTCATCCGTTCCCTTCGGCAAACATGGCCAACTCTTCTACAAAAGTGGAACAGGTTTTAACGCGTGCGCAAGATGTTCTGCGTGCATTCACACATAGAACCACGGTTTATAGTCTCACCCGCGGGAGGTTGACTCGGCACTGATGTTAACTCCAGAGGGAAAAATCCCTTCAAACGGGACTCGAACCCGGGTCAGCAGATCCCGAGCGCAATGCGCAACGCTCTAACCGCCAGGCTATCCTGTCCCCCAGCCCCCAGCTATGGGTGGGGTAGAGAGAGGTCAGAATCAGCGGCATTGGGACCAGCAGAACAGAAGGTCACAGAAGAGGTGACAGCAGCAAAGCAATGTGCAGTGCAGTTATTTATCTATTTATTTATTTTATTTATTCTTTTATATCGAGGATAATGGAATAAGCACTTATGTGCTTTTATTACATCCAGTTCCCGTGTGTATGCGGTTTTGTAAATTTTGTCATCCATTCCCACGGCCCCAACAGCCTACTCTTACGAAAAGCAGAACAGGATTTAACGTTTGCGCAAGATGTTCTGCGTGCGTTTGCACATAGGGCCTCGGTTTATAGTCTCATACGGACTTTTGGGGAGAGTGGAGTCTGCACTGATGTTAACTCCAGGGGAAAATATCCCTTGAACGGGAATCGAACCCGGCTCGTCAGATTGCGAGCACAATGTTCTAACCATTAGGCTATCCCGTCCCCCGTTTGTCTTCATAAGGACTGTAGAGTGCCCTCGTTCAAACCTGTAATACCAGAAAAACGAACAAAGTGAATATCTCACGTGGGGATGTCGGGGGGGGGGGGGGGGGGAGGGTGGGGGGAGGGGGTGGATCAGTCAGTTTTGAAATTTCTGTGCTAAGAATTCCCTCTTTTCTGTCTTTCTCTTTGTTCCTGTCTTATTCTTTTTTCCCCTGTTACCCCATTCTTGTCTATTTTCTGCCTTCTTCGTCCATTTTCCTTCCTTTTCCCCATAAAGACTTAATGGATTACAGTTTCTCCCACACCGATGTCGGATGCGCTGGGCCTGACTTGTCAGGCGCTTAACGGCAGCGTAACACATTTTTGCTCATATGACAGAGAACAATAGTTGCTGTCAGAGCGTTCAACGAAGAAGAAGAAGACGAATATGTAGACTTACTTACTTTTATGACATCCTTTAAACTCAAATTGATCATTTGGCGCAGTGTAAAGACTTTTTGCGAGCGCACACACACACACACGCACGTACGCACGCACACACGCACGCACGCACGCGCACACACACACACACATCTCTCTCTCTCTGTCTGACACCAACACACACACACACACACACACACACTCTCTCTCTCCTCTCTCTCTCTCTCTCTCTCTCTGTCTGACACCCCACCCACACAACACACACACACACACACACACACACTCTCTCTCTCTCTCTCTCTCTCTCTCTCTCTCTCTCTCTCTCTCTCTTTCTCTCTCTCTGTCTGACACACACACACACACACACACACACAACACACACACACACACACACACACACACACACACACAATAGAGAAATGCCTGATGGAGTGGAAACCTATCAACAGCAGGATGATGAGGATAAGAATGAAAGGTAAGCATGCTAATACCACAATCATACAGTGCTATGCACCAACCAACGACAGTGGAGAAGAAAGCAAAGATACATTTTATGAACAATTACAGTCTGAAATGGAAAACACATCAAACCATGACATGAGGATAGTGATGGGTGACCTAAATGCAAAAGTCGGAAAAGACAACGCAAATCAAGAAAGAGCCATGGAAAAAAGGATGTGGCAGCATAAATGACAACGGAGAAAGATTGGTGGAATTCTGCATGGCAAAACATCCTGGCCATTGGAGGGACGTTATTTGCACACCCTGAGATCCACAAGCTTACCTGGTGTTCCCCCAATGGAAGAGACAAAAACCAGATCGACCACCTGATGATCAATGGGACATGGAGGAGATCGCTCCTAGATGTAAAAGTAAGGAGAGGAGCCGATGTTGGCAGTGATCACAACCTTGTCACTGCAACCCTAAAAGTGAAGCTGAGAAAAAATGGATCTGGGAAACCAAGACAATAACATTTTGATGTGGAAAAGCTGCGCAACACCAAAGTAAAGAGTGCTTTCACCCTCCAGTTCAAAAACAAGTTCCAAGCACTGGTGGATACTGAAAACTACACACCTCCTGACACGACTAATATAAACACCATGTGGAAACAAGTCAGGACAGCCTACACACAAGCCAGTGAAACGTGCTTAGGACAGAGACAGAGGAAGAGAAAAAGGTGGATTACAGCAGACACCTGGCAAGCCATTGAGAACAGGAGAGAACTGAAGAAGAAAATCTTAGAGACAAAGTCAGAGCGGAAAAGAGAGAGGTACAAACAACAGTACAGAGAAGCAAACCAAACTGTGAAGAGAATGACAAGAACAGACAAGCGTACCTACATGGATGATATTGCAAGACAAGCAGAGGAGGCCGCCGCAAAGGGAGAACAAGGACAGGTGTATAAGATCACTAAGATTGTCAGTGGCAAGTACCGGAGCAACACCGAAACACCAATCCTAGATAAACAAGGTCAAATACTTACCACAGAAGCAGAACAAGATGCAAGATGGGCAGAACATTTCAGCGAAGTTCTCAACAGACCACCACCAACTGAAGAGGCAGATGTACAAGATCCTGATGCTGATCTCAATGTGAACAGCTCACCACCAAAGAAGGAAGAGATTATAGCAGCAATCAGCTCTCTCAAGAATGGAAAAGCCCCTGGCCAGGACAACCTCAACGCAGAACTTTTCAAGGCAGATCCAGAGTTTGCATCTAAAGTTCTACAGCCACTCTTTGCAGCTATATGGGAGGAGAAACAGCTACCAGCAGATTGGACAGAAGGAGTCATCGTGAAGATCCCAAAGAAAGGAGCCATGAACAATTGTAACAACTGGAGAGGAATCACTCTGCTATCTGTTCCCAGCAAGATTCTGGCAAAGATCATCATCGGACGAATCTCAGAGGCAGTGGACCAACAACTCAGAAAGGAACAGGCAGGTTTTAGACCAGGAAGAAGATGCATAGACCAGATCTTCACCCTGCGCAACATCATTGAACAGTGCACGGAATGGCAGAGACAGCTGTATATCATCTTCGTAGATTTTGAAAAAGCCTTTGACAGCGTTCATCGAGAAAGTGTATGGCGCATACTCCGAGCATATGGAATTCCACAGGAGATTATTCAAGTCATTAAGAGCTTCTACAACAACTTCACGTGCAGAGTAGGAAACAGCAAAACCAGTTTCAGTGTACAAACCGGCGTCAGACAAGGCTGCCCCATGTCAGCACTACTCTTCAACCTGACAATTGATTGGGTGATGAGACAAACAACAGCTGACCAGTCACGGGGCATCAGATGGACCCCCTTCTCAACGCTTGAAGACCTACATTTTGCCGACGATCTGGCACTGCTCTCACATACCCATCATCAAATTCAAGAGAAGACATCCCGTCTCAGCACTTTCGCACAGCAAGTAGGCCTGAAAATCAGTCAGAAGAAGACAGAGGTGATGACACTGAACGTTCAGAACCCCTCACCGGTCACAGTGAATCGAGAAGATTTACCAACAACTGAAGAGTTCACGTACCTCGGGAGCACTGTTAGGTTGACGGCGGAGCAGGCAGCGACATCAAGAACCGGATTAGCAAGCAGAGAAATGCTTATAGAAATCTGAACAATGTGTGGAAATCGTCCCAGTACAGCACCAGAACCAAAACTAAGACTATACCAGAGCTGTGTACTTTCCACCCTTTTGTACGGCTCGGAGTGCTGAGGATGACTGAGAGTGACCTCGACAAACTATCCACATTCCACACGAAGAATCTCAGAAGAATCTTGCGCATCTTCTGGCCTGAGACCATCTCCAACCAAGAACTTTTTGCCCGTTGCAACCAAGAAAGCATGGACAACATCATCATGCATAGGCGATGGGGATGGATAGGGCATATCTGCCGTCGGGAACAGGGAAACATCGCCCGAACAACCCTCCACTAAGCACCGGAGGGAAAACGCAAACGAGGACGACCCAAGAACACTTGGCGTCGGACTGTTGAGGCAGAGCTGAAGACCTTCCAACATACCTGGGGAACCATTCAGAAGCTGGCCCAGGACAGACAGGAGTGGAGAACTTTTGTTGCTGCCCTACGTGCCAATAAGGCACAAGGCATTGATGATGATGATGATGATGATGGACGATGATGATTATTATTATTATTAAAAGTACAAGAGCTAGTCACCTGATCATTTACCTTGATGAAGCTCTTCAGTATATGCCATGCAGATCAGTACCAAAAATCCACAGCTGATGACAACAGTGCCAATGGAATCAGCACTGACATTGTCATAATCAAAGTCAACAAGAAATTGTGACCATCCACAGCTTTAAATGTCTAGGGGCTATGGCATCAGATCAGGGATGAAAACCTGAAATTCTCTCCAGAACAGCCCAGACCACAGCTGCAATGACCAAACTGAAAGTCCTCTGGAACAACAAGAACATCGCCATCAGCTTCACCATCAGACTGATGCGTTCCCTGGTCATTCCGTATTTTTTTATGTCTGTGAAACGTGGACCATAACAGCAGACATTGAAAAAAGGATACATGCAAGGATGATGAGATGCTTTCATAAACTTCTTGGTATCTTATATGGAGATCACACTTCTAACAAGGAAGAGAAAACCAGAATTCAAAACACCATCGGGGCATATGAGCAGCTCCTAACTTAAGTGAAAAAACGCTGAACTGGTATGGGCAGTTCCACAAACATCTGGACTGGCCAAGACTGTCCTACAGGGAACAGTAAAAGGAGAGAGACAGAGCGGCAGACAGGAGAAAACGTAGGGAAGACAGCATCAGAGAGGGGACTGGCCTTGAGTGGAACGACTTACTATGGAAAGTTGAAAACGAAAAGGTGTGGAGGAAGCTGGTTGCAAAACCTTCAATTGGTGCCTCAAAGGTCTACTAGACTACGATATAGGTGAAAGTGAATTGTGAATAACCAAGTTGAGTAAATGTTGTCAGTGTTGAGACATATCCTACGTGTAATAATGCAGAAGCCAGAAATATATTTTGGCTGATAATTATCATGTGTAGAAATATCCTACATGCCAAAACCAGAAACGTTGTATGGCAGACAGTTATCACGTATCGGCATGATAATCCTTCCCGCAGAAACCAGAAAGATATGTTTTGGCAGAGAATTATCATGTGTAGACATATCCTACAAGCCATGATGAGAAAACCAAAAACAAGTGATCTGCAAAGAAACCTCGTCATAGCAATGGCCTGAACTTTAACTTTTACAGTATGCTCCCTGCTCTCGAAGTGGGGTTCATATGACGTCATGTGCACTACCCTTTTGTTGTTTTGGCCACAGAGAAAGAAGGTAAAAGGAAGAGCTTATGTATGTAATCCCTTTTCAAATGGGGGCAAGAAAATTACATACTTTTTTCTCTAAAAAAATGCAGATATTGCAGGTAATGCCGGTGACGTCACTTAACCCTGACTTCAGGTGTGTTGAACATAGTCCTGCCAGTGATTGCTGACAGTCTCTTCCTCCCCCTTCATCCAGTCTTTCTCACTTCTCTCCCCCCCCCCCCCTCTCTTACACCAACAGATCTAACCAAAAAAGCCCCCAAACTAACAAGAATTCAAAACAAAAGAAACACTAGCCACCAATATCAATTTAGTAACAAGTAATCATCCAATTATAAAAAGAAAATCGTTAAAGATGGTGTGTGTGAATGTCGGGGTAGGCCTAATCAGTTTCTTCATCAAAATGGCAAAGTTGTGCTCAGAAACTGAAAAGAACAATAAAACATACACAGACACGCAGACACAGACACAGCACCACACACACACACACACACACACACACACACACACACACACACACCACACACACACACACACACACACACCACACACATAATCTCTCTCTCTCTCTCTCTCTCTCTCTCTCTCTCTCTCTCTCTCTCTATATATATATATATATATATATATATATAATATATATATATATATATTATATATATATGTGTGTGTGTGTGTTTGTGGGTGTGTGTCTGTGTGTGTATGTATGTGTGTGTGTGTCTGTGTGTGTATGTATGTATGTATGTGTGTATGTATGTGTGTGTGTCTGTGCGTGTATGTGTGTGTGTGTATGTATGTATGTGTCTGTGTGTATGTATGTGTGTGTGTCTGTGTGTCTGTGTGTGTATGTATGCATGTGTGGTGTGTGCCTGTGTGTTGTGTGTGTATGTATGTATGTATGTGTGTGTATGTATGTGTGTGTGGTCTGTGTATGTATGTATGTATGTATGTATTTGTGTGTGTGTTGTGTCTGTGTGTCTGTGTGTCGTGTGTGTATGTATGTATGTGTGTGTCTGTGAGTCTGTGTGTGTATGTATGTATGTATGTATGTATGTCTGTAAGTCTGTGTTGTATGTAGTCTGTGTGTATGTATGTATGTATGTTGTATGATGTATGTCTGTGTGAGGATGTATGTATGTATGTATGTATGTATGTATGTATGTATGTATGTATGTATGTATGTATGTATGTATGTATGTATGTATGTCTGTGTGAGGATGTATGTATGTATGTATGTATGTATGTATGTATGTATGTATGTATATGTATGTAGTGTGTGTGTGTACTGTCACATTTTTTCTTGTTTCTGATGTATATAGGCTATGTTAGACCTCAACATAAATGGTAAGGGGCGGGGGGGGGGGGAGAGAATTACTTTTTTTTTACAACCAGAACTGTGAGATTCACAATGCAGAATCAGAGTCCGAACACAACGTTAGTTTATTGATTCCCCCCCTTTCTAATTGTTCATTCATTTTGAAATTCGTTTATTTATAAGTGTGATTTATTAAGCTATTTGTTTTCATTTTGTATTCGTTCCCTCATTGTTTTCTTTTACTCACTGATTTTTAAAAATGAAGTTTTTTTTTCTATTTATCCATTTATTAATTTTTTTTCGTTCATCGGAAGAAACCATTTACTCACTCATTGAAAAGAACATCTGTTTCTTCTTCTTCTTCTTCTCTTTTCTTCTTCTTCTTCTCTTCTTCTTCTTCTTCTTTTCTTCTTCTTCTTCTTCTTCTTCTTCTTCTTCTTCTTCTTCTTCTTCTTCTTCTTCTTCTTTTCTTCTTTTTTCTTCTTCTTCTTCTTCTTCATTGTTGTAGAACGCTCAGAACATCTTTTTCTAATTCACTAATTAATTGTTTTATCAACTTGCTATGAACAAAATCCAATGAAAAAGTACAAAAATTATTAATTAGTCAGCTTAGTGTGAGAAATGCATACAATATCAAGTCATTGTAACAGACAAAGCACAGAGTTCTGTTGTCTTGAGAAAACAGGGTTTGTCAGGTCATGAAAGTAGGGCACAGGTGAAGCCACCTGACAGTACCTGTCATCTCCATCAGGTGCAACCTACCTTCAGTGTCAGCTTCTTTTCCCTCATACTGTCCATACACACTTCGCACGTGTCGCTCGGAGGCTTTGGCCTCAAAGTCTTCTGCATAACAGACAAAAATTGGAGACCATTTGTGGTTGGGTAACACAATAGGCCTAAACACACACACACCACACACACACACACACACACACACACACACACACACACACACACACACACACACACACACACACACTTCTTCTTCTTCGTTCATCGGGATCGATGATGACCAATCTATTCATCCTGGGATTTGGGAGGGTCCATTTCTGTGGGTGTGGAGATGACTTATTTGGCCAATCCGCGCTTGAAAAGTTCTTGAGCAGTATGGACAGGGTATAGTGGCTGTTTTTGGAGACTTGGAGGCTCTATCTTTCCTGTCTTGCCTGCGTTGCTCAGCTGTCGCAATTCTGTTTGCTTCGTGGGCCTTGGCGCCACTGCGTACAGCTGCTCGCCACTGTGGCCTCTCCATTGCTGCCTGCTCCCATGAGTTTATCTCAATGTTGAAGGATTTCAGTGAGGCTTTCAGAGTATCCTTGAAGCGTTTCTTCTGGCCTCCCTGGGAGCGCTTTCCATGCTGAAGTTCGCCAAACAGAAGTTTCTTGGGGAGCCCATGGTCTGGCATGCGAACTACATGGCCTGCCCAGCGAAGCTGGGTCTGCATCAGGATGGTGTGGATGCTGGGAAGGTTTGCTCTAGTGAGCACCTCAGTGTCTGGGATCTTGTCCTGCCACTTGATGCCAAACAGTTTTCTCAAACAGGTGGTGTGGAAGTGGTTTAGCTTTTTAGCATGGCATTGGTAGACTGTTTATGACTCTGAGCCATAGAGCATGGTGGTGAGCACTACCGCTTTGTAGACCTTGATCTTGGTTTCTGTTGAGATGCCTCTCCTGTCCCACACATTTTTTCGAAGTCTGCCAAAGGCAGCGCTTGCTTTGGCGAGTCTGGTGTTGACCTCATCATCAATGTGCGGGAGAGGGTACTGCCAAGATAAGTAAACTTGTCCACTGCTTTGAGTCTATGTCCATTTAGGGAGATGTTTGGTTCAACATAGGGCTTCCCTGGGGCTGGTTGGTGCATTACCTCAGTCTTCTTGGTACTGATTGTCAACCCAAAGTTGTTGCAAGCATCAGATAACTTGTCAACACTGTCTTGCATGTCGGCTTCAGAAGCAGCATTGAGGGCGCAATCATCAGCAAACAGGAAGTCGTTGATGACATCTGTTGATACCTTGGTTTTTGCTTGAAGCCTCCCAGGCTACTTTACACACACACACACACACACACACACACAACACACACACACACACACACACACACACACAACACACACACACACACACACACACACACACACACACACAATCATTATAACTGCTTTCATATCCCTATCATCATCATCAGTATCTCCACTAACATCAACATTATTGTCAGAATTTTGAATACTCTTGAAAACACTAACATCATAATCATCACCTTCATCTTTGTTTTCGTAAGGAAATAAAGTTATATAATAAGGACAATAGAGTGTGAAAGACACACAACACACACACACACACACACACACTCACACACAACACACACAACACACACACACACACACCACACACACACACACACACACACACACACATATGAGACTATAAAACAAGGCTCCATGTGCAAGTGCATGCAAATACATCTTGCACACACATTAAATCCTCTTCCGCTTTTCGAAAAGACTAGGCCATTGTGTGCCCGTGGGAACAGATGCACAATTTTACAAAACCGCATACACAGGTAAACTGGATTAGAATAAAAGCACATTCATGTTTATTCCTTTATTCTCGATATAAAACAATAAAATAATTTTAAAAATATAAAATAGATAACTAAAAACACAAAAAACAATCTGCAACATACAGCATTCTGAGACACCAGCTAAAATCTGATAATCTGTAGGCCATAGTCTGTTCTTGCTCCTATCAATGTTCTAGCCAGGGGTAGTCCCACAAAGTGGATCACCCATACTGGCAGAAGCCCACCAAAGGTGTATTGTGCAGACATCAAGCTTAGAATGAAGCTGTGAACCTGTGCCTTGGCCCTGACCCAAACCTTTGACAGTTCTGTATGTCAGCACAGTGCCAAAGCTTACATTGAAATGTTCAGTTTTCTTAAAAGTATGTAATGTCATGTTTTCTTCATCCATGATAAGCTCGTAGTAGTATAACAACCTTTACTTTCTATTAAAGGAGAAACAATATTCTGAAGTCGGAGTATGGCTGCCTATGATTATGAAAAATTAGTGGAAAAAGTCATACACACAATACGTTCGTCCAGTGTGTATTAATGGTCTCACCTGATGGAATGAGTGAGGCAATTTACATTCTGGATGACCCCTGTGGTGTTAAGCTGGGAAACTTGCAGAAGCTGCAACAACAGCAAAAACAATAATAACAACAATAACGACAATAACAAAAACAAAACAAAAAATAAGAGCAAAAGCTATGCTGCTACATACACAATACACCCTCATCAATTAAAAAAAAGGAACAAGTCAATGATGTGTGCAGTATGGCCTGGCCAAAGAAAGAACTAGTCAGTGATGTGTGCAGTGTGGCCTGACCAAGAAAGAACTAGTCAGTGATGTATGCAGTTCACTGTTCACTGTTCACTGGTCCCGTAACCCGCCAGGGTCGTAGGGGCGCTGCATGGTGGACGAACGGTGGACCAGCTGGCTCCACTTGCACGGTCGTGGGCGAGTGCCTGGGTGACATGAAGTCCTCCCCTGTCCAATCACGGATGTTTGTCGGCCCACTTTCTCCTCTGTCTGCCCCGTCTTCTCTTCCCCTGGACTGTTCCTTGCAGGATGGTCTTTGCAAGTCCTTCTGAGCGTGTTACGTGCCCATACCATCTGAGTTTCCTCTTTTCGCCGTGGTCAGTAGGTCTTCATAGTCCCGCACCTGTTGAGTGATCATTCTGCGGACTTCATTGTTGGTGACATGGTCCTTGTATGAGATGCCAAGGAGCCTTCTGAGGCATCTCATTTCTACTGCTTGGATCCTCCTTTGTAGGTCTGCGTTCAGTGTCCATGCCTCACATGCGTAAAGCATGATTGAGGTGACTAGCGCGTTTAGTAACTTTACCTTGGTTCCGAGAGGGATGTTTCTGTCTCTCCATATGGTCTTCAGTCTTGCCATTGCTGCTGCTGTTTGTGCCGCTCTTGCTAGGATTTCGGTCTTCGATCCCTCCTCACTTATGATGGCTCCAAGGTACTTGAAATGGTCAACTGTCTCCAGTTTTTTCCGCTGAGAGTGATCTTGGTGGTGATTGGCTGGGCACTGTTTGTCATGAGCTTGGTTTTCTCGGCGCTGATTTCCATGCCGTATCGTGAGGATATTTCGTCCAGTTGCTTCACTAGGTTGGCCAGTTCCTCTTCATTTCCTGCCAGACCTCATGTCATCGGCAAAACA
>CM054164.1:33984990-34033098 GCA_028751875.1 Rapana venosa
TCTCCATTGGGGAGAGGGGTTTGTTGTGTGGACACTTTGTCATGGATGAAGATAGGTAACACTTGTGTGACATTTTCCAATGTAACAATGGTTTGAACTAATGAAGGAAGTTTGTTTCTTGAGAGTTATAGAATAGATTCAAGATATTTGTTTGGCATCCAGCCTTTTAGTAATATACACAATAATTCTAATGATAACAGAATAGTGATAAGAAAATAAATAGAATAATATTGATAACAACAACAACAACAATAATAATAATAATAATATAAAATAATAAATAATAATAATATAAAATAATAATCTTCTTCTCTTCTTCAAGTGTCTGGTCTGGTCCTGCAGACATCGACGATCATGGCTGACCATTCTTCCCTGTTCTCGTCCCTCTCATGAGCTCATTGTTGGTGCCCTCTTTATTCCTTGCGAATTTGTTTAAGCTGTCTGTGAATTTTGTGCGTTGTCTTCCTCTGCTCTTGTTTCCACAGATTTTGCCACTCCATAACAGTTTCTCTAGTCCGTCAGCCTGATTATAGGGCCGAAAATTTGAGCTGTCTTTTCTGATGGGTTGAGAAGGGATTCTTGTACCCGCCATTTCCATTACTTCTGCATTAGTTTTTCTTTTTGTCCAGAGATTTTCATGATTCTCCGGATAAAACCACATTTCCACTGCTTCTAGTCCTGTTCTGTGTCCTTGGGGCTAGGGTCCAGCACTCACATCCGTAAAGAAGAATGGACCATACGTAGGCTCTCAAAACATGGATCTTTGTCTTGAGGCTTATCTTACGTTGGTAAAAATGCATTTCATGTTGTTAAAAGTTGCCTTAGATTGACCCATTCTCTTCTTGATTTCTGTGTCACACTTGCCTCCGGGTGATAGTACAACCAAGGTATTTAAAGGTGTTTACTTGTCTGATTCTCTCTCCTTTACAGGCTATGTTGCATTGTGGTATAACAGCTTTTTTCGAGATCACCATGCATTCTGTCTTCTTTGCATTGAGCGTAATCTCTTTCTTTTCCTTTCGTCTGTTACTGTTGTTAAAATCTTTTGCAGTTTTTCTTCAGAGTCGGCGATAAGGACTGTGTCATCTGCATATCTCAGGTTGTTGATGTTTGGCCACCTACACTAATTCCCTCATGATTCTCAATATTTCGTAGAATTATTTCACTATATACATTAAATAAATCAGGCGAGAACACGCAGCCCTGCCTCACACCCCTGCAGATTGGTCTGTATTGACTGATGTCATTGTCGACTCTAATGGCTGCCTCTTGTTCCCAATATATGTTTTTGAGGACTCGAAGATCTTTCCCGTCGATGTATAGCCCTGCCAGAATATCAAACAAGTCGGAGTGTCGTACTATGTCAAACGCTTTTGAGTAGTCAATGAAGCAGAGGTACAGGTCTTTCTGGACCTCGATGGATTTTTCCATGAGAGTTTTCAATGCGAAGATTGCATTTCTGGTGCTTTTGTCTGCCATGAATCCAAATTGCGTTTCTGATATTTCTGGGAGTATTTTATTTCTCATTCTCTTCATGAGTATTCGTAAAAGAACTTTGGTGAGGTGACTCATCAGGCTGATTGTACAATGTTTGTCACATTCAGCTGTACCCAGTTTCTTAGGGATCGCAATGTAGATGGACTTCTTCATATCTGTCGGAATCTCTCCTGTGTCATATATATTGTTTAGTAGTTTTGTGACTGCCTTAATTCCCACTTCATCCAGGGCTGTTATCAATTCAGATGGGATATCATCAGGTCCTGGCGCCTTACCACTTTTCATCTTGCTGAGTGCATGTCTCACTTCGTCTTCCATGATTATGTGGCCATCTTCGTTGCTAATCTAATAATAATAATAATAATAATAATAATAATAATAATAATAATAATAATAAATAATAATAATAATAATAATAATAATGTATACAGTAGACATGGCTACACTTGTTTTAGGTTAAACTGGTGAAACCATTACCATACATGGTCAAAATATATGAGTTTTCTCAGTTCCCTATGTAAACTGTGATTGTTATTATGCTTACTATATACTTATATTTTATAATTAGTATAATATCTAAATGTGTTTGTTTTCCAATATTCTGATATAACCGATTTATTTGTATTTTGAAACTGATTAGTTTGAATTTTATTTATTTTGTTTATGTTATTTTTAATGTTTTCTACATGAAATATCTTAATAATTAAAAAAAAAATTCAAATGATATTGCCTGAGTTATGTTCCTGAAATGCAAGTGTTGGTCTGATTTAGGAAAGAAAATCAATAATAACAACTTTAATAAGTCATATTGTTTGCCCATATTCATGGATATGATTGTTGGAATACTGATGTTGACTTGATTCATTTCAACCACAATGAGGGTTCTGTATTTTTGTTGTAAATCAATAATTTTCGCCTATTGTATCATGTTGCTCTAAGCACATAAGTACCCCCTACCACTAGAAACATTCTTTTTTTCCCCTTTTAAAGGGAACTTTCTAATCAATTAATTAAAATATAAAAAAAAAAAATTAAAAATTAGATAAAAAAACAATTTAATAATATAAAAATCATAAACATCAAAAATTTTTTTAAAACTTTTTAACCTAACCTTTTCTTTTTGTAAAAATTTAAAATTATTAGAAATTTGGGGGAAACAAAAAAAATTTTAAAACCTAGGGTTGTTTTTTTTTGATATATGAAACAAGTTTGGGGGATTTTATTATTTTTTTTTTAAATTTTCAACCCCTAGGGCCCCCCTCATAAAAAAAACCAAAGTTCCCCCCCAATTTTTCCCCTGTTTCCCTTTTCGGGGTTTTGGAGTTCTACCTTTTGCTTGGTTTTCCTCCCAGTTTTTTGGTCGGGTCTTTTCTTCCCCTTGGCGTGTTGTAAAATTCTTTAATTTTCCTTTGAATCTTGTTGCCCAAAACATTTAATTTACCTTTTTCACATTTTTAAAAAGGGTTTTTATAATAAAAATTTTGCGGGGAACTTGGCAATTTTATTGGTATGGGTCTTTTGGGAAAGCCAAAACCCCCTTCCCAAAACACCAATTCCAGCCTTTTCTTTTTTTTCCAATTATAGGGCCTAAAATTTCCAGCAACAAAAATTAAAAAGGGGGATTTTGTTTGAGATAATGGAATTTTTTTATCTTCCCAAGGGGGTTTTTAGTTGACAACTTTTTTTGGGAAAAATCTGCAACACTTCTATCCCTTCTGTCGGGCTCCCAGGTTTTGTTTAATTTTTCCCACCTTTGGCCCATTCCCTGATAACTAAGCCTTCGTTTTTTTCTTCTTTGGCTTCCTGACTGTTTCCCAGCCTTGTTTTTGGAGGCCATATTAAGTGTTTTCCATTAGGGCTGAAAAGCTCTTTTTCTGACCCGTTTTCAAAATTTTATTGCAAGGGAAGGTTTTGGGACTTCTCCAAAGCACTATCCTTCTGATTTCCATCATCAGCCATGATTCCTCAGGAAATTTAAAAAGGGGGAAGTGACAGCCCTGTTATCCAAGTTTTTGTTTCCAATGTTTTGTTGTGTCCTGCACTGGTGGCCCTCTTTAAACTGTTTGAGTTTGACGTTCATTGTCAAACAAATTCATGTTGCCCCGCTGATGCACAGTCAAACCCTTTTCTTTAAAAATGGAAGGGGCCTTTTTTTAAATTCCAATTTTCTGGGGTTAATCTTTCTGTTTGCTTTCCCTTCTCGAAACGTTGTTCCTCACAATGAGGGTCCTCTGGGGTTCAGTCTTTTTCAATTTTCTCAGATGTTGGGGGGTGGAATAGGCTGATTGTGCGAATTTCATTGTTGTGTTTTCCTTTTCTTGGGAAGGGGGTTGGGATGACTTGCCCCAGGTTTTGCCATTTTCCGTTTTTTTGGGGTTAAATCTTTTAAAAATTAAAAAAATCTTTTATTAGATCATATAACATTGGAAGCTTTGCTGGCCTCAACTGAAAATTTTTTTGGCCCCTGTTTAATTATTAATATTTATTTCAGGAAACTCTGGTAAAAATAGTATTGGTAAAAAAATTGGCATTTTTTTTTTTTTTTTAGTAAATAAATACTTGTTTTGTTCCCTTAATTTTTTTTTTAAAAAAAGTTAAGCATGGGTGTTAAAATTTATCAGTCAAGGCTTAAATGCCTAAAAAGTTTTGCACCAAAAGTTTTATTAAACATATGCATCTTTAATTGTTTTTCTGTTTAATTTTGTTATAAAAAGTCTAGTTTGTTACCCCCTAAGAAACAATGCCGGGGTTAAAAGGTTTCTTTGAGCCAAAGCCATAGAGCCAAATATGTTTTCGTAGGTTAAGCGAATTGTTTTTAATTAAAGGAGCTTTTTGGGGTACCCCAGCAAGCTTTCCCATTTGAACAGGGGGAGGGGTAATGTTCTTTCCCAAGGCCCAAACCGACCCGGCGGGGTGAACCCCACCCTGGACACAGTTCCGCCAAACCCCACCACGGTCCCCTTTTACAGGGTTGAGAAAAAAAAATTTCCCTCCCGGGCCAACACCAACCGGGGGGAATAAAATTGAAAAAAACCCCAAAATAAAAGGTGTTTATAATGAATTAAACCCTCAAAATTTCCTCCCACTTTTGGAAACCCCTTTCACCAGGGTGCTGCCTATGCATTGTCAGGCGCTATATAAAAGGGGGTAGTCAGTGTGGTGAAAATGAGGCCCAACCCAGGGGAGTCTTACTTCTTTTTAATGAAAATTGGCAAGTACCTTCCACCCCAACACAGAATGTAAAAGGGGGCCCAAAAAAAGGGGTACAACCACAACTGCTTTTTCCCCCCTAGCCCTTTTTTTGCCTGGTTGCTGTTCAACACTTGCTATAAATTGCTTTTGCAGAATTCATTTCCATCTTTCCCTACCCTGCCTTTACCCTTTGTCTCTCACACAGTCACATTAAAAAAATGATAATAATAATAATAATAATTATAAAAAAAAAAAATAATAATGACGATAAGATAAAAAGCACAATAAAAAGGGAAAAAAAAATTATAATGACAATTATAACCTAAACCCAAATTTCCCTCCATAACCATCCATTAAAGGAGCCCCATGCATTGTCAACAGGGGTTCCCATTTTCTCTGTCTCTGCTGAGTTCTGAAATTTTCCCGCAGCCCCCCTCCCAGACCACTGACCTAAATGATTTGGCAATGCAGGTTTTGGGTATTGCCTCTTTTCCTTCCGCCCTCAACCTCCCTTTGGAGAACTGTTTCATCAATGTGCTGCTTTTGCATGATCAACGTACTCAGCTCACTTACAATGCACCAGCTTTGTTTTTGCACAAGATTCATCAAAATACGTTTTTTTTGTTCTCCTGTCTGGCCTTGGGACTCTTAAAATCCCTTAACCCTTTTTGGCTGTTTTATTTTGTCCTTTTCCCATTTTTTGGGAAGTGTCTAGTGTCTACCCTACACATAAGGCCCATGATTTTTTGAGATATTTGCTTAACCTCGTTTTTCCAAATGTTCTTTAACGATCATCTTTTGTTGGTCATAAATTCTACCCCTTGCCATCTTGTAGACATGAGCCATTTGTTCTCTTTTAAATTTTTGAAATTTTTGAATGTAATTCAGATTTCTCCATTCATGTTAAATTTTTCCGGGGTTTTATCACCACCAATGCGCATCATTTTCACCTTTTTCAATGTCCTGAGTTAGGATGTTTCTGCTTCATATTTTAAATCCCAGTGCCGATATTTTTTACCCTTTTTGGATTATGTCTGAAAATACTTAAAAGTTTTGGGGGTAGATGCAACCCTGACCGACTCCTTTTAATATTAAAAACCACATGCCTTCATTGCATTTTTTGCTGCCTTTGATCTAAAAAAAAACTCTATAGCGGGATCAAATGCTTTGAAAGCCTTTTTTTTTCCCTTGAAATAAATAGATGGTAATTTTTGAATCTATCAAAACCTTACTAAGTCAAAGTCAAATACCTCATTTCATTTTTTAAATTTTTTCTCTAACAGTGTGTGAAGAACAGACACGCATGTCTGTTTTTCCCTCTTCCATGTCTATATCCTGCCCTGCTTAAATTCCCCTTTTTTGATACTGTTGAATTAGCAAACTTTGCATGTGAGGCTCTAAGGATGACCTTCGAAATTGCCTCGTCTCTAGATCTCTTTTGAACATACAAACCTTGCTGCATCTGCTCATCACCGTTAGCGGGGTCCCCCAAAACTGTCCTTGCATAGATAGTAAAGCTGTAAAACTAAAAAGGGTATGATTTTTCAACAGCTCACTTAGTATTTTGTAAATTTTCAAGGATCACCTTTCTATTCTTGATGCCATCATAATTCCCCCGTTGTAAAAAAGCAGCTCTTTGGGGTTACTTTGTGTGTCATTCACCATTTAGTGCGTTTTGGGGGTGAAAACAGTACTCCTCTATTTCATGCCCCCTGTATAAATTTCAGTCATTTCCGTGAAATTTCCCCACCTTTGTCCTAAAATTTTTTGTTTTTAAAATGACAGGTTTAAAACCCCCCTTTTTAAATTTTAAAACTTTTTGTTTTTTCAACTTAACAACAGTGATTTTGAGCATTCTTTTTCTAGCCATGAATTGTTGTCTCTTCCTACATACTTTGGTAAATGAAACTCACTCCGAAATCATGGGGTTATCACAAATTTCCAGAACAGGGAAACATCTGGGAAAGGTTCTGCTGCTGGGGGTTTTCCCACTTCCCCCCCGGGCTCCCTCAGCTCGAAAAGTCCTCCTATGGGGTTGAAGTAGCTCTGTCTTAACCTGTTTTTCTGCCTCTCTCCCTCCCTGCTTTTTCGGGGGCCCTTTGGCCAGGCCTACTGCACACATCACTGCTATTTCTTTTTTTGGGGCCAGCCATACTGCACCATCACTGACAGTTTTTTCCCTTTTGGCCAGTCCATACTGCACACATCACGACTAGTTCCTTTTTTGGCCAGGCCATACGCACACATCACTGACTATTTTCCTTTCTTTGGCCATCCTACTCACATTACTACTACACCTTTCTTTTTGCTTTTTAATTTTAGACGATTTTTTTTTTATTATATAGCAGCATATATTTTGTTCTTGTTGGTTTTGTTTTGTTGTACATTCTTTTTTTTTGCTTTTTTTAGGGCTGTTGTTTTTGTCTTTTGTTTTTGCTATTGTTGCTTTGTTTTTTGTTTGCAATTTTCCCAGCTTAACACCACGGGGTGTTTTTCCAAATGTAAATTGCCTACCCACCCACAGGGAATGAGTGTTGTGTGGGGTTTTGGGTTTTGGGGGTGTGGTGGGTTGGTGTGTGTGTGTGGTGGGGTGTGTGTAAGACAAAAAGAAGAAAGGGAGTTTTTGTAGTGACTGTGTCTGCTGAAGGTGTGTTGTGTGTGTGTGGTGTGTGTGTTGTGTGGTGTGTGTGGGGGTGTGGGGTGTTGTGTGTTTTGTTAAGACAAAAAAGAGACAAGGAGTGTGTTTGTAGGTGACTGGTCTGCATGTATGTTTTGGTGTATGATTTTGTGTGAGTGGATATGTGTGTGTGTGTGTTTGTGGGTGTGTGGTGGGTGGAGTGTGTGGGGGTGGGTTTTGGGGTGTTTTGGTGAGTGTGTGGGTGTGGTGTTGTGATGTGTGTGTTGTGTGTGGTGTGAGTGGGGTGGTGTGGTGGTGTGTGGTGTGTGTGATGTGCTTTGGGTGAGTGTGTGTGTGGTGTAGTGCTGGGTTGTGTGGTGTGTTGTGTGGGTGTGTTTTTGGTGTGTGTGTGTGGTTGTGTGTGTGTGTGGTGTGTGTGGGGGTTTTGGGGTGTGTGTGTGGTTTTTTACACAACTGTTCTTCATTTTTTTACACAAAAAGATGGAAGTGATAAATTATGATTTTTTAATTTTTTTCTAGATTTTTCGAATCTGAATTGAGTTGATGTTGTGGAAAAAAGAATTTTAGGGAAAAGTTTTGAATATTTAAATAGGGGGTTTGGGGGTGTGTTTTGTGTGGTGTGTGTGGGGGTGTGTGTGTGTTGTGTGGGGGGGGCTGTGTATTTAGTTAACCAACCAATTGGCTCCATTTTTTTTCCCTTTTTACAGCAGAAAAACCTTTGAGCCAAAGCCCCGACGACACGTGCGAAGTGTGTCTGGCTATGAGGGGAAAGGGGCTGACACAAAGGGTGGGTTGCACCTGAGGAGAGCCGGGTACTGTCAGGTGGCTTCACCGGGCCCATTTCCCACACCCTGAAACCCTGTTTTCTATGATAACAAACTCCGGGTTTTGTTACAAGCTTGATATTTATGCTTCTAAAACTTAACTTATAATTTTTTTTTTTTTTTAATTATGATGTCAGTGGATTCTTTTATTGAACAAGGAACGAAACACGATTAATGATTAAATTTAAAAATGGTTTTTTAATATAGCAAATAAATAAGTATTTTTTTTTTAAAAAAAAAAAATTTAAAGTATTTCCCCTAATGTACAAAAAAAAATAATGCTAAAAAAAAAGGAAAAATAAAAAAACAATGAAGAAAAAATAACATGTGAAGATAAAGGACAAATAAATTTTTTCTTTTGAATCGGAATAGCAAAAAATCATGAGTGAACAAATAAAATTTTGAAAAAAGAATAAACCAATGTTTTCAAACAATTAATCCTGTATTAACTTTCACAGTCTTAGTCATATTTTTTAATATCCAAAAAAAAAAATATATGGAATAGTTTCCCTGCCCCCCCTTTCCCCCTTTTTTTTTCACGTTGGAGGTTTAAAAACCCTTATTTTTATGAAAAAAAAGAAAATTGTGTCATTTGTTTTAAGTATTACGTATCTCCATTTTTGGGAAACATTAGTTTAAACTTAGTTATCAAAAAATCGAAAACACCCATGGCAGAATTTTAGTAAAAGTTAAAATAAAATAGGCTGTTTGTGAAGTGTGCATACACGCACTCATTATAATGTTAAAAAAGCCTTTTTTGTGTTTCATTTTTGCATTACAGCACATCATTAAAGTTGAAAAAGCCTTTGTGTACAGGGGTGCATTACAGGCACAAAAGTTGTATCTGGTTAAAAAGGGGGCCTTTTCTCCTCAACTGCTAAAGAGGATCTCGGGATCCTGCCCCCAACCCTTTCAACCGGAAGACCTCCACACCAACACATGATCATTCTCTGCCAAAGAAAATTTCTGGTTTTGGCATGTGATAGTCTAAACATGAAATTCCTCCACATAACATTTCTGGCCCGGGCAGTAAAAATGTTTACACGGATACTCTCTCCCAAAAAATATATCTGGGTTTGGCATTAACATATATCTACAATAATAATCCCCCCATAACATTATTTTCTGGTCCTCCAGTAGGAACGTGGGACAGGTCCCCCCCCAACACTTGACTGACATTATTTACACTTTTGGTTATGAAAAGCGGCAGAAAGAAGAAGAAGAAGAAATACAAACGGAAAGTACCGCATGTTGTGATTGTGGTCTTCCCACAGCCCTAAAAAACCACCCTGCAGAAAGGTTGGGAGGCCCCAGACTGCTGCAGACGGGATGACCCCTCCCGAGCACCCCCCTCTGTGTGTGTGGTGTGTGGTGTGTGTGTGTGTGTGTGTGTGTGTGTGGGGGGGGTGTGTTGTGCTGGGCAATGCTCACTTCTTGGTTTTTCTCTGGTTATTTTTGGGGCTTGCTATTACCTTTGGGTTACTTGTTTGTGTTTGTTGAGTTTTTTTTATTTTACCACAGGGAACAATCTGTATTTTTTCGCTTTCATTCTAAAAAGTTCAAAACAAAAGAAAATGCCTTGTTTCATTGTTTTTTTGATTTTTTTTCTTGTTTTTTTGTGTCCAGTTTCTGTCTTTTTTATCAATTTGAGTGTTTTTTTTTTTGAATTTATAAGGAAAGCTGCTTTGGGGTTTTTTTCACACCTGAAATTACTTTGTTTCTTTTTAAATCTTCGTTGAACTTTTTTCTGTGTGTTTCCCTTTACAGAAACTTTTTTATTTTAGTGATCCGACGAAAATGAGAACTTTCCCGGCAGACCTCCAAGGTTTACCCAAAAAGGAGATTTTGGTGTGGGCCTTTTTCCCAAATTTAGAAGAAAGAAAACCAATGACATCTCTGCTTTCTTATTTAAAAAGTAAAATGAAAACATAATTTTTTGATCAAAGAAATAAAAATTATGAGAAATAACACACTCAGTTATTTTGTACCTGTGAGCGAGCAGACATCTACAGTCAATGTGGGGAAATATTAACTAGTAACATTTAACCAAAAAAAAAAATGTTTATATATATTATAATATAAAAATAAATTTTTTTTTTTGTTACAATAATAAAAAAATAATATAATTTTAAATTAAAAAAATAATATTAATATTAAATAGTAAAAATTGTTTTTTTGGGGTTTTTTTTTTTTTTTAAAAATTTTTATAAAAAAAATAAAATAATTTAATTTGAAAAAAAAAAATTAAGAAAATTAAATATAATATAAATTATAATATATATAAATTTATATATATAAATATAAAAATTTTAAATTTTTATTAAAATTAAAATTATTTAAAAATTAAAGAAAAAATAATAATTTTTTTTTTTAAAATTTTTTTTTTTTTTTATTTTTTTTTTTTATAATATAAAAATTTTTTTAAAAAAAAAAGAAAATAAAATTATTTAAAATCTTAAAAAATGAATAAAATTTTTTTTTTTTTCTTTTTTTTTTTTCTTTTTCTTATCTTTTCCCTTTTGAAAATAAAAAATTAAAAAAGAATTGACAAGAAAATAAATATAATAATAATAAAAAAATATAAGTAATGCTTTTTGATTTTTTTTTTTTTTTTTCTTTTGTTTTTTTGTTGTTCCCACGGTTTGTGTCCTTTGGTGGGGGGGTTTTTGTTCCTGTTTTTTTTTTTTTTTTTTTTTTTAAATTTAAAAAAAAGTTTAAATTTGGGGCTTAAAAAAACCTTTTGAAAATTTTGCCCCCTTTTTTAGGGAAAAAATGGAGAAACAGTAATGAATAATTTTTTTGTGTCCTGACTTCTTGATTTTCTTTTTTTAAAAATTTTAAAAATTTTTTTAAAATGGGGTACAGGCGCGCAGCGTCAGGGGAGAAAGTGGTGCGTTAATGTATATGGGAAATTCAATTTTTTTATTTTTTCCTTTTTTTTTTTTTTTTTTTTTTTAAATGGTTTTTTTAATGGTAAAAAATAATGATTTATATAATATTCAAATTTTTTTCTAATAAATTTATGAAAAAAAAAAAAATTTTTTGTTTTTTGAACTGGAAAAAAAATTTGATTTTTTATTATTTTGTTTAATGTTTTTTTAAAAATTTTTTCCCACAAAAAAAAAAAAAAAAAAAAAAAAATGGGGGGAAATTCCCTAAAAAACCTTAATGAACCGGGAGTCCCAAGGAAAAAAAAATTTTCCCAAAAAAACCCAAAAAAGATTTTTTTTTTTTTAAAAACAAAAAAAAACTTTTTTTTTTCCAAACTGGAATTTTCGGGGAGGTTTTTCCCAACCCAGGGATCAAGTTTTTCCCTTTAAGGGGCCCTGGGTTCTTTTCATTTTTTACAAATGCCCCACTTCCATAAATAAACCGTCATCAAATCAAGATCTGCTTACTGAAATAAAATATTAAGTTATTAAAAGCGCTTTTATAATATGGTATAGTATAGTATAGTACACACACACAAGGGACACACACTTACTATATATACTAATCTATATCTTCTCTCCCCCTCTCTCTTTTTATATATATAAAATATATATATATATATATAAATAGAGAGAGAGAGAGAGAGAGAAGAGAGGGAGAGAGAGGAGAAGAGAAGAGGAAAAAATAGAGAGAGAGAGATACATAAACATACATACATTAAGATGATAAAAAGACAATGACAATGACATGACAAAATTCTTTTATTTCGAGATAATGAATAACCCTTGTCCTTTTTTACATCCCCCCCCGCCCTTAGAGATTTAAAAATTTGTAACAAAATAAAATAAAGCCCCTAGCAACACAGTATACGGAAAAAATTTCTACACAAAAAACCCACAAAAATCACCGGGGAGAGAAGAAAAAAAGTAGCAACAATAAGAAAAAAGCAAAACAGAAAACACAGAAACAACCGGGAAAAAAACAAAGAACCAAAAGCAAAAAAAAAACGGCAACAAAAACAAGGGGAGAGGGGGCAACCAAAGCTCCCCTCAAACCCCCCCCCCCTCCCCCAAACCCCAAACCCAAAAAAAACCAAAAAAAGCAAAAAAAATCCATCATATAAAGAAACAACCACGTAAATAGATCATTGGCTAACAAAAAAACGTCAAAATTCTTTGTGCTTTTAAAGGGAACAACGAATAGTAAACTACATGAAACGAAATTGTATAAGCAATTTGCAAAAAAAAACCCCAAACAAGTAAACAAAAAAACACACACACACACACACACACACATCACGCACGCACGCACCCGCACACCACACAACACAACACACACAGTAAAAACACCGCGCGCGCACCCCACACCAGCATCAATACCAATTTCAAATCTTTATAAACATCATTATAGTCCCTAGAAAAGGACATCCCTTTGGAATTAACATTTAATTGGGACGCTCAAAAAAAATATCAAAATAAAACTTAACAAACCAAAAAAATCAAATTCCAATAAAACTGAAATATTAAATCTGAATAAAGCTTCAACGGGATACAATTTTAAACAAGGGGAATTAAATCTATAAGCAAAAAAAAAAAAAGGAGAGGGGAAAGGAAGAGAAAAGAGAGAGAGAGAAAGAGAGAGAAGGGGAGCACAGTTTTATTTGAATCCAATGATATTGCATATATTTTCAATTCATCAACACTATCACCATTAACACTCATGTGATTTTAACATTTTACATTTAAATCGCCTAGAGTCATAATAAAGAAGTAGGGTAGTGGAAAAATCATTTCTATAAGCTTTTTTTAATAACACAATATGAATACAAGAAAACTTTTACACTTATACAGAGAGAGAGAGAGGAGGGGGGGAGAGAGAGGAATTTGTAAAGTAAAGGAGGGTATATTTTCTTTGTTTCCAACAGATCAACTGGGTTTTTTTTTTTGATGCATCAATAAGAAAAAAGACTTTTTAAGATTGTTTTTAAGATTTGGGGTTTTCAAAAGAGTCAGAAGGGAGTTCCACCCAGGGCTAAATAAAGTAACTAATTTTAACAAATCATTTTTGGGATTGGGGCACCGTTTTCAGTATTTCTGGAATGATTCTTGGGGACTTGTCTTTAAGGTTTAGGGGAAAAATTTCCTGTCATTTCTTAAACATCAGAGGCCTTTTTTAAAACTTAAGTCTTTGTGTAGGGGGAAGAATTTTTTAACTGAGTAAAACCACTTCTAGAAGGTAGTCTTCTTCAAAGAAACCCGTTTAAGAGCACGTTTATACAGACTAATAATGGTTTTTATTTTGCACTAGAAGAATCCCACAGGGTTGAAGCATAATCATTGAAGATTTTAGTTTTTCCGTCGTTTTTCGACATGACTCCAAAACAGCAAAGGGGGCAGCTGTTGTTTCGGAAATTGGGGAGAAAATTTTATTTTGTGGATGCCCTTGCCCAATACATTCCCCCCTCCTGGGCCAAGTGGGGATAAGGGGCAGTCAGCGTTGGAGATGTTCTCTAAAAGGGCCAAATAGCCCCCCAAAGGGTGCAGCATATAAGGGCTGGCAAATCAACCTCCTAGCAGAAAAGTCATAGTCGACACTAAACTAACTGTTAAGGGAAAAACCCGAATGGGAATGCCCCCGGTCAAACCCCCTCACTTTCTGTTGCCCCCCCCGCGTCAATGTTTTTTAAACAAAAACTGTGATAAACCCAGATTGATATAAGCTTGAAATATAGCTTTCTTGAATGGAAGTCCAAAAAAATGTTTGTCATAGTAAAAAGGGTTTCTCTTTTTAGACATTTTTTGCCAGATGGGATATTGGGTGGGACCCCGAATTTTTCATCAATTTTTACTCCTACACTTTTTTGGTGAGAGGGTTTTTCGTTGTTTTTCCTTTTTAAAATGGATTGGGAAAATTTTTAGAAAGTTTTGTCACTTTTGTCTGGGAGGGGTAAGCATGCATTTTGGTTTTTTAGGGGTATAGACTGTGGTTAGTTCATCCATTTTACAAATCATGATGCAAATTTCAATGGGCTTTGCAAGAGAGTTTTTTTGTCATATGGCTTGTATTATGGTTTGTCATCACAAAAAGTTCGCATTTTTAATTGATAGGAGAGGGAAGGGGCATTTAGTATAAAGAAAAAGAAATTTGGGCCTAAAATGACCCTGTTTTACCCATAATGAATGGGTTTTTGTGTGGAGTGGACTACATTGAAACACACGTTGCCTGTTTTTCAAGATAAAAGCAAAAGTTTTAGAGATTTTTAGAGAATTATATAATCACTTTTTAATAAAAAGTCTGCCCCTCAATTTATCAAACGCTTTTTTTTAAATCCAAAATAATACTCCACAAAATTATTGTCATTTAAAGTTTGACAATTTTTACAAGACTAGCAAGCCGTATGGCACGAGGATTTTTTTTTTTAAAACCAATTGAATTTAGGTGAAGAAAAGTTGTTGAAACTATATGTTGGACTATTGTATAAAGACGGGGGGAGAGAGAGAGAGAGAGAGGAAGGAGAAAAAGAGAGAAGAGGGAGAGAGAGAGAGGGAGGGAGGGAGGTATTTTCCCAGATGCTTTAAATTTACAGCCACAAAATGAATTTTTAAAAAAATAAGAAAAAAAATTTAATATTTTTGCGCATGTATGTTTTTTCTGACGGCATTTTAATTTCCAAACCTGTCGAGTTGCTAATATGATTAATAATTCAATGTAAAAAAATGTGAGAGGGGGGAGAGAGGGGGGAAGGGCAAGAGAGAGAGAGAGAGAGAGAAGAGAGAGAAGAGGAGAGAGAGAGAGAGGAGAGAGGAGAGAGAGAGAGAGAAACAAAATTACTATGTATGTGTAGCCGAGATCTTGTGCAACATAAGAAGGGGGGAGAAGAGGGGGGAGAGAGAGGGTTTGGGGGAGGGAGGTGAGGAGAAGAGGGAGGGAGGGAGGGAAAAGGGGGAGGAGCAGAGGTACCGAGTCTTGTGCACAACTCAATTTTAAAAGTCATTCAAACAAACCTTTTTCAAAGACCTTTGGTAAAGTTTGTTATATTTTTTTTTTTTCGTGTTGCCGATTTGAGAACATTTCACATTTGTAAACTTTCAGATTCGTGGAACATTTCTCAGATGTTATGACATTTCATCAAGGTTTGACGGCCCTTTTTACAACTTCCCGGGGTTCCCTTTTCTATTACGCGAGCCGCTACCCAACCCCCAACCACCCTCGTTTTTTTTCTGAAGGGAGGGAGCTTTTTTTTTCTTTAAAAAAAAATGTTTTTTTTTTTTTTAAATTTTTTTTTTTCCAAATTTTTTTATTTTTTTTTTTTTTTTATTTCCCCTTTTTCCCAAAAAATCGATAGGAAATGCAAACAGCAGTTTTGTTTGCCCTTTTTTTTTTCTCAAAAAAACATTTTACCAAATGTCAGTTGGGTTTTAACAAAAAAATACCAAAAAGTTTTCAGTTACATAATTTTTTAAGGGGGCCAAAACCAGGGAAAAAAGGGAAAAAGCAAAACAACTTTGTGTTTAAATCCTTACCCAAAAGAAGGCTTTCAAAATGGGTTGTGTTACCACTTAAAAATTCCAGCAGCATTTGGTAAAAAAAAAACTTGTACAAGGGGCCAAACACGAATGAACAATCTTAAACTCTTTTGTTTCAATTAAAAAGAAAAAAAAGGGTGGGGAAAATGTTTTTTCCCCCAAATTTTTTAAAAAACCTCCAAAAAGCAAAGGAAAAAAAAAAAAAATAAAATTGAGGTATTGAAAAAAAAAACATTAAACAAATTTCAACACTAATTCAAATTTTAAAAATTTTTTTTTAAAAAAAAAAACCCTTTTAAAAACCCCAAACTCTTTTACCAGCACTCTTCTAAAGGGTTTTCTCACCTGGAACACAGGATTAAAACTCCCAAAAAAAAATAACCATTTTCACAAAATTTGTAAAGTTAGACCAATATAAAAAAAGCAACCCCCAAAACAACCCAAATTGTTCTGAAAAAAGGCATTTTTTCAGGGAAAAGAATAAACCAAAAAAACCCAAAACCGTCCCAGTTTAACAAAACTCTAAACAATTTTAAAAAAAACCCTGGAATATTTTTTTAAACAAAATTTTAAAAAATTCCTATTTTCAAAAAACCAGATTTTGGACATAACAAAAGACAAATGGGCAAATTCAAAACCGAAAATCATATAAAAATGCCAGAAACAAAATTTAAAAAAATTTTTTCACTTTTATTTTAATACAAAAAAAGTTTGGGGTTTTTCTTGTTAGAGGCCTTTTTTAAAAAAAAAAGTTTTTTTGCGAAAACCCAATCTTTATCCCGCCTTCCAAAAATTTTCATTTTTTTCTTTAACTATTAATTTTTTTTAAACCCAATAAAAATAAAAAAGATTTTTGACCCAAGGGGGGGAGTCCTTATAAAAATTGTTGGATCCTTCCATAATTTTTAAAACAAAAACACAAAAAAAAAAAACACAACCGAAAAAAAACCAACAAACAAAAAAAAAAACAAACCCACAAAAACACCCCACACTAACACCCCCACCCACTTTCCCCCCCCCCCCCCCACCCACACAAAACTCCTCTCTCCCATTCCCTCTCCCCGAATTCTCTCTCTCCCTCTCTCCTCTGCCTTTCTCTTTTCTCCTTTCCCCTCTTCTCCCTCTCTCCTCCCCTCCCCCTCTCCCTTCTCTCGCTCTTCCCCCCTTTTCCTCTCTCATCCCCTCCCCCTCTCTCTTCTCTCTCTCTCTGCCCTCTGCGTCTCTCTCTCCCCTCTGCTCCTCTCTCTCTCCTCCTCTCCCCTCCTCTTCCTCCCCCCTCCCTCTCTTCGTCTCCTCTTTTTCCTCCTCACTCCTCTCTCCCCCCCCCCCTTCGCTCTCTCCCCTTTTGCTCTCTCCCTTTTCCCCCTCCCTCTCTCCCTCTCTCTTCCCCTCCTGAGGGGGGGGGATACCTGGTTGGTTTGAGAGTTGCCATCCTCGGATCTGTGACTCGGTTCGAGTCTCTTCAAGCAAATTTTTCCCCCTGGGGGTTTAACTCATGCCAACTCCACTCCTCCCCCAAAAAATTCTTTTGGGTGCAACTAAAACTGAAGTCCCGTTGCAAAAGGCACGCAGAACATCTTTCTGTAAAACTCCCCCCCCCTCCCACAAACCAAACCAAAAAAGAAACAATTGGAGTCATTGTTTCACTCAACCATTTTATCTTCCTGCATGTGTGTCCACATTGGGGGCCAGGGTTTGGGGTTGGGGTTTACCAAAGGCCCAGGCCAGTTTTATTAAAACAAGCATGCAAGGGTTGTCTTCGCTGGTGGTCTAGGGACATTGGAAAACTAGCTTTTAGAAAAACGGCTGTTACTGTAGACCAACGGTACAAGCTCGAAAAAAGCAGGGCAAAAAAACACCATCCTTGAACAGGTAAGGGCTGCGCCGGATTTTCGGGTGTCTGCAAATTTCCCAGGTGTACTATCTTTTTCCTACCTCCCTGAAAAATCTTTCGAATAAAACTGTAAATCGAGGAGGTGCCGAATGTGTGAACGCACCCAGAACATTTTCCGCGCACATCAAAACCTTTTCCGCATAGCCTATCCAAAGTGTACGCCTTTGTGTGCAGAGTGGGAAAGGGATGACTACTCCTCACAAAAAACCGAATGCACACAGAGACTGGACTTTTTTTTTTTTAAAAAGCACTCAGTAAGTGCTCATTCCATTATGGTCAAAATCGAAGCAATGTCAAGCCCAAAGCATTTTTGAGCAGGTTGCTTTAACAGTTTCGCTGTCGCCATGAAATCAGAGACACTTTTGAACAAGGCCATCCATTTAAAAAAAAAGAGTCCAAAATGAAGGGTGTAAGAAAAATAGCCAGCCGCTTTTTTTTTCTACCTCAGGGCTCAACCGACCCCCCCTAAGCACCCCTTTCCCTTCCTTACCCCCTTCCAAGGGGTACCCCCTCCCCACAACAACACACCCGGGGCAGCACACACACCCGCACCTACGCAACACACACACGAACGCACCACGCGTGCAAACACACCCCCAACACCAAAACACACACGCAAAAAAGAAAACCGAATCGCGCGCCACAACACACAACACACACACACACGCACAAAAACACCCCCAGACAGAGGAGACAGAGAAGAGAGACAGAGAGAAGCGGGGTAGGTATACCACTGGAAAAAAATTCACCAGATTTGTTAATCCCCCCAAAACCCCTTTTACCCATTTTTCCCTATCACAAAATTTTTTTTATCTATCTTCCGTTTGAACTACCTCTCAGTTTTCCAAAAGAATCATCAGAAAACTTAAAAAGTTAAACTGCCTCTCGAAATTTGCAATGAACAGTCCGGGGTAGAGTTATCCATGCCCAGACCTTTTAAAGTCTTTCCTGGGTTTTTTTAAAAACTCCGAGGCCAAAAATTTTACTTTTTAAATTGTCATTTTCCAATTTCAATTCTTGTGGTCTCCGACACTAGTTTTCCCAAACAGCTGCAAAATTTTAGGGAACATATTTACCATTTTCTATCTAAAAAAACCACAAACCCCCCTTTGGTAATTGGGGGGGGTGGGGGGGGGGGGGGGGCGTCAGTATAAATAGCAATTCCCCCTTTCAAAATACGTGCAAAAAAAAATTTTTTTTTCTATCCCCCTTTGTTTCTCCCTTTGTTCCTTTTCTCCATGTCATCCTCTTTAACCCTTTCCTGGCCCATTCCCCCTTTGTTCCAAAAAGAATAAAAAAAATAAAATAAAATAAGAAAACTTACTCCCATGCGAAGTGGGATGTGCTGGACCTTTTGACAGGCGTTGAGGGGCACGCAACGCTTTTTTGCCATATTGACATATTGCTGTCGATTTTTTGAGAAAAGAAAAAAAAAAAATTTTCCGGGGGGGGATAGATATCATGAAGTCATTCCAAAAGTTTGGTTTGTTTCTGCGGAGAAAGAAAAAAAGTTTGCTTATCCCGCAAGACGTATAAAAGACAAAAAAGTTCTTTGAAACTAACCAAAAACTTGGATCATTTTTTAAAATATTCCAATCCGTCCAACTTGTCCCTTCCTCGTTGACCGTTACCTGTGTGGGGAACTGGTCACTTCGGGCCTTTGCGCTGCTTGGACTTTGGTTGGACACCAAACCCCTGAAAACAGATAAACAACAAGCAACCTTAGAACGCCCACGTTTACATATCAAATATAGCAAATCTCCTTTCATAAGTATCTTTTATCTAAACAACCCACCCACCCCCACCACCAAAAAACCCTGCGCATTTGACACTTTTCAGGGTTCCTAAAGGGGAGAAAGGGGGGGGGGGAGGGGGGAGGGAATACCAGTGGTTAAACATGCGCCGCAATCTTACAAACCATTCGAATCTCTTTAAAGGGGATTTTTTCCCCCCTTTATTTTAACATCAGTGCAGACCCATCTCATCAAAAACCTTCCGACGAGACTAAAATCGAGAACCCCCGGGGGTTTGACCACCAGAATACTTCGCTTACGTAAAATCCTGTTCCGCTTTTCGAAAGAGTGGGCCCTTTGGGTGGCCTGGGGGAATAATACAACTTTACAAAACTACTACACACGGGAACGGGATGTAAAAAGCCGTGAGACTTTTCCATTATCCTCGTATAAAATTAAAAAAAAATAAAAGGGCGAACTTGATCCAACTAATTCGTATATTTAGAAAAAGAAAATTCAGAGCTCCGATTTAAAGGAAAAAGACAAAAAATGAAATAAGGAGCAATAGCTTATGGTTAGAGCTTTGACCGGATCTGATGCCCGGGTGGGAGCCACACAGAGACACCCGTTTGTGGGGATTGTTGCCCTTGGCATCAGTACCGATGCCATTTCCCCGAAAGTCCTTCGAATGAGACTATAAACCAACTCCTCTTCCCCAAAAGTCCTTTGGATGAGACTATAAACCAACTCCACCCCCCAAAAGTCCTTCGGATGAGACTATAAACCAACTCCTCTTCCCCAAAAGTCCTTTGGATGAGACTATAAACCAACTCCATCCCCCAAAAGTCCTTTGGATGAGACTATAAACCACCTCCATCCCCCAAAAGTCCTTTGGATGAGACTATAAACCAACTCCACACCCCACCTTTCCGGATGAGACTAAACCGAATTCCGTGGGGAAACCCCAGCAAAACATCTAGAAATTTTAAACCCCTTTCCCTTTTTTTCGTAAGAGTACCATCTCGGCCAGTGGGAAAGGGAACAAAAATTTAAAAAACCCATTGCGCGAACTGATTTTAATAACTCACCCCGAAGTCGGAATGGGGCACCTTAAGGGGGTGAACTCCCTCCCAAAAATATCACCATTGGCAAATCGCGGAGACTATCGAGAAACCATAAAGAAAACATCGATCAAAAAAAACTGCCCCCAAGTTTAAACAAAAAAAAGGGGCTTCTGCGCAAAGACTTTTGTGTTTATTTCTATCAGCTTCAACATATTTGCAGAACTTTTGCGCACACTTAAACCCTTTTTCCCTTTTTGTAAGAGTAGGTCTTTTTGGGCCGGTGGGAAAAAATGAAAAACTTTAAAAAAACCGCATACACAGGGGGGTTGAATTAAAAAAGCACGCAATTCTATTACCTCAAATAAAATAAAAAAACAAAAAATAAATTTTTTTGGGATTCCTTTTGTATTAATCAGGGAAACAAAATTCAGCTTACCTGGGATTTACCATGGGTTTTGTTTGGATTTTTGTGGTGGTTTTGTATTAGATTGAGGGGGTTGGGGATAAGGCAATTAGTTTGAGAACTGATTCAAACTGACTTTGGGGAAGGAGGGAGGGGGGGGGGGGGGAAAGCTAGGGTTAGAACGCATAATCAAGGCATGCTTAGGGATAAAAAGTCCTTGGGATAACTAAAACCGAGGTCCCCTGCAACTCACGCAAGAACTTGCGCCATTTTAAAAACCCCTCCCCCCTCCTTTCATAAGAGTAGCCTTTTGTCCCGGTGTAACTGATGACTTTTAAAAAACGCATACACACAAGGACGGATGAAAAAAAAAAAGCACATGGTGCTTATTCCTTTATCTTCAAAATAAAAAATTAAAAAACCCCCAAACAATTTCTAAAACATATTTAGTGGGGTGGGATTGCCTGGTGGTTTGAGCATTGCGCTTGTATCTTACGCCCGGACGAACCACTACTAAGGAAATTTTTTAAGGGGAACCCCCTCACCCCTTTTTCCCGTTACAGTAATGCATTGCACTCATTGACAAAGAATATTACGCCTGACGTTCAAGAAGTTCCACTCCTTTCGCCCAAGGGTCCCTCAATTGAGACTAAAAACCGTGGTTTTGTGTCCGAACGCACGCAGAAAACATCTTCCACACTCGAAAACCCCATTTCCGCTTTTCGAAAGAGTACCCTTTTGCGTAAAGGGTAGGAAGGGATGACAAAATTCAACAGAAAAAAAAATTGCACGTGCACGTTTAAACATTTTTAGCCACGCAGGACATCTTGCGTGCGGGTTAAAACCCTTCTGCTCATCGGATAGTGGGGCCATTGTGTTCTGGGGGAAACGGATATAAATTGACAAAACGATACACAGGGGGACCAATTAAAAAAGCACATAAATACTTTTTCTGTTATCCTGGAAATAAGTAAAGTTTAAAAAAAATTAGCATCCCCTGAAGTTAGTTGAAAGAAAAAAACACGTGCATATGCATAATCTCACCTTTTTAAACCCTGAACCCTTGGTAAAACACAAATATTCAGCATCCATCTACACTTTACGAGCACCAAACATTTACAAACGGAAGCGAACATTTAAAACATTTGAGGGGGGGTAGCATAGGGGTTAAAACTATTTTCCGGGATCTAAACTCGGGAGCACCCCCCAGCACCCGTTCAAGGGAATGTTTTCCTGGAAAAACATCAGTACAACCCACCCCCCCCTGAAAGTCCTTCCAATGAAAAAAACCAAGTCCCATTGTGTAAACACACGAAACATCTACCCAAAACTTTAAAACCCAAGAAGATGGGCTTTTGCGGTGGAAAGGACAGATGATAATTAGCAAAAATAAATGCAAACCATGGGTGTTTAGACAATTCCCCGAAGTCAGAATGCAGCTCCCAAAAGGGTTTGGGGGGGAGGGGGGGGGGGGGAAGCGGTTGCAACACAACAACAAACCCTTGGAGAGAAACCCTTTAAAGCTCTAACAGGGGAACCAAAAAAATTGTGTACTTACTTTTTTGAGTTGGGGATGCGCCCCAGAAAACGATTTTACTCTTGATGTGCTCCGAGTTCTTGATGCGCGGCCCCCCGACACGATGTTTTTTTGATCTGCTCCGACATATTTTTCTTTGAGCTGCTCCCCCGACACGTTTTTCTTAAAGCCTCCACGACAAAGTTCTTGATCTGCTCCGACACAAATTTGTTCGGAGATCCCGACGACGATTTTTGATACCGCATCTTTCGGATGAGACAAAAACCGAAGTCCCCGTGTTTTTGCACAAATTTTTAGCGCACGTAAAAAACCCAGGGCAAAAGAGAGTTGTCCCTGGCAAAATTAGTATAAAAAAACCACTCTGATAGGAAACAAATACGTTGCAGACATAAAAAAGAAAAAAAAAAGGGGGCCTTCTTTGGGGCGAGTCTCCCCCCGGGGAGAGCACCCCCGAATTTCACGCAGAGAAATCTGCTGTGATTTAAAGTGGTAGAAATGAAAGAATGAAATACTGCTCCGACGACGATGTTGTTCTTGATACTGCTCCGGGCGACGATGTTGTTCTTGAACTCCCCTACGACGATGTTCTTATGCTCCCCCCGACTTATCTCCTTCAACTACTCCGGCACGATTTGGGTTTTTGAACCCTTCGACGACATGTTGTTTGATACGCTTCGCGGATTTTTTGTTTTGAACGCTTCGACACGATTTTTGGGTTTGAACTGTTCACGACGATGTTTTGCCGGGTTTGATACCGCTTCGACACGAGCTTTTGGTAGCGTGGCTTTTATGCAGCTCTTGTTTTTTGATGCTCTTTGATACTCTGTTTGTTTACTAGCTTTGATGCTAGCTTTTTATGCTTTGACTCCCCCTCTTGGTGCGTTGAGCACCTTGAGAGTTGATGCTATCTCTTGATGCCTTGATGCAGGCTCTAGATCTTAGCAAGCCTTGATGCGTTGATACTAGCTTTGATGTGTAGATGCAACTCTTGAGCGTTGATGCTAGCCTTGAGCGTTAAGAAAACGTTGAGAGACAACCCCAAAGAGATACATCCCCATGACAACTTCGACACCAAATGCCAGACTTGGGGAATGGGAGCAAGAAGGAAGAACCCAAAAGGGTAAGAAAGGCTTAAGAAAAATTTTGGGGGGCGGGGTGGGAGGGGCAAGCAGGGGATATTTAGAAACCCTACCTCAGCGGTCGGTAAACGCGATGAACGGGCCCTGACCGTCAGGCGTGTAGGGGCAGGCCGACTTTCGCCCATACAGACTGTAGTTTTTGTCGAGGTTTGAAGAAGGAGAAGAAGAAGGGGAAGAAAAAAAAACGGGGTTGGGTGAAATTGGAGGGCGGTGTCTCGTCGCTCAGCCCAAAGTTTTTCAGAGATGGAGGCAAATACGCCCCTCTGATACCTAACCCCCAACTCCACCAAATTTGGGTGTTCAACCCTGGGAAAGGGGAAAACGGCCGTGGATTGTTTTTAGACCCGGGGGATCGGAACCAGGCAGTGATCACAGGTCTGCCCTTCAGGGATTTTGGAAGCACTTTTTTCCTAAATCCCATTCTAAACCCTTTAAGCCCCAACATCTGACATCTGTCTACGATCATGGGGGCTTGGACAATTTCGGGGCACGCGTCCAACAGGGCCGGGCATCTTCAAGATCTCTTTCGGAAAGGGGAGATCCTGGGAAAGGGCTGGACAGCCTTAAAACGTACCTACCTGGGGGAGAAGGGGGAGAACCCTGGGAAAATCGGACAAACCATTAATGACTCCCGTAATCTCTGGGGAAAAAGGGTCATGACATGGGGGAAGAACTGGTGACAAAGACCCGAAGGGGGTCCCATATCTGGGAGGGGGTGGCGATCACGGGGAAGATCTTCTGAAAAAACCATGAAAAACAAAAACATTTCATGGTCACAGAAAATTTTTTTCCCCAAAAATACAATCGAAAACAAAAAAACCGGGTAACCCTTTTTGTTCAAGTGCTGCGCTTTTTCGACGGCCCTTTCGAGCCACCACAAGGGAAACCCGTTTGAGGGGACTTTTCCTTTGATTTGAAAAATCAGTACCTATTTCCCCCACCAAGGTTAAACAGCATGAGCGTGGTTTCCCTTGGATGGGGGACCGTTTTCGACCATGGGTCCATACAGTTCCCCAGTTCCCCCATCTGTAAAATGGGACCTGCCTCTTTAAGTTTTGGGCAGGGAAAGCAGCGAGGAGAGAAATGGGGGCCGCCCTCAATATCGGCCCCAGAGAATGAGGTCTCTGATCCTCGCTCCCCCCCACGCCACATAGGTTAGGGACACCCTTAAAAAATTTCCTTTCCTACCTACCCCCAAAAAGCCCTTTGGGCCCCGGGCGAACGCACGCGAACATCTGGCGCACACACAAACTTGTTTTTTTCTTTTAAAAAAGTAGGGAAAATTCGTGTGGTAGGGGGTGGAGACAATCAAAAACACATCACAGTGATTTTACAAAGCATTCCCTGAAGCAAAGCGGCTACCTTAATTTGGGGGCAAAAAGGTCGCATACGCAAAATCCGCTATGGTGGTTCGGGGCTCTTTCCAGAAAAACAAAAAAAAAACCCCCCACATGAAAATTTCTGAGACGATTAGGTGAAGTTTACCTCCCGAGAAAAACTTTTCCCCGAGAGGGTCAAAACCCGGGGCCCCAATATTGTTTTAAAAAACCTCAAGATTCAAACCCAAACGCCTAACCACTGAGCCCTGCCCCCCTCCCCCCCCCCCCCCCCCCCCCGCAATTTTTTTTTATCAAATTTTTAACAACTCCGCATAATACCAATTGTTACAGAGAAAGCGTAGAAAGTAGCGAAAAACTTGAGTACTTGCGCTAACTTTTTTTATAATAAACACCTTTGAACAATTTAGAAAAGATCGCCTGAACAGCATTTTTTAAATTTTTTATTGTGATCTTAGGAAAAAGAATTTATAAAGGGGGGGGGGGGGGGGGGCAAGGGGGGGTAACTAGTTTAGACTTTTCGCCCCGAATAACGCCCGGGTTCGAGCACCACGAAACTTTTCCCCCAGTTTAAAAGTACCCCCCCCCCCCCCCCCCCCCCCCCCCCCCCTAAAAGTCCGGGCAGACTAAACCGAGGTCCCTGGGGAAAAAGCCGCGGAACACTTACCACACTTTAAAACCTTTACACCTTTGGAAGAGTAGGGCAATTTGGGGCCCGCTTGTAAGACGGAAAGATAAAAATAGACAAAAAGACGCATGCGCACTAGTCCCCCCGCTTAGCATCATCCCGAAGTCAGAAATTTCGGCTGCCCTTAAAAGGGGGGCAAAACGGTGGCTACCAACAAACCGCCTTTGGGGGGAAACTCGGAGCGTAGCGAGGAAACGAACGAAAACAGTTTTGGGCCCAGGGGGAAAATTTCTCTTAGTGGCTTTGGCCAAGGCCCCAACCTATGCTGCGTATTTGTATTAAAAAAAAGACACAGCGGTCGCTAACCCTGACTCGCCCCCCCACCCCCCCAAAAAAAAGTCACTTCAGAAACAATTCCCGCATAGACCAATTTTTCGGAGGACCGTGGTCGAGTGGTTTAGGCGGGCCACCTGAAACCAGAGGTCGCGGGTTCGATCCCCGCTCGGGTCGGTGTGTGTCCTTTGGAAAACCCCTTTACTCCTATTTTTTCCTCACCCCCCAGGTGTACAAGTGGGACCAGCTCTGCGGGGGAAATAATTTGGGACAGACAGCGTCCTGTCACAGGGTGGAAAAAACCCCTCAGTTCCTTTAAAGCACAGAAACCGGATAACCCGGTCAATGGGCCTTTTGGCTCGAAAAACAACTTTACGCAATTTACAGGAAACTGCACAAAAAGTGCCAAAACGGGACAAAGTAACTGTGCGGCAACATGTTTTTAAAAAAATATTGATCGCTGACCGGGCTGAATCCATCAAGGGGATTTGTCCCTGGGTTTAAAATGAATGCCGACTCCACTCTCCCCTAAAAGACTTTGGGATGGACTTAAACCGACTCCCTTTTGGGGAACGCACGCAGAACATCTTGGACAACTTAAAACCGACCGCTTTTGTAATAGGTCATTGTGTTCCAGTAGAAAAATAACAAAAAAAATGCAAAAACTGCAATACACACGGGACTCGAGTAAACAAAACACAGGCTTTGCTTATTTTATTATTCTCAAAAATACAATTATAAATAACTATAAAATATTAAAGTACCTTTGAACCAAATGGAAAAATAGTTGTATAAAATCGTTCGTTATTAAACTTGTTTGGGTGATATTTCGGCATACAGAATCCATAATACACTTGAGGGAGAGGGGGTGGGGGGAGTGGGAGGCGGAATAGCCTAGTGGTTAGAGCATTGCGCTTGCGATTTTAACGGCCTGGCATCAATTGCCATGGGGGAAACCCCTTTAAGGGGATTTTTACTTTGGGGGTTTAAATTTAAAAGCTGACCCACTCACTGGGGAAAATTTCCTTTAATGAACTATAAACTGACATTGAAAGCTTTCCACAAAAGTTGGGGATTTAACCTCTCTAAAAAAGAAACACTTCTATGTCCCCCCTGGTCCAGCCAAAATGTTTTCGTATAAAAGGGAAAGGTACAAACCTACCTTTAAAACAAAGCTTTAAAAATCCTGTGAGGTCATCTTCCATGAAAATTATCTGAAGCAGAATAGCAGCCTATACGGTGAGTACCTACATACGGACGGGGTAGCTCATGGTCGGGGCCGCTTTCCCCCAGCCCAAGTTAAGCAGCGTCGAGCTGGTTACCATTGGGGGGTGACCGTTTTTGCGCCTTGGCTTCAGCAGTTCCCCAAAATTCACCCAAACTGTAAATGGGTACCTGCCCCTTTTGGGTCAGGGAAGGTAAAGCGCGAGGGAGAGGGGATGGCGCCCCCTCAAATGCGGCCCTAAGAAGAAGGTCTCTGACGCCTCGCTTCCCCACGACCTTAAGGTTTAGGGACTCCTTTTCCTTTACCTTACCACATCAAACTTTTCTGGGTACTCAGTGAATTCGGGAAAGAGACAAATCGGGTCTTTGGTATCTTGAAAGAAAAAACTTTAGACAACAACAGTGACAACAACCGACAACCAACCAAACCCAAAACATTTATTTTAAAAAAAACAAAAAATTGGGGACTTCAAAGTACTTTAACAACACAAAAAAAAAAATCTTGGCGACTTTAAAGTTTTAAGCTTACACAACGACTTGACAACAACAGAACCAACCAAAAACTTATTTACTCCTTAGAAAATCAATCTTGGTGACTTGATTTTTGCTTTAAAAAGATCAAGCTAATAAATTCCATACATTATTATTATTTTTATTTTTATCTAAGCTTTAAACAACACGATAACAACAACAAGCTAACCAACACATTGACTCTAAAAAAAAAACTGGGAACTTCAAAGTAAGCTTTTTAAAAAACCACGAGACAAAGAGCAAAAAACAAAACCAACCCCCAAATTTCACCAAAAAAGCAATCTTTAACTCACCAACTTTCCCTGACTTTGCAAAAGAGCTCTCGGTGAACTTAGAGCTGTCAGGTTTCTGCAGGGAAACAAGTCATCCCCTCATGTTCAGGGGGGGCAGTAGGTTTATGTCTTTCCCTTTTGGCCTGTGGGCGTGTGTTGCAAGGAAAGGGTGAAAACAGGTACCACTGGGGGGAAAACTTGTGGAACCCTGCGTCCTTCTGCTTTTTCTTTTGGGCTTCACAAAGGTTTTAAGTCTTCCCTTTTCTGTGGCTTTCTGCTCAGCAGGCAACATCCGTACTGCACGTTGTTTGGTTTGAAAGACCAAGATTCAAACGGGGGCCCTTGCCTTTTTGCGCGTAGTTACAGAGAGACCTTTTAAAAAAAGCAAAAGGGGAAAGATTTTTAAGATTCACGGGCAATTTAACCCTGACCCCCCTCCCCCCCCCCATAAAAAAAAAAAAAGAAGAAAAAAGAAAAAGAGGGAAAAACCAAGGGAAAAAAAAAAAAAAGAAAAAAGAAGCATGCTTTGGCTGGGACCTTTGTTCGTTTTTGAGAAGTTTCTGTCTTTCTCCTCTCTCTCTCTCTCTCTCTCTTCCTCCTCTCTCTCTCTCCCTCCTCCTTTCCCTTTTCTCTCTCTCTCTCTTTCCCCCTTTCCCTTTTTCTTTTCTTTTTAGTTTTCAAAGAATATCCAGGGCTGTGGGGGAAAAAAAAACAAAGATGCCCAAACCGTTAAAAAAAACAAACCCCTGGACTGGATGTAAACAACAATAACGCTTATTCCATTTTCCCAATATCAAGAAAAGAATCCCAAAACCTCTCTCTGCTGCTGGTCCCTCCCTCCCCCTCCCTCTCTCTCTCTCCCTCATCTCCTCTCTCTTTCCCCCTCTCTCCTTCCTTTTCTCTCCTTTTCCTCCCTCTCTCTATCTCTCTCTCAATCCATTTCACATACTAGGGCTACTGATCGAGACTTTAGACCACTATTGGACCGATATTTATATTTCCCGGGTATAAAACCCGTAAAGATCAAAAAAACCCCAAGAAAAAGGAATCCCAATCTATATTTGTGAGCCAAACCTTCAAACGTCTTCTCCATTTAAAAACATTTTGGGGTAGAATCCTAAGGGTTGAGATTTCTATAAAAAGGCCCAACCCGTAATTGGGATCTGCTAAAAAAAATCCAACAGAAAGAAAAAACTGGGCTGACAAATTGACTCCAGATAATACAGTCCTATTTAAAACAAGTGAAATAAAACTTATTTGGGGAATTTAAAAATCGATCAACAAAAGTAAAAATCAAGGGCCCAATTTAAAAAATTCATACAACCTCCCCAACTAATTACTTCACCCACAAATCACACCAAAAATCAAGCACAAAAATTGACCCTACTATATACAACCCAACAACATTTCGAAACTTTTATCCCACCCTTTACTGCAGCGATCACACCCATCCCCTATCACGTGGTCAAAAAAACAAACAAAAATCCCCAAACCTGGCCACAAACAATAACATATCGTTCCTTGCAAATACTCCTCTACCCTACCCCAAATGTCCTGTTTTAAAAGCCACCACCACCCCTACCTCATCTATCTAACCCTTTACCCTGTCCACCTCTACCAAACCTTTACTTTTGTCTTCTTTTCAACCGTCAACCCGCTTGTTTACTTACCCCCCCCCCCTATCTTCCACTACACTACCCCCCCTGGGCCTTTATTACTACCTCTTCCCTGCCCCCACCTTTCCCCTTCCCCCTTCCTACCCTACCCTCAAAGCTGGTTCCCAAACCCCCCCCCCTTCCACCCCCCTCCTTTCCACCCCCCCCCCTTTTCAGAAACCCTCCACCCTGTCGCTTTTAAAACCCACCCTCTACTTTTTCATTCCCAAAACCTTTCCCCCCCTTCCCCCTTCCCCTCACCCAACCACACTGTCCTGCCACCACACTTTCCCCACCCTGTCCTACCCACCCTACCTTCAAAGATGTCCTCCTCTACCCTACCCTACCCTACCTTCAAAGATGTCCTCCTCTACCCTACCCAACCTCCACCCGGTCCTCCTCTTCTCGACCTCACCTTGTCCTCCTATATCCCACCCTTCACCCTATTCTCCTCTACCCATCCCTTCACCGTGTCATCCTCTACCCTTTAAACTGTCTTCCTCTACCCCACTGCGTCTTCGTCTTCCTCACCCTCCACCCTGTCTTTAAAATATACCCTACCCTCCACCCTGTACTTCTCTACCCTAGCCTCGACCCTGTTCGCCTCTACCCCACCCTCCACCCTGTCCTGCTCCACTCTACACTACACCCTGTCTTCCTCTACCCCTCCCCCACCCTGTCCGCTACCCTACCCCATCCTCATCCTGTCCTCTACCCACTCCATCCTCAACCCTGTCCTCCTTTAACCCACCTTTCCTTCATCCCTGTCCTCCTCTACCCTACCTTCCACCCTGTCCTACCGTTCCCCCAGCGCAACACTGTCTTGCCCCCACCCTCCTCTACCTCACCCTCTCCAAGCCTCCATCCTGAACTTATGTACCCCACGCTCCACACTGTCGTCCTCTAACCTATACTCTACACTGCCCTCCTCTACCCCCCCTTCTACTCTGTCCTCTTCTACCGTACCCTACACCCTGTCATCCGCTACCTCACCCTCCACCCTGTTCAACTCTACCATACCTTCTACCCTGTTGTCCTCGACCCTACCCTACCTTCCAGCCTATCCCCCTCTACCCTACCCTATCCTCCACACTGCCAAACTCTACCCTACCCTCCACCCTTTTTTCCTCTAGCCTACCCCATCTTGTCCTCTACCCCACCCTACCTTCCAAACTGTCCTACTTTTCACTACCCCACGCTCTACCCTGTCCTCGACCCCACTCTCCACCCTGTCTTTCTCTACCATACCCCACACTCCACCCTGTTCTCCTCTACCTAACCCTTTTCCTTGTCGTTTTCAACCCTACCCCACCCTGCCCTCCTCTACCCTATCCCAGACTGTCCTAGTCTACGCCGCCCTCCACTCTTACCTCCTCTAACCCACCCTCTACCTGTCCTCCTCTACAAAACCTTTCACTCTCTCTTCCTCTACCATTCACCCTGTCTTTCTTTACCTTACAATCCACCCTCTCTTTTTCTACACTACCCCACCCTGTCTTCCACTACCCGACCAACCCCTGTCCTCCTTTACACTGCCTTCTTCCCTGTCCTCCTCTACCCTACCCTCCCTCCTGTCCATCTCTACCCTTCACCACCAAGTCTTCCTTTACCCCACCCTCCACCCTGTCCACCTCTACCACCCTCCACCCTGTATTCTTTTACCCCATCCTCCACCCTGTCTTCCTCTACCCTTCACTCTATCGTCCTTTACCCTACCTCACAATCCATCCCCTCTGTTCCTAAACTACAACAGCCTGTTCTCTACTCTACCATGCCCTGTTCTCCTTTACCCTACCCCCACCCTGTTTTGCACTACCTTACCGTCCACCCTGTTCTCATCTACCCTACCCTGTCCTGCTTTACCCTACCCTCTACCCTGTTTTGCCCTACCCTACCGTCCACCTTGTCCTCCTTTACCCTACTCTCCACCTGTTTTGCTGTACCCTACCCTTCACCATTTCCTCTATCCTACCCTCCACCCTGTCCTCTACACCACACTTTACCATAGCATCATCTACCCTAACAAACCTCCACCCTGTCCTCCTTTACCAATCCCCACCCTGCCCTCCTCTACCCTTCCCTCCACCCTGTCCTCCTCCACGTCATTCCAAACGCTGTCTTTCCCTACCAAACACTCCATCCTGTTTGCCTCTTCCCTACCCTACACCCTGTACCCTGCCCTACCCTCCACCCTGTCCTGCTCTACTCTACCCTACACCCCGTCTTCCTTTACCCCATCCTCCACCATGCCCTCTATACTACCCCACCCTCCATCCTGTCCTTTACCCATCCCACCCTCAACCCTGTCCTCCTCTACCCTACGCTCCACCCTGTCCTTCCCTACCCTTCCCCATCAAGTCATCCTGTACCCAACCCTCCACCCTGTTCACCTCTACCACCTTCACCCTGTCCTCTTCTTGCCTACCCTTCACCCTGTTTTGCTCTACCCTTTACCCTATCCTCCTTTACCCTACCCCACCATCCACCATGTCTTTTCCTAAGCTACAACACCCTGTCTTCCTCTATCCTATCCTACCAGGTCCTCTTTTACCCTACCCTCCACCCTGTTTTGCACTACCCTTCCATCCACCCTGTCCTCCCCTACCATACCCAGTACCCTTTGCTCCTCTACCCTACCCTACCATGCCCTCCTGTAGCCTACCATCCTGTACCCTCCCTCCCGTTTTCCTCTACCCTTTACCCTATCCTCCTTTACCCTACCCCACCATGCACCCTGTCTTTTCCTAAACTACAACACCCTGTCCTCCTCTACCCTACCCTACCCGGTCCTCTCTTATCCTACCCTCCACCCTGTTTTGCACTACCCTTCCATCCACCCTGTCCTCCTCTACCCTACCCTGTCTCCTTTGCTCCTCTACCCTACGCCACCATGCTCTCCTGTACCCTACTATGATTTGCTGCACCCTACCCTCCACCATTTCCTCCTCTACCCTACCCCAACCTTTTCCTCTACACCACTCTCAACCATGTCATCCTCTACTTTACCAAACCACCACCCTGTCCTCCTTTACTCTTCACCAGTCTGTCCTCTTCTACCCCATCCTCCACCCTGTCCTCCTCTACCCCACGATTCACCCTGTTACCCTTTATCCCTTACCTTACGCTCCACCCTTTCCTCCTCTACCCTATACTCCACATTGTCTTCTTCTACCTTACCCTCTATCCTGTCATCCACTACCCCTCTCTCCACCCTGTCCAACTTTACCGTACCCTCCACCCTGCCATCCTCTATCCTATCTTCCAGCAGATACCCCACTACCCTACCTTATCCTCCACACTGTCAACTTCTATCCTACCCTCCACCCTTTTGTCCTCAACCCTACCCCATCTTGTCCTCCTCTACCCACACAACCTTCCACCCTGTCGTCCTCTACACTACCCAACCCTCCATCCTGTCCTCTACCCCACTCTCCACCCTGTCCTCCCCTACCCTACACCACACTCCACCCTGTCCCCTCTACCCAACCCTCTACCCTTTCCTTCTCTTTCTAACCCTTCTCCCAGACTTTTTCTACCCTACCCCATCCTGTCCTCCTCTACCCTACCCCAGACTGTCCTTGTCTACCCCACCCTCCACCTTGTCCTCCTCTACCCTTCCCTCCACCCTGTTCTCCTCTACCATACCCTTCACCCTGTCTTCCTCTACCATTCACCCAATCGCTCTTTACCCTACCCTCCACCCTGTCTTTATCTACACTACTCCACCCTGTCTTCCTCTACCCTACCCAACCCTGTCCTCCATTAGCTTACCCTCAACCCTGTCCTCTTCTACACTACTCTTCCCCCTGTTTTTCTTTTACCCTTTACTCAATCCTTTTTTACCCTACCCCACATCCACCCTCCTTTTCAAAACTACAACCCCTTGTCTACCTTTTACCCTACCCCTTTCCCTCCCCCCTTTTACTCCTTCCCCCCTTTCCTTTATCCCTGCGTTTCTCTACCCTACCCAACCCTGGCTTTCTCTACTCTGCGTTCTACCCTGTCCTCCTCAACCCCAAAGCCTCACCCTGTCCTCCTCTGCCTACCCTCCACCCTGCCCTTTACCCCTTCCCCCCTGTCCCCCCCATTGTCCCTCCTCTACCCTAACTACCCTGTCCTCCTCTACCCACCCTACACCTTCCTCTCTACCCCACCCCCCCACCCTGGGGCTCTTCTACCTACCCTCCATTTTTTACTCCTCTTCCTGACTGCACCCTCACCCCTGTCCTCCTCTACGATACCCTTCACCCTTTTCTCCTCTACCCTCACCTCAACCCTGTCCCTGTCTACCCTACCTAGTCTCAATCCTGTCCTCCTTTACCCTACCCCACCCTGTCCTCGTCTACCCTACCCTCCACCTGTCCGCCTCCTACCCTACCTGCCACCCTATTCTCAACCCCCCTTTTCCTACCCCCACCCTTTCTTCTCTCCCTACCTCACACTTATCCTGTCCTTCCATACCCACGCTCTACCCTGTTTTCCTCTACCACTACCCCACCTATAACTCTTCCCGCCTCTACCCATCCTATCACACTGTCGTGTACCAAGCCCCCACCTTGTAAACCCCCACCCAACCTCCCCCTTGTTCTCCTCAACCCTAACCTACCCTTTACCCTGTCCCTTCTTACCTACAAACCCCCCATTGCCCCCCTCCATCCATCCCTCCACCCTGTCCTCCTCTACCAACGCTCTATTCTGTTCTCTTTTATCCTACCCCACACTGACCTCATTTACCCCACCATCGCTCCATCCTTTCCGCCACTACCCACCCATTGAACTGTCCTACATCCTCCCCTCCACCCTTTCCACATCTACCCAATGCTCCACCCTGTCCTCCTCTACCCTACCGCACCCTCCACCCTGTCCTCCTCTACTCTACCCTATCTTCCAACCTGTCCTCCTCTACGCTACCCTGTCACTCTACCCTGTCCTTCTCTACCCTACTATCCACCCTGTCGTCATCTATCCAACCCTACCCTGCGACCTGTCCTCCTCTACCCCACCTTCAACCCTGTCTTTGTCTACCCCACCTTCAACCCTGTCTTTGTCTACCCCACACTCCACTCTGCCCTCATCTACCCACCTCCACCCTATCCTCCTCTACCATACACTCGACCCTGTCAACAGTTACCCCACCCTCCATCTTGTCCACCTCTACCCCAACTTCCCTCCTGTCCTCCCCTATACCACCTCCCCCCTGTCCTTCTCTACTCTAACCTCCATACCGTCCTCATCTACACTACCCTTCTCCCTGTCGTTCTCTACCCCATCCTCCACTTTGTCCTCCTCTACCATACTTTCCAACCTGTACTCCTCTACCATAACCTACCCTCCACCCTGTCTTCCTGTCTAGCCTACCCTACCCTCCACCCTGTCCTCCTCTAGCCTACCCTTCCCTCCATCTGTCCTCCTTATCCCTACCATCTACCCTGTCCTCAACTGCTCCACCCTCTACCCTGTTTTAGGCTTTTTCCTTTGCGTTTTTCTTTGGGGGAATGGGAATGGATGAGTGGGGTTGAAGGCATGGTGTAAAGAAGCTATAAGCTTGTCCATTAACACTCGAAAACAATTTTCGTATTCGTATTCTACCCTGTCATCATCTACCCTACCCTCCAGCCTGAACTCCTCTATCCTACCTTACCTTCTACCCTGTCCTCCTCTACACCAGCCTCCACCCTGTCCTCCTTTACCCTACCCTACCTTCCATCCTGTCCTCTTCAACCCTACCATCCACCCTGTCCTCATCTACCCCACTCTCCACCCTGTCTTCTTCTACCCCACCCTACCTTCCACCCTGTCCTCTACCTAATCACATCTTCCACCCTGTTCTCCTCTACCCCACCATCCACCTTGTCCTCCTCTATCCTACCCCACCATCCATCCTATCTGCACCGACCCCAACCTTCAGCATTTTCTTCTATACCCTGCCCTCCATCCTGTCTTTTTCCACCCTACGCCACCCTGTCCTCCGCGACCCCACCCTCAGCCTGTCCTTCTCTACCCTAACCTTCACCCTGTCTTCCTTTACCCTACCCCACCCTCCACCCTGTCTTTTTCTAAATTATCCCCACCCTATCCTCGTCTACCCTAACCCACCCTGTCCTCCTTTACCTTACACCCCACTTGTTCCCCTTTTACATACCCTCCACCCTGTTCTCCTCTACCCTACTCCACCCTTACCCTGTCCTCCTCTACCCTACCAAACCATTCCTCTTTTACATAACCATACAACATATCCAGCTCTACCCTACCCTCCACCCTGTCCTCCTCTACACTATCACACACTGTCCTCCCTTACATTAACCAACCTGTCCTCTACCCCACTCCTGTCCTCATCTAGCCTAGCCAAAACCCTGTTTTCCTTTACCCTTCACACTGTCATCCGTTACCCTACTCCACCTCCTATACTTTCTTTTACTACACTATCACACGCTGTCCTTTTCTACCCTACCCCTGTCCTCTTTTACCTTGCCCTCCACCCTGTTCTCTTCTCCCTACCCTCCAACCTGTCCTCCTTTACCCTTTCCCACCCTCTACCTTGTCCTCATATATCCTACACCACTGTCCTCCTCAAGAGTACCCTCTACCCTGTTCGCCTCTACCCTGCCACCATGTCCTCCTCAACACTTCCCTCTATCCTGCCCTCCTCTGCCCTACCCCATCCTGTCTTCTTCTACCCTATCCCACCCTTTACCCTGCCCCCTTCTTCTCTACCCTCCACCTCGTCATACCCTTCCCCAACCTCCATCCTGTCGTCCTCTACCCCATTCTCCACCCTGTCCCCCTTACCCCCCCCTCCACCCTTTTCCTACCTTCCCAACCCTCAACACCTTTCTTACCTGCCCCACCCTCTATCCTGTCCTCTTCTACCCTACGCAACCCTTGCTCCTAAACCCAACCCCAAATTGTCCTCTACCTGACCCTCCACCCTTCCACCTCTACCCCACTCTTCACCCTGTCCTCTTCTACCCTACCCTCGACCCTTTTCCACTTTAGCCTACCCCACCCTATACCATGTCCTCCTTTACCCTACTCCGCCTTCCACTTTGTTCTTGTATACCCCACTATACACCCTGTCCTCCTTTACCCTACCCCCCCTTGTTCCTTTCTAACCCACCCTCCACCCATGTTTCCACTTTTTAACCCCTTACCCGTTTTTCCCCCCCCTGTTTTTTACCTCCTACCCTTACCCTTAACCTTCCACCCTGTCCTTCTCTACCCTACACACCCTTCAACCTTCCTTCTTACCCTACACACCTTCAACCTGTCCTTCTCTACCCACCCAACCCCCCCCCACCCTCTACCCTGTCTTCCTCAAAGACTACCCCACCCATAACCCTCTACCCCTCTACCCCATCCATCACACTGTTCTGTATTCCACCCTTCACCCTGTCGGCCTCTACCCAGCCATCCACCCTGTCCTACTTAACCCTGCCATTCCCCCCCCCTGTCCTCTTGTACCCTACCAAACCCTCCACCATGTCCCCCTCCATTCAAGCCTCCACCCTGTCCCTTCTGCTTAAGCTCCATTCTGTCTTCTTTTATCCTATCCCACACTGTCCTTCTCTACCCCACCATCCCTCCATCCTTTCCGCCACTACCCACCCAATCGTCTGTCGTCTATCCTACCCTCCACCCTGTCCTCCTCTACCCTACCCTCCATCCTGTCCTCCTCTACCCTAACACACCCTCCACCCTGTCCTCCTCTACTCTACCCTATCCTCCACCCTGTCCTCCACTATACTACCCCCCACTCTCCTCTATCCAACGCTACCCAAAAAATAACCGGACTCAGAACAAGTTACAACTTAATGCCGATTAAACCGAAGCCATGCTCATAGGGACCCAACATAAACTTTCCTCTATCGCAAAAACTTCAATAGAATTCGGCAATACGTCAGTTCCTTTGTCCAACTCTGTGAAGTATTTAGGAGTAGTTCTTGACAACACACTCTCTATGAAAAATTCATCACCCAGACCTGCCAGTCTTGCTACTATCAATTACGGCGCATAAGCGCGATTCGCAAGTATCTGTCCACTGATGCAACTTCCAAGCTTGTCACATCTCTCATTCTTTCACGTTTAGACTACTGCACTTCTCTTTTGGCTAGCCTACCAGCATCATCTATCCACTCTCTTCAACGCATACAAAACTCTGCAGCTCGACTGGTCCTAAGAAAGAAAAAATCTGAACACATCACTCCTCTTCTGCGATCTCTTCACTGGTTGCCGGTCTCACAAAGACTGGAGTATAAAATCAATACACTCTGTTTCAAATGTCTCCACAAATCTGCACTCTCTTATCTCTGTAACTGTCTTCACCTGTACACTCCATCCCGTTCCCTTCGTTCAGCCGCAGATACTTTGTGCTTTCGAACACCCAGATTCAAACAAAGCACTGTTGGCCGTGGCTCCTTCTCTGTTTTTGGTCCATCCACCTGGAATGACCTCCCTCTTTCACATCGTCAAATGCCTTCACTTGATACCTTCAAATCCAGCCTCAAAATACACTTATTTCCTACCTGAGACTTTACCCCCACATACCTGTCCCTAATTTTCAACAGCATCTTTCACCTTCTAAGTGTTGTTCCGTGTGTGTGTGTGTGTGTGTGTGTGTGTGTGTGTGTGTGTGTGTGTGTGTGTGTGTGTGTGTGTGTGTGTGTGTGTGTGTGTGTGTGTGCGTGCGTGCGTGGTGGCGTGCCTACGTGCGCGCGCATGGATTTGAAATCTGTTGCTCATTATGTTTAAGGAGAGTTGCATGCCTGTAAATGATTGAGTGCAAGCGCTTCGATTTGTTTGTTTTTTTACAAGATTCAGCGCTATATAAATTCCATATATTATTATTATTATTAGTAGTAGTAGTAGTAGTAGTAGTAGTAGTAGTAGTAGTAGTAGTAGTAGTAGTAGTATTATTATTATTATTATTATTATTATTAATATTACCCTGCACCCTGTCCTTCTCTACCCCACCGTCAAACCTGTGCTCGTCTATCCCACACTCCACCATGTCCTCACCTCATTAACCTCCACCCTATCCTCCTCTACCCTACACTCTACCCAGCCCCCCATTACCCCACCCTCCATCCTGTCCTCCTCCACCCTAACCTCCTCTCTGTCATACTCTACACCACCTCCAGCCTGTCCCCTCTACTCCAACCTCCACACCGTCCTAATCTGTGCTACCCTCCTCCCTATCCTCCTCTAGCCTACCCTCCACACTGTCCTCATCTATATCCCCCACCCTCCATCATGTACTCCTGGGCTCGATTCCCGTTTAACTCTTTCCCATTTTTACCCGCAGTACAGGCCCCCCACCCCCCTGACGTCATTTCAGCCTAGTGGGGAATTTCCTTCATGCACTAAGCTCTACCTAGTACACGCACACCATGAATGAACATTGCACTGTGGTCAGCATAAACTAAGGAAGGAATGGGCACCAAATTCAGTGCTACACAGCCTCCCATTCTCAAGAAATTGGCCAGTGATTGGCAGCAAAGATTGAGGATACGATTTGGGAGGAATATACTGATGTCAAAATTGAAGCTATTTTGACTGAAGTGGAACAGTTCGAAAGAGAATAAAATGTTGAATCCGATGTTGAAGTAGATGTAAAAGAAGGAGATGAAATAGGAGAACAAAGTGAGTCGGAATGTGATGCTTGAGGATAACATTGGGTTGGCTTCATAGCAGACGACATGGTGCAGCGCACAAGTGCCTTGCACAGTGCAAGACTTCACGCTGCCGACTGGGCCGGCACAAACTGTTCCACTGAATGCCAAGCCCTTAGATTACTTTGTTTTGTTTGTGCCCCAACATTTTTTTTCAAATTAGCAGATGAAACTAACAATTATTCCAGGCAAAAGATCGCCGCGAAAGGCTTAGTCATAGATCCATTATGGACAGAAACAACACCTGAGGAAATTAGGGCTTACCCGTCAGTTTTGATCATGATGGGGATCAAGCGTTTGCCAAGGCTTCATCTCTACTGGTCTACTTATTTGAGATTTTCTCAGTCATGGATCAGTAATATTATGACGAAAATCAGATTTCTCATAATTAATCAGTATTTTCACCTGAGAAACACGCCAACACACCCGGACGCGACACTGGCTGTGACACCTGCATTGTGACAGCCATGTAACTGGCTATTGGTGAAGGACACACTAGTGTTTTTGTCAATAGTAGGCGTGAGCATATATTTGTAAATAATGTATACATGCGCATTAGTCAACGTTGTTTTCAATATGTTTGAATACTTTCCACTCAGAAAATGTAGACTTGGTGACAGTAATTTTGTGACAAGTGTGAATGGTCGATTGGATTACCATGACAGTGGATGCGATGGAGGACACATTCAGGCAGGACCACACTTGTTATTTTTTAATCACATACGTATATTGCGCATGTTAGAGGGTAGTTGTAGACTAACAGCATGATGTCACTGCAATGTTACCTTTATTTGGTGACAAAGAAAGGACAGCAGCACGACACATGTAGGTAGGACACACATCTTGGGGTGCAGAACAAAGTTTGACATCATATGAATACTTTGGCCAAATATGAATGCTCTGCGAACAGTAGTAACTGTACAGCACTTTGTGTACTTGAGGTACCTTATTCTCTTTTTTTTTTAAATGCATGAATTTTCGAATACTACAGAGAGTTTCTCTGTGAGATATGCGAATGGTAAATGGTTAAGGGGATATTTTCCCCTGGAGTTAACATCAGTGCAGACTCCACTCTCCCCAAAAGTCCTTGGGATGAGACTATAAACCAACGCCCCAAGTGTGAACGCATGCAGAACATTTTGCGCACACGTTAATTCCTGTTCCACTTTTCGTAAGAGTAGGCCATTGTGTGCCAGTGGGAACAGATGACAGAACTTACAGAGCCGCATACACACAGGGACTGGATGTTAAAAAGTACATAAGTGCTTATTTCATTATCCTCGATATAATAGAATAGAAATATAAAAAAAATCCCTCCAACCTGTCTTCCTCTACCCCACCCTACCTTCCACCCTGTCCTCATCTTCCCAATCCTCCACCCTGTCCTCCTCTACCCTAACCTGCCATCCACCCTCTCCCACTCTACCCATTCCTTCAACCTGTTCTCTACCGTACCTTGTCTTTTTATACTCTACCCAACTGTGTCCTTCTCTCCCCTACACCACCCTGTCCTCCTTTCCCCTTACCGAACCCTCCATCTTTTCTTTTTCTATACTTCCCCACCCTGTACTATTCTACCCTACCTCACACTGTCCTACTTTATCCTACTATCCACCCTGTTCTACTGAACCCTAACTTACACCTTATCCTCATTTTACCCTACCCACCTTCTACCCTGTCCTCCTCTACTTTACCCCCCACCCCTCGTCCTCCTCAATACTACCCTCATCCCTGTCCTCTACCATACCCTCCAACCTGCTCTCCTCTACACTACCCCACCTGTCCACCTTAAGACTACCCTATGCCCTGTCCTCCTCTCCTCTACCTTCCCACCTCCCCCGTCCTCCTCAACACTTCCCTCAACCCTGTCCTCTACCATGCCCTCCACCCTGCCCTCATCTGCCTTACCCCATCCTGTCTTCCTCTATCCTACCCAAACATGTAAACTTCTAACCTATCCCACCCTTCACCCTGTCTCCCTACTCCACACACCACCTTGGTTTTTAAACCCCTTTTTCACCCTCCCCCTGTCCCCCTGTACCCCCCACCTCCAACCCCGTCCTACCTTTCCCAACCTTCAATCTTTTCCTACCCCACACCTCCATCAACCCTGTCCTCACATATCCCACCCCCACCCAGACCGACCCTACCCCACCATTCACCGTGTCTTCCGTTACCCCACTCCACAGCCAGTTCTCCTCTACCATATCCTCTACCCTGTCCTCCTCTACCCAAACCTAGCCTCCACCCTGTCCTCCTGTACCCGCCCCTCCCCTCTACCCCGTCCACCTCTTCCCTACCCTACACCCTGTCCCCATCAACCCCACCCTCCTTCCCATCATCCTCTACACACCACACCCTTGACCATGTCATCTACCCTACCCCAGCCTCCATCCTGTCCTCATGTACAGAATTCTCAACCCTGTCTTCCTCTATCCTACCTTCCACCCTGTCCTCATCTACCCTACCCTTCACCTTGTCCTCCTCTACCCTACCTTCCACCCTGTCCTCATCTACCCTACCTTCCACCATGTACTCGTCTACCCTACCCCACCTTCCAGCCTGTCTTCATCTATCCCACCCTCCACCCTGTCCTCCTCTACCCTACCCTACGATTCACCCTGTTCAACTACCCAGCCTTTAAACCCGTCCTCTACCCCACCCTCAACCCTTTTTTCTACCCCATTCAACCGTGTCCATTTCTACCCTACCCCACCCTGTCCTTCATTACGCAACCATACACCATGCCTCTTCTTCCTCACCCTCCACCCTGTCCTCCTGTACGCAACCATACACCCTGTCTTCTTCTTCCTCACCCTCCACCCTGTCCTCCTGTACCCTACCCTTCAAACGTCTTCCTCTAGCCTCCACCCTGTCCTCCTGTACGCAACCATACACCCTGTCTTCTTCTTCCTCACCCTCCACCCTGTCCTCCTGTACGCAACCATACACCCTGTCTTCTTCTTCCTCACCCTCCACCCTGTCCTCCTGTACGCAACCATACACCTGTCTTCTTCTTCCTCACCCTCACCCTGTCCTCCTGTACGCAACCATACACCCTGTCTTCTTCTTCCTCACCCTCCACCCTGTCCTCCTGTACCCTACCCTTCAAACGTCTTCCTCTAGCCTTCACCCTGTCATCCTCTACCCTACTACATCCTCCATCCCTTCTTTTTCTACACTACTACACTCTGTACTCTTCTACCCTACCCCACCCTGTCGTCCTATAGCCCACACTCCACCATGTACTCCTCTACCCTACCCTCCACCCTGTCCTCATTTTACACTACCCCACCCTCTACCCTGTCCTCATTTACTTTAATCCTGTCCTCTTCCACCCTACCCCCGCCCTGTTCTCCTCTACCTTATCCCACCCTCCACCCTATCCCCCTCTACCCACCCGTTCTTACCATACCCCACCCTCAACCCTGCCCTCCTCTACTGCACCCTCCACCCTGTTCTCCTCCACCATGTCCTCCACTTCCCAGCACACCGTCCAGCCTGACCTTCTGTACCCTATCCCCAACCTCCATCTTGACCTCATCTACCAATCCATCCACCATGTCTTCTTCTAACCTACCCTCAACCCTTCATCCTCTTTCCCACTCTCCACCCTGTCCTCCTCTACTATCCACACTCTTTACCCTGTCATACTTGAACATACCTCACCTTGTCCTCCTCCTCTATCCTATCGCACACTGTCCTCCTCTGCCCCACCCTCCACCCTTCCTCGTCTTACCCACCCCCACCATGTCCTCCTCTACCCTACCCCACCCACCCTCATCCCTTTCCCCGTGTACCCAGTCCTCTTCTATAGTACCGTACCCCCCACCGTGTCCTCCCCTAACTTACCTCACCCTCCATCCTGACTTCCTCTACCCTACCATCCACCCTGTCCTCCTCTAGCCTACCCTCCACCCTGTCTTCATCTACCCTACCTTCCACCCTGCTCTCCTCAACCCTACCATCAACCCTATCCTCATCTACCCCACCCTCCATCCTGTCTTCCTCTACCCACCCTACCTTCCACCCTGTCCTCCTCTACCCAACTACATCTTCGAACCTGTTCTCCTCTACCCTTCGGATAAGACTATAAACCAAGGCCCAGTGTGCGAACGAATGCAAAACATCTTCTACCCTAAAAACTTCTACCCTATCCCATCCCTCACCCTGTCCACCCTCCAAGCTGTCTTAACCTTTGCCATCGACCCGACTGTCCTCCTCTACCCCACCATCCACCATGTCTCCCTCTACCCTACCGTCAAACCCTGTGTTCTTCTTCCTCACCATCCACCCTGTCCTCCTGAACTCTACCCTTTATCCGTTTTCCTATAGCCTTCACCCTGTCCTCCTTTACCCTTCCACACCCTCCATCCTTTCTTTTTGTACAGTACCTCACCATGTACTCTTCTACCCAACCCCACCCTGTCCTCCTTTAGCCTATCCTCCACCATGTTCTCCTCTACCCTACTCTCCACCCTGTCCTCATTTGAATCTACCCCACCCTCTACCCTGTCCTCATTAGCCCTGAAATGATTCTGTCCTCCTCTACCCTATCCCACCCTCTACACGGTCCTCCTCTACCGCACCCTCCACCCTGTCCTCCAATACCCCACCCTCAACCCTGTCCTCCTCTACTACACCGTCCACACTGTTCTCTCACCCTGCTCTCCCCTGTCCTCCATACCACACCCTCAACCCGTCCTCCTCTACTACACCTTCCACACTGTTCCCTTCTACCCTGCTCTCCACCCTGTCCTCCTCTTCCCAACACACCCTCCAGCCTGACCTTCTCTACTCTACCCCAAACCATCCTGTCCTTATCTACCAATCTATCCACCATGTCTTCCTCAAACCTACCCACAACCCTGTTCTCTTCTATCCTACCCTCCACCCATCATCCTCTTTCCCACCCTTCACCCTGTCCTCCTTAACCCTACCCTCGTCCCTGACTTCTTCTACCCTACCCTCCATCCTTCGTCCTCTTTCCCACCTTCACCCTGTCCAACTCTACCCTACCGCAACCTCTACCCTGTCCTACTCTACATACCTCACCCTGTCCCTCCTCTACCGCACTGTACCCTGTCCTCCTCTACCCCACCCTTCACCCTTCCTCCTCCTACCCAGCCCCACCATGTCCTCTACCCTACCCCACCATCATGCCTTACCTCGTGTAGCCAGTCCTCTTCTATAGTACCGTATCCCCCACCCTGTCCTCCCCTAATTTACCTCACCCCCCACCCTGTCTTCCTCTACTCTATTCTCCACACCGTCCTCCCCTAGCCTACCCTCCACCTTGTCGGACAGGATAGCCTAGTGGTTAGAACATTGTGCTCGCAATCTGACGACCCAGGTTCGATTCCCGTTCAAGGGAAAATTTTCCCTGGAGTTAACATCAGTGCCAACTCCACTCTCCCTAAAATCCATCGGATGAGACTATAAACTGAGGCCCCATGTGTCAACGCACGCAGAACATCTTGCACACACATTAAATCCTGGTCCGCAGCTCGTAAGAGTAGGCAATTGTGTGCCATTGGAAACAGATGACAAATTTTTTTAAAAGGCATACATGAGGGACTGGGTGAGAAAAATCACATAAGTGCTTATTCAATTATCCTCGATAGAAAAGAATTTTTAAAAAATCAATCAATTCAATTTTAAAAAATCTACCCTGCCTTCCACCCTGTCCTCCTCAACCGTCTTCTCCACCCTATCCTCATCTAAACCCATCCTCCATCCTGTCCTTCCTCTAAATCCACCCTTCCTTCCACCCTATCCTCCTCTAACCCAACCACATCTGCCACCCTGTTTCCTCTAACCCACCTTGCACCCTGTCCTACTCTACCCCTACCCAACCTCTACCCTGTCGCCCCTCCGACCCACCCTTCACCCTTTACTCAACTAACCCTCCCTCCATACTGTCTTTTTCTACCTACGCCACAGTGTCCTCCTCTACCCCACCCTTAACCCTGTCCTCCTCTACCCTACCCTCCACCATGTACTTCTTTAACCTACCCTCCACCCTCTTCTCCTCTATCCAACCATCTACCCTGTTCTCCTCTACCCTACCCCACACTGTCCTATACACTAACCAACCTGTCCTCTACCCCACCCTCCACCCTGTCCTACTCTACCGCAGCTTCCATCCCGTCCTCATCTACCCTACCCTTCACCCTGACTTCCTCTACTCTTCACACTGTCCTCCTTTACCCTACCCCCACCCTCCACATTTTCTTTTTCCACACTTTCCCACGCTGACCTCCTCAACCCTACCCTACCCTGCCCTCCTTAACCTTGCACTCAACCCTGTTCTCCTCTTACTCCCCTCCACTCTGTGCTCATCTACCTTATCCCATCCTCTAAATGTCCTCCTCTACCCCCCACCCGTCCTCCTCATCACTACCCTCTTTCCAGTTCTCCTCTACCCTACCCGCTGTCCTCTTCAACACTACCTTCAACCCTTTCATCCTTTCTATACCCTATACCTTGCCCTCCTACGACTTACCTTATCCTGTCTTTCTCTACCCTACCCCAACATGTAAGCTTCTACCCTATGCCATCCTTCACCCTGTCCACCCTCCACCCTGTCCTACCTTTCATTCTGTACCCTACCCTTCAACCTGTCTTCCTCTACCCTTTTCCCTGTCCTCCTTTACCATACCACACCCTCCATCATTTGGTTCAAATTAGGTTTATTCACTAAGAAGCATGAAACAAGCATACCATAATGAACATAATCAGCATAGCAGCAACCAGCAGGTAGCTTATGTTGTGCTCCAGTACAACATCAACATTCACATAGCAACTGATGATCCGTACACTGACCAAAAGAGGTAAACGGAAAAAAATGACCGTGCAGAATAATAACACCAACTATATGAACAAATAATGAAATATTTAAAGATTCCCCAAAAGACATGTCTATAGCATAAATAGGCAATGTGTGTAATTGGTTTTGTTTATTTATTCGATTGGTTAACTTTTGTGGTCTTTCATTGATTTCATGACTTCATTCTTTGAATGATTCATTTCATTGCTTTTTGACATTATGTTGTTTGTTGATCAATTGGTTTAATCATGTGTGTTTCACTTTTTGTTGTTGTTTTTTTTTTATGCCTCATCTTCTGTGACGTCCCACGTCCAGCTATTCCCACGCCGCTCAATCCAATCTCCCATCCACAACCATACCCAGATTTGTTATGTCTCAACCTCAGAGTCGGAGGTCCACAGGGAGCCAATCACTATCAGGCCGCCGTGGGGCCACCAGCCAGAGGGGCCCTGCACTGCTGCTGGGTCACTTTTGGCGGTGTTCAGTGGTGCCTGTTCTGATGTTTCACTTTTTCCCCATGGGGGCCTGGTGTAAAGAAGCCTCTGCCCTATCCATTTACCCTCATTAAAATATTCGAGTTCGAGTTCAAGTTCTAACACTGATACTTGCTACTGCTCAAGAGCCAATGTCAGTTTACTTTAGCCAGTCACATTCTCTTCTTGTTCTTCTTCTTCACTAACCACCTGGGTGAGAAGGTGGTTTGGGGCTTCCTCTCTAACTAATGGTGTAGCTCCTTTCTCAACTGTGGGTTGAAAAGACCATTAATAAACCTGTCCCTCAACAGTTCAGCAGTGAGGGCATCTGCCTTCCTCATGTGGATGGTCCTCTCCAGGTCCCTCAACACATGAGAGTAGTCCAGGACTGACTCTTCTGGCAGCTGGTCCCGACTGTAGAAGGCAGACAGGAGAGTGGGGATCCATCACCTGTCACCAAACATGGCCCTGAGGATGTTGATGATCTTCTCTTGGGTGCTGTTATCTTCAATCATATGCAGCATTATTTCTCTTCGAGCCACTCCCTTCAGATGGCTGAAGATGAAGTAGGCAGCCATCTCTTATCTCATGGGTTATGCCGCAAGGACTTGTTCCACTTCCATGGAGAAGTCCTCCACTGACAGGTCTGTCAGCTCACCAGAGAAGTGCTGCAGTTCAGGCGGGGACTACCATCTCATCACCTCGTACGCCATGGTAGTCTGCTGAGCTGTGTGTGTGTGGTAAATGAAAACTGACCTGCTATCCTGCCAGGACACCAATTGTTGGAGGGTGAGGGCTCGTGGGAGGGGATGTTAGAGAACTGGCACTCCACACTCAAAGGAATGATGTGAGGCCACGCAAGGGTGTTATGGTAACACTTTTTATTTTTTATCTACCAAATAACACACACCTGAAACAAACATAAGATTTAGGTAACTACTCTATCTTTCTTTAACTAGGCAAATCATTGATGAAGGCACACAGCAGCAGATAGCTATATTCTTGTGTAACCAAATGTAAGAAAATTGATTTCCTTTCATCACTCATACCAAAATACCATGTTAATCCTAGGGAACCAAAAGAGACTGCACAGTTGTAAATCAGCCAACCAAAGACTACAAAACAACTAGGAAAATCCTTCCCTCAATACTCTCAACTAACATTATCCTAATAATGTCAACAGAACTTAGCCTATACTAAGATCTTTCACAACATTTGCCCCTTGACTGATTCAGCATTCTGAAGACACTATGGTACTGGCTGATAGTTTTGAAAGAATAAAAATCAGTGTTTGCATTAAAATTCAGATGATCATCCAAAATAGTATCGATATATTCCTGTCTCTATCTGTTTGTCTGAGAGCCTGACTGTGTGCCTGTCTGTTTGTCTGTGTGTCTGTGTTTGTCTGTCAATCTGTCTGTCTGAGTTTGTCTGTCAATCTGTCTGGCTGTCTGTCTGTGTTAGTCTGTCTGCCAATCTGTCTGACTGTCTGTCTGTCTGTGTTTGTCTGTCAATCTGTCTACCTATTTGTCTGTCTCTCTGTGTTTGTCTGTCTGTCTGTCTCTGTCTCTAAGTCTCTATCTCTTTGTCTCTCTTTAGGTGGTAGTGGTGGTGATTGTTTTGTGGGGTGTGTTTTTTTAGAGGGGGTTGTTTTGTTTGTTGCTCTCTTTTTTGTTCGTTTATTTTTGCCAGAGAGCTGGATGTAAAAAAGCAACTACTGCTTATTCTATTACCCTCTTTGAATAAAAAGGATTTCAAAGTTTTCAATTTTTTCAAAGTT
>CM054164.1:34033598-34068598 GCA_028751875.1 Rapana venosa
ATGTCAGTTTATACCCACCCAAACAGTGACCTTCTCTCCCTTACACCACCCTGTCCTCCTTTCCCCTACCAAAACCCTCCCACCTTCCTTTTCCCACACTACCCCACCCAGTACGCTTCTACCTACCCCACCCTGTCCCCCTAACTTTCTCCTAACCATCCACCTGTTCTACTTGACAGTACCTTGCACTCCTTTCTCATTTTAACCCTACCGACCCTCGAACCCGTACCACCTGTCCTTCCTCTATTTACCCCCCCTCCCCCCCCACCGTCCTCCTCAACATACCCTCGTACCCTGTCCTCTACCAAACCCTTCAACCTGCTCTCCTCAACACTACCCCACCTCCCACCCTTATGACTACCCTATACCCTGTCCTCCTCTACTCTACTCTACCCTTTCCCCCTCCCCCTGTCCTGCCAACACTTCCCTCAACCCTGTCCTCTACCATACCACCACCTGTCCTCCTCTTCCTTACCCCATCCTGTCCTTCCTCTACTACCCAAACATGTTACTTCTACCCTATCCCCACCCTCACCCTGTCCCCCTCTACTCCACACACCATCTTGTTCTACCCTTCTCACCTCCACCACAGTCCTCCTGTACCCCACCCTCCACCCTGTCCTACCTACCCAACCTACAATCTTCCCTACCCCCACACCTCCATCAACCCTGTCCTCGACATATCCCACCCTCCACCCTGACCGACCCTACCCCACCATTCACCGTGTCTTCCGTTATACCCTAACATCCACAGCAAGTCTCCTCTATCCATATCCTCTACCCTGTCTCCTCTAACCAAACTTAGCCTCCCCCTGTCCTCCTGTACCCGTCCCCTCCTCCCTTACCCGTCCATCTCCTTCCCTACCCTACAAACCCGTCCCCCTCCAACCCACCTTCCATCCTGTCCACCCTTTCCCTACCCTTCGCCCTGTCCCCATCAACCCACCACCCCTCCTTCCCAACATCTTCTACACACCAAACCCTTGACCAAGTCCTCAACCCTATACCCCCAACCTCCATCCTGTCCCATGTACCTAATTCCAACCCGCTTCCTCTACCTACCCGTTCCCCCTGTCTCTCATCTACCTCTACCCTCACCCTGTCCTCCACTACCCTACCCAACACCTTGTCCTCATCTACACCCTACCCAGTCACCTTGTCCTCCTCTACCCTAAACCCTTCACCTTGTCCGATCACACTCCTACCCTTCACCATGTCCACCTCTATCCTACTTCCAACCCTGATCCTCCTCTACCCTACCCTTCACCTTGTCCACTCTCTACCCTACCTTCCACCACTGTCCCTCCTCTACCCTACTTCACCCTTCCTTCCTCTAAACCTACCCTTCACCCTGTCCTCCTCTATCTCTACCCAAAAAAACGATAAAGACCTGTCATCAAACCTTGTCCTCCTCTACCCTACCTTCACCCGGTCCTCATCTACCCTACCCCTTCACCCTGTCCTCCTCGACCCTAACCTTCACCTTGTCCTCCTCTACCCAACCTTCAGGCTTGTCCTCCCACCCTATAACCCAACCCTTCACCTTGTCCTCCTCTACACTACCTCCCTCTGTCCTCGATCTACCCTACCCCTTACCCTGTCCTCCTCTATCCTACCTTCCACCCTGTCCTCCTCTACCCTACCCTTCAACCTTGTCCTCCTCTAACCCTACCCTTCACCTTGTCCTCCTCTACCCTAAAAAATAACCCTACCTTCCCTCCTGTCCTCCTCTACCCTACCTTCCACCATGTAACTCGTCAAACCTACCCCACCATCCAGCCTGTCTTCATCTATCCCACCCTCCACTCCTGTCCTCTACCCTACCCTACAAATTCCCCTGTACCAACTAAACCCCCCTTAAACCCTCCTCAACCCCACCCTGAAACCCTTTTCTCTACCCCTACCAACCGTGGATCCGTCTCTACGCTACCCCACCCAGTCCCTCCTTACGCAAACCATACACCCAGTCCTTCTTCTTCCTTATACCAACACCCTGTCCTCTTGTACCCTACCCTTCAAACGTCTACCTCTAGCCTCCACCTTTTACTGCCATCTTCTAACCTACTTACATCCTCCATCCTTCCTTTTTCTACACTAATACACTAATCTGTACTACTCTAACCCTACCACCCTGTCCTCACTTTAGCCCACACTGTTCCACCGATGTACTCCTCTAACCCTACCACCACCCTGTCCTCATTTTACACTACCCCAACCTCTACGCCGGTCCAAATCCTGGTCATCTTCCACCCTAACCCCTGCCCGTACTCCTCTACCTATATCCCACCCTCCACCGTAACCCCTCTACCCACCCGATCTTACCATAACCCCACCCTCAACCCTCCCTCCTCTACTGCAACCCCTCTCACCCTGTTCTTCCTCTACCCTCCCTCCCACCCTGTCCTCCACTTTCCCAACACACCCTCCACCTGAACCTTCTGTAACCCTATCCCCAACCTCCATCATGTCCTCATCTACCAATCCATCCACCATGTCTTCTTCTAACCTACCCTCCACACCATCATCCTCTTTACCCCACCTTAACTCCACCCTGACCTCCTGCTACTATCCGCACCATCTACCCTGTCATACTTGAACCATACCTCAACCTTGTCCTCCTCCTCTATGCCCTATCGCCCACAGTCCTCCTCTGCCCGCACCCTCCACCCATCCTCCTCTTACTCACCCCCCAGTATGTCCTCATCTACCCAACCCCACCTCATCCCTTTCCCGTGTAACCCAGTCCTCTTCTATAGTACCGTATTCCCCACCCCCACTCCCCTAACTAACTCACCCTTCCACCCCTGTCTTTTTCCTCTACTCAACCATCCACCCGTCCTCCTCTAAGCCCTACCCTCCCACCCTGTCTTCATCTAACCTAACCTTTCCCCACCCTGCTCCCCACCCTACCATCAACCCTGTCTCATCTACCCCACCTCCACCTGTCGCCCTCTACCCACCCGTATCCTTCCACCCTGTCCCTCCTCTACCCACTACATCTTCGAAACCTGTTCTCCCTCTACCCTTCGGATAAGACTATAAACCCAAGGGCCCCGTGTGCAAACGCATGCAAAACATCTGCAACACGTTTAAATAAACCCGTTCTGCTGTTTCGAAAGAGTAGCCCATTTGTGGTTCCGGTGGGACAGATGACAAAATTAAAAAAACCGCATACCCACATAAATTTTAAAAAGCGCTTTGTTATGTTGCTTAATTACTAGATTCAAGACGCAATATAAATTCCATACATATTATATTTATTATTAACCACCCTTCCACCTCTATCCTACACAACCCTGACCCCAACACCTCTCCCTTTTCTCCTCCACCCCAACCCTTCACCCTTTCCTTCTCTATCTAACACTCTAACCCTCCATCCTGTCTTTTTCTAAACCCTTACGCCACCTGTCCTCACTCTACCACAAACCTCAATCCTGTCCTCCTCTATCCTACCCCCTGTCCTCATTCAACACTTCCCTCAACTCTGTCCCCTTTGATACCCCCCCCCATTCCTCACCCACCTTAAAAACTGATCCTGTCTTCCTCTACCCTACCCCAAACAGTAAACTTCTACCCTAACCCACCATCGCCCTGCCTTAAATCCTCTACTCTCACCCGCAACCCTCTCCTACCCTTTCCCCACCCTCCACCCTGCTTCTTCTACCACCATCCTCACCCTATCCCCCTCTACCGTACCATCCACCTTGTCCTACCAACCCAACCTATCAACCCTTTCACCTACCGTACCCCACCATCACCTGTCCCTCACATACCAACCCTCTAACCCTGATCAACCCAACTACACCCTCCACTGTATCTTTCCTCAACCCTCCGCAGCCTGTTCTCCTCACCCAACCTTCCACACTGTTCCCACCTTCAACAACCCACCTTTAAGCTCCTACCCCCAACCTCCTGGGACCCTACATTCCTCCTACCCCGCCACCTCATCCCTACATTACACCATGGCCCCAATCCACCTGTCCATCTCACTCTACCCCAACCCTCCAACCATTCTTCTACACACCACAAACCCTTGACCCTGTCTTTATCTAACCCTACCCCCAACCTCCATTCCTGTCTGATCTACCCCACCTCAAACCCTGTTCTCCTTTACCCTATCATCCACACCTGTCCTCCTCTAACCCTAACCCTCCACATTGTCGTCTCTCTACCCTACCCTCCACCCTATCCTCCTCTACCACACCTTCCACGAGTTCTCGTCTACCTTACACCCCAATCCCTCCACCCTGTCCTCCTCTACCCTACGCAAACCCTGTCCTCTTAACACAAACCCCACCATGTCTCTAACACCCCCACCCTCCCTTCCTCTCTGCCTCCCGACGCTCTACCATGTCCCTCCTTTAACCCAAACCCTCGGACCTTTCCTCCTGTACCCAATCCCACCTTACCCTGTCCTCCTCTACCTACCCGCCTACCAGATGTTCCTCCTCTAACCTACCCCAACCCACCACCCTGTCACCTCTACCTTACGCATCCCTGTCCTAAGCACCCAGCCCACCTGGTAATCTACCCCACAAACTCCACCTTTCATCCTATGACCACGCCCTCCAACCCTGTCCATCAACCTCCCATACCCCTGACCCTTTCTCTTTTAACCCTACTCCATCCTCCACCCTGTCCCGTGTTTACCCTACCCCCACCCTCGACCTGGTCCACCTAACCCCCCCTACACCCACCCCCCGATGTCTTTCTCAAACACTACCAACCACCCTGACCTCCTGAGCCTATCCTTCACCACGATTTCCTATAGCCTTCACCCTGTCCTCCCTTAACCCCAACAACACCCTTCATCCTTTCTTTTCCTACAGTACCCCACCCGTACACTTCTAGCCTACCCCCACCTGTCCTCCTTTAGACTACCCCCACCCTGTTCGTCACTCTCTCCTCCCTCCACCCTGTTTCTCATTTTACTCTAATACCCACCCTCTATCCTTCCAATAGCCCTAAATGATCCTGTCCTCTCTACAACTACCCCACCCTGTCCATCCTCTAAAAACCTATCCCATCCTCCACCCTGTCCTGCTCTAATACTGCACCTTCCACACTGTTCTCCTCTACCCTGCCCTCCCACCCTTCCTCCTCATCCAACTCACCCTCAGACTGACCTTCTCTATTCTACCCCAACCTCCAATCCTGTCTTCAACTACAAATCCACCCACCATGCCTTCCTCTAACTAGCCTCAATCCTGTTCTCATTCACCTCCCCTCTCACCATCAACCTCTTTCCCACCCCCCACCCTGACCGCATCCTTAACCGCTACCCTCATCCCTGTTCTCTTCTACTCTACCCTCCACCCATCATCCCTTTTTCCCGTCCTCCACACTGTCCTCCTCTACCCTACCGCAACCTCTACCCTGTCCTACTCTACCATACTCACCGTCCTCCTCTACCGTACTGCACCCTGTTTTCATCCACCCCACCCTTCACCCTTCCTCCTCCTACCCAGCCCCACCATGTCTTCTACCCTACCCCACCATCATCCCTTGCCTCGTGTAGCCAGACCTCTTCTATAGTACCGTATCCTCCACCCAGTCCTCCCCTAATTTACCTCACCCTCCACCCTGTCTTTCTCTACACCACCCACCACCCAGTCCTCCTCTAGCCTACCCTCCACCTTGTCGGACAGGATAGCCTAGTGGTTAGAACATTGTGCTCGCAATCTGACGACCCAGGTTCGATTCCCGTTCAAGGGAAAGTTTTTCCTGAAGTTAACATCAGTGCCAACTCCACTCTCCCTAAAACCCTTCGGATGAGACTATAAACTGAGGCCCCGTGTGTCAACGCAGCAAAACATCTTGCGCACACATTAAATCCTGCTCCGCAGTTCGTAAGAGTAGGCATATGTGTGCCATTGGAAACAGATGAATTTTTTTTAAAAACAGCATACATCAGGGACTGGATGTGAAAAAGCACATAATGCTAATCCATTATCATTAAAGAAAAGAATTTTTTTAAAAATCTACCCTGGCCCCCTCCACGACTGTCATCCTCACCCTAACCCTCCATCTTGTCTTCTTCTACCCCACCCTACCATCCAACCCTATCCTCCCTACCAATCACACTTCCACCGCTGTCTCCTTACCCTACCCTCCACCCTATCCAACTCTAACCCTACCCCTATCTCTACTCTAAACCCCGACGCCCACTCCGACCCACCCTTACACCCTTTCCTCAACTAGCCCACCCTCCATCCTGTCTTGTTCTAACCCTACCGCCACAGTTCCTCCTCTACCCCCACCCCTCAATCCCTGTCACCTTAACTACCCTCCACCATGTAATTCTTTAACCTTCCCTCCACCCTCTCCTTCCTTACCCAACCATGCCACCCTGTTCACCTCTTTCCTACCACATCACTGTCCTATACACTAACCAACCTGTCCCCTCTACCCCACCCTCCAACCCTCTGTCCTCCTCTACCGCAGCTTCCAACCCGTCTCACTAACCCTACCCTTCACCCTGACTTTCCTCACTCTCACACACACTGTCCTCCTTTACCCTACCCCCACCCTCCACATTTTTCTTTTTTCCACACTATCCCACGCTGACCTCCTCACCCAACCCTACCCTGCCCTCCTAAACCTTGCACTCAACCTGTTACTCCTCTCACTCCCCTCCACTCTGGGCACATCTACCTTATCCCATCCTCTAATGTCCTACCTCTACCCCCCACCCTCCTCCTCAACACACCCCTCTTTCCAGTTCTCCTCTACCCTAAAACCCCGCTTTCCTCTTCAACACTACCTTCAAACCCTTTCATCCTTTCTATACCTATACCTGGCCCACTCCTACGACTTACCTTATCCTGTCATCCTCTACCCTAATACCCCAACATGCGTAAGCTTCTACCCTATGCCACCGTTCACCCATCAGCCCTCCACCCTGTCCTAACCTTTTCGCCACCCCCTCCACCCTGTCCTCCTCTACCCCACCCTGCCACCCTGTGCCCCTCTACCATACCCTCCACCCTATCCTACCTTATAATACTAATATATTGAATTTCATATAGCGCTGAATCCTGTAAAAACAAACAAATCGAAGCGCTTGCACCTTCCCAACCTTTAATCCTTTCTTACCGTCCCCAACCGTAAACCCTTTCTTCACATACCCAAACCCTCCACACTTAACAACCCTACCCCACCCTCCTCTGTGTCTTCCTCTACCCCACTCCAACCAGTTTCTCCTCTAAACCCTACCCTCAACCCTGTCCTCTCTCTAACCCCACCTTTGCCTCCATCCTGTCCTCCTGTACCTACCCTACCCTCCCACCCCGTCAACCTCTTCCCTTCATTACACACCCTGGCCCCCTCCACTTCCACCCTCCTTACTGTCCAACTCTATCCTACCCCACCCTCCTTACTCGTCCATGCTCTATCCTACCCCACCCTCCTATCTGCCCATCTCTAACCTACCTAACCCCACCCTCCTTACTGCCATCACTATCCTACTAACCACCACCCTCCTTGACTGTCCATCTCTATCCTACCCCACCCTCCATACTGCCCATGGCCTAACGCTACTCCCCCACCTCCTTACTGACCATCTCTATCCTACCACCACCCTCCATACTGTCCATCTCTATCCTACCCCACCCCTCCACCCTATCTACTACATACCACACCTCTTGACCATGGTTCTCTACCCTACCCCAACCTCATACCTGTCCTCAACTACCCGACCCTTTAAATCCTGTCCCCTCTCCCAACCCAACCCTCCCCTCACTTACCATAACCCTTTCACCCTGTCACGATCTTCCCCACCTCCAACCATGTCCTCCTGTACCCAACCCTTACTTGTCTTTCTCTACCCTTTTCCTGTCCTCCTTTAATCCACAACATCCTCCATCATTAGGTCTAAATCAGGATTTAATCACATAATATTCATGAAACAAGCATACCATAAATGAACCTAATCATAGCAGCAACAACCAGCAAGTATCTTAGTTATGTGCTCCAGTACAACATCAACATTTACATAGCAAACTGTATGATCCAAACACTGACCAAAAGAGGTAAATGAAAAAAATGACCTGCAGAATAATAACACCAACTATATGAACAAAAAATGAAATATTTAAAGATTCCCGAAAAAAAAACAAAAGACATGTCTAAGCATAAATAGGCAACTGTGTTAATTGGTTTTGTTATTTATTCGATTGGTTAACTTTTGTTGGTCTTTCATGATTTCATGACTTCAATTCTTTGATGATTCAATTCAATTTGCTTTTTGACTAATTATGTTGTTTGATGATCAATTGGTTTATTCCCTTGTTTTTCACTTTTTGTTGTTGTTTTTTTATGCCTCATCTCTGTGACAGTCCACGTCCCCGCTGTTTTTCCCACGCCGCTCAAACCAATCTCCCATCCACAACCAAACCAGATTTTTTTATGTCTCATCCTCAGAGTCGGAGGTCCACAGGAGCCAATCACTATCAGGAGCCGCCGGTGGGGCCACCACTGCTGCTGGGGTCCCTTTTGGCGGTGTTCAGTGGAGCCTGTTCTGTGTTTCACTTTTACCCCATGGGGCCTGGTGTAAAAGAAGCCTCTGCCTTAACCATTTACCCTCATTAAAATATTGAGTTCGAGTTCAAGTTCTAACACAGATACTTGCTTCACACAAAGAGCCAATGTCAGTTTCTTTGCCCAGTCACATGACCTCTTCTTGTTCTTCTTCTTCACTAACCACCTGGGTGAGAAGGTGGTTGGGGGCTTCCTCCTAAAAAATGGGTAGCTCCTTTCTAAACTTGGGTAAAAAAGACCATTAAAAACCGTCCAAAACATTCACGGAGGGCATCTCCCCTTCCTCATTAAGGCCTCTCCGGGGCCCCCAACACATGAGAGATCCGGACTGCTTTTTCTGGCACTGGTCCCGACTGTAAAAGGGCAAAAGGGAAGTGGGGACCCACACCGCCCCCAAACAGGGCCCCCCTGAGGATGTTGATTACTTCCGGGGGTCTGTTACTTCAATCAATGCAGCATATTTCTCCTCGAGCCACCCCTTCAGATGGCGAAGATGAAAAAGGCAGCCATCTTTTAACTCATGGGTTTATCCCGCAAGGATTGTTCCACTTCCCAGGGAGAAGCCTCCACTACAGGTCTGTCACTCACCAAAAAAGTGCTGCAGTTCAGGGGGGGACCACCACCCCATCACCTCGTACGCCATGGAGTCGCGAGCTCTTGTGTGTGTGTGATAAAGAAAACAAACCCGCTACCTGCGGCGACCCCAATTTTTGGGGGGTGAAGGCTCGTGGAGGGGATTTTAGAGAACTACACTCCACACTCAAAAATGATTGGGGGGCCAGCAAGGGTTTAGGGTAACACTTTAATTTTTATCTCCCAAAAACACACAACGAAACAAACATAAGTTTCGGGAACTACTCAAACTTTCTTAACTAGGCAAATCATTGATGAAGGCCAAAGCAGCAATAGCTAATTGTTGTCTAACCAAATGTAAAAATACCGATTTCCTACATCCTCAAACCAAAAAACCCATTAACCTGGGGAACCAAAAGAACTTAAAGTTGTAACTCCCCCCAAACAAAGACAAGAAATAACTGGAAAATCATTCCCTCAATACTCCAACAACTTTACCAAATAATTCAACAAAACTTAGTCTATATCTAAATTTTTTCACAACATTTCCCCTTTGACTGATTCACTTTCTGAAACACTATGGTACGGGCTAAATTTTTTTTTAAAAGAAAAAAAAATCAGTGTTTGCTTTAAAAATAAAAATTTCACCAAAAAATAGTATCGATAATTCCTGTCTCTATCTGTTTTCGAGAGCCGACTGTGTGCCTGTTTTTTTTGCTTGTGCTGTGTTTGTCTGTAAACCCTTCTGTCTGTCTGATTTGTCGCAATCTGTCTTCCTGTCTGTTTTAGTTTTTCGCCACCTGTCTTTTTCTGTCTTCTGTCTGTGTTGTCTTCAATGGTCTGCCTACTGTCTGTCTGTGGTTGTCTGCGTCTGTCTCTGTCTCTAAGTCTTGCTGCTGTCTCCTTTAGGGGGTAGGGGTGGTGATTTTTTTTTTTTATTTTTTTTTTAAAGAGGGGTTGTTTTTTTTGTTTTTCTTTTTTTTTGTTCGTTTTTTTGCCAGAGAGCTGGATAAAAAAAAAGCAACTACGCTTATTCTTTTACCTTTTTTAATAAAAAGGTTTTCAAATTTTTTCCCATTTCTCAAATTTCTCTCCTCTCTCTCTCTTTCCTCTCTCTCTCCTCTCTCCCCTTCTCTCTCCTTCTCTTGCCCCTTCCCCCCTTCCCCCCTTCCCCTCTCTGCCACTTAGGACCAATTCCTTCCAATACATAAACCTCCTCCCATATCAAATCTAAAGCAACTTTTGCCGAACACAACCATACTACAACCCATACTACTTTTAACTCTCTTGCAAAGACTTTGCAAAATAGCACTGATATCTTGTCAAATGGACGAACAAATCCCATGAAAACACCCCCAAAAAACCAAAATGCTGCTTATCACTACCAACAAAAGCGACAAAATCTATCTCAAAATTTTCTCCAATCCATATTGAAAAAAAAAAATAAACAAGCCTCTCCCACAAAGCCAGGAGTAACAATTGAGAAAACTCAGCGGGTCCCACACAAAACCCCATCTGTGCAAATACATGTCTAAAAGAGTAACCAACGACAAAACAAACTTTCTTGTCTTTATTAAAGGGAAAATTATTCTTTAAAGTTTATATAAAAACCCAAATAATTAGCTTTTAAAACCCTGTGGGATTCTCATGCAAACCTATAAACCATTATGAATCTGTAAAACGTGCTCTTAAACTGGTTTTTTCAAAGAAGACCCCTTTAAAAAGAATGATTATACCAGTTAAAAAAATCTTCCCCTACAACAAAGCAAGATTAACAAAGGCACATGATTTTAAGAAAGACGGGAAATTTTCCCTCCCCTTTAAAAGACAAGTGCCAATAATCTTTCCAGAAATACGAAAAGCCAGTGCCCCCAACCCAAATAGTTTTTCTCAAATCATTACTTTACTCGGGCCTGTCTGTGAACTCCCCCTTACTCTTTAACAACACCAATCTTAACAACTTCAAAATCTTTTTTTTTTTTTTCATCCATTTGATGCATCAAAAAAAAAAAAACCAAAATTTTGATCTGTTGGAAACAAAAAAATATATCCCTCCCTTCTTAAACCAAATAATCCTCTCTCTCTCTCCCCCCCCCTCTCTCCTTCTGGAAAAATTTTGGGGTTTTTTACTTGATATGGCTATTGTGTTTATTAAAAAATTTTTCAAAAAAATTTTTTTTCCACTATACACTTTTAAAACTCTAGGACATTTTAACATGTACAATTTTAAAATCCAGTGATTCTAATGGTGATAGGTTGAAAATTTAAAAGCTATATTCAATACATATGATTTAAAATGCATGTGCTCCTCCTTCACTCTTTCCTCTCGCCCTCTCCTTTTTTTTTTTGCTTATGACTTAATCTCTTTTTTAAATTATACCCTTAATTACCCGAAGCAAAGACCAACAGCACCCTATCCTCCGAAAAAGGGAAAACAGCAGTCAATCGCTTAAAAAAAGGGAAGTCAGCAGGGCTGAAAACTTCCAGCTGAGTTGGCCAACTGGAGGGAAGCCATGATCACGCCCTACAAAATCTGCAACAAGATCTGCAGACGGGAAAAAGGCCAACCCCAGGGACCATCATCATCATACCCTCCCCAAAAAGGGAAATCTAAGAAAAGCCAAATTACCGCACATCACCTCATATGCCACCCAGCAAGGATGCCAGAAAATTGAATAGACTAAGCCACAAGCAAGACCATCATTGCTGGGGAACAAGCTTTTCAGAGGGGGCGCAGCAAAATAGAACAGAATTCAACCTCAAAATTTAAAAAGTGAGCGACCTTTCAACAAAACAAACCTTTACCACTTTTAAAACGTTTTAAAAGGCATTTGACAGGGTGGGGCATCCTTTGGGGCAACCATAAATTTTACAGCTAAAATCAAACCAAATAAAGGCTAAAACAGCTTACACGAAGCCACCTGCATTTTACTCAACAAAAACTTTGGGAGAATTTCGAAAAAAATTGGGAGTAAGCAGGGCTGTCTACCTCACCCACCTTTTTAACATCCCCCTTGAGAAACAGGGCTATGCACTGAACACTTTGGGGAAACAGTCACTTTGGGTTTGGCAGAACGATCACAAACCTCCGCCGAGATACATTGATGGAATACAGGATCAAAAAGGGAGCTTGCCAGCCAACAAAAACCTAAATAAGGCCTCCAAAACATACGCGGAAACAGTGCAGGAAGACCAAACTGTGACAAAATAACAAAAAACCATTAGCACGAACAGGGTTAATGCCCAAACTGGAAACATTAAAAGCTTCAAGTACCTGGGAGCCATTGAAACAGACCGGGGATCCAAGCCAGAATATAGCAGGACTGCACAACATAACAGCTTTAAAAAAATAAACACCATCGGAGAGAAAAAAATATCTCACTTATCTCCAAGATCAACAATCGCTCCCTTTGTCATATCCATTTTTCTGTATCCCGTATCAGGGACCCTGCGCAGATTTGGAGAGAAGGACGGGGTGGGATGAATGCTTTCGGGGAAATGCTCGGGATCTCCCACAAAACCACATAAGCAATGAAAGCGTGCATAACAGAATCCAGCAACCCATTGACCTATAGAACCTTCTAACGATCGTGAAAAAGCGTAAACGTAAATGGTATTGGCAGTCCCAAGATCCAAGGACGCAAAGACAGTTTTGCAAGGGATTTTCCAAGGGGGAAGAAGAAAGGCGACCAAGGGAAAGCTGGGAGGATAACATAGAAAGGACAGCCTAAACTCAAAAAAAACCCTGAAAAGGCAGAACAGGAGGGACTGGAGGGAACGGGGTTGTTGATCCTGAGGGTGCCTCCACGGCGTCAATCACGGCAAGATCCAGTTTTTAATGCTTTTTTCATATTTAATATTTTAGTTCTCTCCCTAAATTGACTGTATTTTAGATTTAGTGAATGTTTTTTTTTTGAACTTTTTTGAGCGTACCAATTATTATACTAATTCCCAAAACAGATGTCCTTCTCTTGACTTACATGATATTCATAAAGATTTTATGTTGACATTGATGCATGGGGTGAGTGTGCGCGCGCCGCCGCGTTGGGTAGTGTGTGTTGTCGTATGTGTGTGTGTGTGTGGTGTGTTTGGGTTTTTTTGGTGGGTGTGTGCGTGTGTGTGTACGTAAAGCAGGGGGGGCAAATTTCTTTTTACAATATTTGTTTCATGTATTTTTAAATTTCTGTGCCTCCCCCTAAAAGCACAAAAAACTTTTTACTTTTTTTTCTGTTTCCAAAAAGAAAAATATTTACGTGGTTTTTGCTCCCTTTTTTTTATAGAGGTTTTTTTCTTTGTTTGGTTCTGTTTGGGGTTTTGTTTGGGGTGTTGTTGCTTTTTGAGGGGGGACTATTCGGGTTTTCCCCCTCCGCTTGTTGTTGTTGCCGCTTTTGTTTTGCTCTTGGTTCTTGCAATTTTTTTTGGTTTTTTCTGTCTTTCTGTTTTGCTTTTTTCTTTTTTGTTCTCCTTTTTTTTTTTTTTTTTTCTTTTTCTCTCTCCCTTCGTGATTTTTTTGGGGGTTTTTTTGTAATTTTTTTTTTCCCTAAGCGTGTAAGTGTATTCTATGGGGGTTTATTTTTTTAAATTATCAATAAAACCTTAAGGGCGGGGGCTGGGTGTAAAAACACATCGGCTTATTCATTATCCTCGAAATAAAAGATTTTTTTCATTCTCTCTCTCCTCTCTCTCCTCTCTCTCTCTCCTTCCCCCTCCTCTCTCCTCTCTCTCTCTCTCTCTCACTCTGGGGTTTACTAAAAACAACAGAAAAAAACTAGACTTCGGCTTAAAAAACAGGATTTGTTTGTTTTTTTTGTGTTTATTTTTCGTGTGTGGGGTTTGTTGTAAGTTTTTACCGTGGGTTTTTGGGGCACACGTGTATGTTTTCCTATCTGTCCCTTTGTCTCTTTTTGTGTTTTTGGGGGCTCTTCCTGTCACTCTCTGTTTCTCCCTCGTCCTTTCTGTTCTCTGTCTCGTTTGTCCTCCTGTCCCCGTCGTCCTCTTCCTGTGCTTCTCTTTACCTCAAACTCAAACCCAAAACAGCCTTTTCCCTTTTTTTTACACATGAGAAAAAAAAAAAAAAAAACCCAAGTGGGGCCACATAACCCCCAATAATCAGTTACAGTATAAAACAGCAACGTATACACTTCCCCTTACCTCACACTATAAACAAGCTCCTACATGACATGATGGTACAGGGAAAAGAACACAAACCCCTCATGTATTTTAAAACCACATGATTAATCCCAACCTTGTCTCTATGCAACCAGGGCAGACACCCGCCTATCCTTGTTCCACATGTTATCCTATAACCGGTAGTATTCCCCCTGTTTGTCCTTGTACACTTTCTACACACACGACACACACGTAAAAGACAACGCACACAAATACACACACATCTATCTACTATCTTTTTCTAACCCCAACTATCTATCATCCCACTATCTTTATCTACATCTATCTATCTAACTTTATCTATCATCTACTATCTATCCCATCTATCTACTTTTCTATTAACTATCTATCAAACTTATCTATCTATCTATTATTTTTAACCGCTTTCCCCCAGCCAAGTTAAGCACTTGAGGGGTTACCACTTGAAAGGTGACCCTTTCACCCCCTTGGCTTCAGTACAGTCCCCCATTCACTGTTCAGTTCACTGGTCCCCTAACCCCAGGGGCAGGGGGGCGCAGTGGACAACGGTGGACCACGGGGCCCCTTTCGCGGGCGGGGCGAGTGCCCGGGGGACACTCAAGCCTCCCCCGTCCAATCACGGTGTCGTCGGCCCACTTTCTCCCCTTTTGTCAGCCCCTCTTCTCTTTCCCCCGGGCTGTTTTCCCTTTCAGGATTCTTTTCAAGTCCTTTTGACGTGTTTGCCCAACCACTGAGTTTCCTCTTTTTTCGCCGTGGGGCAGAGGTCTTCATAGCCCCCACCTTTTGGTGATCATTCTGCGGGCTTCATTTTTGGTGACTGGCCTTGTAGAGATGCCAAGGGGCCTTTTGAGGCATTCATTTTTTACTGCTTGGTCCCCTTTGTAGGTCGCGTTCAGTGTCCATGCCTCACATGCGAAAAGAGAGTAGGTGACTACCTTTAAAACTTTACCTTGGTTCCGAGAGGGGTGTTTCTGTCCCCTCCCAAATGGTCTTCAGTCTTCCCTTGCGCTCTGTTTTTGCCCCTCTTGCTAGGATTTCGGCTTTGATTTCCCCTCACTATGATGGCTCCAAGGGACTTGAAATGTCAACTGCTCCAGTTTTTTCCGCTGGGGTGATCTTGTGGGGGTTGGCGGGCACTGTTTTACAGAGCTTGTTTTTTCGGGGCTGATTTCCATCCCTACGTGAGGGTATTTCGTCCAGTTGCTTCACTAGGGTTGGGCCCGTTTCCTCTTTATTTTCCCCCCCGACCGTCAATGTCATAGGGAAACCGAGGGTTTTGATTTTTCGCCCTCCAATGCTAACGTCCTGTGTGGTCTTCCAAGGCTCATCATATCTTTTGAGGAAAAGTTAAACATGTGGCGACAGCAACATCCCTGCGGACCCAACGAGGTACGAACCATTCCCTACCGTCCCCGAACCCGTTCACCACGTCAAAGGGGACCGCCCCTTTGAGTTTAGGAAGGTAAAGCAGCGGGGAGAGGGGAAAGGGAGCCGCCCCAATATGCTGGCCCCTAAAAGTGAGGTTTGACCCTCGCTCCCCACGATCACAAGGTTATGGACATTTTCTTTTTTTTAGCGCCTGGAAAAAAAGGTGCAGACAAAAGCAAAGAAACAAGCAAAGAAACAAACTGTAACTTGATTGATCAAACTTAAGATAAAAAAAAAACTGTGCTTGATAAAATGCAGACGAAGACAATAATCAACAGACAGACAGAGAACAGCAAGTCAAAACAGGGGTTTTATTCATACAAGCGGGCATCAATGATACTTAGCCAGGCCACATCGTGACAGTGATGAAAAGGAAGGGCCGCATTTCAGTGCTGTTGTCTGTGGAGAGGTGGGGTTGGCACTGTCTTATTACTGACAGGTCGCTTGCTATTGCCAACTGTGCTCTCCAGTGAAAGAGATATAGGGGACATCTCCTGAGGTTGGAGTACAGCTGCCTATATGACATGGTACTTAAAAACAGCTTCACAGGAAGATTTCTCATCTGGTGTGCATTTGCAGCCTTGCAGTGATTTTTGGGTGTGGTGAGTTGGACAAAATGCATGTTCTGGGTGACTCTTGCAGTGTTAAGCTGGGGAACACCCAACAACAACAACAAGGGAATTGAACCCTCCACTTTGCGATTTCCAGACAGGTGTGTTATCTGTAGACAGCCAATCCACCTGTACCTGTAGCAAGATATGTTAACTTACATTGCTTTGCTTCAAAGTGTCTCCCAAATGTGAACAAAATTAATGTCATCCATCCAAAGGAGTCTAAATACATAGGATACAAACAGCTCCACCCCTCCCCTTCCTTTCTTCCTTTCATGTAAAAAACACCCACTGACCAGATAGCAGTCTTGTATGCTGTGAACATGTTGTATAGTAGTGGTATGTGTGGCACCATTTTCTGATACTGTTCACTACTTGCATGCTAACTACTAGTTTTATATTATATTAGTTTCAGATACCCTGTGCTGTTGTTGCTGTTTCTGATCATGACCTCAGAAAGAAGAAATACAGGTCTGGACCTTTGCCGCCCATTCCCTATGTGACTCAAATTACCTTGGAGATTGTTAAGCGTGCCTGCTGTCTTATATATAAGTTATGGCTGTTAGTCACTGTCAGACAGTGGGTACACAGTGGAAGACAAGGTAAGTTGTAGAACAGCTGTTAAAACCTCGCTGTGCACATAACATAATCCTTGCTTCCTTTGTGCAGGATTTGTTTTCTCCATTGACGGAGAGAGAGGGTTGTTGTGTGGACACTTTGTCATGGATGAAGATAGGTAACACTTGTGTGACATTTTCCAATGTAACAATCTTTTGAATTAATGAAGGAAGTTTGTTTCTTGAGAGTAAGATTTTGTATAATTTATTTATATTCTATTCTGTTATTTCAAGGATAATGGAATAAGCACTCATGTGCTTTTTTACATCTAGTCCCCGTGTGTATGCAGTTTTGTAAATTTGGTCATTTATCAGATGTTTTGGGTATCCAATTCTCTAGTAAAATACATCTTAATTATAATGATAATTACAATAATAATGAGGATAACAAAATAAAAAAGAATAATCATGATAATGATAATAATAAACATAAAACGACAATGATAATAATAGTGATAACAATTATAACAGTACAAGTGTTGATGATAAAGGTGATGATGATGATGATCAAGGTGTTGATGATGATGAAGAACATGCTCATAGTGATAATGATAGATAATAACAAAGGTAAAGATAATGATGATAAAATCTCAACTATCTCCATCACCACTCTCATTGGCGGGAGCTACATGCAATGCCACCAGGGTTCACCATCTTTCTCTGTCTCTGCTGAGTTCTACCATCTCCTGTAGCCCTCCTCCCAGACCACTGATCTCAGTGATGTTGGCAATGTAGGATGTTGGTCGTCTGCCTCTTTTCCTTCCGCCCTCAACTTTACCTTGGAGAACTGTCATCAGATGTGTCTGTTTACATGATCAACGTATCTCAGTCTGCACTAATCAATGTCAGCCAGCATTTGTCTTTGCACAGAGAGTTCATCAAGAATATTTTCATTTGTTCTCCTGTCTGGCCATTGAACTCTTAGAAGTCACCTGTAGAGCCCCATTTTGGCTGCGTTTATTTTGTCCTTTTCCATTTTTGGAAGTGTCTAGGTGTCTACCCATACAGCAGTACAGGCCACATGAGTGTTTTAAGATATTTGGGTATTCCTCTGTTTTCTGATGAAATTGTGTGGCTGGAAAGGAGTTTCACAGCTATAAGAGAAATCTCCATTCTTCTGAAACAGTGTTAGTAAGGGGTATGAACGTTTCAGTGTTTTCATATGTGCTTTGATGTGTCTTTGCAAGATGTAGCGCTATATAAGTTCCATTTATCATTTATTATTATATCATCATCATCATTATTATTATTATTATTATTATTATTATTATTATTATTATTATTATTATATTATTATTATTATATCATTATTAATTATCTTTATTATTATTTATTATCATTATTATTATTATTATATTATTATTATTATATATAATAAATTTTTATATATTATTATTATTATATTATTATTATTATTACTACTATCTAATATCACTTTGAGTGAACAGAAGTAAAATAAAAGCAACAACAACTGTTGTTCCAAATATTTTTTAGCTGAATCATCTTGTTCTTGGCCATACTGATTCTAGCCTTGTCATCTTGTAGTCAGGAGCCATTGTTCTCTTTTAAATATTTGAAATTTTGAATGTAATTCAGATTTGCTCCATTCATGTTGATATTCTGGGGTGTGGCTGCACCACTAATGCACATAACTTTCGTTTTTTTCTATGTACCTGTGGTTAGTGATGCTTCTGCTTCATATTTTAATGCCAGTTGTCAGATATGTTTTCCTTTCTTGTGATCATGTCTGTAAATATGCTTAAAAGATGTGGGGATAGTATGCATCCCTGACAGACTCCTTTTAATTTTAAAGAACTCAAAGTGCCTGCCATTCCATCGTTTGATTGCCTTCTGATTAGAATACAAATTTGCTATGAGCAAAGTCATACGATTTGGAAAGCCCATTTTTAATATTGTAATAAAACGACAGCGATGTTTGAATCTATCAAAAGCCTTACTATGGTCTATGAAAGTTATGAATTCCTCATCTTCAGAGTTTTTTATTGACTCCGACAGTATTTGAAGCACAAAAAGCATGTCTTTTGTTCCTCTTCCATGTCTATATCCTGCCTAACAATAAGATGTCTTGATTTTTTCGGTATTCTTTTTTCCTTCTGTAATTGGGGACGGGATAGCTCAGTGGTCGGAGCACTCGCTTTCCCCCAGCCAAGTTAAGCAGCGTCGAGCGTGGTTACCACTTGGATGGGCGCCTTGGCTTCAGTACAGTTCCCCCAGTTCACCCAGCTGTAAATGGGTACCTGCCCTCTTTAGGGTCAAGGAAGGTAAAGCAGCGAGGGAGAGGAGATGGGCGCCGCTCTCAATATGCTGGCCCTAGAGAAGAGAGGTCTCTGACGCCTCGCTCCCCTACGACCTTATAGGTTATGGGACTCCTTTACCTTTTTTTTAACTAATTGCCTCAGTCTCCAGTATCTCTGTTGTTGTGGAGCATGACGAACTCTTGTTGCTTCTGCTCACTGCGCCATTAGCAGGCCTCCCAAACTGTCTTGCATAGATAATGTAAACATGTAAAACTGTAAAGATCTGAGTTCTTCAAAAGCTCACTTAATTTGTTGTCCATTACAGAGATTTGCCTTTTTTAGTTGTTTGATACCATCATGCATTGGTCATCTCCACATACCTGTAAACATGCGAATCCTGGAAATTGAATGCAGATCTACAAAGAAGGAGCCAGGCTTTGGAGATGAGATGCCGCAAAAGACTCCTTGGCATTTCATACACGAAGAAGCCCGACAAACCATCACCTAACAAGAAAAACAGTATGAAGACCTAATGACCACAGTCAAGAAAAGGAAGCTCAGATTGTATGGACATGTGACAAGATCAGATGGCTCTCCAAGACCATACTGCAAGGAACAGTGCAGGGGAAGAGAGGGTGAGGCAGGCCAAAGAAGAAATGGGCAGACAACATCACTGAATGGACCGGGAAGAGCTTCTCCACAACCCAGGCACTTGCATACAACCGCCGCAAATGGCGCCAACTGGCACAATGCTCATCACTGCAGAGCCCCTACGACCTTGGAGGGGGTTATGGGAGCAGATGAGATGAGATCAGTAATTTTTCCCGCTAGCAACAAAGGTTGCAGCTCTTGTGGATCTACATCACGTGTCAATTCACCAGTAGTTCTGTTGTTGGTATCAAACAGTCCTCTTCCAAATTTATGACACCTGTATAATATTGCTGTCATTTCGGTGAGAATTTTCCCCACCTTTGTCACTCAAGTTTTGATTTTGAAATGACAGGTTATTCCCTTTTACTTTAACTTTTTGTCTTTCTATGAGCATGAACAACTAGTGTTTTTGAGAATTCATTTTCTAGCCATGATTTTTTGTCTCTTCGTACGTACATCCAGTCATTTGAAACAAAATGCCATAGAAATCTGCTGGGCATATCCTGGAGAGAACGAAAGACCAATGAATTTGGCAAGAGTCAAATAACACGGCTGGCAGGTCCACAGGAACCCCTTCTCACCATCGTCAAGAAGAAAAAGCTGACATGGTTCGGCCACGTCACCCACCACAACACTCTGCCAAACACAGTACTGCAGGGAACACTCGAAGGTGGCAGAAAGAGTGGAAGACAGAACAAGTCATGGATGGACAACATCAGAGAATGGACCAGGATGAATGACTCGGCACTACTGCGCAGAGCCGAGGACCGAGATGGATGGAGGAGGCTTCCCACGGCATCGTCTTTCGTGTCTCCTCCACGACCGCCAACGTCACGGGTCTGATGATGATGATGATGATGATGAGATCAGATGATGATTGACGTGATGCGTACATTAGTAAATGAAACTAGCTCTGTATCGTTGTGGTTATACATCCACTTCCAAGCATGAGACATCCAGAAGTTCTGCTGCTGTGGTTTTCCTATTCCTCCCAGGCTGCCTCATGTTGCCCCGGACTGACAGTGAGCTGCTGTCTTACATCCTGATTTTCTGCCTCTTGCTGCCACCACTCATGACTGCTCTTCAGGGATCCCTTTGGCCAGGCCATACTGCACACATCACTGACTAGTTCTTTCTTTGCCAGTCCATACTGCACACAATCATGACTAGTTCTTTCTTTGGCCAGGCCATACTGCACACATCACTGACTAGTTCTTTCTTTGTCCAGTCCATACTGCACACATCACTGACTAGTTCTTTCTTTGGCCAGGCCATACTGCACACATCACTGACTAGTTCATTCTTTGGCCAGGCCATACTGCACACGTCACTGACTAGTTCCTTCTTTGGCCAGGCCATACTGCACACATCACTGACTAGTTCTTTCTTTGTCCAGTCCATACTGCACACATCACTGACTAGTTCTTTCTTTGGCCAGTCCATACTGCACACATCACTGACTAGTTCCTTCTTTGGCCAGTCCATACTGCACACATCACTGACTAGTTCCTTCTTTGGCCAGTCCATACTGCACACATCACTGACTAGTTCCTTCTTTGGCCAGGCCATACTGCACACATCACTGACTAGTTCTTTCTTTGGTCAGGCCATACTGCACACATCACTGACTAGTTCTTTCTTTGGCCAGTCCATACTGCACACATCACTGACTAGTTCTTTCTTTGGCCAGGCCATACTGCACACATCACTGACTAGTTCTTCTTTCTTTGGCCAGGCCATACTGCACACATCACTGACTAGTTCTTTCTTTTGCCAGGCCATACTGCACACATCACTGACTAGTTCTTTCTTTGTCCAGGCCATACTGCACACATCACTGACTAGTTCTTTCTTTGGCCAGGCCATACTGCACACATCACTGACTAGTTCTTTCTTTGGCCAGGCCATACTGCACACATCACTGACTAGTTCTTTCTTTGTCCAGGCCATACTGCACACATCACTGACTAGTTCATTCTTTGGCCAGGCCATACTGCACACATCACTGACTAGTTCTTTCTTTGGCCAGTCCATACTGCACACATCACTGACTAGTTCTTTCTTTGGCCAGGCCATACTGCACACACCACTGACTAGTTCTTTCTTTGGCCAGGCCATACTGCACACATCACTGACTAGTTCTTTCTTTGGCCAGTCCATACTGCACACATCACTGACTAGTTCTTTCTTTGGCCAGTCCATACTGCACACATCACTGACTAGTTCTTTCTTTGGCCAGGCCATACTGCACACATCACTGACTAGTTCTTTCTTTGGCCAGGCCATACTGCACACATCACTGACTAGTTCTTTCTTTGGCCAGGCCATACTGCACACATCACTGACTAGTTCTTTCTTTGGCCAGGCCATACTGCACACATCACTGACTAGTTCTTTCTTTGGCCAGTCCATACTGCACACATCACTGACTAGTTCTTTCTTTGGCCAGACCATACTGCACATTATATATGTGTACATAATAAAGTTGATGATAGTGGAGATAATGATTATTATGCATATGATGATGTTTATGATGGTGATGATGATGATGATGATGATGATGATGATGATGATGATGATGATGATGATAAAAGTTATGATAATGGCATGTGTGTTTGTGGCTCTGCGCGTGTGTTTGTGTGTGTATGTGTCTTATTCAGTTACCCAACCACATTGGTCTCCATTTTATTTTCGTTTACACAGACAACCTTGAGGACAAAGCCTCCGAGCGACACGTGCGAAGTGTGTTTGGGCAGTATGAGGGGAAAGAGGCTGACACTGAAGGTAGGTTGCACCTGATGGAGATGCCAGGTACTGTCAGGTGGCTTCACCTGTGCCCTACTTTCACAGCCTGACAGACCCTGTTTTCTCATGACAACAGAACTCAGTGCTTTGTCTGTTACAATCATTTGATAATGGGTGCGTTTCTCAAACGTACCTTAACAATAATTCATATTTGTACGTCTTGATGCGTTTTGTTCATTCGTTAGGGAACTATAGGAAATATAATGAGTGAATTCTAAATGTTGGTTTCGATGAGCAAATGAATACGATATTTGTTTTTAAAGGAATAACTCATTTCAGTGTAATTCAAAAACTTTATTATCACAGAGACAGAGAAATTCGCATGGGCTACAAGCCATACACAAAAACAGTAAATATTTAAATATATTACGTAAATTTACCACAACACAGCATTTGAACATCAGCATACACTCATCACAAAATAAAAAGAGCCCACAAAACAACAATAATTTGGCAGTGATAAACTCAGCCAAGTAAAATCATAAACACTCGTGTGTGCACCATGCTTCCACACACTCGCACACAGCTTGTGCCTGCGTTTAAGTCAAGACAGTTCTGTTTGCACCAGGAGGAAATTTCCTCAACTCATTTAAAATACATAACATGGGAGTTTATTTTCCAGAGCATGCTCATCAGAATATTATCATATGATCAGAGCCACTGCAATCATTAGTGTCACGGGTAAAAAGGATGGGGAACAGAACAGTGCCTTGAGAAGAACCAGTGGAAGTTGATCTTTCAGTAGATATTGCTTTTTGAAATAGGACAGATTGTGTTCGATCCGTCAGAAAGCTCATTATCCAGAGAATGAGTCGAGGAAAGACGTTTATTGAGAGTAGTTTGAGTGCTAGAGGATGGAGCTGAAATTGTTTTCAAGGCGGATGGGAAGTCGAAGAAAAGTATAAGAACAAAAGAGTCAGATTTTTCTTAGTGGGAGAAGGCATTGTGCAGCAGATATTAAAAATGTAAAAAATAAATGGGGAAAATAATGGCATGTCCTTCCCAGTTTCTCTTATGGGCCCTACAGCTTGGTTTGCAGGGTTATCTCTGTCAGCCACATGTTATTCCTCAGGTCGCTGCTGAATAGCTGTGTCTTTGAAGGATGTGCTCGCCAGTCTGGTTTTCTTTACCACAGGCACACAGGCTAGAAGGAACGAGTTTCAGCTTTGTGGATATGTGGTGATTCAACCTGTTGTACCCAATGCTGGGTTTTAAAAATGGTGACCTGTTTTATTTTCTTGTGCTATGGTGATAGCTGTCTCTCTCTGCTTCAGGTCGGGCTATTGATTTGATAATGTTGTTTTCTTTTCATAGAAAGAGAGGCAGCTTTTGCACTGTTTTTGTTTCAAACATGTATTATTTCTGTGTCTTGTCACAGCCCAAAAGCGAGTAGTCAGAGGTGCCAAACTGCAGCCAGGTGTTGCTGGGACTGTGCTGCAAGCAGGGTCAAAGGCCAGGTACTGAGAGCAATGGACTGCTGCAGGCTGTGAGGACTGGGGGTGTGGTGGGGATGATGCCTGCCTGCACTGAGCACTCCTCGTCTGTGTGTCTGTGCTGTGGAACTTCTCTACACAGCCTGGCTTTCTGTTGTGTTCTAGTTTGATTGTATGTTGCTGATCACCGTTGACTCTTTGTTTAGCTGTTTGCTAGGTTTATTCTTACCATAGGGAGAGAACACCTGCATTCTGCCACCTTCATCCATAATAAAAGTCTTAACAACAGTTATTGTTGTCTTATGATGTGTTTGCAAGTGTCCTTGTTTCTGTGCTTGTTTGACCAAGTTGACCTACTTTATTTGGTTTCAGCTTTGGTGAGAGAACCTGGTTTGTCTATTGCACTGACTAACAGTGTTTTGTTTAGGACAAATCTTTTGCTTATGTTTCTCTCTATGGGTTTCTTTACAGAGCTTTTTGAGGTTTTTTTCATTGTCATTTTCAGGGAGACTTTGTTTTCGTTCTTAGTTTAGAGCTCCGAAGTCAACTAATGTCACAACCGCTGTTGCCTACCATTAAGCTAGTGGCTTTCTGCCTCGTTTGTGATACAAAAAATAAGATTACTTACATCTCTGCTTTGTGCTTTAAAAAATTGATGATGATTAGTATTTGAATAGAAATATAAAGAAAATACAGAGAAATTATCACAGGAAGATTATTTTGCAAGTGTGAAGAAAAGCATTGAGCTGACCCTGTATATATTTACATATAAGACTGGAGTATAAAATCAATACCCTCTGTTTCAAATGTCTCCACAAATCTGCACCCTCTTATCTCTGTAACTGTCTTTATCTGTACAATCCATCCCGTTCCCTTCGTTCAGCCGCAGATACTTTGTGCTTTCGAACACCCAGATTCAAACAAACCACTGTTGGCCGTCGCTCCTTCTCTTTTTCTGGTCCATCCACCTGGAATGACCTCCCTCTTTCACTTCGCCAAAAGCCTTCACTTGATACCTTCAAATCCAGCCTAAAAACACACTTATTTCCTACCTGAGACTTTCCCCCCAAATATCTGTCCCTAATTTTCAACAGCATCTTTCACCTTCTAAGTGTTGTTCCGAGAGAGAGAGAGAGAGAAAGAGAGAGAGAGAGAGTGTGTGTGTGTGTGTGTGTGGTGTGTGTGTTGTGTGTGTGTGTGTGCGCGTGTGTGTGCGTGCATGCGTGCATACGTGCGCGCGCATGGTTTTGAAATCTGTTGTTTATTATGTTTAAGGAGAGTTGCATGCCTGTAAATGATTGAGTTTAAGCGCTTCGATTTGTTTTTTTTTGTTTTTTACAAGATTCAGCGCTATATAAATTCCATATATATATATATATATAAATTATATATATATATATATATATATATATATATATAAATATATATATATATATATCAAACTTACCTCATTTTTTGATTTGTGTATATTTACCTCACGGTAAACTTACCTCATAGAAAGATATATAGATAGATATCTCACATTAAACTTACATCATATATAGATCTCTGCATACCTCATACATATACATGTTCACCTCATAATTATTGAATTGGCCTCGAATATAGATCTATATATACGTACATCATACATATACATGTTTACCTCACATTAAACTTATCTCATATATAGATTTATATTTGTCTCTTATATATGCATCTTTACCTCATATTTAATTCACACACACACACACACACACACACACACACACACACACAACAACACACTTTAAATTCTTAAAACATTTTTATTTAAATGTGTGTGTGGATGTGAGCGCGCACGCGCTCAGGTGTGCATGAGTATGTGTGTGCGTGTGTATGTATATGTGGTAATTTGTATTCTCAATGTATTTCCTTATCGATATTTTCCTCTTTTTTTTTTACTGGTTTAATTTAATGGTAAATGATGCAATAATGTAGTGTCTTAGTATAATCATTACGAAATTTGTTCTTAGATAGATGGCTTGATGAAAAAAAGCAAATGCATTGCTTATTCAATGTACCATCTGGAAATAAAACTTTGACTTGACTTGACTTGACTTGACACACAACACACACACATACACACACACACCACACACCCCACACACACACACACACACACACACACACACACACACACACACACATTTCTCTCTCTGTCTCTCTCTCTCGATTTTTGTTTCATGTTTAATCTTGATATTATGAATGGATTTTGTAATGAAGACAGGGAGGGAGAATATACTTTTGTGTCACCGTATGGTTGTAGTGTTATAGATTATTTTCTTGTTCCAAGTAGTTTTTCACAGAACTGTGATATGGTTGTAAGTGGTTGTCTTGTTTCCTGGCATTTACCAGTGGAAATGACATGGCAAAATGGACGCTCTAAACCCACAGAAAGCTGTGACTCTAGCACTGAAGAAAGAGTAGTGTGGTCAGAAGAAAACATACAAGAGTTTTAGAATGAACAGAACTCATAACTGTGGATGTTAATGAAAGTGTTTGTACCTTTGTTCAAGCAATGTATAGTGCAGCTGCATGTATGGTTAGTTAGAGTAGTTGGCAAGAGAAGAAACATGTTGATGTGTGGTTTGACTATGAATGTGAACAAAAGAAAAAAAGCTGTGAAAAGACTGTCGAAACATTTTCAAAGAACTAAACAGAAAATAGGAAGACAATTCTGAAAGACCTTTATGTGAGAGAACGATCTGAATATGTAACATTAAAAAGTCAAAAGAAACATAAATCGAAGAAACAAAATCCAAAAGCTTGAGGATTCTATAAATGACTCAAGACTGTTTGGGTCAGTGATCAGGACAGTAAATAGAAGAACCACTATATACTATGAAATAACTCTAAATCAGTGGTTTGATCATTTCCATGCTGTCTTTCAAAGCTCTGGCGTAACGGCAGACAGTGAGCCTAATTCGGACTTAGAACCAACTCAAAGTGAGGAGTCGTTATTCGATGAACCCATTGATAAAAGGGAAGTAACTGACAGCATTAAAAGACTTAGAAATCGCAAAAGTGCTGGTCCCGACAAAATTATAGGTGAAATGTTAAAACATTCTAACGAAATAATGGCTATTTTCTTTAGTCGTTCTGTTTAATCATTTGTTTCAAAGTGGTACTTTCCCCTTAAACTGGGCCAAATCTGTAACCATTCCTGTACACAAAAGGGAGATGTTAATAACCCAGATAATTCTCGAGGGATCCAAGCCAGAAGTAGTATGCAGGACTGCACAGACAATAACAGCACTGTCAAAACTAAACACCATCTGGAGAGATAAAAATATCTCACTTATCTCCAAGATCAGACTAATGCGCTCCCTTGTCATATCCATATTTCTGTATGCCTGTGAATCATGGACCCTGACTGCAGATTTGGAGAGAAGAGTACAGGCGGTGGAGATGAGATGCTTTCGGAGACTCCTTGGCATCTCCTACGAAGACCACATAAGCAACGAAAGCGTGCATAACAGAATCCAGCAAACCATTGGACCCTATGAGAACCTTCTAACGATCGTGAAAAAGCGTAAACTTAAATGGTATGGGCATGTCACAAGATCCAAAGGACTTACAAAGACAGTTTTGCAAGGCACTGTCCAAGGAGGAAGAAGAAGAGGCAAACCAAGGAAGAGCTGGGAGGATAACATCAGCGAATGGACAGGCCTAGAACTCAACAACATCCTGAGAAAGGCAGAACAGAGAGAGGAATGGATGGAACTGGTTGTTGAGTCTTTGAGGGTGCCCTCACGGTCGTCAGACTACGGGACAGATAGATAGATAGAATTCTCGAGGCATTGCACTAACAAGTATTATAGGTAAAGTTTATACACATGTACTGAATAGACGGCTTACAAAATGGACAGAGAAGGAAGAAAAGATCATAGAAGAACAAGCAGGATTTCGATCGTCTAATAGTACAATAGATCACATTTTTACATTATATGCCTTAGTCCAAAAATATCTTCATAAAAATACAAAACTCTCTCCGCCAAAAGCCTTCTTATGACACTTTTAAATCCAGTCTCAAGACATATTTATTTCAAACCTAAGATTTTTCTCTCCTGCCTCATCTCATAGTTTTTCCCTGCCTTCAACAGCCAAGATTCTGCCTATCACAAATCTCTGACAACAATAACCCCTCTAAACACTACAATGATGTTCTCAGCCAACTGCTTGATGAGCATGCACCTCCCACTGACCATCTCCTGCCTGATAGGCCATGTGCGCCATGGTACACCCATGACATCCTGGTCGCAAAGCGCAAACGCAGGCAACTAGAGCGGCAGTGGCGAAAATCAAAAACGGAAATTAATAAGCAGCTCTTTCGAAAACAAGTAAACAAAGTCAAATCTTTAATTCTTTCAGAAAAAACAAAGTATTACTCTTCTCAAGTTCTTGATGCCACGTCTATGAAACCTCTCTTTTCCCTCACATCTACTCTTCTTGGATCTGTGAAGGCAAGCCCTCTGCCTTCCATCCACAACCATTCTGAACTTCCATCTATATTTTCAGCATTCTTTTCTGAGAAAGTCTATAACATTCGCTCCAAACTGGATCAGACTCCTTTCCAGCCTACACTTCCCGATCCCCAATTCTCTGGCACTCCTCTCCTTTTCTTTCATCCAACAAGTGAGAAAGAAATCATGACAATTCTGAAAGAAATGACTATAAAACAGTGATCTTGATCCATACTGTCCTTAAGTGCCTACCAAATCTACCCATCACAAAATGTAACTCTCTCTTTTCGAACCATCAGCTCCAAACTGCAACCACAACCATACCTCGACTAACACGAAAATAGCCTTACCAATCTCTATTTCAGGAATGTTCCACACATCTCAACAACTCTTGTCTATCATCCTCTATCTCAAACAAGCATGACACACCTACACATTCTGAAGAATTATAGACCTGTTTCCAATCTACCTTTTGTTTCTAAAGTCCATGAAAAAGTAGTTCTCAAACAGCTCAACAACCACCTTCTCTCCAACAATCTTCTTCCTGAGTTTCAGTCTGCCTATCGCGTCAACCACAGCACTGAAACAACCCTAGTACACACTTTAAACACGCTTCTACTCGCTTCTGACTCAGGGAAAATCTCCCTTTCTCACTCTACTCGACTTATCAGCAGCCTTCGATTCTATAGACCACTCATATCTTCTCTCCCGTCTTCAAAAAAACGTTCGGTGTTACTGGCATAGCCCTCACCTGGTTTAATTCATACCTAACTGACTGATTCCAGACAGTTGCAGTAAGCAAGATTCAATCAATACCTGCCAAACTGGAATGTGGAGTCCCACAGGGATCAGTTCTAGGCTCTGTTCTTTTCACTCTTTACACTGCCCCACTGTCACATATAATAAACCGTCATCAAATCAACCATCATTTTTACGCAGATGACTCTCAGATTCAAAGCAGTGCTACTCCTGAAAATAAGCCTTCTCTCCTGACAAATATGGCCCGCTGCTTTGAAGATATTCAAAACTGGATGACACAGAACAAATTACAGCTAAATGCAGATAAAACCGAAGCCATGCTCGTAGGGACCAAACACAAACTCTCTTCTATTACAATAGCTTCAATAGAACTTGGCAATACATCAGTCCCTCTATCCACTGCTATGAAGTATCTAGGTGTTGTTATCGACAGCACACTCTCTATAAAAAATTCATCACTCAGACCTGTCAGTCATGCTACTATCAATTACGGCGTATTAGTGCAATTCAAAAGTACCTGTCCACTGATGCAACAGCCAAACTTGTCACTTCTCTCATTCTTTCACGTCTGGACTATTGTAATTCTCTTTTGTCTGGTCTGCCAGGATCATCTATCCACTCCCTTCAACGTATACAAAACTCCGCAGCTCGACTAGTTCTCAGAAAGAAAAAATCTGAGCACATTACCCCTCTCTTGCGATCTCTCCACTGGCTGCCTGTGCCACAGAGAGTAAATTATAAGATCAGTACCCTCTGTTACAAATGTCTCCACAAAACTGCACCCTCCTACCTCTGTGAATGTCTTAACCTGTACACTCCTTCACGTTCCCTCCGCTCTACTGCAGATACCTTGTGCCTACGAATACCTAGATTCAACCAATCCACTGCTGGCCGCCGCTCTTTCTCTATTTCGGGTCCATCGACCTGGAATGAGCTCCCTCTCTCTCTTCGCCAGAAACCTAGTTATGACACTTTTAAATCCAGCCTCAAGACATATTTATTTCAAACCTAAGATTTCCCCCCTCCTGTTTCATATCAGAGCTATCCCACCCTCACTAACCCATGTCCTATCACCCTGCTAAAGTATAGGACCTAAGTGAGTGTGTGTGTGCTTTTGTAACACATTTGACTATTGTCTGCAGCGCACTATGTTTGTAAATATCTGTTTGTTTAAACTATTGATCATTTATCATCGATTGCATGACTATGTAAGATTAGGTTGAATGCATGCGCTTTGATTTGTCTTTTCAAGATATAGGGCTATATAAGTTCCATGTATTATTATTATTATTATTATTATTATTATTATTATTATTATTATTATTAAGATTCTATTGCCCTGCCAGGGTGTGTGACCTCTGTGTGTGTGTGTGTGTGTGTATGTTGTTGTGTGTGTGCGTGCGTGTGTGCACATTTGGACTTCATGGAACTATTACTTGTCACTGGTTGTATGACTGTGTAAGAATGAGTTGAGTGCAAGCGCTTTGATTTGTCTCTGCAAGATATAGCGCTATATAAATTCCATTTATTGTTATTATTATTATTATTATTATTATTATTATTATATTAATTATTATTATTATTATTATTATTATATGTTGCTTTGTCGACATTCGCAAAGCATTTGACTCAATTGATAGAAATGTCATGTGGAATATATTACGCTGTAATGGAGTAAATTCCAAAATGTATAAGGCCCTGAAAGGTGTGTACGAGTCTGTGATAGCATGTGTGCGTGACAACATGTTTTTGAATGTCCCAGGGGAGTTAAACAAGGGTGTCTTCTTAGTCCCCTGCTGTTCTCGTTCTTTATTAATGAGTTAGCTATAGAATTAACAACCAAAAAAGGAAAACATGGCATACAATTAATCCCAGGAGGTGCAGAAGTCTTCCTGTTACTATACTCTATCCCCACAAGCAGTCAAAGACGACAACCTGGCATGCGCCAAACGGCAAGATCCATAACCAAATAGATTTTATCTTAACACCACGGCGCTTCAAATCCAGCATCAACACAGCCAGAACAAGAACCTACCCTGGAGCTGACATAGGCAGCGACCACGACCTTGTGCTGCTGGTATTCAAAATGAAGCTGAAGAAAAATAAACAGCCTGCAAATCCACGTATCAAATTTGACGTGGACAAACTGAAAGATCCAGATGTCGAGGAGATCTTCCAAGCTAAGCTTGGCGGACGTTTTGCGGCATTAACCCTCCTGGACAATGACATCAATGACCTCACCAACAACTTGAATGAGGCAGTCCGAGAAACAGCAGAGGAGGTACTCGGTCGTCAGAGGAATAAACACCAGCCATGTACTACCAATGACATCTTGGACCTCTGCGATACAAGAAGAGCACTGAAACCAACCAGGTCTTCCAACCCCAAAGAATACCGGGAGGCCAACAATCTTGTGAAGAAGTCAATGTTAAAGGCCAGAGAGAAGTGGATCAGTGATCAATGTGATGAGATCGAAAAAAGCATGAAAGTGGGCAACAGTAAAAAGGCATACGACACCCTGAAGAAACTCACAAAACCACTTCAAACCAAATCATCAGTCATTGAAGACAGCTCCGGAAACCTCCTCACAGAAAGCTCAGCTGCATTGAACAGGTGGTTTGAGTATTGTCAAGAACTATACAACTACCCAATCCAACCTGACAAGAGCATAATAGAAGAGGAAGCAGCAACATCAAGAGTACCCTCGCCATTACCTATACTGAGGGAAGAAGTGGAAGAAGCCATCCGCAGTTTACCAGTAGGAAAGTCCCCAGGAGCAGACAACATACCAGCAGAGCTGCTCAAGCATGGTGGCGAAACAGTTATCACACATATTACAGCTATCTGTCAGAAGATTTGGGAGACAAAACAATGGCCAACAGAATGGACACAATCACTCATCATACCTCTGCCCAAGAAGGGGAATTTACGCCAATGCCAAACTATAGAACAATCAGCCTCATCAGCCACGCCAGCAAGATCATGTCAAAGTTATTTTGAATCAACTCAAGAAGGAGGAAGAAGAACACCTTGCAGAGGAACAAGCTGGGTTCAGGGCAGGCAGGAGCACAATCGAACAGATTTTAACTGCCACATCCTGATGGAAAAACATCTTCAACATCAGAGAGACCTGCTCCACAACTTCATCGACTTCAAGAAGGCTTTCGACAGAGTATGGCACGAAGGCCTGTGGCAGGTCCTCGGCATGTTTGGCATTGAAGAAGGACTAGAGCAAACCATTCAAGCACTATACAACACCACAAGCAGTACAGTCCTTCTGAACAATCAGGTCGGAGACTACTTCAAAACCACAGTTGGGATCCGACAAGGATGCCTGTTATCTCCAGTCCTGTTTAATCTGTTCTTGGAAAACATTATGAGAGAGACCCTCCATGACTTCCACTCTACCATCTCCATTGGCGGCAGACCCCTCAACAACTTGCGGTTTGCGATGACATTGACATCATGGGCGGAAATAACACAGAGCTGCAAGACCTTACGACCAGGCTTGAGAACAGAGCTGGAGCATTATGGATGGAGGTGAGCTCAGAGAAAAGTAAAGTACTTGTGAACAGTACGAGCAACGCCACTGCTAAAATTTACATGAACGGCCAGCAACTGGAGGAGGTAGACGCTTTTAAATACCTTGGCGCTACACTTACAAAGGACGGGCGATCGACGACAGAAATCAAAGTTAGACTAGCCATGGCAACATCTTCCATGACAAAACTCACCACCATATGGAAAAGTAAAGAGATCAGTTTCCCAATCAAACTAAAGCTCTACAAAGCCCTAATTCAGACTATCCTGCTGTACGGAAGTGAAACCTGGACACTGACTGCTGAAACATCAAAGCGAATCCAGTCATTTGAAACAAAATGCCATAGAAAACTGCTGGGCATATCCTGGAGAGAACGAAAGACCAATGAATTTGGCAAGAGCTCAATAACACTGCTGGCAGGTCCACAGGAACCCCTTCTCATCATCGTTAAGAAGAAAAAGCTGACATGAATCGGCCACGTCACCCACCACAACACTCTGCCAAAAATAGTACTGCAGGGAACACTCGAAGGTGGCAGAAAGAGGGGAAGACAGAACAAGTCATGAATGGACAACATCAGAGACCGGACCAGGATGAATGACTCGGCACTACTGCGCAGAGCCGATTACCGAGATGGATGGAGGAGGCTTACCACGGCATCGTCTTTGTGTCTCCTCCACGACCGCCAAGGTCACGGGATGGATGATGATGATGATACCTCTTGAGAAAGAGAGAGAGAGAGAGAGAGAGAGAGAGAGAGAGGAGAGAGAGAGAGAGATGAGAGAGAGGGAGAGGAGAGAGAGAGAGAGAGAGAGAGAGAGTGTGTGTGTGTGTATTTCAGGGATGATACTAAATAATATTATATAATTCTCAGATGTACAGGATCACCATCAACACTTATTTTGATTATACTCATACAAATTATATGTCATGATAATGAGATAACTCAATACCCATACACTCACACAATAGAAACAATAAAAACAAGGAAGAAAGAAAGAAGAAAAAAAAGCCAAATATATGTCAGAGAGAGAGAGAGAGAGAGAGAGAGAGAGTAGAGAGAGAGAGAGAGAGAGAGAGAGAGGAGAGAGAGAGAGAGAGAGAGAGATAGTGTATGTTTCAGGAATAATACTAAATATATAATTCTCAAACCAGTACACGATTATCGTCAACACTTATTTTGATTATACTGATACAAATTATGTCATGATAATTAAATAAACTCAAATCAATAAGGTCAAAGAGAGAGAGAGAGAGTGTGTGTTACACGATAAAACTAAATATATAATTCCAAGACAGTACAGGATCACCACCAATATTCTTTTGAATATATTTGTACAAATTGAACGCCATGATAATAAAATAAGCCCAATACCCATACAGTCATACCATTAAGAGAAAAAAACAATCACTAGAGTAATAAAATGAACATCTGCACATTGTAAGTAAGAGAGAGAGAGAGAGAGAGAGAGAAAGAGGGGGGGGGGGGGGGGAGAAATGAGAGAGATAGGGAGAGAGAGAGGGGTGAGTGTGTGTGTGTTTGTGTGTGTGTATAGTGTGTTAAAGATAATTCTTTTTGTTTGTAAACAAAACAAAACAAAACAAAAACCACAAAGACAAAATACTGAATATAATTCTCAAAACAGCACACCATCACCATCAACACTCTTTGATTATACTCATACAGATTAGCATATATCATTATTATGATAGATATATTTCTTATAGCTATAGTGTAATTAAAAAAAACAGTTTTTACTTTGGTAAAGCTCACTTACACAACAACAATAAAAATATAAAAAGGAGAGAGACAAATTGACAAATTTACAAAGTCTTTTATTTCGAGGATAATGAATAAGCACTTATGTGCTTTTTATATCCATTCCCCGCCCAAAGGGATACATCTTAATAATAACCCAACACTTATACACTCTCACAGTAGAAACAAGAGTAATAACCCTTTTCAAAACAGCCCCCATCAACAAAAAACCAAAAACAAAAAAACCCCCAAAAACCAACAACAACAACAACAAAAAAGAAAACCCTAAACACCCCCCACCCCCACCCCCCAAAACCCCCCAACCAAAACAAACAAACAAGGAGAAAGAAAAACCAAATCAACAAAAGAAGGAAAAAGAAAAAAAGAGAGAAAAA
>CM054164.1:34071098-34097769 GCA_028751875.1 Rapana venosa
CACTAGCAGAATCCCACAGGATAGAAGCATAGTCTGTTGAGGATTGAATATAAGACAGGAAGAATAGTTTCCTTGAATGAAAGTCAAGGAAGTGCTTGATTTTAGAAAGTTGGTATACTCTGGGAAATGTATTTGCATAGTTGAGATATGTAGTAGAACCAACAGATATTTTCATCAATTGTTACTCCTAGAACTTTGTGGTGATAGATTTGTTCAATTACTTCCTTTTTAATTTTGATTGGAGTAAGTTTATGGGTTAAGCTTAGATGCTTTTGTCTGGTGGTAATAAGTATGCATTTTGTTTTTCTGGGGTGTATAGACATATAGTTTAGCTCGGTCCATTCCATAAGCTGATCAAACGCTTTTTTGTTATGCGTTTGCTAGAGAGTTAAGGTTATTGTGGCTAGGATGAATAGTTGTTTAAACAGCAAATAGTTCACATTTGGATTTGATGTGGAGATGGAGGTCGTTTATGTATAATGAGGAGAGAATAGGTCCTAGTATGGATCCTTGTGGTACTCCACAATTGATGGCTTGTAGTTAGGATGTAGTTGTACCTATTAAGACACATTGTTGCCTGTTTTCTAGATAGGAAGCAAGTTGTTCTAAGGTATTGGTAAAGAAATGGTACAGGTCTAGTTTTTTAATGAGAAGCGTGTGGTCAATTGTGTCAAAAGCTTTTTTGAGATCTACTAATAGTACTCCACAAAATGTATTGTCATTAATGTTTGAGAGCCAGTTGTCTACGAGACTAATCAGTGCAGTATGACATGAGTGATTTTGTCTAGATCCAGACTGATTAGGGTGAATTAGGTTGGTAGTATCTAAATGACGGACTAAATGTTTGTTTATATGTTTTTCCAAGGGTTTGGAAAGGATGGATATGATGGAAATTGGTCTATAGTTTGAAGGGTCTGAAGTGTTACCAGACTTGTAGATGGGGATTACTTTAGCTGTTTTGAAGGCATTGGGGAAATGGGTTTTTTTTCAAGACAAAGATTAAATATACATGCTAGAGTGTCTGTGATAACCAGAGCTGATGGCTTCAATACTCTGCTGTCTATTTCATCAGGACCACACGTTCTTGATTGACAGATGAGTTAGATAACCATAGACCTCAAAAACAGACATCAATGGAATGTGAAGTTTTGAAGGAGTTTGCTTTTCTTTCAAGTCTTGTTTTAGTTCATTGAGTTTATTGGACTTTGATTTATCATTTCTAATAATGTTAGTAGAGACATTAATAAAATGATTATTAAGTTGTTCAGCAGTAACGTATTTGATTACAATTTTGTTTTGGAAGATGCTTGATTGTTAGCTATTTGGTTTATGGCTCGCCACACAGTCTTTGAGCTTTGTTTGGTAGATAGTAAATCTTGAAAATATTTCTTTTTTTCTCCCCGTTTTGTGAGTTTATGGCATTTCTTAATTTTTTTTACCCTTCATTATATTTATGTTCATTTAAAAGGTCTCTAAGGTAGCATGCTTCTAGTTCCTTAGTGAGCTAAGGTGGTTTGGGGATATATTTTATCCTAATGATTTTTAGTGGGGCATGTTTGTTGTAAATAACAGTAAAACTTTTTATCCAAAATTCTATGGCTAAGCCTTGATCAGCGATGCTGAATGTTTCCGAAAGAATGGAGTTACTTAAATCTAAAAGGAAACTATTTTCATCAGATTTAGCAAAGGAATGATATGTTATAGTTTTGTGGCCAGGTTTGGGGATTTTTGTACGTTTTTTTTTACCATGTAGTACAGACTGGGTAGTGATCACTGGGATACACGTTTCAACAATGTTTTTAGGGTTAGAAACATGGATATGGTCAATTATTGTGCTTGAGTTTGATGTGACTCTCGTGGGTGAATTAACTAGTTGGTGGAGGTTGTATGAATTTATTAATTGGGTCCATTGATTATTTATTTTTGCTGGATGAATATTAAAGTCTCCTAATAAGATTTTTTCCCTTGATTCTAATAGGACTGTATTTATCATGAAGTCAAATTTGTCTACCCAGTTTTTTCTTTCTGTTGGATTCCTATAGCAGATCCCAATTACAATAGGTTGGGCACCTTTTATAGAAACCTCAATCCATATGGATTATACATCATAATGTTCTAAGTGGAGAAGACGCTTGAAAGTTATTGACTAACTAATATAGATTAGGATTCCTGTTTCTTTGGGTTTTTGTTGATCTCTATGCAGGATTTTATACCCTGGAATATAAATACCAGTGTCTAATATGGGATCTGAAAGTCTTGACTCAGATAGCCCTAGTATGTGAAATGGATTGCCTTTGTTAGTGATAAGCGTTGATAAAATCTTCGATTTTATTAAATGCGTGGTTTATATTTAGGTGGCAAATATGTAGGCCATCCTTGGAGGACCACTTATTGTGATTGGAATGCATCTGTCTTATTTGGTTTGTGAGGAAGGGATGGGTGTGAAGGAAAACAAACAAGAAAGGAACAACTGGCAGTAAGGAAAAGAGAAAATAGATTTGTAGTGGGAGGACTCAACACCTGAAGGGGGAAAATGATAGGATGGTGGTGGAGGAGGAGGAAAATAAGTAGAACAAATAAAAAAGAAACAAAATTGAGTGAGGTCAAAACAAAATAACCACTCAAATCGACAATAACATACTAAAATCAGAATTTTTCACTGTTATAGCATCACAACAGTAACAACAAAACTCAGGTAACTTCGTTAGTAACCCTACACATATTGGCACAAGGGTGCCCTGCTTCAATTATAGCCTGATCACAGTTAGTCCCTCTTAGTGAAGAGTTTCTTAAGGCCACTGGAATATTTTGGTCACACCAAATCACAAGTGACCCTCTCGTTGAAGTAGCCTGATGAGCACTGAGGTGTGTCCCATGAGATGGTCAGCAGTTTATCCTGTCACTGAAAAAGGCCACTCAGCAAATAGTATGGGGTGGGTGGTGGGGAATTCACTACACAGTTTATTTGTCACTGAAAAAAGGCCACTCAGTAATTAGTCCAGGGATTTGCTACACAGTTTGTTCGGTCACTGAATACAGCCACTCAGCAGTCACTGAATAATGACACTCAGCAGTCACTGAATAATGTCACTCAGCAGTCACTGAATAATGCCACTCAGTAGTCACTGAATAATGCTACTCAGCAGTCACTGAATAATGCCACTGAGCAGTCACTGAATAATGCTACTCAGCAGTTACTGAATAATGCTACTCAGCAAATAGTCCGAGTTCCCTACACAGTTTTGCACACAGATAGATAGATAGATAGATGATATGTGCGTGTTTGCATCTGTTTGTGTGTTTGTGTGCGTGTGTGTGTACGTGTGTGTAGGTGTGTGTGTGTGTAGAAAGAGTATCAAGGACAAACAGGTGGAAAACTACCCGGGTTATACAGATAAGGTGTGGAACAAGGATAGGCAGTAGTAAGTGAGTGTACTGTACAGTCTCTTCCTGGTTACACTAAGAGACAAGGTTGGGGTGAGAAACCATATGCAACTTTTTTACGTGAGGGGTATTGTGTTCACTCCCTGCACCAGGAATGTCATGTAGAGAGCTTGTTTATAGTGTGAGGTCATGTAACATGTATACTGTCTGCTGTTTTATTCTGTAACTGATATATTGTGGGTTATGTGGTTCCACTTGGGCTATTTTTTAATTTCTCATGTGATATAAAAAAGGGAAAAAGTTGTCTTGAGTATCTGAGTCAAGAGGTAAAGAGAAGCACAGGGAGAGAGACAGACAGACAGACAGAGACAGGGACACAGACAGAGACAGAGACATAGACACAGAGAGAAACAGAGAGTGACAGAGAGACACACACACACACACGCACACAGAGACAGAGAGAGAAAGAGACAGATAGAGACACACACACACACACACACACACACACACACACACATTCACGTGCGCACACACACGCGCGTGCACAAACACACATACAAACACACACACACACAAACTGACACACAAACAAGCAAACAAGCTTGTCTTTTTAGGCTAAAGTCTAGTTTTCTTCTGTTTGTTTTCTAGTCAAACCAGAGAAAGAGAGAGAGAGAGAGAGAGAGAGAGAGAGAGAGAGAGAGAGAGAGAGAGAGAGAGAGAGAGAGAGGAGAGAGAGAGAGAGAGAGAAATGGAGAGAGAAATGGAGAGAGAAATGGAGAGAGAGGCAGACAGACAGAGAGAGAGTGAGGGAGAGGAGAGAGAGAGAGAGAGAGAGAGAGAGAGAGAGAGAGAGCTTTGAAAAATTTGAAAACTTTGAAAACCTTTTTATTCAAAGAGGGTACTAAACTAAGCAGTAGTTGCTTTTTTACACCCAGCTCTCTGGCAAAAATAAACAAACAAAAAAGAGAACAACAGCAAACAAAACAACCCCCTCTAAAAACAAACAAACAATCACACCACTACCACCTAAAGAGAGACAGACAGACAGAGACTTAGAGACAGAGACAGACAGACAGACAAACACAGACATATAGGCAGACAGATTGACAAACAAAAACAGACACACACACGCACAGATTGGCAGACAGCCTAACACAGACATACAGGCAGACAGATTGACAGACAGGCAAACACAGACAGACAGACAGAGAGATTGACAGACAAACACAGACACACAGACAAACAGACAGGCACACAGTCAGGCTCTAAGACAAACAGATTGAGACAGGAACATATTGGTACTATTTTGGATGATCAACTGATTTTTAATGCAAACACTGATTTTTATTCTTTCAAAACTACCAGCCAGTACCATAGTGTCTTCAGAATCCTGAATCAGTCAAAATGGACGAGCTACATGCTATCATTGTATTCAAGTGTTATTGGGTCAGTACTGTTTCATAAAATGGCGACTTACTTCATAAACACGTAAGAACCAAAAATCTGTCAAACTGAGTTGTAAGGACATGTAGCAAGTTTGTAGGGAAATGTAATGAATAACAGCTGGAACTAGGGTACTTTATAGCAGCTCCGAAGACTTCAAGTGATTTTCGATTTTCTATCCATGCTTCATTGGAGTCTGTCATTTCCTTCTCCATAATCTGTTGGTGCAAAAGCCAGAATGTTGAAAACACAAATGCATTGGATGTTGCCTCTGTGGACAAGTGTTTTCGAATTGCGCTAACACGCCGTAATTTGTAGTCATGCATTTGTTAAGCAGCCGGAGGAATAAAACTGTTTTCACATCACAGAGTTTTAAATCTTGAGTACTCTATAGGGCTTTTGAGAAACCAGGAGTTGGAACTAGCTTGCTTAAGGAGAGAGAGAGAGAGAGAGAGGAGAGAGAGGAGAGAGAGAGAGGAGAGAGAGAGAGAGAGAGAGAGAGAGAAGAGGGGAGAGAGAGAGAGAGAGAGAGAGAGAGAGAGAGAGAGAGAGAGGGAGAGAGAAGAGAGAGAGAGAGAGGGAGAAGACAGAGGATGACATGACAATGAGAGAAATAGAGGAAATGAAGAGGAATCAGAAAAGAGAGAGAGAGAGAGAGAGAGAGAGAGAGAGAGAGAGAGAGAGAGAGAGAGAGAGAGAAGAGAGAGACAGAGACAGAAGACAGAGAGAGAGAAGAGTGCAGACAGACGATGACAATCTACGAGGAAGAAAAGATCTGCGCTAGTACATCAGTACTACAGAGAGAGAAAGAGAGAGAGAGAGAGAGAGAAGTAGAGGAGAGAGAGAGGTCATGGGAGAGGTAGAACAGAGACAGAAGAAGAGAGAGATGAAGTCGAAGCAGCAGACAGACAGATTTTGTATTCTAAAGACATGTAGATACAAACCATAAGTAGATGGAGAATGTGGGACCAGTAGAGGGGGGCTAGGAGATCTGTGTGGTATGTTATGATAAATGTGTGAAGTGTGTATGTGAACTGTCTGCAAGCACAGCGAAGGTCGACTTTGTCATTTTAAATTGTATTTCATTATTTTGTAGAACAATTTAAGTTATGCGTTTTGTTCTATCAAGATCGTCTAACAACAATTTGTTTATGTTATACATATGTGAATGGTCAACTGATTCCTTCACACGCCAGGCGTTTGACAATTTGTAATGTATGTGTAAATTTAAGTTGTTTTAGTTTAACAAGTCAAAAGAAGAAAACGTCTAAGAAATACATTAATACATTACCAATTACATAATACAGCAATCATTTGCTTTTTCTTCACAAGCCATCTATCTAAAACAAATTTTCGTAATGATTAACAAAGTCACTAACATTATAGCATCATTTACCATTAAATTAAAACCAGTAAAAAAGAAAAAAAAGGAAAAACTCGTTAAGGAAATACATTGAAAATACAAATTACCACATATACATATACACGCACACCACATACTCATACACACCTGTGCGCGCTCACGTCCACACACACATTTAAATAAAAATGTTTTAAGAATTAAAAAAAGAAAAGCATAAAACGTCAGGACAAACAAATTACTTCACTTACTGTTTCATCCATTTTTTCACGTTTATACTTTAGATATAAAAAAGGTACAGGAATAAAACGTTAGAAAATACTAGGCATTCGTCGTTACTGATAATATTACCTTCAATGACCTCCCTCCTCTCCTCCTCCACCCAGCAAAGGTGTGCTTTTTTTATGCGCTCATAAATGTGTGTGCGTGCGTGTGTGTGTGTGTGTGTGTGTGTGTGTGTGTGTGTGTGTGTGTGTGAAAGAAAAAGAGAGAAAATATGAACTGAATTACTATGTGTGGCTGCATCATGTTTCAACTGGATTATTATTTACTGTGTAGAGTTACATTTCTTAATGGCATTTAACCTGTGTGTGTGTGTGTGTGTGTGGTGTGTGTGTGTGTGTGTGTGTGTGTGTGTGGTGAGTGCGTGCGTGCGTGCATGCGTGCGTGCGTGCGTGTGTGTGTGTGTGCGCGCGTGCAAGAGCGAATGTGAACAGGTATATGCAGTTTATACAATTGATGTTTTGTATTTTTATTTGCATAATCTTATGTTCTATCATATTATTTTGTTTCCATTGTATTATTATCATCATTATTTTTGTTATTATTATTATTATTATTATTATATTATTATTATTATTATTATTATTATTATTATAAAACAAATGGAATTTGCATAGCCCTGTATCTTGCACAGAAAAATCAAAGTGCTTGTATAATATTCTTACAAAGTTTTTGAAACCCACCAGAAGTTATAGTTCTAAAAGTCCAAATGCACACACACATACCACAAAAAGAAGTTTCCCCTTTGGAGGGTAATGGGATTTTTGGCTTTTGAAAATAGTGACAGCTATGAAATGAAAACGGAGAGGAAAATCTTAGGTTTGAAAAAAATAGTCTTGAGGCCGGTTTTAAAAGTGCACAAAAAGGGCCTTTGGAGAAGAGAGATAGGGGGCCTTTCCCATTGATGCCAAAAATAGAAAAAGAGGACGGCGACGGGGACTGGCTAAAATCTAGGTATTGGTAAGACAAGGAAAGAACCCAAGAGCAAAGGGGAAACCAAAGGTTGTACGGGGAAGACATTCCGAGGAGGAGGGTGCTGTTTTGTGGGGCTTTTGTAACAAAAGGGGATTTCTTTAGTTTTTTTTTTTGTGGCACAGGCAGCAATGGAGAGATCGCAAAAGAAGGGGTAATGTCTCAGATTTGTTTTTTTTCTGAGGACCCTCGAGCTGCAGAGTTTTGAATGCGTTTAAGGGGTGGATAGATGATGTTGGAACCCCAAAAAGAAAATTGCAAAAATCTAGACGTGAAAGAAGAGAGATGCCCTGATTTTTATGGCCTCGTGGACAAGTACTTTCGAAAAATTTCACTAACCGCGTAAATGGTAGTGTTGTGTCAGAAATGAAAAAAAAATATAAATAAAAAAAGTAGCAATAACGACAAAGAAGAAGATGAATGTTCGAATTTAAAAAAAATTTAAAAAGAAAATTAAAGTCCTTGGCTTCATATATTTGTATAATTTCAATTTAATATTTATATATATATAAAATATTTTTATATATTTAAAAATAATATATATATTAAAATTTTGTATTAGTTTTTAAAAAAACCCCCCTGAAAAAAGTTATGTTATAGTTTTATTTCCCAAATGTAGCTGTACACATGCCCCAGTCAAAGGTGAAAAAAACTAGAGTGTGTTCATTTTTTTTTATTTCAATCAAAAAAATACCCTTTTCTTTTACACTTTTTTGAATCCAAAAACAGATATGTAAATATCCCTCTTCATTTCTAAAGTTGGAAGTTTTACCTAAATTTTGATTAAAAACAGGTCACACAAAAATTTTACTTTTTTTAATTTCAAAAAACCTTTAAAAAACAAAAAAGCAATATTTTTGTTTTTTTTTTTGTTTTTCTTTATGAAACCAAAAGGGTCAAAAAACACAAAATTATTTTTTTTTGGAAAAACAAACCAAAAAACCAAAAAGCAAAACGTTAAGGCCCCTAAAGAACAAAAGCCAAAAAATGTAAGCTTGTAAAACAACCACCCACCGGGGGAACCCTATTAAAGGGGGCACCCCTGCACAGCAGGCCCCCCAACCTTTGTAGCTTTTTTTCAGGGGGGGAAAACCACCACAAAACAGGATACATTGTTCTTTTGGGCCCCAACTTGTCAACCGTTTGAAAAAGTCATAAAGGCCTGGGGAAACAAAAATACAAATTTGCTGATTTTCGTGTAAATATTTACATATCATGTTAAAATTAACCCACCCAGCCTTTTTGACCCTTACGGGGTATTGGTTGATTTCCAGTGACTTCTCGGTTTAAACCCTAGTAAAATCCCTAAAAAATTCTTCACATGGGGAGGGCCCTTCCTAGCCCTGTCGGCTTTGCTAGGTCAACCAAATACAACGAGGAGGAACCCCTTGACCAACAAAGGTTTTTTTTTTTTTCAACATAAAAAACTGATGTGCCCTTAAATTTCAAAGATCACACAACAATTTTCAAACATTAAAAACTGATTGACTGTAATGCACAAGATCACAAACGACCATTATGTTTTCAAAATTAAACTAACTTTCTGCCCCCGGGATCATGCTAGGTTTCTTGTGAACTAATTTGAAATGATGTTTCAAAAAGTGGGGTGTGTATATTTAATGCAAAAGTAAACTTTTTTTTTTTCTTTTATAAACAAAGGTTCATTAACCTCCAAAACGTGAAAAAAGGGGTAAAGTGGGGGGAGGAAATTTTCTCTACTATTTTTTGTTTTCAAAATTTAAAAGATATACGGGACTGTGAGATCTTGTTTGGGATTGGGGGCCGAAAAAGTTTTTTTTTGTCTATTAATTTGTTTGTACACCTTTTTTTTTTATTACGCATTCAAACGTGACATTTTTTTTATATTTACTTACCACATTTTTTTGGGTTTTTTTTCATTTATTGGGAAAAACTCATTTAAAAAACAAACTTTTACTACTTGTTATTCATTTGAAAAAAACTTTAGATTTTATTTTCAAAAAAAAAGAGTCATTTGCTAATTTAAAGCCCATTCTTAAGCTCACTCATCAATCTTGTTTTGTTCCTTTGTTTAATAACAAATTCAATGAACAGTACAAATTTCTCATTATTAATGGTGGGAGAGGGATTTTTGGGGGTGGGCAAAAAACGCACAAAAAAATGGTCAGAGCACAAGACACAGCAGCAGCAGCAGGGGACACGCCCATGTGAGTTTCCTTTCCTTCGGGTAGGTGGGCGTGGTGCACGAATATTTTTCCCAAAAAGAAATGATAGATGTGGGGGGCTTTTTTTACATCAATAACTAATTTGATGGCGAATTGTTAAAAAAAGAATTGCACCGCGAGATGCATGCTTGTTTTTTAACTTCAAAGGATGTACCTTTTTCCTCACATGGCATTTTGCTTCACTTCCTTTGTGCCCTGGAAAATATTTTTGTGCGTGGTTTCAGTCACTTTTTGGCCAGATATTTTTTTCAAGATATACAAAAACTCCTCAAATATGGAATTACTTTTCTTTATTAAAATTGCAAGGCAACATGCATAAAAAAAAATGTATTTGCCATTTCTTAAATAGAAAAAATTTCAAAAATTGTCTTTAAGGGCACCCATTTTTTCAAAAAACTGGAAAATTTGAACTCAGAATGGGGGTATAAATATGTTTTCGCATCAATAAGATGAATTCAAGAGGGGACCATTTTTTTGCAAAAAAATTTTAGTTAAAAAAACATAGCATATACAGATCAAAACGGGGAAATTATAATTTTACTTTTTTTAACAAAGAAAAAGGGGCACGCTTCTTGTAACGGTATGGACCAAATAAAGATGATCCTGACTTTTACCATTCACTAAAACATACAATGGAGAAATACAAAATAAATAACAGTATTGCTGTAGGGTATTGAAACAGTGCATTAGACCTACACCTAGATTGTTATCACTACACACACATTGATAATCCTAGAGCTAGAGAGGCATTAGAAATGTAACTGAAGAGCTTGGTTTAGCAGACATTTGTAGAGAAAATAATCCAGAGAGAAGGAAGTATACATGGCGAAAACCAACACCACTTAAACAGAGTAGATTAGATTTCTTTTTGCTTTCAGACTCTTTATACTGGTATTATGATAATAACGGATATCCTACCTGGATACCGATCTGACCACTCAATGGTAACATTAACCTTTAAATTTGGCAAAAATGAAAAGGTTAGGAGTTTTTTTTTAATGTAACTCTTCCCTGCTTAGAGATAAAAACTTCATAGAAGAAATGCATTCAAAAATTTCAAATGTAATCAAGGAATATGTACAGGATGAATATGATGGTGTTAACTTGGAAAATATACCTAAATCAGAATTTGAATTTAACATTTCATATAAACGCTTTCTAGACTTTATACTAATGAAAATAAGAACCAAAACTATATGTTACGCAACTATGAAAAAAGATATACACTCTCTTGAAAAGATGGAAAATAAAACTGAAAACATAGTTTTACGGATAAAGGAGAAAAATATGGAACTCGAGACAATACGAACTAAAAGAATGGAAGGAGTATTGTTCAGATCTAAAGCAGGAAGGATAGCAGACGGGCAACAGATTTCAAAGTACTGCTGTAACTTAGAGAACAGAAATTTTGTAAGTAAACAAATGACAATTTTAGTCACTAAAGAGGGCAGTACTGTTGAAAGCCAGGCAGATATTGAAAAAGAAGTAAACGCATTTATGAAAACTGTCAAAGGAAGAAAGTGAGTTATTAAACGGTAAGCAAGTCTAGCTTTAAAAAACATAAAAAAGGGAAAAGTCCTGCCACAGATGGATTCACAGGCGATTTCTTTAAATTGTTCTGGAAAGAAATGGGACAATTTATAATTAGACAATAATTTGCAAGCTACAAATATGGTGAATTGTCAACCACACAAAAAGAGGGACTGATTACTTGTTTCCCTAAAGGTGTCAAACTTAAAGAATATACAAAAACTTTGCGTCCCATTACTCTGCTAAATGTAGTCTATATAATAATAATAATAATAATAATAATAATAAATGGAACTTACATAGCGCTATATCTTGCAAAGACAAATCAAAGCGCATGCATTCAACCTAATCTTACACAGTCATGCAATCAATGATAAATAATCAAAAGTTTAAACAAACAGATATTTACAAACATGGTGCAATGCAGACAAAATCTATGAAATAAAGTTTCGATAGTCAAATGTTTTTCAAAAGCACACATACACTCGCACAGGTCGTATACTTTAGCAGGGTGATAGAACATGGGTTACATATGAAACAGGAGGGGGGGGGGGGGGAGTCTTAGGTTTGAAATAAATATGTCTTGAGGCTGGATTTAAAAGTGTCATAACTAGGTTTCTGGCGAAGAGAGAGAGGAAGGTTGTTCCAGATGGATGGACCAGAAATAGAGAATGAGCGGCGGCCAACAGTGGATTGGTTGAATCTAGGTATTCGTAGGCACAAGGTATCTGCAGTAGAGCGGAGGGAACGTGAAGGAGTGTACAGGTTAAGACATTCACATAGGTAGGAGGGTGCAGTTTTGTGGAGACATTTGTAACAGAGGGTACTAATCTTATAATCTACTCTCTGTGGCACAGGCAGCCAGTGGAGAGATCGCAAGAGAGGGGTAATGTGCTCAGATTTTTTCTTTCTGAGAACTAGTCGAGCTGCGGAGTTTTGTATATACGTTGAAGGGAGTGGATAGATGTTGCTGGCAGACCAGCTAAAAGAGAATTGCAATAGTCCAGACGTGAGAGAATGAGAGAAGTGACAAGTTTGGCTGTTGCATCAGTGGACAGGTACTTTCGAATTGCACTAATACGCCGTAATTGATAGTAGCACCACTGACAGGTCTGGGTGATGAATTTTTTCATAAAGAGTGTGTTGTCGATAACGACACCTAGATACTTCACGGAAGTGGATAGAGGGACTGATGTATTGCCGAGTTCTATTGAAGTTGTTGTAATGGAAGAGAGTTTGTGTTTGGTCCCTACAAGCATGGCTTCGGTTTTATCTGCGTTTAACTGTAACTTGTTTTGTATCATCCAGTTTTGGATATCTTGAAAGCAGTAGGCCATCTTTGTCAAGAGAGAAGGCAGATTTTCAGGTGTAACACTACTTTGAATCTGAGAGTCATCTGCATAAAAAGTGATGGTTGATATGATGACGGTTTATTATATGTGATAGTGGAGCAGTATAGAGAGTGAAAAGAACAGGGCCGAGAACTGATCCCTGCGGGACACCACATTCCAGTTTGGCAGGTATTGACTGTATCGTGTTTACTGCGACTGTCTGGAATCGGTCAGTGAGGTATGAACTGAACCAGGAGAGGGCTCTGCTAGTAACACCGAATGTTTTTTTAAGACGGGAGAGAAGAATTGAATGGTCAATAGTGTCGAAGGCTGCAGATAAGTCGAGTAGAGTGAGAAGGGAGATTTTCCCCGAGTCAGAAGCAAGTAGAAGTGTATTTAGGGTATGGGCTAGGGTAGTTTCAGTGCTGTGATTGACGCGATAGGCAGACTGAAAATGGGGAAGGAGACTATTTGAGTGAAGATGGTTGTTGAGTTGTTTCAGAACAACTTTTTCAAGGACTTTAGAGATGAACGGTAGGTTGGATACAGGTCTATAATTCTTCAAAGTGTTAGTATCGAGGTCGTGCTTTTTTTAGTAGAGGTGTAACTATTGCAGTTTTGAGAGCAGTTGGAACAATTCCTGAAAGAAGTGATGAGTTAACCATTTTTGTGAAGGTGGGTATGAGCTGTGGAAGGCACTGAGTAAAATGAGAAGCAGGTATAGGATCAAGATCACATGATTTTATTGTCATTTCTTTCAGAATCGTCTTGATTTCTTTCTCGCTTGTTGGGTGAAAGAAAAGGAGAGGAGTACCAGAGAATTGGGGATCAGGAGGCATAGGGGTAGAAAGAAGTCTGATCCAATCTGGAGCGAATGTTGCGGATTTTATCAGAGAAGAAAGAAGAGAATATAGCAGGAAGTTCAGAGGTGCTGTGAACAGTAGGCATTGGGCTTGCCTTTGCAGATCCCAGGAGGGTTGATGTGAGGGAAAAAAGAGATTTCATGGACGTGGCATCAAGAACTTGAGCAGAGTAATAGTTTGTCTTTGCAGAATGAATCAGGGTTTTGACTTTGTTTATTTGTTTTCGCAAGAGCTGTTTGTTTATTTCAGTTTTTGTTTTTCGCCACTGCCGCTCCAGTTGTCGGCGTTTGCGCTTTGCGACCAGGATATCGTGAGTGTACCATGGGGCGCAGGGCCTATCAGGAAGGACACGGTCAGTGGGAGGTGCATGCTCGTCAAGGAGTTGGCTAAGGACAGTGTTGTAGTATTCATAAGGGTCAGCGTGATCAGGGATTTGTGATAGGCGTTCAGCTGCTTGAGAAGAGAAGGATTGAATGTCAATGGCCTTGAGATTGCGACGGGTGACACGCTTTTTTCTTTTTGATAGGCCTTGATAGGCCTATAAGATAAGGTCCTCCTGTATAGCCAATAGAATCAAAAGGGTACTTCCAAAGTTAGTCAGTGAGGACCAAACAGGCTTCATTAGTATCGATTTTGAAAAGCTTTCGACTCTCTTAAACTGGAATTTTATGTTTAAAGTGTGAAAAGCGTTTGGTTTGGAAATAGTTTTACACACTGGGTTGAAACATTCTATAAAAATATCACATCAACTGTTTTCATAAATGGTAAACATAACCATGGCTTAGGGAAAAAAGGGGGATGCAGGCAGGGTGATCCGATTTCACCCTATTTGTTTATTCTTGTGCAAGATTTTGACCTTAATGAAAAAGGGAGGACAAAGTAGTAAAAGGAATCAATTTTGGGAAAGAAGAGCACAAAATTTCCAATATGCTGATGACACCCACCTTAAATCGGGAGATGAGATCTCGTTTGAACATTCCATGCACATAATCGAACAATTCAGTAGAGTTTTGGACTATTCATGAATAAGGAAAAACTCAGATCATATGGTAAGAAAGGAAGAAAAATTCCAGCAAAATATTTTGCCCCCATTTGAAAATGATTTGGAACCCCTCCAGGTTTAAGGTTTTTTAGATTTCTGGTTTACCCAGACACTAAAAGACTGTGAAATGTAAATTACAGAAATCATTTTCAGAGGTTGAACTGTTTTTAAAAATATGGTCACAAAAAACTATTACTCTCCATTAGGTAGTGTAGCTGTACTAAGTCTCTTATTCTTTCAAAACTTATACATCTGTGGATATTACACCAGACCCACCTGATCATTTTTTGAAAAGTTAGAGAAACTTGTTTTCAATTTGTTTGGAACAATAAGCAAGACAAGATAGGAAGACAGACGGCAGTTAAGACAATCAAGCAAGGTGGACTAAATATACCTGATATACGAAATTATATATATGCTTTGAAGCTTTCATGGGTAAGAAAAGTGAGAAAATTTTAAATTTACAAGTGAGTCAGTATTGCAGAAATAATAATATCACTAAATGTGAATAGAGTAAACTGAAGATATCACAATACCCATTTCTTAAAGCTCTAGACTGCTATGGTCCATAAATAACCCACAAACACGTGAATGTTAAAACCTTTTTTTTACCCATGTTTTTCAAGCTTATAAATGTTTCTGTACTTGCAACACTCTGCAAAACGAAAATGAATTTCTTGCAGAACCTATTTTGTATAATAGAAACATTACAAGGAAATAAAGTTGTTGTTAAAATATTTTTTGCAGAAAAGGGGATATATCTTATAAAACATCATGTCAAGAAAAATGGTGAGTTTTGAAGTATGACATTTTTCTAAAGCAAATGATAATTGGGATTGACTTTGTAACTTTGAATGGATAAATTCTTCAATCAAACAATTTGCAAAAAAAAGCAGGGAACAAAGTAGGTGACAATTAAATTGTTTTTACAGACACAACCAAAGCAATACAGACAATATATAGTGTGCACAGGGGCTCAAAACTGCACTATGAAAAATTGATGTCAAACAACACAGAACCCAAATGCTGTAAAAAAATGGACACAGAAACTTCATGAAGAAATCAACTGGAAAATGGTAAATTGCACAAGATTAAAGACATCAAATTACAATGGTTACAGATAAAAATTGTCCACAAAATTGTGGTTACCAAGTTGTTTGTGCGTAATGGGTGTAACAAATCCAAGTGTCCCATTGCAATAGCACAAAAGATTCAATTAAACTTCTTTTGGGGATGCAACCAAGCAAGAACTATTTGGACCATTTTGAAAAAAAAGTATCAATGACCATTTTTGAATATGCATTGATGTAAAAATTTCAATAAGATTGTGCTTTTTGGAGTGGATGATTGCATGAAAACTGATGCTATTTTCGATTTCATTATCCTTCTTGCTAAATGGTATATTAACAGATGTAGAATTGAAAATCATTTACCAGGATGGAAAGTTTTTCTTACACAGTTGAAATACAGGTTTGAAATTGAAAAATATAACGCAACAATTGCAAACAACCTGAGTAAGTTCACTTTTGAATGGAGTGACTATAGAACATTGTTTGACTGTACAGATTAGATTTATATAACTGAGATATGTGTGTGGCCATGTGCTTTTGCTGAATAGCAGCCATGTGATAACAGAAAAGATGGAATTGTGCATGCATTGTTTTAGTCTTCAAGGCCATGCTGTTACACACTGGGTAGTTAAGCTGACACTGGCACATTGTGATCTTCCTCATGGATGAAAGAGTGCAATGGTATATTTTTTTGGAATTGAAAGAGGTGTACAAATATTAATTTTCTCATGTTTGACATGATGCATTTATTTTAGCTTATGTAGCATCAAAAACGTGTGTGTGTATGTGTGTGTGTGTGTGTGTGTGTGTGTGTGTGTGTGTGTGTGTGTGTGTGTTTTGGTGAATAAGTACTTGAAAAGCAGTTGGTATCACTTGTTTATGAATAAGAATTGTATTTGTACTTTCTCTATTTATTATAAAGGACGGGATAGCTCAGTGGTCGGAGCACTCGCTTTCCCCCAGCCAAGTTAAGCAGCGTCGAGCGTGGTTACCAGTTGGATGGGTGACCGTTGCGCGCCTTGGCTTCAGTACAGTTTCCCCAGTTCACCCAGCTGTAAATGGGTACCTGCCCTCTTTAGGGTCAGGGAAGGTAAAGTAGCGAGGGAGAGGAGATGGGCGCCGCCCTCAATATGCTGGCCCTAGAGAAGTGAGGTCTCTGACGCCTCGCTCCCCTACGACCTTATAGGTTATGGGACTCCTTTACCTTTACCTTACCTATTTATTATAGAAACATTTGTCTGTAGCTCTTTGTAAATGCAAAACGAAAATTTAAACATTTTTTTAAAGTTATGTGATAGAAATCCATACAATTTTAAGTCATTGTAACAGACAAAGCACAGAGTTCTGTTGTCATGAGAAAACAGGGTTTGTCAGGTCATGAAAATAGGGCACAGGTGAAGCCACCTGATAGTACCTGTCATCTCCATCAGGTGCAACCTACCTTCAGTGTCAGCCTCTTTCCCCTCATACTGCCCATACACACTTCGTACGTGTCGCTCGGAGGCTTTGGCCTGAAGGTTGTCTGCGTAAACGAAAATAAAATGGAAACCAATGTGGTTGATTAGCTGAATAAGTGTCCGCACAAGATTCAAGATCCAAGATTTAATTCCTTTCACCCCTTTTGGGGAATGGAGGATGACACACACGCACACACACACATACACACACGCAAACACACACACATTAATTATAACTATCATCACCATCACCATCATCATTATATCCACTATCATCAACGTTATTTTCAGAATTTTAGTCACTTTTGTCACTATCACATCTAATCACCACTCATCTATCACAACTCATCCTCTATCAACAGAATCCAGACATTCCTCATAACATCCTCTCTCTCTCTCTCTCCTCTCTCTCTCTCTCTCTCTCTCTCTCTCTCTCTCTCTCTCTCTCCTCTCTCTCTCTCTCTCTTCCTCCCCCCCCCCCTCTCTGTCTATTTTATTATAATATATATCACTAAGGGCGTGGACTGGATGTAAAAAAGCTCACGGGTGCTTATTCATTATCCTCGAAATAAAAGAATTTGTCATTGTCATTGTCATTGTCTGTTCCTTGATGCTCCCTGGCCTGCTTTCTTCATGCCTCAAATAATGTTGACTGCTTGATTTTGCTGGTGCAATTGTATGGCTATGATATATTGATGATATGATTGTGACATGAGTCTGTTATAAAGTATTTGAGGAGATGTACATGTGCCTTGATTTTTATCCATGATTTGTGTGTATATGTGTGTGTACGCACACACGTCTGTGCATATGTACTGCATGTGTGTGTTTATGTGTGTGCGTATGTGCGCGCGCGCGTTGTGTGTGGTGTGTGTTTGTGTGTTGTGTGTGTGTGTGTGTGTTTGTGTGTGCGTGCATGTGTGTGTTTGGGTGTTTGTGTATGTCTTGATTTGGGGGTAGGTTGTGTTTGTTTAGGGGAGGGGGTGTCAAGGGGGGGGGGGGGCAGTTTGTTCATGTTTAATTGGTCTTGATTATTCATTGGATTAGTTAACCTTTGTGGTCTTTTGTTGATTTCTTGATTTTTCTATAATTGAATGACAGTTTGTGTATTAATTTCATTGCTATTTGATATTATCTTGTTTATTAATTCATTGATTTATTTATGTTTGTTTCACTTTTTTCCCAATGACGGCCTGGTGTAAAGAAGCCTCTGGCTTACCCAATTACCTTCATTAAAATATTCGAGTTTGAATTCTTTCTCTATCTCTCTCTTTCTCGCTCTCTGAAAAAATATATGGTATATTGAATTGCCAGCTAACATTTCCATTTCCCTCTGCTGCTAAAAAGACACCCTAGACTTTTAATTTACTGTAAGCAATGACAATGGCAAGGTATATGAAACAGTCCTTCATGCAAGCTGTTCATCCAGTGTGTATTAATGGTCTCACCCTGATGGGATGAGTGAGGCAATTTACATTCTGGAAGACCCCTGTGGTGTTAAGGTGGGGAACTTGCATCAGCAGCAACAACAACAGCAGCAACAACAGCAAACAACAACTACAACAAAAACAACAATAACAATTGCACAACAATGGTTCACCAACACTAGCAATAACGTGAACAAAAACAAAAACTATATTCAGAAAAAATCCTCCTAAATAAAAAAGAACTAGTTAGTGATATGTGCAGTATGGCATGGCCAAAGAATGAACTAGTCAGTGATGTGTGCAGTATGGCCTGGCCAAAGAATGAACTAGTCCGTGATGTGTGCGTATGGACTGGCCCAAAAAGAAGGAAGAACTAGTCAGTGATGTGTGCAGTATGGACTGGCCAAAGAAAGAACTATTCATGATGTGTGCAGAAATGGACTGGCCAAAGAGGAAGAACTAGTCATGATGTGTCAGTAAGGCCTGGCCAAAAAGGAACTAGTCAGTGATGTGTGCAGTATGGCCTGGCCAAAGAATAAACTAGTCAGTGATGTGTGCATTATTCTGGACTAGCCAAAAGAAAGAACTAGTCAGGATGTGTGCAGTATGTACTAGTCAAAGAAGGAAGAACTAGTCAGTGATGTGTGCAGTATGGCCTGGCCAAAGAAGGAACTAGTCAGTGATGTGTGCAGTATGGCCTGGCCAAAGAAAGAACTAGTCAGTGATGTGTGCAGTATGGACTGGCCAAAGAAAGAACTAGTCAGTGATGTGTGCAGTATGGACTGGCCAAAGAAAGAACTAGTCAGTGATGTGTGCAGTATGTACTAGTCAAAGAAGGAACTAGTCAGTGATGTGTGCAGTATGGACTGGCCAAAGGGCCCTGAAGAGCAGTCATGCAGTGGAGGCAGCACAGACAGAAAACAGGATGTACAGACAGCAGCTCACCTTTCAGTCCAGGGGGAAGCATCATGAGGCAGCCTGGGAAGAAGACGAGGAGAACCATCAGCAGCAGAACCTTCCTGGATGTCTCCATGCTTCTGGAACAGTGTGATAACCGCAGTGATAATGGGAGCTGATGTTTCATTTACTAATGTATGTATGAAGAGACAACTCATGGCTAGAAAAGGAATGCTCAAAATCACTAATATTTCATGCTCATAGAAAGACAAAAAGGTTAAAGTAAAAGGGAGCAACCTGTCATTTCAAAATCAAAACTTCAGGACAAAGGTGGGGAGAGTCTCAAGGTAATGACTCAAATATACAGGTGACATTAATATGGAAGGGAAGTGTTTGACACCACAACAGCACTACTGATAAATTGAAACGTAATGTAGACCACAAGAGCTGCACCCTTTTTGCCACAACAGGGATAAATTACTGATGGCATCAAGCAACTAGAAAGGCAGATCCCGGGAATGGACATCATACTAATGAGCTTTTGAAGAACTCAGGCCTTTTCCGTTTTACAACTTTACATCACCCATTCCAAGACAATTTGGGAGGCCTCTAACGACCCAGTGAGCAGAAGCAGCAAGATTTTGTCATGCTCCACAATAGAGATACTAGAGACTGAGGCAATTACAGAAGAGTCACCCTTAGAAGCCTCACATGCAAAGTTCTGAACATCCACAACAGAATGAAAAAAGAATACTGAAGAAATCAAGACATCGTATTGTTAGTTAGGATATAGACATGGAAGAGGAATACAGACATGCGTTTCTGTGCTTCACATACTGTCAGAGAAAATTAAAAAATTAGTAAGGCTTTTGATAGATTCAAATATCACCATCTATTTATTACAATGTCAAAAATTGGCTTTCCAAAGCATCTGATCCTGCTCATAGCAGATTTGATTTCAGATCAGATGGCAGGCAAACGATGGAATGGCAGGCACTGTGAGTTCTTTAATATTAAAAGGAATCTGTCAGGGTTGCATACTATCCCCACATCTTTTAAGCATACTTACAGACATGATCACAAGAAAATAAAACATATCTGACACGGGCATTAATATCTATCTATCTATCTATCTGTCCCGTAGTCTGACGACCGTGGGGGCACCCTCAAAGACTCAGCAACCAGTTCCCTCCATTCTTCTCTCTGTTCTGCCTTTCTCAGGGTTTTGTTGAGTTCTAGGCCTGTCCATTCACTGATGTTATCCTCCCAGCTCTTCCTTGGTCTGCCTCTTCTTCTTCCTCCTTGGATAGTGCCTTGCAAAACTGTCTTTGTAATTCCTTGGATCTTTTGACATGCCCATAAAACCCCTTAAGTTTTACGCTTTTTCAAAGATCGTTAGAAGGTTCTCATAGGGTCCAATGGTTTGCTGATTCTGTAATGCACGCTTTCGGTTTCTTATGTGGTCCTTTGTAGGAGATGCCAAGGAGTCTCCGAAAGCATCTCATCTCCACTGCTGTACTCTTCTCTCCAAATCTGCAGTCAGGGTCCCTGATTCACAGGGATACAGAAATATGGATATGACAAGGGGGCGCATTAGTCTGAAACTTGGAGATAAGTGAATATTCTTATCTCCCAGATGGTGTTTAGTTTTGACAAAGCTGTTATTGTCTGTGCAGTCCTGCATACAAATTCTGGCTTGGATCCCTGGGCGGGTACAATGGTCCCAGGGACTTGAAGCTTTGAACTGTTTCCAGCTTCTGGGCATTAACCCTGATATCAGTGCTAATGCCGTTTGGGGTTATTAGTCATCAGTTTGGTCTTCCTGCACTGATTTCCATGCCGTATGTTTTTGGGGGCCTTATCCAAGTGTTCTGTTAGGCTGGCAAGCTCTTTTTCTGATCCGCTATTCCACAATGTCATCTGCGAAGCGGAGGTTTTTTGATCGTTCTGCACCAATGCTGACTGATCCTTCATGATGTTCCAGTGCATCAGCCATGATTCCCCTCAAGGAAGATGTTGAAAAGAGTGGGTGAGAGTAGACAGCCCTGCCTTACCCAACTGTTGTTCGGGAAACCCTTCTCCAATGTTGTTGTTGTAGTACACTGCACTGGTGGCCTCGCTGTACAGCTGTTTGATGACTCTGATCAGGGTTTTTCATTGATGCTGTACAAGTTCATGGTTTCCCACAAAGCTGCATGCCACACCCTGTCAAATGCCTTCTTAAAATCGATAAATAAAGTGGTATAGGTCTTGGTTGATGTTGAAGGTACCGCTCACATAGTATTCTGAGGGTTTAATATCTGTTCTGTTGTGCTGGGGGCCCTGCTCTGAAAACCTGCTTGTTCCTCAGCAATGATGGTCTCTGCTTGTGGCTTCAGTTTTATCAATATTATCTGCAGCATGACCTTGCTTGGGTGACATATGAGGCTGATTGTGCGGTAATTATGGCATTGTTGTAGATTTCCTTTCTTGGGGAGGGTGATGATGAGTGACTGCGTCCATGGTCTTGGCCATTTTCCTGTCTGTAGGTCAGGTCAGAGACTCCCTCTGCTACTGGTAACCATGTAACCCAGTACCACCTGCCACATGTGGGGAGTAAACCCAACCAAAAAATCCGACCTGGAGAGGGATGGGCTCCGCCAGGTTTGATTTGCCCAAGATACACCAATGACAAAGGGCAGCCAAATCTCCATACCGGATCGGTCGTCGCCCGGGTTTTCCAAGGACCCCCGCCTTCTGTTGCTCATCAGGACAGATGTCGAAAGTATCTACTGATGTAAAACGCAGCAAAATTCGTGCCAACACACACCATCATTGGGACATGGAATATACGGACACTAAGAGCTGCAGGCAAAGTGGAAAACTGACACATGAATGTCCAGATATCATTGGCACATCCTTGGGCTCTGCGAAGTCAGGTGGAAAAACATGGGAGAAACAACGACCCAGGAAGACCACAAATTATACTACAGTGGAAAACAGGATAAACATGAACACGGCGTGGGGTTTCTCGTTCACAAAGACACCGTGAACACCGTCATGAGCTATCAGCCTGTGTCCAGCAGACTTATTACCATCCGCCTGAGAGCAACCCCCTTTAACATAACTATAGTACAGGCATACGCCCCTACATCAGACTGCACAGATGAAGCCGTAGAAGAATTTTATGACCAGCTACAAGAGGTTCTGAATCAAACACCCAAGAAAGACATCCTCGTTGTGCAAGGCGACTGGAACGCCAAGGTAGGAGAAGATGCATGGAAAGACTGGGAGGGCGTTTGTGGGCCACATTGTAATAACCAATCAAATGAAAGAGGCTTGAGACTCCTGGAGTTTGCCAGTAACAACCACCTCCAGCTAGTGAATACACTTGGCCCACACAAGAAGTCCAGAAAATGGACATGGCATAGCCCAAATGGAAAACACCACAACCAAATAGATTACATCATGGTGAAAAGACGGTTTCAGTCTAGCGTTAACATCGCACAGACACGAAGTTTTCCAGGGGCAGACATAGGGAGTGATCATGATCTTGTGATGATGACTTTCCGACTACGTCTAAAGAAAATCCACAAGCGGAACAACATCAGGATCAAATTCGACCTCGAGAAGCTGAAGGACCCAGAGGTATTAGAAATTTTTCAAGCAAGGATAGGTGGAAAGTTTGCAGCACTCACTGTGTTAGACTCAGACATAGACACACTGACGAATAGTTTCAATACAGCAGTGACTGAAACAGCAAACGAGCTTCTTGGCAAACGCCGACCAGTCAAAAAACCATGGGTCACACCTAACATCCTACAACTATGCGACAAGCGTAGAGAGTTGAAGAAAAAGAAAAATGAAACAAAAGAAAGAGCAGAACAATATAGGGCAGTCAACAAAAGAATCAGGAAGTCCATGACGGAGGCAAAAGAGAAATGGATCGGTGAACAGTGCCAAGACATTGAAGAGAACATCAAGAAAAACAATAGCAAGAAAGCATATCAGCTGGTGAAAGACCTGACTAGCACGAAACAGAGAAAAGGTTTAACAATCCAAGACAAAAATGGGAAGTGTCTCACTGACGACCAGGATATTCTGAACAGATGGACAGAATACTGCTCCGACCTGTATAACTATAGAACCGCAGGAGATCCAGAAGTCCTTAATGTACCCGAAAGCAAAGACACAGACAGTCACCCTATCCTCCGAGAAGAAGTGGAAACAGCAGTCAGATCGCTGAAAAAGGGGAAGTCAGCAGGGGCTGACAACATTCCAGCTGAGTTGGTCCAAGCTGGAGGGGAAGCCATGATTAGCGCCCTACTAAGAATCTGCAACAAGATCGGGCATTAATATATGAAGCAGAAACATCACTAACCACAGGTACATTGAAAAAAATGAAAGTGATGTGCACTAGTGGTGCAGCCACACCTCAGAATATCAAAATGAATGGAGCAAATCTGGATTACATTCAAAATTTCAAATATTTAAAAGAGAACAATGGCTCCTGTCTACAAGATGTCAAGGCTAGAGTCAGTATGATCAAGCAAAAGATGATTTAGCTAAAAAAAAACCCATTTGGAACAACAGTTGTTGCTTTGATTTTACTTCTGTTCACTCAAAATTATATTAGATAATAATAACAACAACAACAACAATAATAATAATAATAATAATAATAATAATAATATTAATAATAATAATAATAAAAATAATAAATGGAACTTATATAGCGCTATATCGTGCAAAGACACATCAAAGTGCATATGAAAACACTGAAACGTTCATACCCCTTACTAACACTGTTTCAGAAAAATGGAGATTTCTCTTATAGCTGTAAAACTCCTTTCCAGCCACAAAATTTCATCAGAAAACAGAGGATTACCCAAATCTCTCAAGACACTCATGTGGCCTGTACTGCTGTATGGTAGACACCTAAACACTTCCAAAAATGGAAAAGGACAAAATAAACGCAGCCAAAATGGGGCTCTACAGGTGACTTCTAATAGTTCAATGGCCAGACAGGAGAACAAATGAAAGTATTCTTGATGAACTATCAGTGCAAAGACAAATGTTGGATGACATTGATAAGTGCAGACTGAGATGCGTTGATCATGCAAACAGACACATCTGATGACAGTTCTCCAAGGTAAAGTTGAGGGCAGAAGGAAAAGAGGCAGACGACCAACATCCTACATTGCCAACATCACTGAGATCAGTGGTCTGGGAGGAGGGCTACAGGAGATGGTAGACCTCAGCAGACACAGAAGAAGATGGCGAACCCTGGTGGCATTGTGTGGAGCTCCCGCCAATGAGAGTGGTGATGAAGACAGTAGAGATTTTAACATCATTATCTTTACCTTTATTATTATCTATCATTATCACTATGATTATGTTCTTCATCATCATCATTACCTTCATCATCATCATCATCACCTTTATCATCAACACTTGTACTGTTATAATTGTTATCATTATTGTTATTATCAGTGTTGTTTATTGTTTATTGTCATTATTATGATTATTCCTTTTTTATTTTGTTATCATCATTATTATTGTAAATATCATTATAATTAAGATGTACTTTACTAGAGAATTGGATTCCGAAAACATCTGCTAAATGAACAAAATTTACAAAACTGCATACACATGGGGACTAGATGTAAAAATGAACATGGGTGCTTATTCCATTATCCTTGAAATAAAAGAATAGAATAAAAATGTAAATTAAAAAATCTTACTCTTAAAAGATAAACTTCCTTCATTAGTTCAAAACATTGTTACATTGGAAAATGTCACACACGTGTTACCTATCTTCATCCATGACAAAGTGTCCACACAACAACCCCCTCTCTCCACCAATGGAGAAAACAAATCCTGCACAAAGGAAGCATGGATTATGTTATGTGCACAGCGAGGTTTTAACAGCTGTTCTACAACCAACCTTGTCTTCCACTGTGCACCCACTGTCTGACAGTGACGAACAGCCGTAACCTATATATAAGACAGCAGGCACTCTTAGCAATCTCCAAGGTAATTTGAGTCACATAATATGGAATGTGCAGCATAGGTCCCGACCTGTGTTTCTTTTTTCTGAGGTCATGATCAGAAACAGCAACAACAGCACAGAGTATCTGCTTTGCAGGCAGGATTCAAATTACATACAGTCAGCAATTAAAAAACAACAATAACTAGCAGTTAGCATGCAAGTAGTAAACGTGTAGGGAAATGGTTTCCCACATACCACTACTATACAACATGTTCACAGCATACAAGACTGCTGTCTGGTCAGTGGGTGTATATTACATGAAAGGAAGAAAGGAAGGGGAGGGATGGAGCTCTGTCAGGCTTTACATAATTTTGCCCATAATTCCATGCATTACTCAATGCTATTTCTCTGTGTGTGTGTCTGGATGCTGGTGTCTTTCTGTGTTCGCAATTGCAATTTTTTTAAACTACGTGGTCAACTCCAGCTTAGTAGCATGCAGATTCCCTTTTCTCTGCAATTTTGCATGCAGGTTAACTTCTCCTGAAGTTCTTAGCTGGTAGTTAGGGTTTGCTTCATCAGCTGAGTAGCAGCAGCTTTAAATAGGAGGAGGTCTTGACTTCAGTTAGGAGGAGGAGTTTCAGTCTTTGGCTGAAGTTCGCTGGTCGCCATTCCAGCTGGGCTGTTGGGCGCCGCGTGGTGTTGTCTCTCTATTTGGAGAGCAGGGGGAGCAGTACCTTGAAGTAGTTCAGGCTCCTGTGAATCCAGTCTTCGTTCTTCATTGTTACGTCGTGTCCGTCCTGTCAACGTCTTCCTTGGGGTGCAGGAGTGCACCTTACTTCCTGTGGTGTTGTGTCTCTTCTTGGAGAGCAGAGCGGAGCAGTCATCTTTGAGTGGTTCACGCTCCCGGCGATCAGTCTACAATCTTTGTTGTGCTGTCCGTTTTGTCAAGTATTTCCTGGGTGCAGGATTGCACCATATTTCTTTCTCAGTGACAGGTGAGGGATGTTCCATAGATATGGTTGAGTTTCTGTGATGGTTCTTTGTGCTGTTGTGATGATTGTCATTAAGTGTCTTGTGTTGATGCATTGTTTGGAAAGTTGGTTCTTGAATAAATTAATGTAGAATGTTTTTGAGGGAGGTTTCCTCTGTTTTCAGGTTTATGGTATGTTGGGTAGGCTTATGTTTCTACTTTAGTGAACGAAAGGATACGTTCTTTAATATATATTTTTAAATGCTAATGTGTTGGTCTAGAGTGAGTTCTCACTAGTGTTTAGAACACTCAGTATTTCTTAAGGTTAATTGATATGGGCAAGTCCTGAGTGATTCAGGATTTAGTGCTATGTGGCATGTTAAGAAATTGTGTGTGGTTATTGTTTTGCTGTAAGAACAGTTCTCTCTTGTGGAAGAATATTTTTTAAAGTATTTTTACTTTCCAGTA
>CM054164.1:34098269-34179877 GCA_028751875.1 Rapana venosa
ACTGACTAGTTCTTTTTTGGCCGGGCCATACTGCAAAACCACTGACTAGTTCTTTTTTTTGGCCGGGGCCATACTGCACACATCACTGACTGTTCTTTCTTTGCCGGGTCCATATGCACACATCACTGACTAGTTCTTCCTTCTTTGGCCCAGTCCATACTGCACACATCACTGACTAGTTCTTTCTTTGGCCAGACCATACTGCACATTATATATGTGTACATAATAAAGTTGATGATAGTGGAGATAATGATTATTATGCATATGATGATGTTTATGATGGTGATGATGATGATGATGATGATGATGATGATGATGATAAAAGTTATGATAATGGCATGTGTGTTTGTGGCTCTGCGCGTGTGTTTGTGTGTGTATGTGTCTTATTCAGTTACCCAACCACATTGGTCTCCATTTTATTTTCGTTTACACAGACAACCTTGAGGACAAAGCCTCCGAGCGACACGTGCGAGTGTGTTTGGGCAGTATGAGGGGAAAGAGGCTGACACTGAAGGTAGGTTGCACCTGATGGAGATGCCAGGTACTGTCAGGTGGCTTCACCTGTGCCCTACTTTCACAGCCTGACAGACCCTGTTTTCTCATGACAACAGAACTCAGTGCTTTGTCTGTTTACAATCATTTGATAATGGGTGCGTTTCTCAAACGTTACCTTAACAATAATTCATATTTGTACGTCTTGATGCGTTTTGTTCATTCGTTAGGGATACTATAGGAAATATAATGAGTGAATTCTAAATGTTGGTTTCGATGAGCAAATGAATACGATATTTGTTTTTAAAAGGAATAACTCATTTCAGTGTAATTCAAAAACTTTATTATCACAGAGACAGAGAAATTCGCATGGGCTACAAGCCATACACAAAAAACAGTAAATATTTAAATATATTACGTAAATTTACCACAACACAGCATTTGAACATCAGCATACACTCATCACAAAATAAAAAGAGCCCACAAAACAACATATAATTTGGCAGTGATAAACTCAGCCAAGTAAAATCATAAAACACTCGTGTGTGCACCATGCTTCCACACACTCGCCACAGCTTGTGCCTGCGTTTAAGTCAAGACAGTTCTGTTTGCACCAGGAGGAAATTTCCTCAATCATTTAAAATACATAACATGGGAGTTTATTTTCCAGAGCATGCTCATCAGAATATTATCATATGATCAGAGCCACTGCAATCATTAGTGTCACGGGTAAAAAGGATGGGGAACAGAACAGTGCCTTGAGAAGAACCAGTGGAAGTTGATCTTTCAGTAGATATTGCTTTTTGAAATAGGACAGATTGTGTTCGATCCGTCAGAAAGCTCATTATCCAGAGAATGAGTCGAGGACAGACGTTTATTGAGAGTAGTTTGAGTGCTAGAGGATGGAGCTGAAATTGTTTTCAAGGCGGATGGGAAGTCGAAGAAAAGTATAAGAACAAAAGAGTCAGATTTTTCTTAGTGGGAGAAGGCATTGTGCAGCAGATATTAAAAATGTAAAAATAAATGGGGAAAATAATGGCATGTCTTCCCAGTTTCTCTTATGGCCCTACAGCTTGGTTTGCAGGGGTTTTCTCTGTCAGCCACATGTTATTCCCCAGGTCGCTGCTGAATAGCTGTGTCTTTGAAGGATGTGCTCGCCAGTTGGTTTTCTTTACCACAGGCACACAGGCTGAAGGAACGAGTTTCAGCTTTGTGGATATGTGGTGATTCAACCTGTTTTTACCAATGCTGGGGTTTTAAAAATGTGACCTGTTTTATTTCTTGTGCTATGGTGTAGCTGTCTTTCTGCTTCAGGTCGGGCTATTGATTTGATAATGTTGTTTTCTTTTCATAGAAAGAGAGGCAGCTTTTGCACTGTTTTTGTTTCAAACAGTATTATTTCTGTGTCTTGTCACACCCAAAAGCGAGTAGTCAGAGTGCCAAACTGCAGCCAGGTGTTGCTGGGACTGTGCTGCAAGCAGGGTCAAAGGCCAGGTACTGAGAGCATGGACTGCTGCAGGCTGTGAGGACTGGGGTGTGGTGGGGATGATGCCTGCCTGCACTGAGCACTCCTCGTCTGTGTGTCTGGTGTGGAACTTCTCTACACAGCCTGCTTCTGTTGGTTCTGTTTGTTTGTATGTTGCTGACACCTGACTCTTTTTTATGCTCGTTTGCTAGGTTTATTCTACCATAGGGAGAGAACACCGCATTCTGCACCTTCATCTAATAAAAGTCTTAACAACAGTTTTGTTGTCTTATGATGTGTTCTGCAGTGTCCTGTTTGTCTTGTGTTGACCAAGTTGACCTACTTTATTGGTTTCACTTTGGAGTGAAACCTTTTGTTATTGCACTGACTAACAGTGTTTGTTTAGGACACTGCTTATGTTCCTCTGTTTTTCGGCTTTGGAATTTTTTTCATTGTCCTTTCCGGAGACCTTTGTTTTGTTCTTGTTTAAATCCCCAAAAGCCACAACACCTGCTGTTCCTTTGTGTGGTCTTTTGTGGATTTACAATTATGAACTTCTTGTTTGTGTTTTGGAATATTTAAAGTGAATGATGAATGTTTGGGTGTTTCTTTCTGTGGATTTTACAAGCTTTTGCATGGACCTGTTTTTTTTGGTGGGTTAAATTTTACCCGTTTTTGCCCCAAAAAAGCCCTCTTTTGTTTCTGCTTTAAATCTTACAAGCCTCCTTCCTTTTTCAGCCGCGTTTTTGTGCTTTGAACACCTAAACAACCCCTGTTTGGGATGCTGTCTGTTTGGTTTTTCTGGAACTCTCTCCCCGCCTCATGGGCCTCTCGTTTTCTTTTTTAACATTTAAAACCCCCCAAACCCTGAAATTAAGCGGGTTTTTGGGTGTTTCTGGGTGGGCATTTCACAGTTTGATAAAATTTTTGGGGTTGTCTTTGGTCTATTTCACAGCGTGCATACCCTTCGGGGGGGGCCCTGGGAATCTCAGTCCCTGCTGAACTGTGTCTTTGGTGTGCTGGGAACTTTCTCCCACACCCCGCAACACCCTGGGGGTTTTTTTGTGTGTGGGATTCCTCCCCTCCCGAAAAATTTGCTGTTTTTTCTGTGTTGGGAAAATACTTCCCCTCCCTCATGGCCCCTTGTTTGGTTTGTTTTTTTTCTAAAGGCCGCATGGCACTTGTTTGTTTTTTCTGTGCTGTACCCAAAACCGGGGGCCTTTTTGGCAGTTTGTGATTTTGTGACATTTACCGTTTAGGGCTGGATTTTTTCCGGGAGCCCCGTTGATTACCCCAAATAAAATCTTCCGTTTTGTGTTTTGGGTTTTTAAAGTGTCCTTGTTTCTGTTTTTGTTTGCCCCGTTGACCTTTTTTTTTTTTTTTTGGTGGGGCCGGGTTTGTTATTCTACAAAGGGGGGGAAAAACTTTTGCTTTTTTCTCTTGGGGTTTTTTACAATTTTTTTGGGGTTTTTTTTTGTTTTTCGGGGGCTTTTTTTTTCGTTTTTTTTAAAAGGTAAATAAAAGGGTCCCCCCTGTGAAACCTTAAGCAGGGGCTTTTCCCTGTTTTGGAAAAAAAAATTTTGTTTTTTTGTTTTTTTTAAAAAATTTGATTTTTATTTTTTTTAAAGAAATTGTGGTTTTAACGGAAGATTATTTTCAAGTGTGAAAAAAGCTTGGGCTACCTGTTTTTTTACAAAAAAGGATAAAAAATTTCCCCTTGTTTAAATTTTAAAAATTGATTTTTTTAAAAAAAGTTTTACCCAAAAATTTCCCCCCTTTTTGGTTAGCCCCGATATTTCTTTAAACCCCCGATTAAAAAAAACCCCTTTTTTCCTGTTTTTCCTTTTCTGCCACCCCTATCCTCCTCTTTACTTCCCAAAACCTTCCCTTGTACCCAAATCCCCCTAAAAAACCATTACCTTTTCCGGTTTCCCCCCTTCTGCCCCTTTTTTTTAAGCATTTCCCCTTTAAAATTTGCCAAGGGGAAAAAAAAGGGAATAAAAAAAAAAGGGGGGAGAAAATGGGGGGGGAAAATTTTTGGGTTTTTTGTGTTGTTTTGAGGGGGTTTTTTGGGGAGGGTGAAGTGGGGTGGTTTTGTTTTGTGGTTTTTGTTGGGTTTGCATCCCTGAAAAGTTGGCGCGCTTGTTTGTTTTTTTTTTTTTTAAAGATTCAGCGAAAATTTAAATTCATTATTTTTTTTTTAAAATTTTAAAATATATTAAAATTTATATATATAATATATATATTATAAATTATTTTATATATATATTATTATATTTTAAATTATTTTTTTGATTTTTATATTTATATTAATTTACCTCTTTTTGGATTTAAAAATACTCACTTAAACTTACTCATAAAGATTCTGATATCTACTTTAAAACTTTCATCATAATTTTTAATTCCCCTCAATAAAATTAAATTTTACTAAATAAAATTCTGTTTATAACATTAAACTAATCTAATATAATTTATATTTTTTCTCTTAATATTTTTTTCTCTTTTAAAAACCCCAAACCAAAACACAACACACACACACACACACAACCACACAACACACACACACACAACACACCAACACACACACACACACACACACACAAAACAAAAACATTTTTTTTTTTAAATTTTTTTAAATTGTTGGGGAGCGCCAGGGTCAGGGTGTGGTGGTGTTTTGGGTTATGTTTTTTTTGAAATTTTGATTTCAATAAATTTTTTCTTTTTTTTCTTTTTTTAAGGGTTTTAAATTTTTTAATTGCAAAATTTAGTGTTTAGTATAACATTAAAAATTTGTTCTTAGATAAGGCTTGATAAAAAAAAGAAAATGCATTGTTTATTCAATGTACCATCTGGAAATAAAACTTTTGATTGACTTGACTTGACTTGCCCACACACACACACAACACCCCACACACACACACCACACCACACACCACACACAACACACACACACCCCAACACACACCAACACAAAAACCCCCCCTCCCCCATTTTTTTTCTGTTTTCTTTATTTAAATTTGGTTTTTTAACAAAAGGGGAATAATTTTGTTCCCGAGGGTTTTTGTTTTAAGTATTTTTTGTTAATTTTTTTTTCCAAATTTTAATTTTGAAATGGTTGTTTGTTTCCTGGCATTTACAGTGGAAAGCATGGCAAAATGGACGCTCAAAACCCCCACAGAAAGCTGGACTCTAGCACTGAAAAAAAGGTAGTGTGGAGAAAAAAATACAAGAGTTTGAGAATGAAAAAAACTCATAACTGTGGATGTTAATGAAAGTGTTTGTCCCTTTGTTCAAGCAAGTATATGCAGCTGCTTTTGGTTTTAGTTAGAGTATTTGGGAAGAGAAGAAACAGTTGTGTGGGGTTTTGACTATAAATGTGAACAAAAAAAAAAAAAGCTGTAAAAAGCTGTCGAAACATTTTAAAGAACTAAACAAAATGGGGAAGACAATTTGAAAGCCCTTTATTGAGAAACGATCTGAATAGTAACTTAAAAAGTCAAAAAAAAAAACAAATTCAAGAAAAACCCCAAAATTTTTAAGGACAAAAAAGGGGTCGGGACGGGGTTGGGGGACAGTAAATAGAAAACCCAATATTTGAAATCTCCCTAACTGGTTTAACCAAAAGTTTTTTTTAATTTGGTGAACCAAAGTGAGAATCGGTTTTAGAACCAAAAAAAAGGGGAGCCCTTTTTGAAAAACCCTTTGAAAAAGGGGTTTCGACAATTAAAAAATTAAAAACCCAAAAAAAGGGGGCCCCCTTTTGGGTGTTTTTTTAAAACTTTTCAAATTGGTTTTTTTTCTTATGGTTTTTTAACATTTTTTTCAAAGGGTTTTCCCTTAAACTGGGAAAAAACGAAATTCCTGAAAAAAAAGAGGGAAAAACCCCAAAAATTTTTCTGGGGATAACCAATTAGATGCAGGCCTGCCGCAATAACACCCTTCAAAACAAACACCTCAGGTAAAAAACCAAACAATCTCCAAATCAAAACCCCCCCAAAATCCTTTTTCTTTCCTTGTATACCTCTGAATTGGGAAAAAAATCCCTGGGAGAGATCCGGGGAAAATTGGATCCCTTCGAAGACCCTTGAAACCCAAACAAAAACCACAAACAAAAACCTATAGCCCCAACTTGGAAAAAAACCCCCGGGTAAAATTTAAATTTTGGGGCATGTCAAAACCAAAGGATTTCAAAACAGTTTTAAAAGGCCTGCCCAAGGGAGGAGAAAAAGAGGAAAACCAAGAAGGCGGGAGGATAACATCAGCGAATGGAAGGCCTAGAATCAAACACCGAGAAAGGCAAAAACAGAGAGGGGAAGGGAGGGAACGGGTTGTTGAGTTTTTGAGGGTGCCCTCAGGGTGTCAGACTAGGGAAACAGATAGATAGATAAAATTCTCGAGGCATTGCAAACAAGTATTATAGGAAGTTTAACACATGTACTGAATAGAGGCTTACAAAATGGACAGAGAAGGAAGAAAAGATAAATAGAAGACAAGCAGGATTCGATCGTCTAATAGTAAATAGATCACATTTTTTACTTATATGCCTTAGTCCAAAAATTCTTCATAAAAATAACAAAACTCTCTCGCAAAAGCCTTCTTATGAACCTTTTAAATCCGTTCAAAACTTATTTATTTCAAACCAAGTTTTTTCCTCTCCTGCCTCATCTCATATTTTTTTCCTGCCTTCAACAGCCAAGATTCTGCCTATCACAAATCTCTGACAACAATAACCCCTCTAAAACTACAATGATGTTCTCACCCAAACTGCTTGATGAGCATGCACCTCCCACTGACCATCTCCTGCTGATGGGCCATGTGCGCCATGTAACCCATGACATCCTGGTCGCAAAGCGCAAACGCAGGCAACTAGACGGGCAGTGGCGAAAATCAAAAACGGAAAATTTAATAAACAGCTCTTTCGAAAACAAGTAAACAAAGTCAATCTTTAATTCTTTCAGAAAAAACAAAGTATTCTCTTCTCAAGTTCTTGATGCCACGTCTATGAAACCCCTCTTTTCCCTCACATCTACTCTTCTTGGATCTGTGAAGGCAAGCCCCCCTGCCTTCCATCCACAACCATTCTGAACTTCCATCTATATTTTCAGCATTCTTTTCTGAAAAAAGTCTTATAACATTCGCTCCAAACTGGATCAGACTCCTTTCAGCCTACACTTCCCGATCCCCAATTCTCTGGCACTCCCCTCCTTTTCGTTCATCCAACAAGTGAGAAAAAAATCATGACAATTCTGAAAGAATTTACTATTAAATCATGTGATCTTGATCCCATAACCTGCTTCTCTTTTCACACAGTTTCCTACCACAACTCATACCGCTATCACGAAAATAGTAAACTCATCTCTTTTTCAGGAAATGTTCCCTCAGCTCTCAAACTGCTATTGTCACACCTCTACTAAAAAAAGCATGACCTTGACCCTAACATTCTGAAGAATTATAGACCTGTTTCCAATCTACCTTTTTTCTAAAGTCCTGAAAAGTAGTTCTCAAAAAGCTCAAAAACCACCTTCTCTCCAACAATTTCTTCCTGAGTTTCAGTCTGCCTATCGCGTCAAAAACAGCACTGAAACAACCTAGTACACACTTTAACAGCTTCTACTCGCTTCTGACTCAGGGAAAAACTCCTTCTCTCTCTCTATCGACTTATCAGCAGCCTTCGATTCTATAGAAACCCCTATACTCTCTCCCGTCTTCAAAAAAACGTTCGTGTTTACTGGCATAGCCCTCACCTGTTTAATTCATACCTAACTGACTATTCCAGACGTTGCAGTAAGCAAGATTCAAACATTCCTGCCAAACTGGAATGTGGAGTCCACAGGGATCAGTTCTAGCTCTGTTCTTTTTATCTTTACACTGCGGCGGACTCATGTCGACATGCTTTCCCCCGCCAATTAAACATGTCGATGTGGTTACCAGTTGGTTGGTACCGTTTCGCGCTTGCTTCAGACATCCCATTCACCGTTAAAATGGTACCTGCTCTTTAGGGGGAAAAAAGCACGAGAAAATAAGGGGCCCTCATATGTGGCCCGAGAAAAACTCGACGCCTCGTCCTACGACCTATAATGGATCCAACCTCCCTTTATTACAACCACTGTCAATTTAATAAACCTCATAAATCAAACATTTTCCCGTCCCTCAATTTCCAAAAACAGAGTTCTTGTGTTCTATCCGACAAAGGGCCCCCTCTTAAAAAAAAAATTATACCAGAACCTTCAGTAAAAGCAGATTACCAATTAGCTCGTTTGGCAACCAAAACTCCTTCCCTATTCAAAAGCCATAACTTGCATTCTCTCACCCCCTTTTCACGCTGTGAAACTATTTTTTTAATTTTCTTTTTCTGGCCCGCCAGTCATCTATTACTACCTTACGTATACAAAAAATCCCGCTCAAATATTGCAAAAGAAATTCATTCCATTCTTTAGCACATTACTCTTTTCTCTGCCGGGTCTCTTCCACTCTCAGGTCCTGTGCCACAGAGAAAAAAAAATTAAAACTTAACCCTTGGTTTCAAATGTCTTCCAAAAAAATTTGATCCTACCTCTGTTAATGTCTTAACTGACCTTACCAACTTCCTTCACTTCCACTTCCGCTCTACTGCAGATACTTGTGCCTACGAATACCTAGATTCAACCAATCCACTGCTGGCCGCCGCTCTTTCTCTATTTCGGGTCCATCGACCTGGAATGAGCTCCCTCTCTCTCCTTCGCCAGAACCCAGTTATGACACTTTTAAATCCAGCCCCAGACAAATTTTTTTCAAAAACCCAAGATTTCCCCCCTCCTGTTTCATATCAGAGCTATCCCACCCTCACTAACCCATGTCCTATCACCCTTTCTAAGTATAGGACCTAGTGAGTGTGTGTGTGCTTTTGTAAAACATTTGACTATTGTCTGCAGCGCACTATTTGTAAATATCTGTTTGTTTAAACTATTTATCATTTATCATCCCATTGCATGACTATTGTAAGATTAGGTTGAATGCATGCGCTTTGATTTGTCTTTTCAAGATATAGGGCTATTAAGTTCCATGTATTATTTATTATTTATTATTTTTTATTATTATTATTTTATTATTTTATTATTTATTATTATTAATTTTAAAATTCTATTGCCTGCCAGGGTGTGTGACCTCTGTGTGTGTGTGTGTGTTGTTGTGTGTGTGTGTGGTGAGTTTGGGGGGTGCACATTTGGACTTATGGAACTATTACTTGTCACTGGTTGTATGACTGTGTAAGAATGAGTTGAGTGAAAACGCTTTGATTTGTCTCTGCAAAATATAGCGCTATAAATTTAAATATCATTATATTATTATTATTTTTATTATATTATTATTATTATTATTTATTATTATTATTTTTTTATTATTAAATTTTATGTTGCATTTGTCGACATTCGCAAAGCATTTGACTCAATTGATAGAAATGTCATGTGGAATATATTACGCTGTAATGGAGTAAATTTTCCAAAAAAGGGATAAGGCCCCGAAAGGTGTGTACGAGTCTGTGATAGCATGTGTGCGTGACAACATGTTTTTGAATGTCCCAGGGAAATTAAAAAAAGGGTGTCTTCTTAGTCCCCTGCTGTTCTCGTCTTTATTAATGAGTTAGCTATAGAATTAACAACCAAAACAGGAAAACATGGCATACAATTAATCCCCGGAGGTGCAGAAGTCTTCCTGTTACTTACTCTTTTCCCACAAGCAGTCCCAAAGAGACAACCTGGCATGCGCCAAACGGCAAGATCCATAAACCCAAATAGATTTTGCTTAACACCACGCGCTTCAAATCCAGCATCAACACAGCCCGAACAAGAACCTACCTGGAGCTGACATAGGCCGCGACCACGACCTTGTGCTGCTGGTATTCAAAATGAAGTGATAGAAAAATAAACAGCCTGCAAATCCACGTATCAAATTTGACGTGGAACAAACTGAAAGATCCAGATGTCGAGGAGATCTTCCAAGCTAAGCTTGGCGGACGTTTTGCGGCATTAACCCTCCTGGACAATGACATCAATGACCTCACCAACAACTTTAATGAGGCAGTCCGAGAAACAGCAGAGGAGGTACCTCGGTCGTCAGAGGAAAAAAAACACCAGCCCTGACTACCAATGACATCTTGGACCTCTGCGATACAAGAAGAGCACTGAAACCAACCAGGTCTTCCAACCCCAAGAAAAACCGGGAGGCCAACAATCTTGTGAAGAGTCAATGTTAAAGGCCAGAAGAAGTGGATCAGTGATCAATGTGATGGGGATCGAAAAAAGCATGAAAGTGGGCAACAGTAAAAAAGGGATACGACACCTGAAGAAACTCACAAAACCCCTTCAAACCAATCATCAGTCATTGAAGACAGCTCCGGAAACCTCCTCACAGAAAGTCAGCTGCATTGAACAGGTGGTTTGAGTATTGTCAAGAATATAACAACTACCCAATCCACCTGACAAGAGCATAATAGAAGAGGAAGCGCAACATCAAGAGTACCCTCGCCTTTAACCTATACTGAGGGAAGAAGTGGAAGAAGCCATCCGCAGTTTACCAGTAGGAAAGTCCCCAGGAGCAGACAACATACCAGCAGAGCTGCTCAGCATGGTGGCGAAACAGTTATACACATATTACAGCTATCTGTCAGAAGATTTGGGAGACAAAACAATGGCACAGAATGGACAATCATTTATCATACCTCCCAAGAAGGGGAATTTACGCAAAAGCCAAAACTATAGAACAATCAGCCTCATCAGCCCCGCCAGAAGATCATGCTCAAAGTTATTTTGAATCAACTCAAGAAGGAGGAAGAAGAACCCTTGCAGAGGAACAAGCCCGGGTTCAGGCAGGCAGGAGCACAATCGAACAGATTTTAACTGCCACATCCTGATGGAAAAACATCTTCAACATCAGAGAGACCTGCTCCACAACTTCATCGACTTCAAGAAGGCTTTCGACAGAGTATGGCACGAAGGCCTGTGGCAGGTCCTCGGCATGTTTGGCATTGAAGAAGGACTAGAGCAAACCATTCAAGCACTATACAACACCACAAGCAGTACAGTCCTTCTGAACAATCAGGTCGGAGACTACTTCAAAACCACAGTTGGGATCCGACAAGGATGCCTGTTATCTCCAGTCCTGTTTAATCTGTTCTTGGAAAACATTATGAGAGAGACCCTCCATGACTTCCACTCTACCATCTCCATTGGCGGCAGACCCCTCAACAACTTGCGGTTTGCTGATGACATTGACATCATGGGCGGAAATAACACAGAGCTGCAAGACCTTACGACCAGGCTTGAGAACAGAGCTGGAGCATATGGGATGGAGGTGAGCTCAGAGAAAAGTAAAGTACTTGTGAACAGTACGAGCAACGCCACTGCTAAAATTTACATGAACGGCCAGCAACTGGAGGAGGTAGACGCTTTTAAATACCTTGGCGCTACACTTACAAAGGACGGGCGATCGACGACAGAAATCAAAGTTAGACTAGCCATGGCAACATCTTCCATGACAAAACTCACCACCATATGGAAAAGTAAAGAGATCAGTTTCCCAATCAAACTAAAGCTCTACAAAGCCCTAATTCAGACTATCCTGCTGTACGGAAGTGAAACCTGGACACTGACTGCTGAAACATCAAAGCGAATCCAGTCATTTGAAACAAAATGCCATAGAAAACTGCTGGGCATATCCTGGAGAGAACGAAAGACCAATGAATTTGTCAAGAGCTCAATAACACTGCTGGCAGGTCCACAGGAACCCCTTCTCATCATCGTTAAGAAGAAAAAGCTGACATGAATCGGCCACGTCACCCGCCACAACACTCTGCCAAAAATAGTACTGCAGGGAACACTCGAAGGTGGCAGAAAGAGGGGAAGACAGAACAAGTCATGAATGGACAACATCAGAGAACGGACCAGGATGAATGACTCGGCACTACTGCGCAGAGCCGATTACCGAGATGGATGGAGGAGGCTTACCACGGCATCGTCTTTGTGTCTCCTCCACGACCGCCAAGGTCACGGGATGGATGATGATGATGATACCTCTTGAGAGAGCGAGAGAGAGAGAGAGAGGAGAGAGAAGAGAGAGGAGAGAGAGAGAGGAGAGGAGGGGAGAGAGAGAGAGAGAGAGAGAGAGTGTGTGTGTGTGTATTTCAGGGATGATACTAAATAATATTATATAATTCTCAGATGTACAGGATCACCATCAACACTTATTTTGATTATACTCATACAAATTATATGTCATGATAATGAGATAAACTCAATACCCATACACTCACACAATAGAAACAATAAAAACAAGGAAGAAAAGAAAGAAGAAAAAAAGCCAAATATATGTCAGAGAGAGAGAGAGAGAGAGAGAGAGAGAGAGAGAGAGAGAGAGAGAGAGAGAGAGAGAGAGAGAGAGAGAGAGAGAGAGAGAGAGAGAGAGATAGTGTATGTTTCAGGAATAATACTAAATATATAATTCTCAAACCAGTACACGATTATCGTCAACACTTATTTTGATTATACTGATACAAATTATGTCATGATAATTAAATAAACTCAAATCAATAAGGTCAAAGAGAGAGAGAGAGAGTGTGTGTTACACGGATAAAACTAAATATATAATTCCAAGACAGTACAGGATCACCACCAATATTCTTTTGAATATATTTGTACAAATTGAACGCCATGATAATAAAATAAGCCCAATACCCATACAGTCATACCATTAAGAGAAAAAAACAATCACTAGAGTCATAAAATGAACATCTGCACATTGTAAGTAAGAGAGAGAGAGAGAGAGAGAGAAGAGGGGGGGGGGGGGAGAAATGAGAGAGATAGGGAGAGAGAGAGGGGTGAGTGTGTGTGTGTTTGTGTGTGTGTATATGTGTGTTAAAGATAATTCTTTTTGTTTGTAAACAAAACAAAACAAAACAAAAACCACAAAGACAAAATACTGAATATAATTCTCAAAACAGCACACCATCACCATCAACACTCTTTGATTATACTCATACAGATTAGCATATATCATTATTATGATAGATATATTTCTTATAACTATAGTGTAATTAAAAAAAACAGTTTTTACTTTGGTAAAGCTCACTTACACAACAACAATAAAAATGTAAAAAGGAGAGAGACAAATTGACAAATTTACAAAGTCTTTTATTTCGAGGATAATGAATAAGCACTTATGTGCTTTTTTATATCCATTCCCCGCCCAAAGGGATACATCTTAATAATAACCCAACACTTATACACTCTCACAGTAGAAACAAGAGTAATAACCCTTTTCAAAACAGCCCCCATCAACAAAAAACCAAAAACAAAAAAACCCCCCAAAAACCAACAACAACAACAACAAAAAAGAAAACCCTAAACACCCCCCACCCCCACCCCCCAAAACCCCCCAACCAAAACAAACAAACAAGGAGAAAGAAAAACCAAATCAACAAAAGAAGGAAAAGAAAAAAAGAGAGAAAAACAAACAACAACAACAAGAACAACACAAAACCAAGAAAAATAACAACAACAAACTAATAAGTCATAAAGATAAACATCCACGCATTGTCAAATAGTACATATACTAGTTACATATAAAATATAAGAAATTGAAATAGGTCTCATTAAAATTTAAGTAAGGGAAGATAATATTGAAAATATAAAATTGGATCTTATCGGATACACTAAAACTATAAGCAAAACGATAAAAGGGTGAGTAAAAGAGACAGAGACAGAGAGACAAAGTGTGTGTGTGTAATTAGAGATATAACCATTTAATCTCCAAACGTACCGTACCATCAACCTCAATTTGATTATACTCGTTCATTATATGTCATTGAAATGAATAACCCCGAACATACCATCACATAATAAAACAAAACAAAAACAAAAAGTAAGAAAATCTAAACTATACAGTCATCAGTCATTAAGAAGAATGTTAAGAATGTAATGATGTATAGTATGTGTGGGTGTGTGTGTGTTGTGTGTGTGTGTGTGTTTGTTTTGTTTTGTTTAATGTTATTACCAGGTGATTAGACACACCCGCTTCATACAATACTATTATTACACACGATCATTTCTATCTTACTTGTCATCTTCTCTTTCTCTCTAATGCTCTCTCTCTTTACATCCCCCAACGACCAATCCAACAACACAATATAAGTAATAATACATACATATAAAATATTAGATATTATGTTATATCATTATATAAATATATTATTATATAAAATATATAATATTATATATATATATATATATATATATATAATATATATATATATATATATATATGATATATGATAATTAGATAAAGGTTTTAAGGTGAGAATATATGGACTTAGCAAGACACTATGAATTGCTTGAGAGATCAAAAAACTTCTGACAGTGCATATACTTATGAATGATTATCTAAAACTACTCTTATTATTAAATAGCAGACTAATTGGGAACAACAACAAAATGTGGAAAAGAAGAGAAATGAAATTAGAACTAACAGAAATGAATAACATTATGTATTATATCATTCCATAGATTTTAATCACAGAATGTATTAGAATTGACAAGATTTCCGTGGGTCAAGGAAACTGAAATATATATCAAACTATCCTTGAATAGATGCATACAATAACTAAGAATAGTATATCCTAAGCACGCAGGCAGTCTAGAATCACCTCAGTAGTAATCAGGAGAAGAATACTAATTAAATGCAAAAGACAAGAGAAACATCGATAAATACCAACAATGAGAATACATGCAAAAAGTATAGTGAACCTGTTCAATAGAATGTATCAGAATTAATAATAGAAATAGCATCATTCACATTTTAACAGCAGATTTAAGCATTAAACAATGCTATCTCAAGGTCAAAAATTAGCAAACATAAGTGATTCAGACAAGAAAGAAGTTGAAAGATGAGAGAGCAAATAATCAGAGTAAAATAAAGTGAGATGCAGAGATATTTGAGTAGATGTTAATTGTATATATATAATAAAAGACGTACATGATAGAAGAAAAAGGATTATAGGATAGTATGTGAGGAGATGTGTTGTTTTGGGATATGATTGTTATGTTTTTATAGAGGTAGTAGTGGTTTGTTTGATTAGTATCATATAAACATGTTGATATATACTTATATAAACAAATATGAATATAGTGCAGTACCAAAGATAAGGAAAAACCCCCATAAAGTAAAAGATAAACATAGTAAAGAGAGAGGAGGAGAGAGAAGGAGGAAGAGAAGAAAGTGGGAGGAGAAGAGGAGAGAACAGACAATGAGAGAGACAGACGGAAAACGAGAAAGAGAGTGAGAGGAGTATAAGGGATAGAATGTTAAGGAGGAGGGATTGTGTGTCAGGAGGAAAGAGTAGGAGAGGAATGATAGTGTTAAAGACAGGAAGAAGAGCAGAAGAACAGACAAGAACAGAGAAAAGCATGTGAAGGACGAAGGTAAAAATGGAAGGTAGAGGGATGCATAGGTTGAGGTGAAAGGCAGATTTTGTTATGGGATGGTTGAACTTGTTTATAAGGTATGGCTGTGGTTTGTTTTGTTGATGTATCAGTGAGTTGATAATGTTAGTTTTGTAGATCCTGATTGATTGATGTTGTGTGATATAGATCAGGAATAGGTGTTCCAAAGCAGTAGGGCCTGGTAAGTAAATGATTTGAAAGTCTATTGTAGGAATTGGGACCTAGGCTTTATAAATAATTTTGGATCATTGTTTAGGCGGAATTTGTCTTTTTTTAATCGTATGTAATGGAACAGTTCTGTCATAATGTTGAACAATCATGAGGTCTTTTGTTATTTTTTTTCATCTTTTAGGTCGTCAAGGGGGAGGATATTTAACTTAGTATAGTTGGCTTCTAAATGCTTGTGTTTTAAAAGAGCCAGTTTGATGGCCGTTTTACGACTCAGTAGCGTTTTATAGTGTTTGCACTAGAGAATCCCACAGGATAGAAGCATAGTCTGTTGAGGATTGATGCTTAAGACAGGAAAATAGTTTCCTTGAATGAAAGTCAAGGAAGTGCTTGATTTTAGAAAGTTGGTATACTCTGGGAAATGTATTTGCATAGTTGAGATATGTAGTAGAACCAACAGATATTTTCATCAATTGTTACTCCTAGAACTTTGTGGTGATAGATTTGTTCAATTACTTCCTTTTTAATTTTGATTGGAGTAAGTTTATGGGTTAAGCTTAGATGCTTTTGTCTGGTGGTAATAAGTATGCATTTTGTTTTTCTGGGGTGTATAGACATAAATTAGTTTAGCTCGGTCCATTCCATAAGTGATCAACGCTTTTTTGTTATGCGTTTGCTAGGAGTTAAGGTTATTGTGGCTGGATGAATAGTTGTTTAATCAGCAAATAGTTCCATTTGGATTTGAATGTGGAGTGGAGGTCGTTTATGTATAATGAGGAGAGAATAGGTCTAGTATGGATCCTTGTGGTACTCCACAATTGATGGCTTGTAGTTCAGGATGTAGTTGTACCTATTAAGAAACATGTGCCTGTTTTCTAGATAGGAAGCAAGTTGTTCTAAGGATTTGGTAAAGAATGTACGGTTAGTTTTTTAATGAGAAGCGTGTGGTCAATTGTGTCAAAGCTTTTTTGAGATCTACTAATAGTACTACAAAATGTATTGTCATTAATGTTTGATGAGCAAGTTGTCTACGAGACTAATCAGTTGCAGTTATGACATGAGTGATTTTGTCTAGATCCAGACTGATTAGGGTGAATTAGGTTGGTAGTTCTAATTGACGGACTATAATGTTTGTTTTTTGCTTTTTCAAGGGTTTGGAAAGGTAATGGATATGATGGAAATTGGTCTTAGTTTGAAGGGTCTGAAGTGTTACCAGACTTGTAGATGGGGATTACTTTAGCTGTTTGAAGGCATTGGGGAAATGGGTTTTTTTTATCAAGACAAAGATTAAATATACATGCTAGAGTGTCTGTGATAACCAGAGCTGATGGCTTCAATACTTGCTGTCTATTTCATCAGGACCACACGTTCTTGATTGACAGATGAGTTAGATATCCATAGACCTCAAAACAGACATCAATGGAATGTGAAGTTTTGAAGGAGTTTGCTTTTCTTTCAAGTCTTGTTTTAGTTCATTGAGTTTATTGGACTTTGATTTCTCTTTTAATATGTTAGTGAGACTTAATAAAATGATTATTAAGTTGTTCAGCAGTAACGTATTTGATTACAATTTTGTTTTGGAAGATGCTTGATTGTTTGCTATTTGGTTTATGGCTCGCCACTCAGTCTTTGAGCTTTGTTTGTAGATAGTAAATCTTGAAAATATTTCTTTTTTTCTCCCCGTTTTGTGAGTTTGGCATTTCTTAATTTTTTTTACCCTCATTTATATTTATGTTCATTTAAACAGGTCTCTAAGGTAGCATGCTTCTAGTTCTTAGTGAGCTAAGGTGGTTTGGGGATATATTTTATCCTAATGATTTTTGTGGGGCATGTTTGTTGTAAATAAACAGTAAAAACTTTTTATCCAAAATTCTATGGCTAAGCCTTGATCAGCGATGCTGAATGTTTCCGAAAGAATGGAGTTACTTAAATCTAAAAGGAAACTATTTTCATCAGATTTAGCAAAGGAATGATATGTTATAGTTTTGTGGCCAGGTTTGGGGATTTTGTACGTTTTTTTTTACCATGTAGTCGACTGGGTAGTGATCACTGGGATACACGTTTCAACAATGTTTTTAGGGTTAGAAACATTGGATATGGTCAATTATTGTGCTTGAGTTTGATGTGACTCTTCGTGGGTGAAATTACTAGTTGGTGGAAGGTTGTATGAATTTATTAATTGGGCCATTGATTATTACTTTTGCTGATGAATTTAAAGTCTCCTAATAGATTATTTCCTGATCTAATGGACTGTATTTATCATGAATCAAAATTTGTCTACCCAGTTTTTTTCTTTCTGTTGGATTCCTATAGCATCCCAATTACAATAGGTTGGGCACCTTTTATAGACCTCAATCCATATGGATTATACATCATAATGGTTCTAAGTGGAGATGACGCTTGAAAGTTTATTGACTAACTAATCTAGATTAGGATTCCTGTTTCTTTGGGTTTTTGTTATCTTTATGCAGGATTTTATACCCTGGAATATAAATACCCAGTGTCTAATATGGGATCTGAAAGTCTTGACTCAGATAGCCCGATAGTATGTGAAATGGATTGCCTTTGTTAGTGATAAGCGTTTGATATATCTTCGATTTTAATTAAATGCGTGGTTTATTTTAGGTGGCAAATATTGTAGGCATCCTTGGAGGACCACTTATTGTTGATTTGGAATGCATCTGTCTTATATTTGGTTTGTGTGGATAAGGGAATGAGGTGTGTATAGAGAAAACATAACAAGAAGGACAATTTGGCAGTTAATGGATCAAAGAGAACAATAAAAGGATTTTGTAATGGATCAGGTACTCAAACCTGAAGGGGGGAAACTTGAGTACTAGATGGTGTGGATGGTTTAGGAGGATAAATATATAGAACAATAAATAAAGAAACAAAATTGGTGAGGTCAAAACAAATAACCTTTCAAATCGAAACTATATACTATCTAAAATCAGGATATTTTTCATGTTATAGGCTCACAACTAGTAAGCAACAAAACTCGGTAAATTCGTTGTAGAAACAACCAAAGACATATTGGCACAAGGGTGCCTGCTTCAATGATAGCCTGATCACAGTTAGCTCATAGTGAAGAGTTGTCATTAAGGACCACTGGAATAATTTGGTCACCCAAATAACAAAGTGACCCTCTCGTTGAAGTAGCCTGATGAGTTCACTGAGTGTGTCCCAGAGATAGGTCAGTACAGTTTATATCCTTGTCACTAAAAAGGCCACTCAGCAATAGTATGGGGTTGGGTTGGTGGGAATTCAATCACAGTTTATTTGTCACTGAAAAAAGGCCACTCAGTAATTAGTCCAGGATTTGCTACACTGTTTGTTCAGGTCACTGATACAGCCACTAAGCAGTCACTGAAATAATGAGCTCAGCAGTATGAATAATGCACTTCATGCAGTCACTGAATAATGCCACTCAGTAGTCACTGAATAATGCTACTTCAGCAGTCACTGAATAATGCCACTGAGCAGTCACTGAATAATGCTACTCAGCAGTTACTGAATAATGCTACTCAGCAAATAGTTCCGAGTTCCCTACACAGTTTTGCACCAGATAGATAGATAGATAGATGATATTGGCTGTTTGCATCTGTTTGTGTGTTTGTGTGCGTGTGTGTGTAGTATGTGTAGGTGTTCGGTGTTTATTGAAGAAGATATCAAGGACAAAAGGTGGAAAACTACCCGGGTTTATACAGATAAGGTGTGGACAAGGATAGGCAGTAGTAAGTGAGTGTACTGTACAGTCTCTTCCTGGTTACACTAAGAGAGACAGACGGTTGGGGTGAGAAACCATATGCAACTTTTTTACGTGAGGGGTATTGTGTTCCATCCCTGCACCAGGAATGTCATGTAGAGAGCTTGTTTATAGTGTGAGGTCATGTAACATGTATACTGTCTGCTGTTTTATTCTGTAACTGATATATTGTGGGTTATGTGGTTCCACTTGGGCTATTTTTTAATTTCTCATGTGATATAAAAAAGGGAAAAAGTTGTCTTGAGTATCTGAGTCAAGAGGTAAAGAGAAGCACAGGAGAGAGACAGACAGACAGACAGAGACAGGGACACAGACAGAGACAGAGAATAGACAAGAGAGAAACAGAGAGTGACAGAGAGGAGACACACACACACGCACACAGAGACAGAGAGAGAAAGAGACAGATAGAGAAACACACACACACACACACACACACCACACACACATTCACGTGCGCACACACCGCGCGTGCACAAACACACATACAAACACACCACACACAAACTGACACACAAACAGCAAACAAGCTTGTCTTTTAGGCTAAAGTTAGTTTTCTTCTGTTTGTTTTCTATCAAACCAGAGAAAGAGAGAGGAGAGAGAGGAAGAGAGAGGAGAGAGAGGGAGGGGAGAGAGAGAGAGAGAGAGAGGGAGAGAGAGGAGAAGAGAATGGAGAGAGAAAGGGAGAGAAATGGAGAGAGAGCAGACAGACAGAGATGAGAGGAGGAGGAGAGAGAGAGAGAGAGATTGAGAAGAAATGAAGAACCTTTGAGTCAAGAGGGAGAAAGAGAGAGTGTTTTAAAGCTCAGGAAAGATGAAAGAGAGAAGAGAGAGCTTTAAAAATTTGAAAACTTAAAAACCTTCTATACAAAGAAGGGTACTAAACAAGCACTATGTTCTAGACCACTCTGGCAAAAAAAAAACAAACAAGAAAAGGCAAACAATAAACCCCCTAAAAAAACAAACAACATCACAATGCCACCTAAAGAGAACAGACAGACGAGACTTGAGACAGAGGACAACAGACAGACAAACACAGAATTAAGGCAGACAGATTGACAAACAAAAACACACAGCCAGCAAACAGATGGCAGACAGCCAAAAGACTACATGGAGACAATTGATATGAAGCAAACAGATTTTCACTTCAGAAATACCCAGACCAAATCTCAGACAATCACAAAAAGGACCACATGTCAGGCTCTAAGACAAAGATTGAGCAGACATATTGGTAATTTTGGATTATATAAACACTTTAATCAAACACTGTTTTAATTGTTTAAGAACTACCAGCCTTGTACATAGGTTTCAGAATCCTGGAATCAGGTAAAATGGAGGCTCATGCTTCATGATTTCAAGTGTTTTGGGTCAGTACTTTTCATAAAATGGCGATTACTTCATAAACAGTAAGAACCAAAAATCTGTCTGGTGAAAGGAATGTGAAAAGTTTGTAGGGAATGTTGAATTGACAGCTGAACTAGGGTTCTATAGCAGCTCCGAAGCTTCAAGTGATTTCGATTTTTATCCATGCTTATGGATTGTCTTTTCCTCTCCATTATTAACTTGGTCACAGGATGTTGAAAAAAGGCATGGATAGTTGCTCATGGGCAAGTGTTTTGAAATTAGCGAACACGCAGAATTTGTAGGTCATGCATTGTTAAGAGCGAGGGAGAGAAAACTGTTCAATCACAGGAGTTTGAAATGAGAGTACTCTATAGGGCTTTTGAGAAACAGGAGTTGGAACTAGCTTGTTAAGGAGAGGAAGAGAGACAGAGGAGAGAGAAGAGGAGAAAGAAGACGATGAAACTTATGAGGATAATGAAATAAGACGGCGTTGTTTAATAGACAAAGAGAGAGAAGAGAGGAGAGAGAGAGAGAAGAGAAGGAGAGAGGAGAGAGAGGAGAGAGAGGAGAGACAGACAGACGAGAGAGGGAGAAGAGCAGAAGAAGAGACAGAGAAAGAGTATTGAGAAAGAGAAAAGAGAGGAAAGTGACAACGAGGGAGAGAGAGAGAGGAGAGAGAGAGAGTAGAGAGGAGAGAGAAGAGAAGAAGGAGATGAAGAGCGGAGTATGACATGACGAGTAATGTGAGATATGTAGTAGAGTCGCGTTACAGACAGTGACTAGAAGAAAGATAGAGAATAGAGAGAGAGAGGTGGAGGAGCGGGAGTGGGGGCAGGTAGGAGGGGGGGAGGGGAGTGTGGGGGAGGTAGTAGGAGTCAGAAGAAAAGGAGAGAAAATAAGAATTCATGGAGGAGGAATGTGAATGGAGTTTTTTGTGTAGTTAATGTTTCAGTATTTGGATTTGAACTGGAAGTGGTTGTGTTGAGTGTGTGTGAGACGTGAGTACGGGTTTGTGTTTATCCAAGTGTGCTAAACAATGTTGTTTATGTTTATATATTAAATGTGTGAATGTGTCAACTGTGTATCTGTCGCAGGGGCGCGCGCTGCGCTGACTGTGTGTGAGTTATGTGTGTGTGTGTATGTGTGTGTGAATGTGTGTGTAAGTGTGGTGTGTGTGTGTGTGTCAAGTAAGTAAGTCAAGTCAAGTCAAATATTTTATTTCCAGATGGTACATTGATAAGCAATGATTTGCTTTTTTCATCAAGCTCTATTAAGAACAAATTTCGTAATGATTATACTAAGTCATACATATAGCATCATTTCATTAAATTAAACCAGTAAAAAAGAAAAAAAGGAAAAACTCGTTAAGGAAATACATTGAAAATACCAAATTACATTATATTTAACGACAATCTTACTATCACTGTGGCGTACTCAAGCAACACAGAATTTGAATAAAAATGTTTTAAGAATTAAAAAAACAAAAGCATAAAACGTTCAGGACAAACAAATTACTTCACTACTGTTTCACATTTTTTTCACGTTTATACTTTAGATATAAAAAAGGTACAGGAATTAAAACGTTAGAAAATATAGGCATTCGTCGTACTGTAATATACCTTCAATGACCTCCCTCCTCTCCTCTCACCAGCAAGGTTGGCTTTTTATGCGTCATAAATGTGTGTGCAGTGCGTGTGCTGAGTGTGGTGTGTTGTTGTGAGCTGTATGGTGGAAGAAAGAGATGAAAATTTTGAACTGAATATTGTGTGGCTGCATCATGTTTCAACTGGTATTATTTACTGTGTAGAGTTATCTTTCTTATGGCATTCTAACCGATGGGGATCAGGTTAGGTGTGTGTTCAGTGTTGTGTGTTTGTGAGTGACGGTCGGTGCATGGTTGCGTTGCGTGCATGCGTGCGAGCGTGCGTGTGATGTGGATGTGTGCGCGGCGTGCAAGAGCGAATGTGAAAGGTATATGCGTTATCAATTGATGATTTTGTATTTTTTGCATAATTTATGTTCTATCATTTATTTTGTTTCCATTGTATTTTATCATTATTTTCATGTTTTTATATTTATTTTATTTTATTATATATATTATATTTTAAAATAAATGGAATTGATAGCCTGTATCTTGCACAGACAAATCAAAGTGTATGTACTCGAATCATTTACAAAGTGTGCAACCACTCATAGTTTATAGTTCTAACAATCAAATGCACACACATAACACACAAAAATTATTACCTTTGGCAGGGTAATGGGATTTTGGCTTTAAAAGTAGTGACAGTTGAAATGAAAACGGAGAGGAAATCTTAGGTTTGAAACAAATATGTCTAGAGGCGGATTAAAAGTGTCACTCAAAGGCTTTGAAAAGAGGTTAGGGAGGCCATTCACTTATAGACCAGAATAGGAAAGAGCAGGACCGTCGTATGTTGAACTTGGTTTTAATGCACAAGGAATCTGCAGCAGAGTGCATGTATCCAGATTGTAATGTGATACCTTACAAGGTAAGGGGCTGTTTTGTGGAAAGCAATTTTAACATAGGGTATGATCTTTGTAAATTTTATAAGGCAGCAAGGAGATGATCGCAAGGATAAGGTGTAATGTTGCTCAGATTTGTTTGTTTCTAAACAGTGAGCTGCAGAGTTTTGAATGCGTTGAAGCAAGTGAAAGAAGTTGACAGACCAGCAAAAAGAGATTGCCAAAAGTCTAGACTGAAAGAATGAAGGAGCATTGAGTTAGTTGCCTCTGAGCACCAAACTTACGAGTTGCACTAACACGCCCGTAATGGTAGTAGTATTGTGTCAGAATAAAAAAAATAATATAAATAAAATAAAGTACAATAAGACAAAGAGAAGATGAATGTTCAATTTTTAAAATTGATTTAAATGAAATTAAATTTCTTCGTATTTATTTATTAGTTAATATCAGTTGTATATATATATATCATAATATATATATTTATATTGATTGTTTAAACAAAACTGATTGTTAAGTTAGTAGTTCATATTTCTAATTAGTGTACACATCGCTAGCTCAAAGGTGAAAAATATAGAGTGTGTTCATTTTTTTATTTCAATCAAATAATCCCATATCATTACACTTTTTGAATCACAAAGAGTATGTAGTATTCCATCTGACTTGGGCTAAGTTGGAACAGTTGTATACCTTAATAGTGACTACTAACAGTGTGACACCAAGTCCTTACTTTTCGGTAATTCTTGGCGAAACAAACCTAATAAAAGAAAGCAATGATGTCTGTGTTAATGTTTGATTCTTATTCTATGATAAATTTTCAACATAAAATGATGACTCTTTGTAATAAACAACTCAACAAACAGCTTAATCAAGCTTACAACGTATAAGAAGTCAAACAAGCACAACAGAGAAAGCAAGATCTGTAGAGCATTGCACAGCACACCACCACAGAGTTTGGTGACACAGTGTAGGGGTATCTGTAAAGAGGCAGTCATGGTTACCCTAACACTTGTGCAGACTGGTTCCTTCAGGGCTAATGAGAAGTACAAACCTCCAATCTGATAATTCCGGTAGGTTGGGGACTTGACATATCCAAGCTGTTTGTATAGATGTCAGAAAGTGACCTACGTTTAGGTAATGATTAAAATCCAGAAAAAATCTTTTGGCAATATTTTTCTGTGTAGACATATTAAGTTTTGATCGGGTAGTTTGAGTAACTCCCCTTTGCACTTCCTCTCGACCCTTATGGGTTAGTGGTCTGATTTATGGACTGGCTTGATAAAAAAAGCTAGCTCAGGATCCAGAACTAAACTTATAACAGTGGAGGAGAAGCCCTTTAACAAGAGTCTTTGCTATGAGCTCTTAACAAATATCAACTTTTTGTCCGTGTTAATGACAAATTGATAACAACAGGTTATACATTTTCAACATTTTAATGTGTGACGAGTTTGACGAAGTCAACAACGCTATTTCAAACAACTTACTACACACGATCGGACGATGTATTTCTCCTTGGAAGGCGTAGTATGTTTACAACAAAGATATAAGCTGGGGATCTTTTTGCTCATAACCAGTTTCTTTGAATGGCAAGTTAAAAAAGATTAAACGGGAGTCATGTATTTTTACTAAAGGATTCCTTCTTTCTTACATGATTTTTAACTATGCTCTTTACTCTGAAGTATTTGCGGGTACAGTGTTTGGCAAGTCATATTCTTTTCAGATCTATACTTCGAAATAATGGATTAAAACTCAATTCTTCATTAATTCCAGTCTGGGATCCAAAAAGAAAGAATTCTTTCTTAAATAAATAAATTTTAACACATTTTTAGATCATTTTGACAAATTAGAAATGTGAACTCAATTATAAATTTTGTTATATATTTCAAGGTACCATTTTACAAAAAAAAATTTAGTTTAAATTACAAAAATAACTTAGATTGAATTTAAATTTTAAGTTTTAACATTGGAAAGGGACACCTTCTTGCTCACTTTGACAAAAACTTGTTGCTTTTAATAAAAAATTCAATGAAACAAATAATAACATTTCTCATTAGTATGCATGGCATTGCTAAGTGTTTGAGTCTACACCATGATAACAAAAAGCTTAAAAATGTAACTGAAGCAGCGTTTAGCTGACATGTAGGAAAGAGTTTTCCGTTGGGAGGTAAGCGAATACCAAACAATTAAACAAGAGAATTAGATTCTTTGGGTCAGACCTTATTGTATTATATAAAACGGATACCTACTGATACTGAGCAGAATTGTAACAAACTAATTTGCAAATGAAAAGGTTGAGTTTTTTTAATGTTTCTCCTACTTAAGAGACTTAAAACTCTAATGGCATTTTGCTTCAAACTTGTCAAATTAAAGGATTTAGTAGAATAGAAGTAGATTGGACAGTATATACATTTTAGAATTAACAATTCTAAAAATGGATCAAACTCATACTATTAAATAGAACCAAACTTATGGTTACATGCATAAAAAAGAAAATGTTTGCAAAGAGGAAATTAAAATGAAAAAATGTTTACAATAAATGGATTAAAAAGACCTGACAAAAACTAAAGAAATGTGGTATTTCAATCTAAGGGGTAGTAAAGAAGTTTGCAACATATAAGTGAATTAGAGAGGGGTAATTTTTAAAAAAAATTGAGTTTAAAATACATAGCAGTACTACAGATCAAAACGGGAACTTTATAATTTTACATTTTTCAACAATGGAAAGGGACACGCTTCTTGTCAACGTGTATGGACCAAATAAAGATGATCCTGACTTTTACCATTCACTAAAACATACAATGGAGAAATACAAAATAAATAACAGTATTGCTGTAGGGTATTGAAACATTGCATTAGACCTACACCTAGATTGTTATCACTACACACACATTGATAATCCTAGAGCTAGAGAGGCATTAGAAATGTAACTGAAGAGCTTGGTTTAGCAGACATTTGTAGAGAAAATAATCCAGAGAGAAGGAAGTATACATGGCGAAAACCAACACCACTTAAACAGAGTAGATTAGATTTCTTTTTGCTTTCAGACTCTTTATACTGGTATTATGATAATAACGGATATCCTACCTGGATACCGATCTGACCACTCAATGGTAACATTAACCTTTAAATTTGGCAAAAATGAAAAGGTTAAGAGTTTTTTTTAAATGTAACTCTTCCCTGCTTAGAGATAAAAACTTCATAGAAGAAATGCATTCAAATGTAATCAAGGAATATGTACAGGATGAATATGATGGTGTTAACTTGGAAAATATACCTAAATCAGAATTTGAATTTAACATTTCATATAAACGCTTTCTAGACTTCATACTAATGAAAATAAGAACCAAAACTATATGTTACGCAACTATGAAAAAAGATATACACTCTCTTGAAAAGATGGAAAATAAAACTGAAAACATAGTTTTACAGATAAAGGAGAAAAATATGGAACTCGAGACAATACGAACTAAACGAATGGAAGGAGTATTGTTCAGATCTAAAGCAGGAAGGATAGCAGACGGGCAACAGATTTCAAAGTACTGCTGTAACTTAGAGAACAGAAATTTTGTAAGTAAACAAATGACAATTTTAGTCACTAAAGAGGGCAGTACTGTTGAAAGCCAGGCAGATATTGAAAAAGAAGTAAACGCATTTATGAAAACTGTCAAAGGAAGAAAGTGAGTTATTAAACGGTAAGCAAGTCTAGCTTTAAAAAACATAAAAAAAGGGAAAAGTCCTGCCACAGATGGATTCACAGGCGATTTCTTTAATTGTTCTGGAAAGAAATGGGACAATTTATAATTAGACAATAATTTGCAAGCTACAAATATGGTGAATTGTCAACCACACAAAAAGAGGGACTGATTACTTGTTTCCCTAAAGGTGTCAAACTTAAAGAATATACAAAAACTTTGCGTCCCATTACTCTGCTAAATGTAGTCTTTAATAATAATAATAATAATAATAATAATAATAATAATAATAATAATAATAAATGGAACTTACATAGCGCTATATCTTGCAAAGACAAATCAAAGCGCATGCATTCAACCTAATCTTACACAGTCATGCAATCAATGATAAATAATCAAAAGTTTAAACAAACAGATATTTACAAACATGGTGCAATGCAGACAAAATCTATGAAATAAAGTTTCGATAGTCAAATGTTTTTCAAAAGCACACATACACTCGCACAGGTCGTATACTTTAGCAGGGTGATAGAACATGGGTTACATATGAAACAGGAGGGGGGGGGGGGAGTCTTAGGTTTGAAATAAATATGTCTTGAGGCTGGATTTAAAAGTGTCATAACTAGGTTTCTGGCGAAGAGAGAGAGGAAGGTTGTTCCAGATGGATGGACCAGAAATAGAGAATGAGCGGCGGCCAACAGTGGTTTGGGTTGAATCTAGGTATTCGTAGGCACAAGGTATCTGCAGTAGAGCGGAGGGAACGTGAAGGAGTGTACAGGTTAAGACATTCACATAGGTAGGAGGGTGCAGTTTTGTGGAGACATTTGTAACAGAGGGTACTGATCTTATAATCTACTCTCTGTGGCACAGGCAGCCAGTGGAGAGATCGCAAGAGAGGGGTAATGTGCTCAGATTTTTTCTTTCTGAGAACTAGTCGAGCTGCGGAGTTTTGTATACGTTGAAGGGAGTGGATAGATGTTGCTGGCAGACCAGCTAAAAGAGAATTGCAATAGTCCAGACGTGAGAGAATGAGAGAAGTGACAAGTTTGGCTGTTGCATCTGTGGACAGGTACTTTCGAATTGCACTAATACGCCGTAATTGATAGTAGCACACTGACAGGTCTGGGTGATGAATTTTTTCATAAAGAGTGTGTTGTCGATAACGACACCTAGATACTTCACGGAAGTGGATAGAGGGACTGATGTATTGCCGAGTTCTATTGAAGTTGTTGTAATGGAAGAGAGTTTGTGTTTGGTCCCTACAAGCATGGCTTCGGTTTTATCTGCGTTTAACTGTAACTTGTTTTGTATCATCCAGTTTTGGATATCTTGAAAGCAGTAGGCCATCTTTGTCAAGAGAGAAGGCAGATTTTCAGGTGTAACACTACTTTGAATCTGAGAATCATCTGCATAAAAAGTGATGGTTGATATGATGACGGTTTATTTTATGATAGTGGAGCAGTATAGAGAGTGAAAAGAACAGGGCCGAGAAATGATCCCTGCGGGACACCACATTCCAGTTTGGCAGGTATTGACTGTATCTTGTTTACTGCGACTGTCTGGAATCGGTCAGTGAGGTATGAACTGAACCAGGAGAGGGCTCTGCTAGTAACACCGAATGTTTTTTTAAGACGGGAGAGAAGAATTGAATGGTCAATAGTGTCGAAGGCTGCAGATAAGTCGAGTAGAGTGAGAAGGGAGATTTTCCCCGAGTCAGAAGCAAGTAGAAGTGTATTTAGGGTATGGGCTAGGGTAGTTTCAGTGCTATGATTGACGCGATAGGCAGACTGAAAATGGTGAAGGAGACTATTTGAGTGAAGATGGTTGTTGAGTTGTTTCAGAACAACTTTTTCAAGGACTTTAGAGATGAACGGTAGGTTGGATACAGGTCTATAATTCTTCAAAGTGTTAGTATCGAGGTCGTGCTTTTTTAGTAGAGGTGTAACTATTGCAGTTTTGAGAGCAGTTGGAACAATTCCTGAAAGAAGTGATGAGTTAACCATTTTTGTGATGGTGGGTATGAGCTGTGGAAGGCACTGAGTAAAATGAGAAGCAGGTATAGGATCAAGATCACATGATTTTATTGTCATTTCTTTCAGAATCGTCTTGATTTCTTTCTCGCTTGTTGGGTGAAAGAAAAGGAGAGGAGTACCAGAGAATTGGGGATCAGGAGGCATAGGGTAGAAAGAAGTCTGATCCAATCTGGAGCGAATGTTGCGGATTTTATCAGAGAAGAAAGAAGAGAATATAGCAGGAAGTTCAGAGGTGCTGTGAACAGTAGGCATTGGGCTTGCCTTTGCAGATCCCAGGAGGGTTGATGTGAGGGAAAAAAGAGATTTCATGGACGTGGCATCAAGAACTTGAGCAGAGTAATAGTTTGTCTTTGCAGAATGAATCAGGGTTTTGACTTTTGTTTTTGTTTTCGCAAGAGCTGTTTGTTTATTTCAGTTTTTGTTTTTCGCCACTGCCGCTCCAGTTGTCGGCGTTTGCGCTTTGCGACCAGGATATCGTGAGTGTACCATGGGGCGCAGGGCCTATCAGGAAGGACACGGTCAGTGGGAGGTGCATGCTCGTCAAGGAGTTGGCTAAGGACAGTGTTGTAGTATTCATAAGGGTCAGCGTGATCAGGGATTTGTGATAGGCGTTCAGCTGCTTGAGAAGAGAAGGATTGAATGTCAATGGCCTTGAGATTGCGACGGGTGACACTCTTTTTCTTTTTGATAGGCCTTGATAGGCCTATAAGATAAGGTCCTCCTGTATAGCCAATAGAATCAAAAGGGTACTTCCAAAGTTAGTCAGTGAGGACCAAACAGGCTTCATTAGTATCGATTTTGAAAAGCTTTCGACTCTCTTAACTGGAATTTTATGTTTAAAGTGTGAAAAGCGTTTGGGTTTGGAAATAGCTTTACACACTGGGTTGAAACATTCTATAAAAATATCACATCAACTGTTTTCATAAATGGTAACACTAACCATGGCTTAGGGTTGAAAGGGGATGCAGGCAGGGTGATCCGATTTCACCCTATTTGTTTATTCTTGTGCAGAGATTTTGACCTTAATGATAAAGGAGGACAAAGTAGTAAAAGGAATCAATATTGGAAAAGAAGAGCACAAAATTTCCCAATATGCTGATGACACCCAGCTCTTAAATACGGGAGATGAGATCTCGTTTGAACATTCCATGCACATAATCGAACAATTCAGTAGAGTTTTGGGACTATTCATGAATAAGGAAAAAGCTCAGATCATATGGTAAGAAAGGAAGAAAAATTCCAGCAAAATATTTTGCCCCCATTTGAAAATGATTTGGAACCCCTCCAGGTTTAAGGTATTAGATTTCTGGTTTACCCAGACACTAAAAGACTGTGAAATGATAAATTACAGAAATACATTTTCAGAGGTTGAACTGTTTTTCAAAATATGGTCACAAAGAACTATTACTCCATTAGGTAGTGTAGCTGTACTAAAGTCTCTTATTCTTTCAAAACTTATACATCTGTGGATATTACTACCAGACCCACCTGATCATTTTTTGAAACAGTTAGAGAAACTTTGTTTTCAATTTGCTTGGAACAATAAGCAAGACAAGATAGGAAGACAGACGGCAGTTAAGACAATCAAGCAAGGTGGACTAAATATACCTGATATACGAAATTATATATATGCTTTGAAGCTTTCATGGGTAAGAAAAGTGAGACAATTTAATTACAAGTGAGTCAGTATTGCAGAAATAATAATATCACTAAATGTGAATAGACGTTAAACTGAAGATATCACAATACCCATTTCTTAAGACTCTAGACTGCTATGGTCCATAAATAACCCACAAACACGTGAATGTTAATCCTTTTTTGACCCATGTTTTTCAAGCTTATACATGTTTCTGTACTTGCAACACTCTGCAAAACGAAAATGAATTTCTTGCAGAACCTATTTTGTATAATAGAAACATTACCATAGGAAATAAAGTTGTTGTTAAAATATTTTAGCAGAAAAGGGGATATATCTAATAAAACATCATGTCAAGAAAAATGGTGAGTTTTTGAAGTATGACATTTTTCTAAAGCAAATGATAATGGTATTGACTTTGTAACTTTGAATGGGATAAATTCTTCAATCAAACAATTTGCAAAAAAAGCAGGAAGCAAAGTAGGTGACAATGTAAATTGTTGTACAGACACAACCAAAGCAATACAGACAATAGATAGTGTGCACAGGGGCTCAAAACTGCACTATGAAAAATTGATGTCAAACAACACAGAACCCAAATGCTGTAAAAAAAATGGACACAGAAACTTCATGAAGAAATCAACTGGAAAATGGTAAATTGCACAAGATTAAAGACATCAAATTACAATGGTTACAGATAAAAATTGTCCACAAAATTGTGGTTACTAATGTTGTTTTGTGCGTAATGGGTGTAACAAATCCAAGTCGTCCCATGTGCAATAGCACAAAAGATTCAATTAAACATTCTTTTGGGGGATGCAACCAAGCAAGAACTATTTGGACACATTTAGAAAAAAAAGTATCAATGACCATTGTGAATATGCATTGAATGTAAAAATGTCAATAAGATTGTGCTTTTTGGAGTGGATGATTGCATGAAAACTGATGCTATTTTCGATTTCATTATCCTTCTTGCTAAATGGTATATTAACAGATGTAGAATTGAAAATCATTTACCAGGATGGAAAGTTTTTCTTACACAGTTGAAATACAGGTTTGAAATTGAAAAATATAACGCAACAATTGCAAACAACCTGAGTAAGTTCACTTTTGAATGGAGTGACTATAGAACATTGTTTGACTGTACAGATTATATTTATATAACTGAGATTAAGTTTAATGGCCATGTGCTTTTGCTGAAAGCAGCCATGTGAAACGAGAAAAGATGGAATTGTGCATAGAAATTTTTTTTAGTCTTAAGGCCATGCTGTTACACACTGGTAGTTAAGTCTGACACGGCACATTGTGATCTTCCTCATGTAATTGAAGAGTGCAATTAACATTTTTTTGGATTGAAGAAGGTGTACAAATATTAATTTTATGTTTGACATGATGCATTGTAATTAGCTTATGTCATAAAAAACAGGTGTGTGTCAGTGTTTGGTGTGTAGTGTGTACTGTTTCTAGTGTATACCTTCAGTGTCGCCTGCTTTTGCGATGAACAAGTACTTCGAAAAGCAGTTGGTATCACTTGTTTAAGAAAATAAGGAATTGTATTTAGTACATTTTCCCACAGTCATAAATTTACCTTATTATAGGGACATGGATAGCTCAGTGCACAGCACTCCGCTATTCACCCAGCCAAGTTAAGTTCACTATCACACGTACCACTATTTATGTACCCTTTCGCGCCTTTCTTTATACATTTCCCTTCTTACCACATTTAACATCATTACTATGCCTCTCTTTAGGTACAGAAAGTATAATAGACGAGGGAGTCAGAAAAAGGGCCCGCTCTCAATTCTCCCTAGTGAACCTATTCTTGTCGCCTCTTCTCTCCCTACACCCTTCTACGTTCTTGCCATCTTTACCTCTTACCTTCGCTATTTATTATAAATATATTGGGTCTGGACTACTGTAAAAAGCCAGCACATATCGTAAAAGATTTTAAATTCATTTTTCTTGATAGTTCTGTTTTTATGCAAAATCCATACTCTTGATTTTGGTGCAATGTACATGTAATTGAGACAAAGTGACATGAGTCTGTGTCATAGAAGTTTAGGAGATACATGGCTATTTTACCCTGAAATAGGTGCAATGGTGACGCCACCTGATAGTACTCTGTGTCTTTATTCAGTGCCCACCTCAGTTGTCGGGTCTTTCTCTATCTGATAATTTTCGTACGTGTTGGGCTTCGGCATGCTTGGTCTTGAAGGTTTTGTGTAATTCGAAAATAATGGGGTAACCATGTTTGTTTAGCGGAAAAAAGTGTCCCACAACAGATTCAGTTCCAAGATTTAATTTCTTTCACCCTTTATGGGAATAGATGATGACCTTCCTGCATCCCACATTTCATACTAATGCAAACATGACACAGTTATGTATAACTATCATCACCATGCCATCATCATTATATATCTCATCAACGTTTTTTTGAAATATTAGTATTTTGTTCACTTATCACATCATTCACCATTCAGCCTTATTCAACAGAAACTAGAAATTACCTCATAAAAAGATTCTCAATTCTTTCTCTTCTCTCTCTTCTCGCTCTCGAAATTTCTATCTTTCAATTCTCTCTCTCCATTTCTCTCTCCTCGCCCGCCAGACACCCTGTCTTTTTTATTGTAAGAATCACAAGGGCGTGGATGGATGAAAAGCTCATGCGTGCATATTTCATTATGCTCGAAATAAAAGAATTTGCATTGTGATTGTCATTGTCAGGTTCTTGATGCTCCAGCAAGGCACTCAGCATTCTCATGCCACAAATAATTTGACTGCAATGATTTTGCATGGTGCAATGTGATGCTAAGAAAATTGAATATGATTGTGACAATGAATCTGTATAAAAGTATTTGAGGAGATGGACTGGCCAAAGAAAGATTAGTCAGTGATGTGTGCAGTACTGCAACAGGCCAAAGAATGATGTGTGTGAGGGTGTGCAGTATGGCCGCCAAAAGCTAGTGTGTGTGTGCAGTTTTGGCTGTGCAAGAGTAGTGTGATGTGTGCAGTATGGCTGGCCAATGTGTGTTGGGTGTGTGTGCAGTATGGATTGGGGGTCAGGTGTTGCAGTTAGGGGAAAGGCTAGTCAGTGATGTGTGCAGTTGGCTGGCCAAAGGATTAATTGGTCTGAGTATCTCAAGGATTCAGTGAGTGTGCAGTTTGGTCTGTACGTTAGAATTTCTTGATTTTTCTATAATGAAAGAACAGTTTGTGATTATTCTTGCTATTTGAACTTGGTCTAAATAATATCATGGATTTAGTATGGTGCCAAGAAAGCTATCAGTATTTTTCCCAATGACGGCCTGGTTAAAGAAGCCTGAGTGTGCTTACCCAATTACCAATAAAATATTCAGTTTGATTCTTTCCCTCTAAAACTCTCTGTTTCATAGGCTCTCAAGAAAAAAGTATATGTGTGATATGAATTGCCAGCTAACTAGTTCATATGCGTCTTGGCTGGCTAAAAAGACCCCCTAGACTTAATTACGTGTGCAATGACATGGCAAGGAATGAAACAGTCTCATGAAGTGTTCAGTAGGGTGGTCAATAAAAGACTATCAGTGATGTGAGTAGGGAGGCCAAAAAACATTCTAAGATGGGGTGCTAAGGTGGGAAGAACTTGCATGAGTGCAACCGCAACAGCAAGAACAGCAGCAAAGGTGCAACTATGCCCAAAAAAAAACTATCAGTTGCAGTGCAATGGCTTCCAACGAAAACTAGAAATTTTAAGTGGATCAAAAAGAAAAACTATATTCAAAAAAACCCTTCCATGATTAATAAAAAAGAACTAGTCAGTGATGTGTGCAGTATGGACTGGCCAAAGAAAGAACTAGTCAGTGATGTGTGCAGTATGGCTGGCCAAAGAAAGAACTAGTCAGTGATGTGTGCAGTATGGCATGGCCAAAGAAAGAACTAGTCAGTGATGTGTGCAGTATGGACTGGCCAAAGAAAGAACTAGTCAGTGATGTGTGCAGTATGGCCTGGCCAAAGAAAGAACTAGTCAGTGATGTGTGCAGTATGGACTGGCCAAAGAAAGAACTAGTCAGTGATGTGTGCAGTATGGCCTGGCCAAAGAAAGAACTAGTCAGTGATGTGTGCAGTATGGCCTGGCCAAAGAAAGAACTAGTCAGTGATGTGTGCAGTATGGCCTGGCCAAAGAAAGAACTAGTCAGTGATGTGTGCAGTATGGCCTGGCCAAAGAAAGAACTAGTCAGTGATGTGTGCAGTATGGCCTGGCCAAAGAAAGAACTAGTCAGTGTAGTGTGCAGTATGGACTGGCCAAAGAAAGAACTAGTCAGTGATGTGTGCAGTATGTACTAGTCAAAGAAGGAACTAGTCAGTGATGTGTGTAGTATGTACTAGTCAAAGAAAGAACTAGTCAGTGATGTGTGCAGTGTGGACTGGCCAAAGGGCCCTGAAGAGCAGTCATGCAGTGGAGGCAGCAGAGGCAGAAAACAGGATGTACAGACAGCAGCTCACCTTTCAGTCCTGGGGGAAGCATCATGAGGCAGCCTGGGAAGAAGACGAGGAGAACCATCAGCAGCATAACCTTCCTGGATGTCTCCATGCTTCTGGAACAATGTGATAACCACAGTGATTACCGGGGGTGATGTTTCATTTATTAATGTATGTATGAAGAGACAATTCATGGCTAGAAAAGGAATGCTCAAAATCACTAATATTCCATGCTCATAGAAAGACAAAAAGGTTAAAGTAAAAGGGAGCAACCTGTCATTTCAAAATCAAAACTTCAGTGACAAAGGTGGGGAGAGTCTCAGGTAATGACTGCAATATTATACAGGTGACATTAATATGGAAGGGAAGTGTTTGACACCAGCAACAGCACTACTGATAAATTGGCACGTAATGTAGATCCACAAGAGCTGCATCCTTTGCCACAACAAGGAGAAATTACTGATGGCATCAAGCAACTAGAAAGGCAGATCCTGGAATGGACATCATACTAAGTGAGCTTTTGAAGAACTCCGGCCTTTTTCCGTTTTACAACTTTACATCATCTATTCAAGACAATTTGGGAGGCCTGCTAACGGCCCAGTGAGCAGAAGCAGCAAGATTTTGTCATGCTCCACAATAGAGATACTAGAGACTGAGGCAATTACAGAAGAGTCACCCTTAGAAGCCTCACATGCAAAGTTCTGAACATCCACAACAGAATGAAAAAAGAATACTGAAGAAATCAAGACATCGTATTGTGAGTTAGGATATAGACATGGAGAGGAATACAGACATGCGTTTCTGTGCTTCACATACTGTCAGAGAAAATTAAAAACTCTGAAGATGAGGCATTCTTAACTTTCATAGACCATAGTAAGGCTTTTGATAGATTCAAATATCACCATCTATTTATTACAATGTCAAAAATTGGCTTTCCAAAGCATCTGATCCTGCTCATAGCAGATTTGTTTTCAGATCAGATGGCAGGCAAACGATGGAATGGCAGGCACTGTGAGTTCTTTAATATTAAAAGGAGTCTGTCAGGGTTGCATACTATTCCCACATCTTTTAAGCATACTTACAGACATGATCACAAGAAAATAAAACATATCTGACACGGGCATTAATATATGAAGCAGAAACATCACTAACCACAGGTACATTGAAAAAAATGAAAGCGATGTGCATTAGTGGTGCAGCCACACATCAGAATATCAAAATGAATGGAGCAAATCTGGATTTCATTCAAAATTTCAAATATTTAAAAGAGAACAATGGCTCCTGTCTACAAGATGTCAAGGCTAGAATCAGTATGATCAAGCAAAAGATGATTTAGCTAGAAAACCCATTTGGAACAACAGTTGTTGCTTTGATTTTACTTCTGTTCACTCAAAATTATATTAGATGATAATAATAATAATAATAATAATAATAACAATAACAACAACAAAAAAAAAAAAAAAAAATAATAATAATAATAATAATAAATAAATGGAACTTATATAGCGCTATATCTTGCAAAGACACATCAAAGTGCATATGAAAACACTGAAACGTTCATACCCCTTACTAACACTGTTTCAGAAAAATGGAGATTTCTCTTATAGCTGTAAAACTCCTTTCCAGCCACAAAATTTCATCAGAAAACAGAGGATTACCCAAATCTCTCAAGACACTCATGTGGCCTGTACTGCTGTATGGGTAGACACCTAAACACTTCCAAAAATGGAAAAGGACAAAATAAACGCAGCCAAAATGGGGCTCTACAGGTGACTTCTAATAGTCCAATGGCCAGACAGGAGAACAAATGAAAGTATTCTTGATGAAGTATCAGTGCAAAGACAAATGTTGGATGACATTGATAAGACTGAGATGCGTTGATCATGCAAACAGACACATCTGACGACAGTTCTCCAAGGTAAAGTTGAGGGCAGAAGGAAAAGAGGCAGACGACCAACATCCTACATTGCCAACATCACTGAGGTCAGTGGTCTGGGAGGAGGGCTACAGGAGATCTTAGAACTCAGCAGACACAGAGAAGATGGCGAACCCTGGTGGCATTGTGTGGAGCTCCCGCCAATGAGAGTGGTGATGAAGACAGTTGAGATTTTATCATCATTATCTTTACCTTTATTATTATCTATCATTATCACTATGATTATGTTCTTCATCATCATCATTACCTTCATCATCATCATCATCACCTTTATCATCAACACTTGTACTGTTATAATTGTTATCATTATTGTTATTATCAGTGTTGTTTATTGTTTATTGTCATTATTATAATTATTCCTTTTTTATTTTGTTATCATCATTATTATTGTAAATATCATTATAATTAAGATGTACTTTACTAGAGAATGGATTCCGAAAACATCTGCTAAATGAACAAAATTTACAAAACTGCATACACATGGGGACTAGATGTAAAAATGAACATGGGTGCTTATTCCATTATCCTTGAAATAAAAGAATAGAATAAAAATGTAAATTAAAAAATCTTACTCTTAAAAGATAAACTTCCTTCATTAGTACAAACATTGTTACATTGGAAAATGTCACACAAGTGTTACCTATCTTCATCCATGACAAAGTGTCCACACAACAAACCCCTCTCTCCACCAATGGAGAAAACAAATCCTGCACAAAGGAAGCATGGATTATGTTATGTGCACAGCGAGGTATTAACAGCTGTTCTACAACCAACCTTGTCTTCCACTGTGCACCCACTGTCTGACAGTGACGAACAGCCGTAACCTATATATAAGACAGCAGGCACTCTTAGCAATCTCCAAGGTAATTTGAGTCACATAATATGGAATGCCAAGCAAAGGTCCCGACCTGTGTTTCTTTTTTCTGAGGTCATGATCAGAAACAGCAACAACAGCACAGAGTATCTGCTTTGCAGGCAGGATTCAAATTACATACAGTCAGCAATTAAAAAACAACAATAACTAGCAGTTAGCATGCAAGTAGTAAACGTGTAGGGAAATGGTTTCCCACATACCACTACTATACAACATGTTCACAGCATACAAGACTGCTATCTGGTCAGTGGGTGTATATTACATGAAAGGAAGAAAGAAAGGGGAGGGATGGAGCTCTGTCAGGCTTTACATAATTTTGCCCATAATTCCATGCATTACTCAATGCTATTTCTCTGTGTGTGTGTCTGGATGCTGGTGTCTTTCTGTGTTCGCAATTGCAATTTTTTTAAACTACGTGGTCAACTCCAGCTTAGTAGCATGCAGATTCCCTTTTTCTCTGCAATTTTGCATGCAGGTTAACTTCTCCTGAAGTTCTTAGCTGGTAGTTAGGGTTTGCTTCATCAGCTGAGTAGCAGCAGCTTTAAATAGGAGGAGGTCTTGACTTCAGTTAGGAGGAGGAGTTTCAGTCTTTGGCTGAAGTTCGCTGGTCGCCATTCCAGCTGGGCTGTTGGGCGCCGCATGGTGTTGTCTCTCTATTTGGAGAGCAGGGGGAGCAGTACCTTGAAGTAGTTCAGGCTCCTGTGAATCCAGTCTTCGTTCTTCATTGTTACGTCGTGTCCGTCCTGTCAACGTCTTCCTTGGGGTGCAGGAGTGCACCTTACTTCCTGTGGTGTTGTGTCTCTTCTTGGAGAGCAGAGCGGAGCAGTCATCTTTGAGTGGTTCACGCTCCCGGCGATCAGTCTACAATCTTTGTTGTGCTGTCCGTTTTGTCAAGTATTTCCTGGGTGCAGGATTGCACCATATTTCTTTCTCAGTGACAGGTGAGGGATGTTCCATAGATATGGTTGAGTTTCTGTGATGGTTCTTTGTGCTGTTGTGATGATTGTCATTAAGTGTCTTGTGTTGATGCATTGTTTGGAAAGTTGGTTCTTGAATAAATTAATGTAGAATGTTTTTGAGGGAGGTTTCCTCTTTTTTTCAGGTTTATGGTATGTTGGGTAGGCTTATGTTTCTACTTTAGTGAACGAAAGGATACGTTCTTTAATATATATTTTTAAATGCTAATGTGTTGGTCTAGAGTGAGTTCTCACTAGTGTTTAGAACACTCAGTATTTCTTAAGGTTAATTGATATGGGCAAGTCCTGAGTGATTCAGGATTTAGTGCTATGTGGCATGTTAAGAAATTGTGTGTGGTTATTGTTTTGCTGTAAGAACAGTTCTCTCTTGTGGAAGAATATTTTTTAAAGTATTTTTACTTTCCAGTATTTCAACATAAACAATTAAGAAATAGACATCAGTCGTCTTTTATTCAAATGTAAATGATTCCTTGTATATACAGGGTGGAGATTTGGGGGTGAATAAACTATTTGTCAACTCGGTGAACACAAGGGAAATAACCCTAGTTGCCTTAGTGCTAGTTATGGGCGTATGCTTAGGAACGGAAAGTATTGCCTGTTCCAGGTTCCTGTGGGTGCCTCCAGTGGTGGAGTCGTGCCTGGAGAGGGTGCAGCCCGGTGTGCCCTGAGGAGTCGCCGACAGCTTGTCCTTGACCCTCTGTCCCTTTATCCCCTGCATCCACCTTTTTTCACCACGACCCATTTCCCTCCTCCCTGCTGCCCTGTCCACCCGTGACCCTCCTTGAGGACTTCAGCCTGCCCTGAGCTACCCCACGGTGACCGTGTGTGTGAACCCGAGATGTGACTGTGAGGGAAGTGGGAGGGGAACATTCCTAAAGCGGGTTTCAGAAGTGTGCAGAAGAGGGGAGGGGATTATTAAGTTAGGACTTAGAGTGTGACTGGAAGTCGAATCTGTGTGTGTAAAAGTGGATTTAAGTAATTGTCTGATGTGATTGTTTTTGGATTTTTGGAAAGTAAAGTGTGGAAATTTTCTTTGGTGTTTTGTGTTGTTGGGAAGATAGTTAGAGAGGGCATGGGTGGAGGTTTAGCCACAATCCCTTATGGAGCGTGACAATGGTGGAGATGTGTGGTAACTGTTTGGTTACCTAGGTGGGTTTTGGGGTGGGTGTCCTGTATTGTTTGTCTTGTTTTCACTGCAATTTCTGAAGTCGGTTTTCTTTTCTTTCTACTTAATTAGTTAGATTGGATGGTCAAAAGGAAATGTAGTAGAGTGATGTCATAGTTGTTATCAGCCTCTTTGAGGTTCGAACCTTGTGGTAGGAGGAAGATAGTTTGGGTCTCTACTCCACCAGGTCTTATAAGCCTGCCAAAGCCAGATAAGTTGTTGTTTTTTCCTTGGGAAAGAATTCTCTCCCTGTCTAAGATAATTGTCTGGTAAAGGCACCAAAATGCCTACCCGTAGGAATGCCGTCAGTGTGCCATCTACTTCTGGTTCTAAGACACAAGAGACAAAGGAGGACGAGTCTCCTGGAGTGTTTGAGAAGGACAAGCTGTGTGGCTGGGTGAAGAAGCAACTGGGAGGTGACTTTTCTGACTCCCTAAGAGTGAGGGCAAAGCTAAGGCCGCTTCTTCTGAGGAGGACCCTTATGCTAAGTTCCGCAGGTTGGGCTCTGAGCTAGGGTTGTCGGGAGAAGTGCTGGCACGTTTCATCGTGAATGCAGTAGAGAAGGAAGAGGCTAGACGTTTAAGAGAGGAAGAAAAGGAAGAGGCTAGACGTTTAAGAGAGGATGAAAAGGAAGAGGCTAGACGTTTAAGAGAGGAAGAAAAGGAAGAGGCTAGACAGCTAGAGGAAAGGAAGGGAGCTAGGAGGCAGGAAGAAAAGGAAGAGGCTAGACAGCTTGAAGAAAGGAAGGGAGCTAGGAGGCAGGAAGAAAAGGAAGAGGCTAGACGGTTAGAGGAAAGGAAGGGAGCTAGGAGGCAGGAAGAAAAGGAAGAGGCTAGACAGCTTGAAGAAAGGAAGGGAGCTAGGAGGCAGGAAGAAAAGGAAGAGGCTAGACGGTTAGAGGAAAGGAAGGGAGCTAGGAGGCAGGAAGAAAAGGAAGAGGCTAGACGGTTAGAGGAAAGGAAGGAAGCTAGATGGCTACAGGAGAGAGAAGAGGCTAGGCGCTTAAGGGAGGAAGAGAGGAGTTACAGAGAGGCAGAAAAGGAGGAGGAAAGATATAGGTTTGAAAGGAAGCTAGAGCTGAAGAGAGAGAGAGAGAACTTTGAAAAAATTGAAAACTTTGAAATCCTTTTTATTCAAAGAGGGTAATAGAATAAGCAGTAGTTGCTTTTTACATCCAGCTCTCTGGCAAAAATAAACGAACAAAAAAGAGAGCAACAAACAAAACAACCCCCTCTAAAAAAAACACCCCACAAAACAATCACCACCACTACCACCTAAAGAGAGACAAAGAGATAGAGACTTAGAGACAGAGACAGACAGACAGACAAACACAGAGAGACAGACAATAGGTAGACAGATTGACAGACAAACACAGACAGACAGACAGTCGGGACAGATTGGCAGACAGGACTAACACAGACAGACAGCAGACAGATTGACAGACAAAAGACAGACAGATTGACAGACAAACACAGACACACAGACAAACAAACAGGCACACAGTCAGGCTCTCAGACAACAGATAGAGACAGGAATATATGGATACTATTTTGGATGATCATCTGATTTTAATGCAAACACTGATTTTTATTCTTTCACAAACTATCAGCCAGTACCATAGTGTCTTCAGAATGCTGAATCAGTAAAGGGGGCATGTTTTGAAAGTCTTAGTATGGCTAGTTCTGTTGACATTATTAGGATAATGTTAGTTGAGAGATTGAGGAAAGGATTTTCCTAGTTGTTTTGTAGTCTATGGTTGGCTGATTTACAACTGTGCAGTCTCTTTTGGTTCCCTAGGATTAACATGGTATTTTGGTATGAGTGATGAAAGGAAATCAATTTTCTTACATTTGGTTACACAAGAATATAGCTATCTGCTGCGGTGTGCCTTCATCGATGATTTGCCTAGTTAAAGAAAGATAGAGTAGTTACCTAAAATCTTATGTTTGTTTCAGGTGTGTGTTATTTGGTAGATAAAAAAAAGTGTTACCATAACACCCCTTGCGTGGCCTCACATCATTTCCTTTGAGTGTGGAGTGGCCAGTTCTCTAACATCCCTCCCACGAGCCCTCATCCTCCCAACAATTGGTGTCCTGGCAGGATAGCAGGTCAGTTTTCATTTACCACACACACAGGCTCAGCAGACTACCATGGCGTACGAGGTGATGAGATGGTAGTCCCCGCCTGAACTGCAGCACTTCTCTGGTGAGCTGACAGACTGTCAGTGGAGGATTCTCCATGAAGTGGACAAGTCCTTGCGGCATAACCCATGAGATAAGAGATGGTGCTACTTCATCTTCAGCCATTGAAGGGAGTGGATCAAAGAGAAATAATGCTGCATATGATTGAAGATAACAGACCCAAGAGAAGATCATCAACTCCTCAGGGACCATGTTAGGTGACAGGTGATGGATCCCCACTCTCTGTCTGCCTTCTACAGTCGGGACCAGCTGCCAGAAGAGTCAGTCCTGGACTACTCTCATGTGTTGAGGGGACCGGGAGGAAGGACCATCCACATGAGGAAGGCAGATGCCCTCACTGCTTGAACTGTTGAGGGACAGGTTTATTAAGGGTTTCTTTTCAACCCACAGTTGAGAAAGGGGAGTACACCATTAGTTAGAGGGGAAGCCCCAAACACCTTCTCACCAGGTGGTTAGTGAAGAAGAAGAACAAGAAGAGAATGTGACTGGCTAAAGTAAACTGACATTGGCTCTTGAGCAGTAGCAAGTATCAGTGTTAGAACTTGAACTCGAACTCGAATATTTTAATGGGGGTAAATGGATAGGGCAGAGGCTTCTTTACACCAGGCCTCCATGGGGAAAAAGTGAAACATCAGAACAGGCACCACTGAACACCGCCAAAAGTGACCAGCAGCAGTGCAGGGCCCTCTGGTGGTGGCCCCACGGCGGCCTGATAGTGATTGGCTCCCTGTGGACCTCCGACTCTGAGGTGAGACATAACAAATCTGGGTATGGTTGTGGATGGGAGATTGGATTGAGCGGCGTGGGAATAGCTGGACGTGGGACGTCACAGAAGATGAGGCATAAAAAAAAAACAACAACAAAAAGTGAAACACACATGATTAAAACCCAAATTGATCAACAAACAACATAATGTCAAAAAGCAATGAAATGAATCATTCAAAGAATGAAGTCATGAAATCAATGAAAGACCACAAAAGTTAACCAATCGAATAAATAAACAAAACCCAAATTTCACACATTGCCTATTTATGCTATAGACATGTCTTTTGGGGAATCTTTAAATATTTCATTATTTGTTCATATAGTTGGTGTTATTATTCTGCACGGTCATTTTTTTCCGTTTACCTCTTTTGGTCAGTGTACGGATCATCAGTTGCTATGTGAATGTTGATGTTGTACTGGAGCAAACATAAGCTACTGCTGGTTGTGCTATGCTGATTATGTTCATTATGGTATGCTTGTTTCATGCTTCTTAGTGAATAAACCTAATTTGAACCAAATGATGGAGGGGTGTGGTATGGTAAAGGAGGACAGGGAAAAGGGTAGAGGAAGACAGGTTGAAGGGTAGGGTACAGAATGAAAGGTAGGACAGGGTGGGGGGTGGACAGGGTGAAGGATGGCATAGGGTAGAAGCTTACATGTTGGGGTAGGGTAGAGAAAGACAGGATAAGGTAAGTCGTAGGAGGGCAAGGTATAGGGTATAGAAAGGATGAAAGGGTTGAAGGTAGTGTTGAAGAGGACAGCGGGTAGGGTAGAGGAGAACTGGAAAGAGGGTAGTGATGAGGAGGACGGGTGGGGGGAGGGAGGACATTTAGAGGATGGGATAAGGTAGATGAGCACAGAGTGGAGGGGAGTAAGAGGAGAACAGGGTTGAGTGCAAGGTTAAGGAGGGCAGGGTAGGGTAGGGTTGAGGAGGTCAGCGTGGGAAAGTGTGGAAAAAGAAAATGTGGAGGGTGGGGGTAGGGTAAAGGAGGACAGTGTGAAGAGTAGAGGAAGTCAGGGTGAAGGGTAGGGTAGATGAGGACGGGATGGAAGCTGCGGTAGAGTAGGACAGGGTGGAGGGTGGGGTAGAGGACAGGTTGGTTAGTGTATAGGACAGTGTGGGGGTAGGGTAGAGGAGAACAGGGTAGATGGTTGGATAGAGGAGAAGAGGGTGGAGGGTAGGTTAAAGAAGTACATGGTGGAGGGTAGGATAGAGGAGGACAGGGTTGAGGGTGGGGTAGAGGAGGACACTGTGGCGTAGGGTAGAAAAAGACAGGATGGAGGGAGGGTTAGTTGAGTAAAGGGTGAAGGGTGGGTCGGAGGGCGACAGGGTAGAGGTTGGGGTAGGGGTAGAGTAGGACAGGGTGCAAGGTGGGTTAGAGGAAACAGGGTGGCAGATGTGGTTGGGTAGAGGAGGATAGGGTGGAAGGAAGGGTGGAGTAGAGGAAGACAGGATGGAGGATGGGGTAGATGAGGATAGGGTGGAGAAGACGGTTGAGGAGGACAGGGTGGAAGGCAGGGTAGATTTCTTTATAATTGAATTGATTTATTTTTTAAAAATTCTTTTCTATCGAGGATAATTGAATAAGCACTTATGTGATTTTTCACACCCAGTCCCTCATGTATGCCTTTTTAAAAATTTTGTCATCTGTTTCCAATGGCACACAATTGCCTACTCTTACGAGCTGCGGACCAGGATTTAATGTGTGTGCAAGATGTTCTGCGTGCGTTGACACATGGGGCCTCAGTTTATAGTCTCATCCGAAGGATTTTAGGGAGAGTGGAGTTGAGACTGATGTTAACTCCAGGGAAAATTTTCCCTTGAACGGGAATCGAACCTGGGTCGTCAGATTGCGAGCACAAGGTTCTAACCACTAGGCTATCCTGTCCGACAAGGTGGAGGGTAGGCTAGGGGAGGACGGGGTGGAGAATAGAGTAGAGGAAGACAGGGTGGGGGTGAGGTAAATTAGGGGAGGACGGGGTGGGGGATACGGTACTATAGTTAAGGACTGTCTACACGAGGTAAGGCATGATGGTGGGGTAGGGTAGAGGACATGGTGGGGCTGGGTAGGAGGAGGAAGGGTGAAGGGTGGGGTAGAGGAGGACAGGGTACAGTGCGGTAGAGGAGGACAGGGTGAGGTATGGTAGAGTAGGACAGGGTAGAGGTTGCGGTAGGGTAGAGTTGGACAGGGTGAAGGTGGGAAAGAGGACGAAGGATGGAGGGTAGGGTAGAAGAAGTCAGGGAGGAGGGTAGGGTTAAGGAGGACAGGGTGAAGGGTGGGAAAGAGGATGAGGGGTGGAGGGTAGGATAGAAGAGAACAGGGTTGTGGGTAGGTTTGAGGAAGACATGGTGGATAGATTGGTAGATAAGGACAGGATGGTTTTGGGGTAGAGTAGAGAAGGTCAGGCTGGAGGGTGTGTTGGGAAGAGGAGGACAGGGTGGAGAGCAGGGTAGAAGGGAACAGTGTGGAAGGTGTAGTAGAGGAGGACTGGGTTGAGGGTGTGGTATTGGAGGACAGGGTGGAGAGCAGGGTAGAGGAGAACAGTGTGGACGGTGTAGTAGAGGAGGACAGGGTTGAGGGTGGGGTATTGGAGAACAGGGTGGAGGGTGCGGTAGAGGAGGACCGTGTGGAGGGTGGGATAGGGTAGAGGAGGACAGAATCATTTCAGGGCTAATGAGGACAGGGTAGAGGGTGGGGTAGATTCAAATGAGGACGGGGTGGAGATAGGGGGGGAAAAGAACATGGGGGGTTTGGGCAAAAAGGGGGGAAAGGGGGGGGTTTGGGGTAAAGGGTATTGGGTGGTACTGTACAAAAAGAAAGGATGGGGGGTGGGAAAGGGGGAAAAGGGAAGGGACAGGGTGAAGGCTATAGGAAAAGGGAAAAAAGGGGTTAGAGTTCAGGGGGACGGGGTGGTGGGGGGAAAAGAAGAACACGGGGGGTTTGAGGGTGGGGTTTAGGGGGGAAAAATGGTGGTTGGGGGGGTAGAGGGGGAAACAGTGGGTTCAAAGGAAAAGGTTAAACAGCTTGGAGGGGGGGGGTAGGGATGGATAGGGTAGAATTTTTTGGGGTAAAATGTTTTGCTTTTCGTTCGCACCGGGGCCTTTGGTTTAAATCTTATCCGAAGGGGAAGGGGAGAACGGGTTCGAAGATGTGTTGGGTAGAGGAGGACAGGGGGGAAGGTTTAGGGGGGGTGGGGAAGACAGGAGGGAGGGTGGTTTTAGTTTAGGATAGGGTTGTTGGGGGGTTTTGAGGAGACCCGGGGTGGAAGGTAGGGTGGGTGAAGACAGGGGGAGGGGTTAGGCTAGGGGAGGACAGGGGGTTTGGTGGGTTTTAAGGGGGAAAGTCAGGATGGGGGTGGGGTAATTAAAGGGGGGGAAAAGGGGGGGGTTCGGTATATAGAAGGGGATTTGGGTACAGGGGGAAAGGGATGGGGGTGGGGAAAGGGTAGGGGGGAGGACAGGGTGGGGGTGGTAAAACCGGGGAAGGGTGGAGGGGGGGGCAAGGCCCAGTGCGATAGGATAGAGGGGAGGAAAGGTGAGGAAATTTTTAAAAAGTTTGACGGGGTTAAAGATTGGGGAAATAGTAGAGGGGGCCCGGGTGGGGGAGGGGGGAAAGAGGAGGGAAGGGGTTTTTGGGGTTTAGGTTAAAAGAAGACAGGGTGGTTGGGAAAGTAATGAGGTCAAGAGGGGGTTTGGGGGGAAAAGGGGAAAAAAAGGCGGGCTGGAGGGTGGTGGGAAGTGGGGAAAAGGTGGGGGGCGGGGGTTAAGAGAACGGGGGTGGGGGGGTGCATTTGAGGAGGGCGGGGTTGAGGGTGGGGTATAAAAAAGAAGGGGTGGGTAGGGGGGTTGGGGTGGAGGGGGGGGAAAGGGTTTAGAGGAAAACAGGGGGGGGGTTAGGGTGGAAGGGGACAGGATTAAAAAAATTTAGGACAGGGTTAAGGGGGTTTTGGGGTAGTGAAAAATGAGGACAGGGTGGGGGGTTGGGGTAGAGGATCATTTTGGAGTGTGGGCTATGGACAACAGGGGGGGGAAAGGGTTTTAAAGAGTACGATTTTTAAGTAGTGTAAAAAAAAAGGAAAGATGGGGATTAGTGGGGTAAGGTGCGGGGTGGAGGTTTAGGGGAAGAGGGTTTTGGGGGTGGGGAAACAGGAGGACAGGGTTGGGGGGGTGGGGAAAGGAAAAAACGGGGTGAAATGGTTGCAAAAGGGGACAGGGTGGGGAAGGTAAAAGGGGCCCGGTTAGGAAGGGTAAAAAAAGGGTTCGGGGTGGGGTGGGGGGGGGTTTAAGGGCGGGGTAGTTGAACAGGGTAATTGTGGGGGTTTGGGGTAGAGGGGGGCAGGGTGGAGGGTGGGATAGATGAAGCCGGGCGGGAAGGGGGGGTTGGGAACGGAGTACATGGGGGAAAGGGTGGGGGAGAGGGGGGACAGGGTGGAAGGTGGGGTGGGGAGGCCAAAGGTAAAGGGGTGGGGTAGAGGAGGACAGGGAAAAAGGTGGGGTTTAGAGGGGACAAGGGGGAAGGGTAGGGTAGATGAGGAAGGGGGGAAAGGGTTGGGATAGGGAAACGGGTTGAAAATTTGTAATGGGGACGGTTGGGGGCCCGGGGTGGGGTAGAGGACATGGAAAGGGGTTTTTATGGGGGTTAGGGGATGAGGGGAAGGAGGGGGGGGTTAATGGGGACGGGGGTTTTAGGGGGGGAAAGGTGGCGGGAAAGGGGGGGAGGGGGGGGTACAGGGGACAGGGTGGAAGCTGGGTTTGGGGTAGGGAGGACGGGGTAGAGGATTTGGTGGGGAGAACGGGCTGTGGGGGGGAAACGGAAGACAGGTGAATTTTTGGGGGGGGGTTTCCCCGGGGTGGAGGTGGGATTTGTAGGACAGGGTGGGGGAGGTGGGGGGGAGGAAAAACAAGGAAAAAAAAGGTTTTTAGGACAGGGGGGAGGGGGGGGGTACAGGGGGACAGGGGGGAAAGGTGAAGAAGGGGGGTAAAACAAGGTGGTGTGGGGGTTTGAGGGGGACAGGGGGGAAGGGGGGGATGGGGTTAGAAGTATACATTTTTGGGGTAGGTAGAGGAAGACAGGAGGGGTTTTGGCAGATGGGGGGCCAGGGGGGGGGGTTTTATGGTAGAGGACAGGGTTGAGGGGGGGTGTTGGGGAAAACCGGGGGAGGGGGGGAAGGTAGGGGGAGAGGGGGGACGGGGGCATAGGGTAGTCAAAAGGTGGACAGGGGGGGTAGGGGTAGAGGAAGCAGGTTGGGGGGTTGGAAAGGGGACGGGGTGGGGGAAGTATTGAGGAGGACGAGGGGGGGGGGGGGGAAAGTAAGGGGGAAGGGAAAAGGGGTGGGTAGGGTAAAAGAGGAAAAAGTGTAAGTTATTTTTTCGTAAACAGGGTGGATAGTGGGATAAAGGGGGGACAGGGTGGGGTAGGGTAAAATAGTACAGGGTGGGGAAGTATAGAAAAAGAAAAATGGGGGGTTTTGGGAAAGGGGGAAAAGGACAGGGGGGTTTAGGGGGGGAGAAGGACACATTGGGTAGAGTAAAAAAAGAAAGGACTTTTAGGGAACAGGTTGGAAGGGAAAGGGGTAGAGGGGGAAAAGGGGTGGGGGCCCGGTTGGGTTTAATTTGGGGAAACGGGGTTTGGGGGAAATTGGGGAAATGAACGGTTTTGGAAAGGTAGGGTGGTAGAGGAAACGGGTTGGAGGGATTTTTTTAATATTTCTATTTATTATTCGAGGATAAGGGAAATAGCACTTATGAATTTTTTTAACATCCAGTCCCTGTTGTTTAGCGGCTCTGAAATTTTTTGTAACCCGGTTCCATGCCCCAAAAATCCCTTTACTCTTACAAAAGCGGAACGGGAAATTTAACGTGTGCGCAAAATGTTCTGCATGCTTTTCACATTTTGGGGGGGTTTGGGTTTTAGTCTCACCCCAAAGGGACTTTTGGGGAGAGGGGAAGCTGCATGATGTTAATTTCCGGGGGAAAATACCCCCTTTAAAACCTTTTCCCAAATCCGCATATCCACAGGGGAAACCCCTTATATTCAAAAATTTTCATGCTTTTAAAAAAAAAAAGAGAATAAGGTCCCTCAGTACAAAAAGGGTGCTGTTTTTTTTACTACTGTTGCAGAGCATTTTTTTTGGGCCAAAGTATTATATGAGGGTAAAACTTTGTTCTGCCCCCCAAGATGTGGCCCTCCCTACATGTGTGTTTGCGGTCCTTTTTTTTGTCCCCAAAAAAAAGGGTAATATTGCAGTGAAAAAAGCTTTTTATTCAACAAAACCCTTAACATGCCAATATACAAATTATTAAAAAAAAACAAGTGGGGTCCTGCCTGAATGTGCCCTTTCCCATCGCACCCCACTGTATGGAAACCCAAATCGACCATTACACTTTTTCACAAAATTACGGGTCACCCAAGCTACATTTTCTGAGGGGGGAAAATATTCAAACATTTTAAAAAACAACTTGAATAATGCGCATGTATACTTTAAATTTACAAATAAAGCACAGCCAAAAAAATTGAAAAAAACACTAGTGTGTCCTTCCCCAAATAGCCAGTTACATGGCTGTAAACAATCCCAAGGTTCCCCCAGCCCAGTGTCGCGCCCGGGGTGTTTTGGGCGTGTTTCTCGGGTGAAAATATGATTAATTATGGAAATTAAATTTTCGTCATAATTTTTACTGATCCTTTGACTGAAAAATCTAAAAATAAGTAAAACCATAGAGATAACCCTTTGGGCCCAAACGCTTGACCCCCCCTTCATATCAAAACTGACGGAAAGCCCAAATTTTTTTTCCCCTCGGGTGTTTTTTTCTGTCCATAAGGGGATCTATACTAACCCTTTGCGGCGATTTTTTTCCCTTTGGAAAAAATTTTTTGTTTCTTCTGAAATTTAAAAAAAAATTTTTGGGGGCCCCAAAAAAACAAATTTAATCAAAGGGGGTTTGGCTTTCAGGGGAAAACATTTTTGTCCCGGGGCCCATCGGAGCGTGAATCTTCACGTGAAAGGGCCTTGTGCGCGGCACCATGTCGTTTTGTAGGGAAGCCCCCCAAATTTTTTCCCTCAAGCTCACATTCCGACCACTTTTTTTTCCCCCTTTTTCATTCCTTCTTTTTAACATTACTTCAAAAAGGGAAATTCAACATTTTTTTTCCCCTTTGAACTGTTCCCAAATTCAGTAAAAATAGCTTAAATTTTTTGAATCATATATTCCCCCCAAAAATCTTTTTCCCCAATCTTTCCCCGGCCAATACGGGCCAATTTCTTGAGAATGGACGTGTGCACTGAATTTGGTGCCCTTTCCCTTTCCCTTATTTATGCGGGCCCACAGTGCAATTTCTTTCATTGTGGCTTTGTACTAGGTGAGCTTATGGTGAAGGAAAATTTCCCCACTACTAAAATTCGTCAGGGGGGGGGGGGGCCGACTGCGGGTAAAAAGGGGGAAAGATTTTTAAGGGGAATCGAGCCCAGGAGTACATATGGGGGTGGGGGATATAGAAAGGACGGGTGGAGGGTGGGTTTAGGGGGAGGAATGGGGAGGGGGTAGCACAAAATTAGGACGGTGTGGAGGTTGGGTAGAGGGGACAGGCTGGAGGGGTGTAGAGTATGACAGAAAAAGGGGGGTTGGGGTGAAGGGGACGGGAGGGAGGGGGGGGAAAAGGGGGGGCTGGGTAGAGGGAAAGGGTTTAGAGGAGGATAGGGGGGAGGTTAATGAGGGTGAGGACATGGGGGAGGGGGGATAGACGGCAAAAGGTTTTGACGGGGGTAGAAAAGGGACGGGTGCGGGGTAATTTTAAAAATTTAAAAATAATAATAATGATACAATTACACTAAAATACTATTTACTAAACTACAAACTACTAATTATTTTACTATAAAAAATTAATTAATTACCTAACAAAAAACAAACTACAACCTTACTAAAATTTAAATGAATTTTAAAAAATACCTTTAAACCCTTGGGGGGTAAAAAAACCCAAACAAACAACCCACTCACATTAAAAACCCACAACCCCAAACAAAAAAACCCCAACAAACCAAAACCCCACACACCACACCCGGGAACCCACAAAAAAACAAAAACAAAAACCAAAAAAAAAAACAATAAAGGGAAACAACAAAAAACAACCAACCCCCAAAAACAAGAAACAAACATTTTTGGAAGGGGGAAAAAAGCGGGGTTGAAAATTAAGGGACGGGTATTTTGGGGAAGTTCAGAGAAAAAGGTGAATTTTTTGGGGAAGGTTTTGGATTTTTTTTTTTTACCCAATTTTTGAAGGGAAAAGGAAAAGGTGAAAGAGGGGAGGTTTTTCTTTTTTCCAGGTGTGGACCCAAAAAGGGCCTTGAAAAAGGGGTTTTTTTAAATTTTGGTGGTTGAAAGAAAAATTTCTGCTAAACGGAAAAGGAGGAGGTTTTAAAAGGTGGAAGTTCAAGTAAGAATTCCCAATTTTGGGCCTTTTGGAAAACCCGGGGGTTGGGGTTTTGATTGTTTCTAAGTTTGTGAAAAACCCCAAAACCAGGTTGGAAAAAGGAATCGAGAAAGGGGAGTAAAATTTTTGGGCCCAAAATTTTTTCTTTTCCTTAAAGGAAAAATTTTTCGAGCCGGATTTTTTGGGTATGCTTTGGGAAGGGGAAGGGGGGGTAGATGGGGGCTGGGGTTGGGGAAAAGGGGGGAAGGGGTGGGGGGTTTTAAAAAGGGTAAAGGGGAAGGGTTTAAAAAGGGGGGTTGGGAAGGATCAGGGGGGAAAGGGGGGATAGCGACGCGTTTGGGGTAAGGGGGGAAAAAGGGAGGGGGAGGGGGGGGTAAAAAGGAATTGGGGGTTAAAAAAGGAAAAAAGGTTTGAAAGAATACCCTAAACTTAAGGAGGGGGAAAAAGGGGGGGGGGTTTGGGGAATTCAAGAAGGGGGGGAAAAGGGGGGGTTTTGGGGGGGCCCCATGGATTTTGGGTTTTAAACCGGCATTAAGGGGGGAATTTTCCAGCCGGTTAGGTTTTGGGTAGGGGGTAAGGGATTGGGGTGGGTTTGGGAAAGGGCCCGGGTTGAGGGGGGGTTGGGAAAGGAAGGACGGGTTTAAAGGGGGGTTGGGGTAGAAAAGGAAAAAGGTTAAAGGGTTTGGGAGGGGGGGGAAAAGGGAACAGAGGTTGGGGGTGGGAAAGGGGGAAAAAAGGGAAAGGGGGAAAGGTGGTGGGGAAGGCAAGGTGGGGTAGGTTAAAGGGGACAGGGGGGGGGTTAAAGCAAAGGACAGGGGTGGGAAGGGGCCTTGAATGGGGGGGAAAAAAAGGGGAAAGGGGGGTAGGGAAAGGGAAGGACAGGGGGGGGGAAAAGGCAAAGTGGAAAAGGGGGGGGTGGGAAAAGGGGGAAAAAAAGGGTAAGGGGGGAATACAGAAAAAAATTTGGGGGGGATGGGGAAAAGGGGAAGGTTTAAGGGGGGGGTGGGTTTTTAAAGGGAAAAGGGGTGGGGGGGTGGGTAGAAAAAGGACGGGTTTGGGGGGAAGGGGGGAAGGGTAGGGGGGAAAAGGAAAATTTGGGGTTTTTGGGTTTTTGGGGAGAAAGGGGTTTTGGGAAAAGGGGGATGGAGGGGGGCAGGGTAAAAAGGGTTTTGGGGGGTTAAGGTTGGGAGGGTAAAAGGGGGGGGGGTTGGGTTTTGGGGAAAAGGGGGAGGGGGGGTAGAAGACGGGATGGGGGGGGGGAAAGGGAACGGGTGGGGTTAAAAAAAAGGGGGGGGAAAGGGGGGTAGGGTAAAGGGAAGGCCCAAGGGGGGGGATGGATGGGGAAAAAGGAAAAAGGGAAAAAACGGGTTTTGGTGAGGACAGGGGGGGAAGGGGAAACGGGAAAAAGGGGAAGGCGGGGTAGGTAAAGAGGACGGGTTTAAGGGGGGAAAAAGGGAAAAAAGGGAAAAGGGTTTTGGAGGGGGGGGAGAAGGGGAACAGGGTGGAGGGGAAAAAGGGAAAGGGGGTTAGGGTAAAAAAAGGGAAAACTGGGGTTGGGTTTAAAGGGGGGTTTGGGGGTTTGGAGAAGGGAAGGATAAAAGGTGTGGGGGAAAAGGAAAAGGGTTTTGGGGAAGGTAGGGGACAGGAGGGGGTTTGGGGGGAAGGGGTTGGAAGGGTAAGGAGGACAGGGGGAAGGTTGGGGGAAGGGGGGTGGAGGGAGGGTTAAAAGGGAATGGGGAATTTTAAAAGGGGGGGTAGGGAAAAGGGAAAAAGGGGGATGGGGGTAGGGAGAGGGCAGGTGGGAGGGGTTTTGAGGGGAAAAAATGGGGGAGGGAAAAGGGGAACGGGGGTGGGGGGGAACCCGAGGGGGGAAGGGTGGGGTTTTTTTAAAAAGGAGGGGGTAAGGGGGGGGAAAAGGGGAAAAAGGGGACATTTAAGGTGGGGAAAAGGGGGGAACAGGTGGGGGGGGCCGGGGGAAAAAGGGGGCGGTGGGGTGGAAAAGGGACAGGGGGGACGGGATGAAGAAAAGGGGAAAGGGGGTTTATTAAGGGAGGGGGTTGGGGTAAGGAGGAAAAGGGGTGGGGGGTAAAAGGAAAACAGGGTTTTGGTTAGGTAGAGGACAGGGGGGGGTTTAAGGGGGGGTTAAAAAAGGGGAAGACAGGGGGGGATGGGGTAGAGGAACGGGGTTGGAGGGTGGGGTTTAAAAACGGTTTTGGAGGGAAAGGGGGGGTTTAAAAGGGGGAAAGGGGGGGGGTAGGGAGAGGAGGACGGGGTAGAGGGGGGGGTGGGGTAGGAGCATTTTGGGGGGTAGGGTAGAACGGGTGGTTAAAAAGGAAAAGGGGGGTTTGGGTTTTAAGGACGGGGAAAAGGGGGGAATAATTTTTAAAAAGAAAAAGAAAAGGGGGGGAAAAAAGAAAACGGGGTAAGGGGGTTTAATTGGGGACGGGTGAGGTGGGGTTGGGGGAAAAGGGAAAGGAAGGGTGGAAAAGGGGGAAAGGGGTGGGGGGAGGGTATAAAGGGAAAAAGGGGGGAAGGGGGGGTTTTGGGTATGGGATGGAGGGGGGGGTAGGTAAGGAGGACAAGGGGGATGGGGGTAAGAGAAACCCGGGGGGGAAGGGTTTGTTGGGTGAGGACGGGTAAGGGGGGTGGTAAAAAAGGGACAGGGGGGAGGTGGGGGGGAGGAGGAAAAGGGGGTAGGTGGGGGACAAAAAGGGGTGGGGGGGGTTAAATGGGAAACAGGGGAGGTTTTGGTAGGGGGGAAGGGGTGGAGGTGGGTTTAGATGGGGGAGATTTGGATGGGGGTAGAAATGACGGGGTGATTGGGAAACAAAAATTTTTTAAAGGGGGGTTGGGGGGGGACATGCATTCTTTAAACCCCTGAACCCCCCAATTTATTTAAAGGGAAAAAGAAAGGAAAAATCAGGTTTTAGAGTGAACAGGGAAAGGTATAAGGGGGGAACGGGTTGGGGGGAAGGGAAAGGGTAAGGGGGACGGGTGGAGGGTGGGTGGGGTTAGAAGGGGAAAGGACGGGGTGGAGGGGTGGGGTTTAATGGGGGAGGGGGGGAGGGTGAATTTAAGGGGTGGGAGGGCAAAGGGTTAAGGATGGTGGGGAAAAACTGGGGGGGTTTAGGTAAAAAGGAAAACGGTTTTGGGGTTGGAAAGGGGAAGGCAGGGGGAGGGTTTTAGGGGGGGGCAAAGGGGGGGTTTGGGGAAAGGGTGGAAATTATGAGGGGGTATTGGGGTTTGAAGGGTGGGGGGTTTTGGGGTGGGGGGAAAAATAGGTGGGGGAATGGGCAAAAGGGGAGGGGGGTGGGTTTAAAAAAGGGGGGGAAAGGGGTGGGTGGGGAAAAAAACGGGGTTAAGGGTGGGGAAAGGAAAGGAAAAGGGTGAAGGTAGGGGAAATTAAAAAAGACAGGGTGATATAGGAAAAGGAAGTTGGTAGGGGGGCGGGGTAGGGAAAGGGGGGGACGGGTTGGGGGGTTTTTGGAGAGGGGACAGGGGGGGGGTTTAGGGTAAGGAGGACGGTTGACCCTTTGGGTAAAGGGAAAAGGGGTTTGGGGGGGGAGGGAGAAGAAATTAAGGGTATGGGGAAAGGAGGGACAGGGGGAAAAATTGGTCAGGGGGGGAAAAAAGAAAAAAAAGGGTTGGGTAAGGAGACGGGGTGGAGGGAGGAGGTGAGGGGAAGGGGGTTTTTGGGGGGTAAGGAAAGGGGTTGGATAGGAAAAGGGGGGAAATTTTAGGTTGAGGAAAAAAGGGGGGAAGGGGGGTGGAGAGGAAAAGGGGGGGTGGCAGGGAACCCCGGGTGGGGGGGTTGAGGAGGGGGTTTAAAAGGGGGTAGAGGGGGAAAAAGGGGTTTTAGGGGTAGGGGAAAACGGGGTTAAGGGTGGGTAAAAGGGGACGGGGTTTTGGGGAGGTTTTTGGGGGTTAGGAAAAAAGGGTTTGGGGGGATAAAAAGGGATAGGGTAGGGGTAAAGGGAGATAAGAGGGTTTTTTGGAAAAGGAGGGTGGAAAGGGGGGGGGTTAGGGTAAAAGAAGGATTGAAATAAAGGGGGAAAAACGGGGTTAAAGGGGGGAAAGGGTAAAGGGAAGGGGTTTTACGAAAGAAGGAAAGGACAAGGGGGTGGGGTAAAAGGGAAAAAGGGGTGGGGTAGGTAGAAAGGACAGGGTGGAGGGTGGGGAAAGAGGAGGGGAAGGGTTAGGGGGAAGGGGGAAATTAAGGGTTTTAGGAAGAGGAGAAAAAGGGTGGGGGGAAGGGTGGGGAAAGGACAGGGGGGAAGGGGGGGGTGGGAAAAGGGTTTGGGGGGGGGGAGGGGGGACAGGGGGTGGAAAAGGTTGGGTTTGGGGAGGAAGGAAAAGGGGGAGGGGGTTAGAGAAAGGGGGGTTTGGGGTGGGTTTAGGGGGAAACCGGGAAAGGGGGTGTATGGGGGAAGGACGGGGTTTTGGGAGGGGGGTTAAGAAAAAAGGGGGGTTGGGATTTTAGGGGAAAGGGGGGGAAGGGTTTTTTTTAAAGGTAACAAGTTTTGGGGGGGTTTTGGGAAAAAGAGGGTGGATAGGGAAGGGTAAAGGTGGGGGAAAGGTAGGGAATTTTTTAACAGGGGAAGATGTTGGGAAAGAGGAAGGGTTGGGAAAGGTTAAATGGGACGGGGTTTGGGGGGGGGTAGGGAGCCCAGGTTGGGGAAAGTTAAAAAAACCCAGGTGGGGGGTTTAGGGTAAAGGGGAAAAAGGGGGGACGGAAAGGGAAGGAAGGGGCCCGGGGTAAAATTTTGGGGTAGGGGGCACGGGTGGAGGGGGGTAAGGAGGACAAAGGGGTGGGGAAGGGGGGGTTTTTGGAAAGAAAGGGGTCATGGGGGAGGGTGTGGGGAAAAAGGTTGGGGGGGGGTTTTAAAAAATTTTGGGGGGGAAGGGGGGTTTAAAAAAAGGGGGAAAGGGAGGGGGTTTGGGAAAGGGAAGGGGAAAAGGGGGGAGGGAGGGGGGGGGTAAAGGGTGGGAAAACAGGGGGGAAAGGGGGGGTTAAGAGGGCCCGGGGTTTGGGTTTTAGGGGAAAAGGGGGAAGGGGTTTTGTGGGGTTTTTGGGAAAAGAGGGGGAGGGGGGGTGGGGTTGGGGGAAAAAGGGGTGGAAAAAAGGGATGGGGAAGGGTTTTACAGGGGGGATGGTAGGGGTGGGGTTTTGGGGGAAAAGGGGTAGGGAAGGGAGGGGGGGACGGGTAAAGGGGTTGAAAAAGGGTGGAGGGAGGGTTTAAAAAGGGGGAAAAGGGGGTTGGGAAAAAGGAAATGGGGGTTGTAGGGGAAAAAAGTTTGGGGAAAGGTTTGGGGAAAAGGGTAAAGGGGAAAGGGGGAAAAGGGGGGAAAAACAGGGTGAAGGGGGAAGAAGGGGACGGGGTGGGGGGAAGGGGGAAAGGGGGAAAGGGTTTGGGTGGTTTTGGGGGAAAGGTAGGGATACTTTTGGAGGGTTGGGAAAGGGGAAAAAAAGGGTTTTTTGGGGGTGGGAGGGAAAGGGGGTGGAGGGTGGGAAATTTAGTATAAAGGGGGGCAGGTGGGGAAAAGGGAACGGGGGGGAAAGGAGAACAGGGTTGGGGGGTTTTTGGGGAGGGTACAGGGGGTGAAGGGTAGGGAAAAAACAGGGGGGGGAGGGAAAGGAAAATTTAAGAGGGGGGAAACCCTTTTTGGGGGGGTGGAGGGAAACGGGGTGTTTATTTAAAGGAAAAAAAGGTGTTGGGGGGGGGGAAAAATGGAAAAAAAATAAAAAAAAAATAAAAAAGGGAAAATTTTCAAAAGGGAAAAGGGGTAAAAAAAATTTAAAAAGGGAAACAAAAGGGAAAATGGTGGGTTGGGGTAAAAAAAAGGGGTAGGTTATAAAAAAAGGGAGGGAAAGGGGTGGAAAAAAAAAGTGAAAAAAATGGAGGGGGGAAAAAAAAAAGGAAAAAATTGTAAAATAAAAAAAAAAAAGAAAAACAAAAAGGGTGGAGAGGAAAAAAGAAAGGGGAAAAAAGGGGGAAAAAGGGAAGGGAAGGATGGAAAGGGTTAGAAAAAAAAGTCGGAAGAAAAAAAGGAAAAGGGGGAAAAATTAAAAAGGGGTTAAAAAAGGGGGTGGGGGGAAAAAAAGGGAAAAAAGAAAATTGGGGAAAAAAGGAGGAAAAATTTAAATTAAGGAAGGGGAGGAAAAAAGGTTAGGGGGAAAGGGGTAAAAAAAATATTAAAAAAGTAAAAAGGGGGTTTAAATTTTTAAAAAGGGAAACGGGGTGGTGGGAAGGAGAGAAAACGAAAAAAAGGGTAAAGGAATTTAAAAAAAGGGAAAAAAAAAAAAAATAAAAAGGGAAAAAAAAGGGAAAAAGGGTTTTTGGAAAACTTGGAAAAAAGGAAAAAAATTAAGGGGGGAAGGGGGGCAGGGGGGGGAGGGGTAAAGGGGGACAGGGTGGGGGGGTTTGGGTTAGGGAAAGATGATGCTATGGTAAAGTGTGGTGAAAGAGGACAGGGTGGGGGGTAATAGGGGAAATGGTAAAGGGGTTTGGGGTTTACACAAAACAGGGGGGAGAGTAGGGTAAGGAAAAGGGGGACGGTGGGGTTGGGGCAAAACGGGGTAGAGGGTGGGGTAAAGCAGGACAGGGGGGGAAAGAAAAACAGGGGGGACGGTAAGGTAGGAAAAAAAAGGGGGGGGTGGGGTTAAAGGAAAAACCGGGCAGGGTTTGGGTAGAGAACGGGCTGTTGTATTTTTGGAACGGGGGGATGGAGGGTGGGGGGGTGGTAAAGGACGATAAAAGTAAAGGGTTTAGAGGAAGCCCGGGTGGAGGAGGGTTTAAAAGGGGACGGGGGGGAGGGGGAGAGGGGGGAAGGGTGGAGGGGGGGGTAAAGGAAGATTTGGTGGGAAAAGGGTAAAGAGGACGGGAGGGGGGGTTGGGGGTTAGGGGGGGCAGGGAAGAAGGCAGTGTAAAGGAGGACGGGGGTTTCGGGTATGGAAGACGGGGTTGGGGTTTGTTTAAGAAAAAAGGGGAGGGTGGTTTTGAAAGGGTTTAAAAAAAGACGGGGTGAATGTAGAGGAAGAAGAGTAAAAGGGTTTTTGAAAGAGGGGGACGGGTTAGAGGGGGGGTTAAGGGGGTTAAGTGGGGGGGCGGCTTTAGATAACAGTCGGGGATGGGGTTTAAGGGGAGGGCAGGGGGGGGGTAGGGTTAAAAAACGAAAAGGGAAAAGGGTTAGGTAGGGGAAACGGGGGGTGGGGGGGTTTGGGTTTGAGAAAGACGGGGTGGAGAGGGGGGGGAGGACGGGGTAAGCGGGGGTATAAAAAAGTAGGATTTTTTGGGGAAGGGTTTAGGGTGGGGAAAGGGGGAACAAGGGGGGTGGGCTAAAAAAAAAAAAGGGTGGGGGTTTTGGGTAGATTTTTTGGCATTTTGGAGGATAGGGTGGGGTAGGGGGGGGATAGGGGAAAGGGGGGTAGGGTTGGGTTTTCGAGGACAACGGGGTAAAAGGTTAGGGTTAGATTTTAACGGGGGTTAGGGGTGGGGTACGGATGACGGGGTTAGGGTAGGGTTGGGAAGGGGAAAGGTAAAAGGGGGGGGTTGGGGAGGGGGGCAGTTTAGATATGGGTTTTTAGAGGACGACGTGTGGAGCGGGGGGGTACATAAGTTCAGGAGGGAGGTTTGGGAAAGGGGGTGGGGTTAGAGGAGGGGGGGCAAGACAGTGTTCCCTTTGGGGGAAAAACGGTGGGAACAGGGGGGAAAGGGTTTTGGGGTTAAGGGGGAAGGGGGAGGGAAAAGGGGGTTTTTAAAAGGAGGACGGGGTTGAGGAGGGAGGGGGTAAGGCGGGAGGAGGATGGGTGGGTTTACGGACAGGGTGGGGGGGGGGGTAGAGGAAGACGGGGTGTAGTGTAGAGTGGGGGCAGGCCCAGGGTGGGGGGTTTGGGGTAGGGGCGAACGGGGCGGGGCGGGGTAGAAAGAAACAGGGTGGGGGTTTAGGGTTTTTTTTAAAGACCAGGGGGGGGGTAGGAAAAAGAAGACGCATTTGGGGTAGGGGAAAAGACTTTTAAAGGGGTAGGGGATGACACGGTGATGGATGGGTAGAGGAGAATGGGGTGAAGGGGGGGTATAGGGGGGGCAAGGGTGGGGAAGAAGGGGGGAAAAACCGGGTGGGGTTGGGTGGGTTTTTATAGGGAGGACATCTTTAAAAGGTTTGGGGGTGGGGTTGGGGTAGGGGAGGACTCTTTGAAGGTAGGGTAGGGTAGGACAGGGTGGAAGTGTGGTAAGCAGGACAGTGGGGTTAGGGTAGAGGGGGACGGGATGGAAAGGGGGAAAAGGTTTAGGGATAAAAAGTAGGGGGTTTTAGGGTAAAAAAACGAAGGTGAGGTTTGGGGGTAAGTTTAAAGGAGGACAGGGGTGGGGGTTCGGAAGATAAAGGAGGACAGGGGGGAAAGGGGAGGGGAGGGAAGGAAGACGGGCTTTGAGGGTGGGGGTTGGGCCCAGGGGGAAGGGGTAAGGAAAGGGGAAAGGACTTGGGGGGAAAAAGGGTAGTAAAAAGGGCCCAGGGGTGGGTATGTAGGGGAAATGGGGGGGGTAATGTACAACAAAACGGGGGTTGGGGGTAGTGTACATGAAGACAGAGAAAAGGTTTTATGGAGAGGGGGACTTTTAAGGGTAAAGTAAATGGGGGGGAGGTGGGGGGGGCGTAAAACAGGACAGTCGGGGGTGGGGTAGGGGGAAAAATTTTTAGAAAAGGGAAGAAATTTTAAAATTTTTTTTGGGGCCGGGGTTTTGGGGATTTTTGTTTGTTTTTTTGACCAGGGATACGGGGCGGGGGTATGATCGTGCAGTGTTTGGGACTGGGATACAATTTTCGACAATGTTTTTGGGGTTAGATATATAGATTTGGGCAATTATTGGGGCTTGAGTTTGGGGTGGGCTCTTGTGGGTGAATTTAAATTTGTTGGTGGGGGGTTGGATGGGGAAAATTTTTTAATTGGGTCCATTTTATTATTTTCTTTTTTTTAGATCGTTTTTAAAATCTCCAAAAAGATTATTTCCCCTTTATTCTAATAGGGCTGTATTCATTTATGGGGTCAAATTTGTCAGTCCGTTTTTTCTTTTTTTTTGGAAATTTTTTTAGCAGGGTCCCCAAATTTCAAAGGGTTGGGGAATTTTATAAAATTCAATCCTTTTGGTTCTTCCCCATAATTTTTTTAAATGGGAAGCCCCTTTAAGTTATGGGGCTCAATAATAAGATTTTGGATTCCTGTTTCTTTTGGGGGTTTTTTTGATTTTACGCAGGATTTTTTATCCGGAATAAATATCATTCCAATATGTGGGCTGAAGTCTCGACTCAGATAGCCCTTGTATGTTTTAAATGGGTTGGGGGAAAAAGGGGGGAAGAGAGAGAGAGAGAAGAGAAAAGGGGGGAGGGGGAGAGAAAAGAGAGAGGGGAGGGGAGAGAGAGGAGAGAGGGATGGGGGAGGGAGACAGACAGACAAGAAAAGGATTTTAGGATTTTTTCTTAGAAAATTGAGGTTTAAAGGAAAAAGGTTTTTTAGCTTGTTTACATCCCCTTTCCCCGTGTGTAACGGGGAAAAAGCACTCATGTTCTGTTTTTTTCATCGAGTCCCCGTTCTATTGGGTTTTTACCCTTTTTTTCATCCCTTTTCCCCCCCAGCAAAACCAAAGAACCCATTTCTTCCGAAAAAACGGGGGGAAAGGAAAAGAAGAGAGAGAGAGATTAGGGGGAGAAGAGGGGGGAGAGAGAAGAAGAGAGAGGGGAGAGAGAGAGAGAGGGAAGAGAGAGAGGAGAGAGGGGGAGAGGAGAGAGAGAAAAGAGAGAAAAAGAACAAAACGTCATCAAAAAACCACACAAAACCCCAAAGGGCCCCCCAAAGCATGCTTTTTTTTTCCCTTTTTTTTTTCTTTTCCTTGCTGTTTTTCCCTCTTTTTTTTTTTTCTTCTTTCTTTTTTTTTAAATGGGGGGGGGGAAAAGGGGGTTCCCGGGTTCAAACTTGCCACGTGAATCATGAAAACTTTCACCCTTTGCTTTTTTTTAAAAAACTCATCTCTGTCAACTACGCGCCAAAAAAACAAGGCCCGTTTGAATCTTGGTCATTTCAAACAACAACAGCTGCAGTACGGCTGGGCTGCCTGCTGAACAGTAGCCCTTCAGAAAAAAAAAGGACTGAAGACTTCAACACTTTGGGGCCTTTTAAACCACGGGAAAAAGCAGAAGAGAAAGCAGGGTTCCCCAATTTTTTCCCCCAGCTTTGGGGATGATTTTCCCCCTTTTTCCCCTGCAACAAACGCCCCAAAAAGGCCACATAGGAGCAAAAACATCAACCTAAAGCCCTCCCTGAAAACCCGAAGGGGGTGACTTGAATTTTCCCCGGGAAAACCCGACAGCCCCTTAAATTCAAGAAAAAGCTCTTTTTTCAAAATCATGGAATGCTTGTGGAGTTGAAAATTGCTGTTTGTGGAAAATTGTTGGGTTTGGGTTTTTTTGTTGCTTTGTTGCATCGTGGTTGTTTTTTAAACTTACTTTTTAAGATCACCAATGTTTTTTTTTTTTAGAGTCAAAGTGTTGGGGTTTGCTCGTTGTTGTTATCGTTTTGTTTTAAAGGGGGGTTTAAAAATTAATTTAAAAATAATAATAATAAAAAATAATAATAAATGTATGGAATTTTTTATAACCTGAATCCCTTTTTAAGCAAAAAATCAAAAACCCAAAAATTGGGTTTTCTAAAGGGGGTAAAAAAATTTTTGGTTGGGTTTTGTTGTTGGGCAACGTCGTTGTGTACCTTGAAATTTGAAGATTTGCAAGATTTTTTTCTTTTGTTGTTGTCCAAAAAATACTTTTAAGATCACCAAGTTTTGTTTTTTTTAAAAAAATTTTTTTGGTTGGTTGGTTAATCCCTTGGGTTTTCACTTTTGGTTTTTCTAAAGTTTTTTCTTTCAAGATCACCAAAAAGCACGCCAAATTTTCTCATTTTTGAATTTTACTGAGTTACACAAAAGTTTGTTGTAGGTAAGGAAAAGGGGGAAGGGGTTCCCCTAACCATAAGGTCGTAGGGGAGCGAGGCCGCAAGACCTCACTTTTCTAGGGGGCCAGCATATTGAGGGGGGGGCGCCCATCTCCTCTCCCCCGCTTTCTTTCCTTCCCCACCCTAAAGAGGGCAGGTACCCCTTTTCGTAGGTGAACTGGGAGAAAATGTACTGAAGGCCCAAAGGCCCCACAAACGGCACCCCTCCCAAATGGGAAACCCCCGCTCGACGGCTTAACTTGGCTGGGGGGAAACATGCCCCCACCCCTGAGCTATTTCCCAAACCCGTATGTTGAGTACCCACCGTATAAAGGCCCCCCCCCCCAAAATTCTGTCTTCAGTAATTTTTTTAGTGGAAGATATCCTCACGGATATTTTAAAACATAGCATTTTTAAATTTGGGGCTTAGTACCTTTGCTTAAAATCGATAACATTTTGGGCCGGGCCAAAGGGGCATAGAAGTGTTTCTTTGAGAGGTTTTAAAATACCAATATTTTGGTTTAAACGTTTTTTAAAGGGCAGTTTTTAGTTTTCATTCCAAAAAAAAATTTTCCCCCTGACGGGGTCAAAACCCTTTAAGGGAAAACCCCCAAAGTAAGAATCCCCTTAAAAAGGCGTCCCCATGGCAAATTTAGCCAAAGGGCCCTTAAAATCGCAAGGCAAGGTCTAACCCCTAGGGCCCATTCCGCCTCCACAAAACCCCCCCCCCCTCTCCCCCCAAATGTATTTGGGGTTCTGTATGCCCCAAATATCACCCAAAAAAAGTTTTTTAACGAACGATTTTATACAACTTTTTTTTCCCTTTTGGGTTTAAAGGTTTCTTAATAATTTTTTTTTTTTTTTTAAATTTTATTGTGAGAATAATAGAAAAAAGCAAAGCCTCTTTTTTTGTTTACATCGATTCCCCCTGTGTATTGCAGGTTTTTTGCAATTTTTTGTTTCTGTTCCTACTGGGAAACTTTTACCTATTAAAGAAAAGCGGGTTTGAGTTTTTAAAAAGTGTGCACAAAGTTCTGCGTCGTTCGCAAACGGGGGCTCGGGTTTTTAGTACATCCCCAAAATCCCTTTTTGGGGGAGTGGAGTCCGGGATTCATGTTAAATTCCCAAGGGCAAAACCCCCCTTTATGAGTTTGACCCCGGGTCAGGGAGATCAATATTTTTTTTGAAACATGTTTCCGCCACGTTACAGTTGGGACACAGCTTTGGCTACTTTTTTTGCAGTTTCCTGTAACAATTGGGAAAGTATGTTCTTTCGAGCCAGAAGGCCCATAGAGGCCCGGGGCTTATCCCGGGTTTTTGTAGCGTTAAACGAAAATGATGATTTTCACCACCCCTGTGACAGGACGCTAAATCTGTTTTCCTTAAAAAAAAAACTTTCCCCCCGCAGAGGGTGGGGGACCCAAATTTTACACCTGGGTGGGGGTGGAAAATAGGGTAAAGTTTTCTTTTTCCCCCCCGGGCACAACACCGAGCCGAGCGGGGAAACGAACCCGCGACCCCTGGATCACGAGTTGACCGCCTAAACCACTTTTGACCCTTGCCTCCGTAACAAATTTCGTACAAAGCGGGAAGGTTTTGAAAGTGACTTTTTTTTGGGGGGGGTGGGGGGGCAGAGCTTTAGTGGTCTAAGCGACCGCCCTTTTCATTTTTAATTCCCAAAAATCCAGCATAGGTTTGGGGCCTTGGCCAACCCCCTAAGAGAAATTTTTTTCCCCGGGGCCAAAAAATTTTCGTTCGTTTCCTCCGTACAGCTCCGAGTGGTTTACCAAAGGGGGATTTTGAGTATTTCCACCGTTTTGCCCCCCGTTAAAGGGACCAAAAACCCGGGCTTGGGCGATGTCTAAGCGCGAGACTAGTGCGCATGGGGTCTTTTTAGTTATTTTTAAACAAAAAGCTCTTTTCAAGCGGGAAAAGGGAAAAAAACCCACCTTCCGGGAAAGGGGGTAACAGGTTTTTTAAAATGTGGGAAGAAGTTCCGCGTGCGTTCGCCACGGGACCTCGGGGTTTTTTCTTTGCCGGACTTTTTGGGGGGGGGGGGGGGGGAGGGGGGGGTACGGTTTAAAAATCGGGGGGGAAAAATTTCAGTGGGGGGCCGAACCCCGGGGCCCTTTTTCTTCGAGCGAACGCTTCAAAAACTAGGCTTACCCCCCCTTTCCCCCCAACCCCCCCCCCCTTTTTAAATTCTGTATTCCAAATCCCCAATGAAAAAATTTAAAAGCTTTTCAGGCGTTTATTTTTTTAAAATTTATTCAAAGGTTTTTTATTTTAAAAAAAAGTTTTTTTGGGAAAAGTACCCAAGCTTTCGCTACCCTTTTTACGCAGGTTTTTCTGGGAACAATTGCTATTATGCCGGGGTTGGGTTTTCGAAAAAATTTATTAAAAAAAAAAAAAGGGGGGGGGGGGGGGAGGGGGGCAGGGGCTTTATGGTTTAAACGATTGGTTTTTTTGAAACTTTTAGGGGAAAAAAAAAAAATTTCATAAACAAAAAATATTCGGGGCCCTTTGGGTTTTACCCCCTACGAGGAAGTTTTTTCTCTGGAGGGAAACTTCCCTTTAAATCAAATCTCAGAAAATCATGTGGTGGTGTTTTTTTGTGTTTTTAGGAAAAGGCTCCGAAGCTTACCAAACAGCGAGATTTTGCGGGATGCGACCCTTTTTTTCGCCAATTAAGGTAGCCGCTTTACTTCAGGGGGGTTTTAAAAACACCTTTTGCATGTTTTTTGAGATTGTCATCCCTTCCCACCAGCACGAATTTTTTTCCTACTCTTTTGAAAGGAAGAAAAAATTTAGTGTTTTTCCCCCAATGTTTTCGTGCGTTCGCACAGGGGCCCAAAGGGGTTTTGGGGGGTTTTAAATAGGTAAGGTAAATGTAAGGGGTGTCCCAAAACCTATGTGGGTTTAAAGGGGGGCGAGGGACAAAACCTCATTTTAGGGGGCCGCATATGAGGGCCCGGGGCCCAACTTCTCCCCCCTCGCTGCCCTTTTCCTGCCCCAACTCTAAAGAGGCAGGTACCCAAATTTTTCAGATGGGGGAACTGGGGGAACCGTACTGGAGCCATGGGGCGAAACGGTTTACCCATCCAACTGGAAACCCCGCTCACTGCTGCCCTTAAACCCTTTGGGGAGGGGTTTGGCTGAGTTCTTAAAACAAAGAGGGCGTCCCCTCAACAGGTGGCCCATTGGTTTGGGTCGAAATCGGGCCGTCAGATCACAACGCAGCACTTGCCCCAAAGGGTTTTTCCCCCCCCTTTTTTTGGGTTTTTTGATTGTTTTTTTTTGGGGGAACAAAAATTTCTGTAAAACATGTAAAAGATATTTGGGGGTTCATGGGGCTTTGTCGCAGGTCTTCCCCGATGATCGCCACCCTCCTCACCAGAAAAATGGGGGACGGGCCCTTCAGGCTTTTTACCAGATCTACCCATGATCATGACCCTTCTTTACCAGAGATTACGGAGACGTCATTAAGGGGCTTTCACAGATCCCTTCCCAAATGTTAATCACCCTTCTCACCAGGGGAATTAAAGGTTTCGTCATTTATGGTCCCTTTACCGGGCCTTTACCAGTGATCATCACTTTCTCGCAAGAGAACATGAAAAAAGCCACGGCCAAGATGTTTTGGGGAAAAGCGTGACCCGAACAAATTTTCCAAGATCCCCATGACTCAGTAGACCCGATTTTCATTGGATGGGGGTTTTAAGGGTTTAAATGGGGGGTTTTGGAGAAAGTGTTTAACCCAATCCCCGAAGGGCCCGAACCCTTTGTGCCCCACTGCCTGGGTTTCCATGCCCAGGGGTTTTCCAAACAATCCACGGCCGTCTTCCCCCTTCCATGGATTGAACAGCAAAGTAGGAAAGGGCTTGGGGGCTTAGGTTTTCCGAGGGGGGGCATTATGACCTCAACCCTCTCTGAAACCCCTTTAGGGACTAGATGCGACAGACAACCCCCTCCGGAAAATTTCCCAAACCCAAACCCTTTTTCTTCTTTTTTTCCCCTTTTTTCTTCTCCTTCTTTAAACACTCAGACAATTTAATAATGATGTTTGTCAAGGAAACGAAAAAATGCGCTGCCCCGCCGCTATCCCCCGAAGTCAGGGCCCCGACTTCATCGCGTTAAACCCACCGCATTTAGGGAGGGTTTTAAGTATTCCCCCCGCCCTTTCACACTCTAACCCCCTCGCCCCCCCCAAAATTTTTTTAAGCCCCTTTCTCTTCCTTTGGGACTCTTCCCTTTTTGCTCCCATTCCCCAGAAGTCCCGGCATTGGGTTTTCGACAGTTGTCCGGGGGCGTTTTTCCAGTTCTGGGCTTTTGGGCCCCTCAAACGTCTCTATCAACGCATCAAGAGCCAGCCTCAACGCATTTAAAAGGGTTGCATCAAAAAAATCAAAAAGTAGCCAAAAACGCATCCAGGCTTGTATCCAAAAAGCATCAAGAAGGTAGCATCAACGCATCAAGAGCTTGCATCAACGCATTAAGAAAAGGGACATCAACGCCCTCAAGACTAGCTCAACGCATTAAAAAGCTAGCTTAAACACAACCTTTTAAACAAGAGTGCATTTAAAATTTAAAGCTAGCAAAAAACCCCACAGCGTACCAAGGGGAAAAACATCACCGGATCATATCAAAAAAGCAACATCGTGTCGGAGCAGCATCAAGGCAAAACGTTTGTCGGACAGATCAAAGGGAACACGCCCTTTGGGGCAGCATCAAAACATCGCAGTCGGAGCAAAAACATCACGCGGAGCAACAAATGCCAATCATACGGACCCGTAAACAAGCGCAACATTGGCGCAACAGTTTCAAGAACATCATCGGAGCCTTTTCAAGGGGAGCATCGCGGAGGGAATTCAAGAACAAAGTCGGAGCAGTATCAAGCGGGAACATCACGGAGCAAAACGACACGAAGCAGCATCAAGAGCAACATTTTTTGCGTATCCAAAATCTCAAAATGTAGGGCAAAACATTTTTTTTTTTTCCCGGGTTTTAAAACTTTAGGTTCTCTCTCCAAGGTTTGATTGTTGTGTATGCGACCCGCTTTTCCCCCCCCCCACCCCCCCCAAACCCTTTAAAAGGGAGCTGCATTTTGACTTGGGGGAGATTGTCCCAAAAACACCCGTTTGTTTTTCAGTTTTTTTTTTTGTTAAAAATAACATCTGCTCCCTTTTCCCCACCAAAACCCCAATTTTTCTGGGGGTTTTAAAGTTGGTGAGTTTAAGGGGTGTTCCCCACATGGGGCGTTGGTTTTTTAGTTTCTTCGGAAGGACTTTCAAGGGGAGTGGAATCTGTAAATGATGTTAACTCCAGGGGAAAAAACCCCCTTTAACGGGGCCGTGGGGGGGACTCCAAAGTTTAGCACGAGGGACATATTTTTAAACCTATTTCTATCCCCACCCCCCCCAAAAATGTTCTAAAAGGGTTTTGCTTCCTTTTTTTAAATTTTTGGTGGTACGTAAAGCTGATAGAAAGGGTGCTGAATATTTTGTTTTTTCCCAAACCATAAGTAAAACAGAATAAATCTAAACATTTGGGAATCTGCCCTCTTTAAATTTTTTCACCAAAAAAACCCCAAAATTTTATTTTATTTTTTAAGGATAATAGAATAAGAACTGTTAATTTTTTTACATCCTGCTCCCCTGTGGGAAGCCGTTTATCAATTTTGTCATTTTTTTCCACCAAAATACAAAAATAAACTATTTTTCCGAAAATGAAAAGGGGCCCTTTTAAAAAGTGGGGAAGATGTTTTTTGCGTGCGTTTTCACCGGGACAAACCCTTTTTAAAAGTCTCTTCCCAAAAAAGGGAATAAAACATCATTCCCGTTAGATTTTCCCTCGAGACCCTTTAAATTTAACTCAAATTTAAAACACCAAGGGCACTTTAGTCATTTTGGGCCCTCACATCCCCTCACACAGAGTAAAAATTTCCCCTTTTTACTGGGCTTAATTTTCAAAAACCATCCCAAATTTTAGTATAAAACTTTGTAAAAAAGTGTTGGGAGCATATGGAATTGCACTGAAGTCAAATGAAAAAATAATTTTTATTTTTTATTTTTAGATATTGACAAGGAAATCTAACTACCGGGGAAAAAAAAAATGACGTTCGAAAAAGCTAATAGGGAGTGTGGGGTTGAAAAAAACAAATTGTAAATTTTATTCCCCTTTTCGTCATTAAAAAATTTCTCTGCCTAAAATTTGGGGGTGCTCTCCCCAAGGGGGAAAGCGTCGCCACAAGATCAAACGCACCCCTTTTTTTCCTTTTTTCCCGTCCCGCATTGTAGTTTCCCTATCAGGGGTACCTTTTTCCCACAATATTTTTCCCAGGAAACTATTTTTTTTGCGGTGGGTTTTTTTAAATTGTGATAATACGGATTTCACACAAGGACCTTTGGTTCCCATCATCTCATCCAAAAAAAATAGTACCCGCCCTTGGGCCCAAAACCCGGTTTCCCAATGTCGGTAAAAAATTTTGGGGGACAAAACCGGGGTTGAACCCCCCAGTCGGGTTCTGGCTTTTTGGGAGGGCATTTCTTAAAACCATCGATCCACAAAAAGAAAATATAGCCCCCCCCTGGGTATCCCCTGATAACATTTTGGGCTTTTTTCCAAGGGGGCTATTTTTTTTCATGGTGCTATTTTTAAATTTCCCCGGGCAAAGTTTCCCGAATACGTCATAAAAAGACGTAGTCTTTGTTTTTTTTTGGTGTTTTTTTTTAAATTTCTTCTGGGGCTAGAGCTTTAGGTTCACAAATTTGGGGGGGATTTTGCATAGGGCCCCCTTTTTTTTTCCCTTTTTAATAAATTCAGGGAATTTATCTTTTTTATTTAATTTTACTTCCATTTCGAGGATAAAAAATAAGCATTCATGGCTTTTCTTACTTTGAGGGCCCCGTGTTTTATGGTTGTGTAAATTTAAAATAAAGTTTTTCCCCCCCAAACACAAAGGCCCACTCATCCCAAGAGCAAACGGGTTTTTTAAAGTTCATGAAAAAGTTCTTTTTTGGGTAAAATATATCAGCGTGCAAAGTGCAATTTTTTTTTCTGTTTGAAATTTTGTCATCCGTTCCTCCAAACAAACCAAAAACCTACTCTTTCGAAATGGGAATGGGTTTTTTCCATTTTGGAAATTTTTTTGCCCCCGTTTTGGACACAAACCCCTGGTTTTTAGGGCTCAAACTGAGGGGCCCGGGGGGAAATTTGGGAAGGGGAAAACCTCTTGAACCCCTCGGCAGTAACTATTCTTTGTCCAAAGGTTTCAAATGCTTATGTAACGGGAATGGGGGGAGGGGGGTTCCTCTTAAAAAAAACCCCTTTTAGTGGTTTTTCCCCGGGGGGTAAAAATCACAAGCGCCCAAAGCTCCAAAACCCCCAAGGGGAATCCCACCCACTAAATATAGTTTTAGAAAATTTTTTGGGGTTTTTTTTTTTAATTCTTTTATTTCGAAGATTTAAAGGGAAAAGCACTCGGGGGTTTTTTTTTATTTTTTATCCGTCCTTTTTGGGGGATGCAAATTTTTTAAATGGGTTTTCCCGTTACCCCCCGGCACACAAAAAGGGCTACTCTTTTGAAAAGGGGGAGCAAAGGGTTTTTAAAATAGGGGCAAGACGCCCCTTCGTGAAACTCGCACGCGGGACCTCGGGGTTTTTTTTTCCCCCATCCGAAGGACTTTTGGGTCCATAAACATTTCCCTTAGTTTAAGCGTTTAACCATGCTCCTTTTCCCCCCCCCCCTCCCCCTCCCCTTTCCCCCAAAGTCGTTTGAAGAAGGGTTCTAAACTAACTGCCTTTTCCCCTCCCCCCCCCATCTAATACAAAACCACCACAAAAACCCCCAAAAAAAACCCATGGCAAATCCCCGGTAAGCTGAAATTTTTTTTTCCCCGTTAATACAAAAGGAAATCCAAAAATTTTATTGATTAATTTTTTATTCTTTTATTTCGAGGGTAATAGGGAAAGTGTGCTTTTTTACATCCAAACCCCCTGTGTAGCGGGTTTTTTTAAATTTTGTCATTTGTTCCCACCACCACAAAAAAACCCTCTCTTACAAAAGCGGAACAGGATTTAACATGTGCGCAAGATGTTCTGCAATATGTTGAAGCTGATAGAAATAATTACAATGTCTTTGCTGCAGAAGCCTTTTTATTGCTCACAACATTTGGGTCATGTTTTTCTTGATGTTTTATTTATGGTTCCTCGACTAGATCTCCGCGATTTGCCAATGGTGATATTTTGCGTAGGCACCGTTCACCCATCGTTATGGTAGCCACATTCCCACTTCGGGATGATGTCTATTAAACATCAGTTCGCGCGAATGGGTATTTTAACATCTTGTAATCCATTCCTACTGGCACGAGATGGCCTACTCTTACAAAAGATGGAACGGGTTTAGTATTTCCGAAAAGATGTTTTGGCGTGGGTTCGCGCACGGAACTTCGGTTTAGTCTCATCCGTAAAGGTGGGGGGGGGGGGAGCGGGAGTTGGAGTTGGTTTATAGTCTCATCCGAAGGACTTTCGGGGGAGTGGAGTTGGTTTATAGTCTCATCCGAAGGACTTTCGGGGGAGTGGAGTTGGTTTATAGTCTCATCCGAAGGACTTTCGGGGGAGTGGAGTTGGTTTATAGTCTCATTCGATTGACTTTCGGGGAAAAAGCATCGGTACTGATGCCATGGGCAATAATCCCCACAAACGTGTGTCTCTGTGGTGGCTCGACCCGGGCCATCAGATCACGAGCTCAACGCTGGGTCGAGCCATCAGATCACGAGCTCAACGCTCTAACCACTAAGCTATTCTGCTCCTTATTTCATTTAAGTCTTTCCTTTAAATCAGGCAGACTCTGAACTTATCTTACTTCATAATTATTCGAATTAGTTCTGTGATCAAGTTCATCATTTTATTCTATTTTATTTTATTTATTCTTTAATATCGCGGATAATGGAATTTTCTCTCACGTGCTTTTTACACCCAGTTCCCCGTGCGTATGTAGTTTTGTAAATTTTGTCATCTATTCCCACAGGCACACAATGGCCTACTCTTTCGAAAAACGGAACAGGATTTAACGTGAGCGCAAGATATTCTGGGTGCGTCAACACACGGGGCCTCGATTTATAGTCTCGTCGGAAGGATTTCTGGTGAGATTGGAGTCTGCACTGATGTTAACTCCAGGAAAAAAATCCCCTTGAACGAGATTCGAACTCGATCGTTAGATTGCGAGCGCAATGTTCTAACCACTAGGCTATCCCGTCCCTCCCCCCCCCCCCCCAACCTTTAGGAACCGTGAACGTGCTCAAATGCGCAGGGTTTTTGGGGGTGGGGGTGGGTGGGTTGTTTGGATAGCATTGATACATTTTGAGGTGACTGAATTGCTATATTTTATCATAAAAACTGTGGGCGTTGCTAAGGTTGCTTGTTGTTGATGCTGTTATCAGGGGTTCTGGTGCCCAACCAAAGTACCAAGCAGCGCAACGGCCTGAAGTGACCAGTTCCAGACTACAGGTAACGGTCAACGAGGAAGAGGACATGATTGGATTTGGAATTTTTTTTAATGAATCCAAGTTATTGGTTGGTTCTCAAAGGACTTTTTGTCTTCATACGTCTTGCGGGACTAGCAAACATTTTTGCTTTCTCTGCAGAATCAAACCAAACAATTATTAGGAATATACTTCATCATAATCTATCCCTCGAAACGCTTTATATTTTTTTCCTTCTTCCTCAAAAGCTCGGACAGCAACTACTGTCGGTCATGTAATAATAATTAATAATAATAATAATAATAATAATAATAAATAATAATGTATGGAATTTATGTAGCGCTGAATCTTGTAAAGCAACAAATCAAAGCACTCAGATGACTTTTTAAAAATCGAGGATAATGGAATAAGCACTCGTGTGCTTTTTTTCATCCAGTCCCCGTGTGTATGCGGTTTTGTAAATTTTGTCATCTGTTCCCACCGGCACATAATGGCCTACTCTTTCGAAAAGCGGACCAGGATTTAACGTGTGCGCAAGATGTTCTGCATGCGTTCGCACACGGGGCCTCGGTTTATAGTCTCATCCGAAGGACTTTGACATTCAGTTTGATTTTTTTGTCAAACTGGGAAGAAAAGGGCGAGGCTGGGAATCGAACCCAGAACCTCACGGTTTACTTGTTGGCAGGCAAACGTCTTAACCATCCTGACACCGTCATATGAGCAAAAATGCCTTGTGCTGCCGTCAAGTGCCTGTCAAATCGGGTCCAGCACATCCCACCCACTTCAGCATGGGAGTAAGTTTATCTTTTATTTTAATTTTATTTATTAATTCTTTCTGGGGGAAAAGGCAGGAGAATGGACCACCTATACAGAGGATGACATGGAGAAAAGAAACAAGGCAGAAACAATGAGAGGGATAGAAAAGAGAAATTATTTGCACAGAATTTCCAGAAGGGGGGATGCTATTTATACGCCCCCCCCCCCCCCCCCAACTTCCCCATGGGGAATTTGGCTTTTATAGATAGAAAATAGGTAAATATGTTCCATAAATTATGCAGCTGTTGGGAAACTCAGTGTCGGAGACCACAAGAATCGAAATTGGAAAATACAATTGAATAGTCGAAGCTCCGAGTTAAAAAGAAAATCCCAGAAATGACGTTACAAAGGATCCTGCTCATGAGATAACTCTACCCAGGACTGTTCATTGCAAAATTCCGAGAGAGCAGTTCAACTTTGAAGTTTTCTGATGATTCATTGGAAATCTGAGAGAGTAGTTTTAAGTCGGAAGATAGCTAATATTTTTTGGTGATAGCAAAATTGGTAAGGAGTTAAATCTTGAGTGATGAATTTTACCAGTGGTATACCATTGCATGCTTTCTGTCTCTCTGTCTCTCTCTCGTCTCTCTGTCTGTCTCTGTCTGTCTGTCTGGGTGTGTGTGTGTGCATGCGTGCGTGTGTGTGTGCGCGCGATTCGTGTGTCTGTGTATGCGTTTGTGTGTGCGTGTACGTATGTGCGCGTGTGTGCGCGCGCGTGCGTGCGTGCGTGTGTGTGTGTGTGTGTGTGTGCCTGCGTGCGTAGGTGCGCGTGTGTTTGTGTGCGTGCGAGCGTGTGTGTTGTGGGGAGGGGGTGCCCCAGTTGGAAGGAGAGGTAAGGAAGGGGAAAGGGGTGCTTAGGAGGGGTCGGGTAGAGCCGTGAGGTAGAAAAAAAAAGTGGATGGCTATTTTTCTTACACTGTTCATTTTGGACTTTTTTTTTTAAAAGATGGCCTTTTTTAAAAGTGCCCCCATTTCAGGGGGACACGAAACTGTTAAAGAATTTGCTCAAAATTTGGGTTTGGGGCTTGAAATTGCTTCTTTTTTGACCATAATGGAAAAGATTACTGATGCTTTTTTTAAAGCCCAGTTTCCCCGTGTGCATTTGTTTTTTTTGTGAAGAGTAGTCCCCCTTTTCCCCATCGGCCCCAAAAAGGGGCGTACACTTTGGTAGGCTATGCGGAAAAGGTTTTGTGTGGGGGGAAATGTTCTGGTGCTTTCACACATTGGGGCACCTCATCCTTTTTCGAAAGACTTCTCGGTGGGTGGAAAAGATATAAAAACTGGGAAATTTGCGGGACACTAAAGCCCGTGTGCAGCTTACCTGTTCACACGACTGGTGTTTTTGAGTCAAGCTCCATGCTTTTGCGAGCTTGTACCGTTGTGTCTACAGACACCCCTTTTTGTCAAAGGCTAGTTGTGTCCACATGCCCCTAGACCGACCAGCTGACAGCAACCCTTGCGTTTGGGAAAATAACGCGGGGCACTGGCATTTTGGCTCCCCCTAAACCCTAACCCGGGCCCCCCACATGTGGACACAAAGGCGGGAAATAAAATGGTTTTTAAGCTGACACAAGGGTCAAAATTGTTTTTTCGGGGTGAGTTTGGGGGAGGGGGGGATGGTTTTTAGAGAAGATGTTCTGCGTGTTTTTTGCCACAGGGGACTCATTTTATAGTTCACCCCGAAGAACTTTTTGGAGGAGTGGGTTGGCACTGAGTAAACCCCAAAGGGGGGAAAATTTCCGTTTTAAAAGGGACTCAAACCCAAAAACAGATCGCGAGCGCGATGTGCAACTCTCTACCAACCCGGGCTTCCCTCCCCTCAGAGAGAGTTTGAGAGAGGGAGAGAAGGAGAGAGGGAAAGGGGGGAAAGAGGAGAGAGCGAAGGGGATAAGCGAAGAGGGGGAGAAGAGAGGGAGGAGAGGAAAGAGCGGACGAAAGAAGGGAGAGGAGGAAAGAGAGAGGGGGAAAAGGAGGGAGAGAGGAGCAGAGGAGGAGAGAAAAGAGAGAGGGGGGAGGAAGAGAGGGGGGAGAGAGAGAGAGAGAGAGAGAGAGGAGAGAGAGAGAGAGAGAGGGGGAGGGAGAGAGAGAATTGGAGGAGAAGGGGAGAGAGAAATTCCCGGAGAGAGAAGGGGAGAGAGAGAGGGGGGGTGTGGGGGTGGGGGGTTGGTGTGGGGTTGGTGTGGGGTGTGTGTGGGTGGGGGAGTGTGGGGTGTTTGGTTCGTGTTTGTGTTCTAATGCACATTACGGAAGGGTTTACCACAGGCTTTTTGCCCAATCACCGTTTTTTTCCCCCCCCTTCCCCCCCCCCCCTTTGTTCAAAAATTTTTTTTTTCGTTGTTTCATGGGGGGATTTAAAATTATAGTAAAGAAAAAAATCGCAAAGCTTTTTGGAAAGGACGATAAACTTTAAAGCATGGGAAAAAAAAAACTGCTGGGTTTTTTATAAACGGCAACGCCGTGCCCTTTTTATTTCCCAAACCCTTTGGTTAGAAAAAACCCGGATAGCCAGGGGTCAAAGCACTCGCTCTCCCCAAGTTTGGGTAAGCAGCGTTGCGTGGGAAGGACGACCGTTCGTGCGTCTCGGCTTACGACACCCCCCCATTTTCACCCAGTTGAAAATGGTTGCCTGACGCTTTAGGGGCAGGGAAAGGTAAGAGCGAGGGGGGAGATGGGGCCAGCCTTTAAATGTGGCCCTTAAGAAGTTGTTTTTTCGAAAAAACCCGCCCCAAACGACCGATAGGCAGGGGATATTTTTACCTATTTTATTTATATAAGAAAAGAGTTTTCCTCTTTGAAACAGAAGGTGGTTTTCCCAAGAAACAGTACTAAGGGAAAGTGGCATACAAATAGTGACAACATAAGTAAAAAATCAAGAACACCACGTACTGCCATCTTGATAGGGTAAAAAAGGGGAAACAAAAAGTTTATGAATATTGGTATCAGACAACTCCAAACTGTTATAAAGGGGACAAAAAAACACTAAAACTTCCTTTGGGAAAGATATCTTCGTAAAATACAAAAATTTTAAAAGTGAAAAACAAAATGGTGCAGAGAATTCCCCCGATCATTCTACAAACGGTGTTGAATGCTAGGTTAGTGAAACAACACTTTGTACCTGTAAAATGGGACCAGAGCCGATTAAACACTTTTTAGGTTTTAAAATATATTAGAATTTTTGGACAAGTTTTGGGAAAATGGTTATTAAGAACGATGCACAAATTCAAAACATAACATTTTCCCGTTTTTAGAAATTTTGGGGGGTAGACCAAACATTAAAACAGATATACCTTTTGATTTGAAAATTTTGCTTGCAAAGTTACAAACCTACAGTGCAAAATTGCAGACAAGTCCCAACACTTCCTATTTTTCAGGCACAACTACAAAATAGATTTAAAAAAACGAGCAGTACAAGCAAGAGTTGAAAAAAACCCTTTTAGGGAAATTTGAAAAGAAGGGAAACACTACAAATCATTTTTTTTGTCAATAAGGAGAAAAAAACATCAGACCACATTTTCGGACAAAAAAAAAACATCCCTAAAAGCTTCCTGTAATGGGGGAGGGGGGAAGGGCAAGAAAAACTGTAATTTTCTTCAGAGGGCATGGAATTGAACTTGTCGATAAAACCCTTTGTGTTTTTGGTGTGTGGTGGTGTTGGGGGGTTTGTTGTGTGTGTGTGTGTGTGTGGGGTGTGTGTGTGTTTGTGGTTGTATGTACTTATGCGGGAAAACTGTATATACGTTTTTCTTTATGTCCAGTTAAGTATATTAAAATGCTTGTCTGCATATAGATTGAAACAGCAAAAGGAATTTTAAAAAATTAACTTTTTAAAATTTGACCAGAAAACATTTTTTATTTCCTTTTTAAAGGGGCATAAGATTGTAAGTCTGTGTGGGGTCCTTTACCTTATTTCGCTTGGCCTTTGCTTTGCCTATCAGGGACGTGTTTATTCCCCAGGTCTAGCACCCCCAGCCCCTGATAGACCTCCATTGCTTTCTCCAGCAATTTTTGTTTTTCATACAAAAATAACGGGAAAAAGAGAAAAAATTGAAGAAGAATAAGTGGGAGTAACAATGAGGCCTCATAACACAAAAAAACCCCAAAAAAAATTTGGGTTGTTTTGCAAACTAAAGTGAAAGTTTTTTTAATGGATTTCGCTTTCTGGCTTTTTATAAATTTTTGGGTTTTCGGGCATTTCCCGAACCTTTGTACTTATAGTTGCCTTGTGCTAATTTTCGCAAGAGAATTTCCCATTTAACATGTTTGCATTTAAAAATATGCCAGTGTGCAAATTTTAAAATTGTTTCAGCGATCACTGTGAAAATACAGTGTGGAACAGGTTTTTGGGATTTTGTTCACCTTCTTTTTCTCTCCCTCTGTCCCCAAACAAAAAACCTGGGGGTAAAAAAACTAAAAAGTAGTTTAGTCGGGGCGCTTTTTGATAGTTGGGCGTAAACTTTTCAAGCAGTTGTACGAAACACGGGGCTGTATTTTGTTTTTTGTGGGAGTTTTAAATCCTGTTTTTCGGGCTGAAGAAAAACGTGCCTTTCAGCAAGAAATGCGGTGGACAGCTATCTTGTTTTAAAGGGCTTCCCTTTTTAAAAAAAAAAAAATTCTTTCATTTCACAACTTTGACATTATGTGTTGAAAAATTTATAATGATTTTTTTCTTGGACTTAACTCCTCAAGGTGTTACTTTATTTTTGCAATTTTTCCTTTGTCTTTTTGGTGGATTTCATTTAAAGAAATGAGTGCAAAGTGAAGCTTTTACCCCGAGGGGCCTTTTTTTCTTTTTAATTGCAAACAATAAGAGTTTTAAGTTTGTCATTATTTTATTGCCCATTGTAGTAAGATGTTTTTTTTTATTCCAACATGCCGACTGGAAATGTATTAAGTGAGAAACACTTTACCCCCCGATTTTGAGACTTATTAGTGATGTAGGGGATTTACACACAAAATGTTGTTGAAATCGCATTGCTTCCTTTTTTTTCCTGTAGTTTTGAAGCCCGTACAAATGATAATAACCTAAAATGTTTTGAAGGTTTTGGTATTTTTTAAATGGGAGCACACACCACTGACATTTGGCTCCCAAACGACTTTTTTTTCCGAAAAAATAACAATTTTGCAAAACTTTTTAAAACTACCAGCTATGTTTTGCATTTCCCCTATGGGTTTTCTGGCATAAAGAACAGGCGGGAAACTAAAACCTTTTTGTCACTTCTGTGTTTAAAAACCTTACTAGGAGCATTCTGGAATTTTTGTTTAAAAGGTATAGAAAAAAAAACAAAAAACGAAAAGTCATGGGCCCTGTCATTGTCACTGCGGTCAAGATGGGGAAAAAGCCTACCTCCCCTTCACCCAAAAAACGAGGGGCTGGAGTTGGGGTTGGGTAGCCGGCCTCGCAGTGTAAAAAGGGAAACGCAGAATGATTTATACAGGGCCGAAAACCCTTTATAAATTGTATACACTTTGAAAATTTCCAGAATCTAAAATGTTTACAAATGTAAATGTTCTCAAATCGGCAACACAAAAAAAAAAAATTTATAACAAAAACTTTCCAAAGGTCTTTTATAAGAGTTCTTTTAGAATTGATGTTTAGTGAGAGTATGGGACAAAACTCGGCTACCCTGTCCCCTCTCCCTCTTTCTCCCTCCCCCCTCTCTCTCTTCACCCTCCCCTCCAACCCTTCTCCCCCCCCTCTCCTTTCCCCCCCCCTTATATTGACAAGTTTTCGGCTACACATCACATAGATAATTTTGTCTTTCTATCTGTCTTTGTCCCCTCTTCTTTCTCTCTTTTCCCCTCTCTCTCTCTCTCTCTCTCCTCTTTCTCTCTCTCTCTTTTTCTCTCTCTCCTTTTTCTCTCTCCCCCTTTTCTTCTCTCTCTCTCTCTCTCTCCTCTCTCTCTCCCTTCTCTCTCTCTCCCCCTCTCTCTCCCTTTCTTCTTCTCTTCTCTGACCCCTTTCCCCCTCTCCTCCCCTCTCACTTTTCCTTTCTTGTAATGTACTTAACAGTATTAGCAAACTCCGCAGGTTTTTGGATATAAATTTAAATGCCTGTCAAAATAAACATACACGCGAAAAATTAAATTTTATTTTTCCTTTTTTCTTAAATTCATGTTTTTGGTGTGAATTAAAGCATCTGGGAAAATTTCCTCCCCCCTTTTTCCCCTCTCTCCCCCCCTTCTCTTCTCTCCCCTCCTCCTCCTCTCTCCTCCTCTCTTCTCTCTCTCTCTCTCTCTCTTTGTCTTTATGCACATAGTCCCAAAAATATACAACAACTTAATTACCTAAATCATTTTGGATTTAGAAAAAAAAATACTCGTGCCCCTACGGCATTGACTAGTCTTGTAGACTTTTCAAAAATTAATGACAATAAATTTTTGGGGGAATTTTGAATTTAAAAAAAAGTTTTATACAATTTTACGGCAGATTCTCATTAAAAAACTAGACTTATAAATTCCCTTTCAAATACTCTAGAACTTCTTGCTTCTTACTTCAAACAGGGAAAAGTGTGTTTTTAATAGCTACTCCACTCCACACTAAAACCCATTCATTTGGGGTCCACAGGGATCCCTCTTAGGACCATTTCTTTCATTTTAAAATGACTCCCCCCATATCAAATCTAAAAGCGAACTTTTTTCTGATGCACAACCCTACATCAAGCCATACTGACAAAAATCTCTTGCAAAGCATTGCAAAATAGCCCCCCCCCCCCCCCCGATCTTGTCAAATGGGCTGAACTAACAAAAATGTCTATACACCCCCAAAAAACAAAATGCATGCTTACCCTACCAACAAAGTGACAAAATCTTCTCATAAACTTTCTCCAATCCAATTGAAAAGGGAAAAAATCGAAAAAGCCTTCACCAAAAGTGCTGGTACCATCACATATCCCCCCTTTTGGGAAATACATGTTCAAAGGGGAAAACCAATTGACTATGATCAAACATTTTCGCTTCCCTTTAAGAAAGCTAATTTTAAGCTTAAAACAATCTGGGGGTTTTTCCAGTTTTGATTAAACCCTTGACCTGGGGGCAACACAAAATGAGAGGCTGTATGACCATGGGATTCCCTTCGTGGAATTCCCCCTTAAAAAGCTTTTTCATTAGTGTCGCTATGACCCCTTTACTAGGAGGTTGATTTTCACGTCCCCAATGTGCGCAGCCTTGGGGGCTAGTTGGCCTTTAGAAACACCCCAACGCTGACTGTTTACCCCCTTGGCCGGGGAAATGGGAGTACTGTGGGCAAGGCATCTCCACATAATCAAATTTTTTGCCCCCAAATTTCGAAACAACAGCTGCCTCCTTTACAAGGGAGAGGGGGAGAGAGAGAGAGGGAAGAGAGAGGGGAGAGGAAGGAGAGAGAGAAAGGGAAGAGGAGGGGAGGAGGGAAAGAGGAAAGAAAGAGAAGTGGGAAAAAAGGAGGAGGAGAGAGGGAGAGAGAAAGAAGAAAGGAAGAGAAAGAGAGGGAGAGATAGAGGAGGAGAGAGGGAAAGGGCGAAAGGGAGAGAGAGAAGGAAGAAAGAGAGGGAGAGAGCGAGAGAGAAAGAGAGAGAAAAAAGAGAGAGAAGAGGAGAGAAAGAGGAAGAGAGAAAGAAAAGAGGGAGAAGAGAAAGAGGGAGAGAGAGGGACAGGGGGAGAGATGAGAGAGAGAGAGAAGAGGAGAGAGAGAAAAGAAAGAGGAGTGGAGAAAGAAAGAGAGAGAGAGAGAAAGAGGGAGAGAGAGAGGGGGGAGATAAGAGAGAAAGAGGGAGAGAGAGATAGAGAAAGAGAGAGAGGGGGGGATAGAGAGAGAGATAGAGGAAGAGAGAGGGTAGAGACAGAAAATAATGAGTGAGAGAAAGAGAGAGAGGAAAGAGGTAGGGAGAGAGGAGGAGAGCGAGAGAGAAAGAGGGAGAGAGAGAACTCGAACTCGAACTCGAACTCGAACTCGAACTTTTTATTGAGAGTAAATGGATAAGCTCAGGGGTTTTTTACACCATGCTCTCAAAATCAAAAACAAAAAAAACAAAAAACCACACCAAAACCACCACCAACAACAATCAAAAACCACCACCAACAACAATCAAAAACCACCAAAATACAAAACAAAAACCCAAACAAAACAAAAACAAAAAACCCCCAACCAACAACCCCCCCCCCCCCCCCCCAATCCCCAAACAAACCCGCAAACAATCATTATCAACAGTTTTAAAAATACCAAAATGAAAATTCAAAATTGATTATTATAATCAAACACTATAAATGAGAACTAGATACAATGACGATGAATGTCATACAAGGGAGACAATGGAGAAGGAAAGAAAAGCAAACAAACAAACAAACACAGACAAACAAGTATTTAAAAAAAAAAACAAAAAAAACCACCCCACACACACACAACCACCGACTCAGAAACCACATTACAGAGAGAGACAGAAAGAGACAAAGAGACAGAAAGGCAGACGGACATACAGACAGCAGACATACAGACGGACATACAGACAGAGAGAGAAAGAGAGAGAGAGGGGGAGAGAGGGGGGAGAGAGAGAGAAAGGAAGAGAGAGAGGGGGGGAGGGAGAGAGAGAGAGAGGGAGAGAGAGAGGGGGGGGAGAGAAGAGAGAGAAAGAGAGAGAAAGAGGGAGAGAGAGAGGGAGAGAGAGAGAGAAAGAGAAGAGAGGGGGGGGGAGAGAGAGAGAGAAAGAGAGAAGAGGGAAGAGAGGGGGGAGAGAGAGATGAAGGGGAGAAAGGAAGAAGGGGGAGAGAGGGGGAGGAGAGAAAGGAAGAGATAAAGGGGAGGGAGAGAGAGAGAGAGGGAGAGAGAGAAGGGGGAGAAGTTAGAGATGGGAGAGAAAGGGAAGAGAGCGAGGAAAAAAAAAGGGGGGGGGGAAAAAGGGGGGGGGGGGGGGGGAAAAAAAAAATTAAATTTTTTTTTTTTTCCCCCCCCCTTCCCCTTAAATTCCCGGTTTTTTTTTTTTTTTTTTTTTTCCGTTTTGTTCCCCTCCCCCCCTTTCCCT
>CM054164.1:34180377-34210377 GCA_028751875.1 Rapana venosa
GTGTGACAGTGGGGCATTGTAAAGAGTGAAAAGAACAGGGCCTAGGACTGACCTTTGGGACTCCGCTTTTCCAAATTGGCGGTATTGATTGAACTTTTTTACTACAATTGTCTGGACCGGCCCAGTAAGGTATGATTTTCATGTAGAAAACAATAAAAAATAACAAAACTAAATAAATAAAATACCAACTAATCAGTTTCAAAATACAAACAAATCATTACATCAGAAAAATGGAAAACAAACATATTTAGATATAAACTAAATATAAAATACAAGTATATAGTAAGCATAATAACAATGACAGTCTACAAGGGAACTGAGAAAACTCATATATTTTGACCATGCATGGTAACGGTTTCACCAGTTTAACCTAAAAACAAGTGTAACCCATGTCTACCTGGATATACATTATTGTTTGGGTTTATTCTGTGTCTTTATGTCTGTGACTCTCTCTCTCTTTTTCTCTTTGATTTTCTCTCTGTCTGTCTGTCTCTGTCTCTCTTTCTTTTTTCTATTTTTTTTGGTAGGTAAATGAATATTTCTGTAATACTATTCATTTCTTCACAACCTAGAACAAGGTGCACGCTATCTTCTAAAGGTTTTCTTTAAAGTCCCAGTAATAAACTTTTTTTTTTTTTCAAATATATTTCAAAATACCAAAACCAGGAAACAATAAACCCCGCACACAAGGACACAAACCGTCGGGAACAACAACAAAAAAAAAAAACCCAAAAACAAACAAAAAATCCAAAAGCATACATTATATTTATTGTTATTATTATTATATTTATTTTCTTGTCACTATGCCTGTTATCATTAGAATTATTGTGTATATTACTAAAAGCTAGAAGAAGAAAAAAGAAAGAAAGAAAAAAGAAAGAAGAAGCGAAGAAGAAGAAGATAATTCATGTTTTTCAAGTCAATTTAAGTGAAAAACTTCAGTTTTATCAAAACACAGTTCTCAAAATTATATAATATATATATATATATAATATTATAAAATATATAATAAATATATATATATAAAACTTATATTATATATATACTTATATATATTTTTTATATATAAAGATACACACTTAAAAAGTACGTGTGTATACTTTGATCTCCATTTAGTGTATAAATATAAAGGGGGCTGGATTTATATACTGTGTTTTACATAACACATCGATTTTTTGCAGATCCAAGCAGCTTTTGAAATTGACTTTTAGTATTGTTTCGTTTTTATTGGGTTTTTCCTTCATTTCATATTATTTTTTCTCCTGTTTGATTATTGAATTGAAAAACCTACTAAACGGGTCTTCTATTTGATAGATTACTTTAACGTACAGAACAAGAAAAATATAAAATAATAAATTAGCCAATCAATCCTGACAATATTATGTCTCTAACTTAAAACAAGTGGCCAACAAAACGGGGCCCCCGATAGCTTCCTGATATCACAGGCTATTATCTATCTATTGCCCGAGCCCTGACGCCCCGGGGGGGCATCAAAGACCCAAAAACCAGTTCCCCCATTCCTCTCCTGTTCTCCCTTTTCTCGGGTTTTCTTGAGTTCGGTCTGCCCATTCGCTGATGTTATCCCCCCGTTTCCCTTTGGTCGTCTTTTCTTCCCCCTGGACATCCTTGTAAAATTGTCTTTGAAAGCCCTTTGACTTGTACATGCCCATCCTTTTAAGTTTAGTTTTTCACGATCGTAGAAGGTTCTCAAAAGGGCCCAATGGTTTGTGGATTTTTTTATCACGCTTTCGTGCTTAGTGGTCTTGTAGGAGTGAAGGAGTCCCCGAAAGCATTCTCTCCACCCTTTCCTTCCAAATCGCAGCGGGTCCATGATTCCCGCATACAGAATATGGTTTAAAAAGGGAGCGAATGTTGATTTTGGAAAAATAAAATATTTTTATTTTCCCAGGGGTTTTTGTTTTGACAGTGCTGTTTTTCTGTGCATCCGCATACTATTTCTGGGTTGGATCCCTGGTCGTACAATGCCCCCGGGTACTTGAAGCAATAAAACTGTTCAGCTTCTGGTCTTTAAACCCTGATTCGTGCTTATGCCTTTGGTGTTTATTAGTTCAGTGCAACAAACAAAAAGTGAATTGCAACCATAAACAACAGGGAAATATTTCACTTTTTTTGCCAGCTGAACCCCGATTTTTCCCAAAGTCAGATGCCCATGAAATTTTCCCCAGGGTATCAATTTTCCGTGAGATTCCAAAAACCCCAAAGTCCCCCGGGTTATTACAATATAGCCTCCCGTCTTTTGAAATAAATAAAAAACCTTGGGTTTATACATTGAACCCATGTGGATTGAAATAAAATTAAAACACAATAGCCCAATATTAAAATTTTAATACAAAAATTTCAAAAACCCAGAGACTGGTTAAAAAATTCAACCCCCCATGACGGGGTCAATTTTAAAACAATAAACAATTTTTTGGGGGATTTTAACATAGATATTAAAAAAAAACCAAAATGGAGCCAAACATTATTGTTTGGCCAGAACAACTAAAAGATAACCAACTCGGATAACAAAAAACTCTAGAAAAAATAAAAATAACTACACATAAAAAACAACACAAAAGAAGTATGTGCTCCCTCATGTGGAGCAGAAAATTTAATCCGTGTGCTTTATTTGGGGTTTAAAAATCGTATAAAAATACCTTAAAGTAGGTCATAAAACTTTTTTTTTTTCGGGAAATTTAAAAACTTTAACGACAAATTTTTTTCAACTTACAAACCGCCATTAAGCAATACCAAATCAGAACCCCTGATGAAGCTGTGTTTTTTGGGATTAGGACTTTTTACTTCAGATACTACAAACTGCCCTTTCTTTAAAAAAAAAAAGTTAAAGAAAAAAATCAAACCCCCCTAGATAAAAAAAGCATAGAATGAAAACACCTAGAGACCTTTGAAAAACAGGGTTCAAAAGGCTTCAAAACACAAAAAAACAAAGTAACTTCACTAAAAACGCAAAAAAAAAACGGTTTACATAAAAAGTTGTTAATTACAACTACCCACTTCGCCAAGTAGTAAAGACCAAACTTAGTAATAAAACCTTTCAAAAAGTCAACAGACAGTTAAAGATATATCAGCTATAAATTGAACAACCACTTCTAAAACATTGGACAAAGTAATTCAAATGACAATCAATGAAATGTCCCCTTATCAGAAAAATATATCAAATCAAAATAAAAAAAAAATTCCCCATTTAAAAATACTGCCAATGACAATCACAGACGTTTTGGGAAGCCTGTCTTTTCAAAAATGTTCCCAAACACGTGTTTAGACAACAATTAAGAATAATTAAGCTTTGTGGTAATTTAGTTTGGAACACTGAATCTTTTGTATAACTTGTGATAGAGAAAACAACTTTCCTGTCAATTTTTAAAAAGGAAAAAATCATACCGCCCAAAAATAGGTGATCCTTTTGTTTTTAAATACAGACCTTTTCAATTCTGTCGACTTATCTAAACCATCGAAAAACATATTTAAAAAATCCGTAATTCCTATTTGTAAAACAAAATTATTAAAAAAATCATCAGGTTTTCGTAAAAAAAAATTCTGTCAAATCTTACACAAATTTGGACAGTCTCCCACAAAACAAAGAAAAAAAATAAAGGCCTTTTTTTTGTTTATTTTAAAAGCATTTGATGTAATCAAATTCCCTATTTTTGGTAAACTTCACTTTTTTAAAACTAAAACCAAAAGATAAAAACTTTTTAAAAAACTTTTTTGTCGAATAGGCAGACAGTAGCTGCAAAAATCAAAAATCAAAAAGTACCCATTAAACATGGATACCACGGATCTATTGGGTCCCCTTCTATTTTTAAACTAGTAAATGACCCTTTCCCCCCTTTTTAGAATTAGCTGTGAAATGTTTGCTGTTGAACATCCCCATTTTAGTGATTTGGCCCACGACTTTCAATCAAACTTCAAAACATATGACAGTTGGGTTTAAATTGGCTCACTAAAACCTATGTCCCCCAAATTTCCGAAAAACAAATGTTGCATTCTTTGCAAACAAAAGAACAAAAAAAGAAAATAAATTCCCAAACCCTTTTTTGATAGGTAAAAGATAAAATTTAAAATGCTCCCCAAATTCTGGGTGTAATTATTGCAAAAATCTTACTTGGATGCCATGTGTGGCGCAGGAAAACGCTCGTTAAAAGTACTTTATTATCAAAAAAAAAACATTTTCTGAATAAACCCCTCTCCAAAACCCTTTTTTTGGGGCCCTATTTTTTCCTAAGTTGACTAGCTTTAACTTTTGGGATAGCTGCAGTGAACAAATTTAAAATTTATTCATCGTTTTAAAAAAAGACACTGAAAATTTTTCTACTAAAATCAAGCTCCCCAACATCAACGATTAAAAGCAAAACAAATATCCTAACCTTTAAAAAAGACTTTACTAAATAAACCTTTTGTCCAGAAATTGTCAATGGAAATGCCCCCCCAAAGATCACCAATACTTTAAAATCAATGAACACAGACATAATATCTATAACATTTCCGAGACCCGAAATATTTTTTACAAAACAAGCTCTTGTACTAGGTAGCGATTTATGGAACAACTCCGAAAAACCTTAAAATGTACCCAAAAACAAAAATCATTCAAGACACAGTAAAAAATCAATGCAAAATCCAGGAATTGATTAAGGAAAACAAAATGACTAATACGGGAAAAAACAAAAATACTTGCATTTATCGGCACTAATGGATTCCCTTTAAAAAAAAATTCAAGTAGTCTTACTTGACTAGAAATTTCTACAGTCCACCGCTGTATATTGTGGAGGGAGGGGGACAGGGAAAAAAAGGGACATAATTTTCCAAAGAAAATAAGAGTTCATAAAGAAGTAAAATAATCTACAAATGTTAAAACAAGTGCAAAGGTGGAAAAAATTGTTTTAAACTTTTTATGGAGCCTGAAGCTTGAAGGGGTCCTCTCCTCCCTTTTCTCCTTCTCCTCTCTTCTCTCTCTCCCCTCTCTTCCCCCTCTTCTCTCTCTTCTTTTCTTCTCACTTCTCTCTTCCCCTTCCTTCTCTTTCTCCCCTCCCCTCTCCTTCCCCTCTCTCTTTTTCTCCTCTTTTTTTTCTCCTCTCCCTTTTTTTCTTTTTCTCCTCTTCCCCTTTCCCCCCTCTTTCTTTCCCCCTTTCCCCCCTTTTCCCTTCCCCTCCCCTCGCCCTTTGTCTTTTCTAATTCAATATTTTATGGGATGTTGTTTTTTTTGCATTAGAGATGAGATTATCAATTTTATAACGATACTTTTTGTTTGATATTGTTTAGTTTGGTAGTCCATTGATTATGGGGTTTTGAATTTTGTTTCGTAAGGGGTTCTATTTGTTTGAATAATTGTGTTTTTTATTATCATTATTTTCTATTTGTTGTTTTGTTATTCCCCTTCCCCCTTGATAATCCCTTCCCCCCCCCCACCTTTCAATCTTTTTTGTTATCTCGTTTGTTGTTGTCTCAGGGATGGGGGGTTATTTGTTATATTTTTGTCTCAGGGAATGGGTATTGTTTTTTATTCTATCTCTTTTTTTAAAATCATTTTTTATTTCTTTTTGACTTATATTCTTGTTTGATATTTTCGGTGAATTATTTATTTTTTAAAAAACGCTTTTTTGAAGAATGAGGGATAAAAAAACACTTTTGTGGGTGGAGGAGGAGGGGGGGTCATTTAAGGGGAATATTGTCAGTAATGACGCAAGTTGCCTAATTTTTCTAACGTTTTGTTCCTTACCCTTTTTATTATCTAAATATCAACATGTAAGAATGGGTAAAATGTAAGTAATTTTTTTGTCCGACTTTTTGTTTTTTTTTTTTTTAAATTTTAAAAATTTTTATTTTAAAAGGGTGGGCGTGACGGCAGCGCGCAGGTTGTATAAGTTGGTTGCGTGCATAGGGATATTTGGGGGTTTTTATTTCCCAATTATACCTTATCGATTTTCCTTTTTTACTGGTTTAATTTAAAGGGAAATGATGCAATATGTAGTTTCTTGTACAACATTTAAAAATGTGTTATAAAGATGGGTTAATGAAAAAAAGCAAATGATTCTTATTTAAGTACCACTGGAAAAAATTTTTACTTGACTTGCTTACTAATACGGTATCAAAGTTACTATTAAAAATTTTTCCCCCATGTGACTGACATGTCGTTTTTCAATTAAAATTAATATTTCATTTTTTTTGATCAAAAGACAGTTGTCCACACACACACACACACACACACACACACACACACACACACACACACACAACAAATATATATATATATAAAATATATTATATATATTTATATATATAAAATTATTAATATTTAATATATATAATATAATATATATTATTATAATATTTTAAAAAATTATAGTATACAGATGATACATATGTATTTTAAAGTATAAAAATATATAAACACTAAAAGGTGTAATTTCTTTTTAATATTTCCCACATGTGACTGTACAATTTGCTCAGCTTACGGGTACAGAAAAACTAATTGTTAAAATTTCTCATAATTTCTTTATTTTTTTGGGATCAAAAAAAATATCAATATCATTTCACTTTTTTAAATAAAAAGCAAATATAATTGCTTTCATCTTTCTTTCTCAAAGTTGAAAAGGACAAAATTAAGTGGTAAAAAAGGGTCCCACAACAACATTTCAATTGGAAAACCGGGAGGTCTCCAAAGGGGAAGTTTCATTTTCGTCAGAGCTCACTAAAATAAACAAAATTTTGTGAAGGAACACAGAGAGAAAAGAAATCAACAAAATGTATAAAGAAAAAAAGTAAATTTTCAGTATTTGCAAAAAAAAAAACAGTTTCCCTTAAAATTTTTAAACAAAATAAAGCACTCAAATTGATCAAAAAAGCACTGACACATTTCCTAAAAAAAAAACCAAAATTTTAAAAAAGAAAACAATTTATTTTCTTTAGTTTTGAACATTTTTAGATGAAACGATAAAAATACAGCATTGTCTCCCCTTTGGGAAATAACAAACTCAACAAACAACTAAACAAGAAACCAACGGGAACAGCAAAGCCAAAAATAAACCACGCAGAAAGCCAAAACATGAGGCATTGCCACAGCACAGACACACACCCCCAGAGAGGGGGTGCTCAGTGAGGGGGGCACCCTTCCTGCAGCAAACACGGTCCTCCCAAAACCCTTTCTGCGGATGGGGTTCCTTTAGGGGGGTTGGGGAAAACACACACATACAAATGCTGGTAATTTTTCCCTTTGTATTTTTCTTCTTTTTCTCTTCCGCCATTATACTAAACCAAAAGTGTAAAAAATGTCATCAAGTTTTGGACCTGTCCACACTCCAACTGTGGGACCAAAATAAATTTTTACTGGGAAGAGATTTATTTTGTGTAGTATATGTTTTCTCCCAAAACCCGAATATTCTTTGGGAAGAGTTAAACCTGTGAAACATCTTTTCAGCCGAACCTGAGTGTTCTTTGGCGAAACTATCATGTGTTGGTTTTGGGAGTGTTCTGGGTTTAAAGTCTGGGCTCAGGATCCAAAACCTCTTTAGCAGCTTGAGGAGAAGGCCCTTTTTTCTAGACCAAACACAAACCCGATGTGACTTGTAATGCACAACTATCACACAACAGGCTATTTTCAAAAATTACAAAGAGTACCTGTAAAGCACAATGATCACCAACAGGGTATTTTCCATTTTAACTGATGTATCTGTTTAAAGCACAAAGATCACACAACAGCCAAGTTTCAACATTCAAACTGAGTGAATGTAATGCCCACTGATAACACAACAGCCTATTATATTTTTAACATTTTCTTTACATTCTGCCACGAGGCGATAGATTTTTCTTTTTAACTAATTTAAACTAATGTTTCCAAAGAAGGATCCATAATACTTTAAAGCAAAAATAGACATTTTTTTTCTTACTCCTTCCCCATCCCCCCATCTTTCCAAAGCTTTTTTGTTTATCCGTTATGTTGTTGTCTCATTGGTGATGGGGAGTGTTTGTTATAATTGTGTCTCATGTAATGGGTGATGTTGTTATTTTATATTCTGTTTTTAACATCATTATTTATTGTTTTATTGACTATATGCTTGTTGAAGTTTTCGTGTGACTATTATTATTTTTAAAAAGCGCTCTGTGAAGAGTATGAGCGCAAAATAGGACACGTTTGTTGGGATGGTGGAGGAGAGGAGGAGGTCTTGATGGCAATATTGTCTTGTAATGGGGACGCAACGTATGCCTAATATGTTCTAACGTTTTGATTCTGTACCTTTTTTTATCTAAAGTAATATCAAATGTAAGAATGGAAACAGCGATCGTGAATGTTACGTTGTTTTGTCTGACATAGGAGAGAGATAGAGCTGAGAGAGACTTTTTTTTAATTCTTAATATATTTTTTATTTAAATGTGGGTGTGGGTGAAGTGAGCGCGCACGCAGCGCAGGATGGGTTGATAAGTATGTGTTGTGCGTGCTTATGTATATTTGGTAATTTTTTATTCTCATTGGTATTTACCTTATCGATTTTTCCTTTTTTACTGGTGAAATTTAATGGTAAATGATGCAATGATGTAGTATCTTAGTTACAATCATTAAGTAAAGTGTTATGATAGATGGCTTAATGAAAAAAAAAAGCAAATGCATTGTTATTCAATGTACCATGGAAATAAATTTTTACTTGATTGTTTGAATATATACTGTTATGCTAATGTTACTTGTTAATATTTGCCCAATGTGACGGTACATGTCTGCTTTTCAATTCAAATTAATATTTCTTTTCTTTTGATCAAAAAGACAGTTGTCAAAACACAACACCACACAACACACACCACCCACACACACACCAACATCACACACCACTCATATATATATATATATATTATATATATCTATATATATATATATCTATATTATATCTCTTAAATTCGTATATCTATACTCTCTACATATATATATATATTATATATAATATATTAAAATATATTTGTATACAGATTTGTATTACATTGTATTTTTAAATGTATTAGATATTTATAAACATGAATGTGCTAATGTTATTGTTAATATTTTGCCCACTTGTGAGTACCACATTGTCATCTTCAGGTACAGAATCAACTGTGTTCGAGAAATTTTGTAATCCTTCTTTTATTTCTTTGGAGCCAAAAATATCACTTATCATTTTCACTTTTTTAAATAAGAAAGCAGAGACTTATGCATTTCATCTTTCATTCTCAAAGTTGGGAAAAGGAACTAAAACATAATGGTGGTAACAAAGGTCACACACACAACATTTCTATTTGGTAAATTGGATGGTCCTAGCCAGGGAAAGTCACATTTTCGTCAGAGACTCATAAAATGAAACAAAATTTTGTGAAGGAACACAGAGTGAAAAGAAAATCATACAAGTTGTATAATACGAATCAAAGTAATTTTTCAGTTTTTGCAAAAAAACAACAGTTTCACCATACAAATTGATAGCAAATAAAGCACATCACATTGCTCAAACAAGCACGAACATTAACACTAAAAAAAAACATATTTAAACCAGAAAAAATGGTTTATTTTCTTTATGTTTTGGAAAATATTTAGAGAGAATTGAATGCGATAAAATACAGATTTGTTAACTTGTGGTAAATAACAAATCAAACATAACAAACCTAAACAAGAAACCTACGTAATCAGCAAAAGCCAAAACTAAACACAAGAAGAAAGCCAAGACTGCACAGAAGCATTGCACAGCACAGGACAACTCCCACAGAGAGGAGGGGTGTCTGTGTAGGGGGTCATCCCTTTTTGTCCTGCAGCAATCATGGTCTCCCAATTGCTGCAGGATGGTTCCTTCAGGGCTTTGGGAAAGGACTCACACATCACAACATGATGGTAATTTCGATTTTCTATTCTCTTCTTTTTCCTCGCAGATCTCGAGATATACTTTCCATATCCAAAATTTGTAATATATGTCAGTTCAAAGTTTTGGGACCTGTCCTAACTCCATACTGGTGAGGACAGAAAATAATGTTCACTGGAAGAGATCTATTTTGTGAAGTATATATGTTAATGCCCAAAAAGATATATCTCTTTGGACAGAGAGTTTTCTGTGTAAACTCTCTTTCCATTGCCTGAACTGAGTGTTCTTTGGCAGATAAGAAGAATAGTCATGGTGTTGGTTAGAGGAGTGTCTGCCTGGTTGAATGTCTCGTCGGTCAGGCAGGATCCAGAAGATCCTCTTCAGCAGCTTGAGGACGAGAAGGCCCTTCTTCTAGACCTTGATACAAAGATTGTGATTGTAATGCACAATGATCACTCAACAGGTATTTTCAATATTACTATGATGTGACTGTGATGCACAATGATTCACACAACAGGGTATTTTAACAATCATAAATGATAAGTGATTGTACATGCAACATATGATCACACAAAAAGGCCAATTTCAACTTACAAACTGATGTGACCATCTGAAATGCACAATGATTCACTACAGGCCGGAGAGACTCTTATCAAACATTTTCTTTTAATTTGCTCCATGCGGCTGTTAAAGATTTTTCTTGTTAACTAAGCTTGTAAACTAATTGTTTCCAAAGGAAGAGGATCATAATACTTATGCAAATGTTAGACATTTTTCTTTCTTTTCATAACTAAGGGTTCTTTAACATCCAACGTGAAAACTAGGGTATAAGGGACTCGGTGGGCAGGAAAATATCTTATATATTTTTTGTCATCAGGATATTAAATGATTATGACTAAGACCTGTGAAAGTCATAATACAGGATGTGAGTGTCTGAAAAAAATGGTTCATTCCTTTATCAAATTTGTATTTGTTTCAATATATATTTTTTTATTCATGCGTTCAAAACAGGACATATATTATCCAATTATTGTCACATTTTTATTTATTCTCCAGTGCTTTATTATTCTTTTTTAAATAGCACTTATCTAGTTATTTGTTCATTAAGAATGTACGTTAATTTGTTGATTATTTATTTGCTAATGAAAGCACCATTTTGTAAATTCAACCATTAATCTAGAATTGACTTAGATTTCACATAAACAAAAACACTTACATCATACAATTAAATAATTAATAATATTAAGTAAAGCTTTCTAGTCAAATGAATACCCTTTAGAGCAGTCATTGTAACAAAGCACTGAGTTCTGTGGGCATGAGAAAACAGGGTTTGTCAGGTGTGGAGTTAGGGCACAGGTTGAAGCCTCCTGTCAGTACCAGGATTTCCATCAGGTGCTACCTACTTCAGTGTCAGCCTTTTCCCCTCATACTGCCAGACACACTTCGCAGTGTCGCTCGGAGGCCTTTGGGCCTCAAGGTTTTTGCAGGTAAAGAAATTAAAATGGAGCAATGTGGTTGGTTAATAAATACACCGCACACCACAACACACACACACACACACACACACCAACACAACACACCACACACTTTCATTATAACTACTATCAAAATTTACCATAATAATTATTTTCTCCACTAACATCAACATCATATCAGATTCTGAAATAATCTAGGAAACATTAAAATCATAATCATTCACTTAATTTTTTTGGTAAAGAAATGCAAGAACGGCTGTGTACCACTCAACCACACACACAAACAACACACACACAAACAACCCACACACACACACAACACAACACCCACACTCACAACTCCCCCAACAACAACCACACACACACACACACACACATCTCACACATCACACTCACACACACACCACACACCCTCTCTCTCACACACACCACACACTCACACACACACACTCACACACACACACAACCACACACAACACACTTCACACACACACACCATCACACACACATCGCGTAGTAGACTCACACATCATCATACATCTAAAACACACATCACAACACACACCAAACCCTCCCCACAACACATGCACACACAACATATACCATCACAACACACAACATGACAACACACTCACACACATATGCAGAACAGTCACCTACAACACATCTTGTCTCTCTTTTTGTCTTACACAAACCAAACACACACACACACCAACCACACACACAACACAAACATCAACACAACACAACAATCACACACAACACTTTCATTCCTTGATGGGATCGGTGAGGAAGTTACATTTCTGGAAGGACCCTTTTTGGTGTTGGGTGGGAAAAACTTGCAGCAACAACAACAGCACACAGCAAAAGCACTATACTCTCAAATAAAAACAAAACAACAGCCATAAAAAAAGAGCAACAAAAAGAGATACAACAAAAAACACCAACAACAGAAATCAAAGATATTGAAGTTATATACAGAATAAATCGTCAAATGATTCAGCGCTATACAAACAGAGTTCCATCCTTTAGTAGTAGTTAGTAGTAGTAGTAGTGTTTAGTAGTAGTAGTCATTAGTAGTCCAGTGTAGTAGTAGTATATCAAAACACAGAAAGAAAGAAGTAGTAAGTAGCTGTGCGTTGGCCTGGCCCCAAAGAAAGCATCGCTGCGCGCATCTCGAGCGCTAGCGCGCGCGCGACAGTAATGGACTGGCCAAAGAAAGATACTAGTCAGTGATGTGTGGCAGTATGGCTGACCCAAAGAAAGAAAACTAGTCAGTGATGCATGTGCTCTCGCGCTAGCTTGCTGGCCAAAGAAAGAACTAAGTCAGTTCTGTGTTTAGTATGGATGGACAAGGGCCTGAAGAACCAAGTTATGCAGGGTGGCAACAGAGGCAGAAAAACAGGTTGTTACAGACGGACTCTCTATTCAATCCTTGGGAGGAGCCACATGAGGCAGCTGGGAGGGATGATGAGGAAAACCATCAGCCGCGAGCCTTCTGGCTGTTTTCTCCATGCTTCTGGAATTGTGTGGTATATACCCAGTGATTTCGGAGCTGGTTTCATTTACAATGTTTGTAGGAACGAGAACTACTCAATTCATGGCTAGAATTGAATGCTCAAAATACTAGTTGATTCACGCGCGCGATTCAATAGAAGACAAAAAGGTTAAAGTAAAAGGGAGTGACATGTCATTTCGAAATTCAAAACTTGAGTGACAAAAGGTGGCGGTGATATTCTCACGGAATGATGCAATTATTATTCAGGTGGCTTGGGAATATTCGAGGAGTACTGTTTCACACCAACAACAGCTACTATGGTGTATTGACTACTATGTAGTCACAAGAGCTGCCTCCTTTGCCCAACGGGAGAATACTGATGGCATCAAGCAACCTAGAAAGGGAGTTCTTGTGTAATTGACATCATACAAGTGAGCTGTTGAAGAATATGCAGTGTCAGTTTTCAGCTATACATCATCTATGCAAAAAAACATTTGGGAGACTTTAACGGTTGGCAGTGAGAAATGCAGCAAGAGTTTGTCTATGTTCCCACACACATGATACTAGTGACTGAGGGCTATTACAGAGAGTCACTCCTTACGACGCCTACATGCAAAGTTACTGCCCGCAACATCATCAACAGTTTCAAAAATGGCATTGAAAGAGGACATGGCTATAGACATGGAAGAAGCGTCTTCTTCATCGATCTAGAGTCGCTGTATGTTCTTCACACTGTTAGAGAAAAATTTAAAAACACTGAAGATTGGTATTTAGACTTTACAGACTATAGTAAGGCTTTTGATAGATTTCAAATATTACATCTATTTTTTACAAGGTAGTTTAATAAATTGGCTTCCAAAGCTTGATCCTGTCTATAGCAGATTTGTTTTCAGATCAGAAGGCAGTTCAAACGATCGAATGGCAGGCACTGTGTTTCATATATTAAAAGGAGTCGGGGAAGGGTGGATACTATCCAAATCTTTGATACGCTATATTTACGGACATAATCACAAGAAGGGTAAACATCAGACTGGCATTAAATTTATGAAGCAGATACATCAGTAACCCGGTTCATGATAGAAGATGAAAGTGGCTGGCATTAGGGGTGGCCATCCACACCTCAGAATTCAACATGTATGGAGCATATTGGATTACATTCAACGTTCAATTTTTAAATAGAGAACAATGGCTCCTTTTACAAGATGTCAGGTAGCCAAGGGACGATAAAGCAAAAGATGACTCAGTTAAAGAACATTTGGAAAGAAGAGGATTAAGCAATATCTCATAAACCCTCATGTGGCCTGTAATGCTGTATTGGGTAGACACTAAGACCACCTTCCAAAAAAATGGAATACAGGAAACATATAAGCCTCCAAAAATGGGCTCTACAGGTGGTCTTCTAGAAGGTCCATTGGCAGACTGGGAAAACAATTGTATGTATTCTTGATGAACCTCTCTGTCGCCTCCAAGACAAATGCACGACTGACCTTGATAAGTGCAGCTGCATTACGTTGATCATGCAAACAGACAGACAAATCTGATTGACATATCTACGCGCGCACGCACTCTCGGTATGGATGAGGGCGGTTGGAAAAGAGGCAGAGAACACCACATCTGCATAGCCAACATCACTGAGGTCAGTGGGTCTGGGAAGGGGGAAGGGCTGCAGGAAATTGCAGAACTCAGCAGAGGACTGAGGAAAAATGGCAACCTCCGCAAGGTGACAATGCATGGAGCTCGTAGCATGAGAGAGAGAGGTGGAGTGAGAGAGAGAGTGGACAGTAGAGTGAGGTTATTAATTGTCATTTGCTTATTTGTACCTTATTCAAGTGTTCTTGTTCTTCATTATCGTCTTTATTTAGGGGGTAGTTGTCAGTAGTAGTAGTTAGTAGTAGTAGTTAGTAGTTTGTTAGTAGTAGTTTGTTGTTAGTAGTAGTAGTAGTAGTATAGTAGTAGTAGTAGTTGTTAGTTGTAGCATATTATTTCATTGTGACTGTGCTGAGTAGACCAGGCTAAGGCGGGTAAGGACAGAGAGGGACCCGCAATTCTAGAAACAGAATTCATAGAGTGTGCTACGCTCGCGCAGCAACCAGACAAAAAAGAAAGACTCAGGGGTAAGCTGAAGTTGTGGCTTGTCACCTCTTTATTGGGGCACCTCTGGTACATCTATGATGTAGGGGTGGGCAAGGTCTCTCTGCCACATTTTCATTCAAACAGAAGTAGACTCCCTGACTGGCATTTGGACCTCTATTTTTTACCACTAGGATACACCTCTATACACGCCCGGAACTGCATAGACAGATCCACCATGCTCGCACAGGGCTTTAATGATTTGGCCAAGATGGAGGACATTTAGTTTTCTTACTCAGATGAAACTTCAGTGGTGATTGTCTTACTGCCGGCGTATCAAAAATAGACTAAATAGTATATTCAAAATAAACTGGAAAATACATGCTTATGAATGTTTATCTGCATTTGGCAAACAATCATTGTGGTGTCACAACAATTGGCAATTAAAGCCTCTGGACTTACATACACTTTGAACAGCTTTATGCTATAATGTCTGTAATACAACATTAAGAGTTCACCAAACTAAAATCCTTTTAGTTCAAAAAATAAAAAAAGAAGGATATGAACCACTTGTTGTGTACATATACATATTATTAACCCAGAGATGTCATGAATGGAGTTATTCATTATTAGCAGTGGTGCTAAACAATTGCCCATTGATGATGACTAAACAAGCTTCAACCGCGTTCCTATGATCTTGAGGTTATAAACGATCTCTAATACTACATTTTGCCTCTATACACCCATCTTGTATTCATTCATATCTATAACCCAAAACATACCATAGGTTTACATTTTATGTCTGCATTTGTAAAATTAGCTAAACAATTCAAATTGTTACTAACAAAGTTGAAAGCGCTTAAAGTTAGGCTCATTACTATGATTCAGGCGGTTTTTTTTTATGTCTTCTCTGATGCCTATTATAATTAATATGAAGTAAGTTTTGTTTATTAAGTAAAATTTTTTTCAACATGTTTCCTCAATAGCACGATTATGGTGTAATAAAAGATTCCATAGAGTAATAGGAAATAGACAATGCTTTTTTGTGGTAGGATTAGGTACGAAGGTGTAGAGACGTAGAGAGATATATAGATAGGATACAAATGTTGTGTGTGAATTAAATCAAAGCACATTGGGCTAATGCATCAAATGTCAGCTCAGTATTTCAAACAATAATCTCATGAAAATGGGCAAACAATTATGACTCAATTTAAGTTTGCCAATATTGATTTTTCTTTTCCAAATCAGACCTACCCACGGCGCTCGGCGCACTCGCGCTCTCATACTCCATCAGCATATTTTTTTGAATTATTAAAAAAAATATTAAGATGTTTCATATAAGACCTAGAGAGAGCGCGAGCGATAGACCTTAATCAAAATAAATGAAATACAAAATAATCCGTTTCAAAATACACCACAAGCCGTCTCATCAGAATATTGGAAAACAAACATTAAGCTATTATATAAATATACGAATACAAGTATATAGAAGCATATAGTAACAATGACAGTTTACATAGGGAAACTGAGAAATATATATATTTTTGACCATAGTTGGTAAAGGTTTCACGGTTTAACCTTAAAATAAGTGTAGCCATGTTACCAGGATTACATTATTATTTATCTTTTGTTTTATGATTATATTTTTATTAAATTTTAATAAGAAATAAACTTCTTCATTAGTTCAAACATTGTTACAGGGAAAATGTCACACAAGTGGTACTATCTTATCATGACAAAGTGTCACACAAACCACTCTCTCCACATTGAGAAACAAATCCTGCACAAAGGAAGCTTGGATTATGTTATGGCACAGCGGGTTTCTAACAGCTGTTCTATCAACAACTTGTCTTCTCTGTGTACCACTGTCTGACAGTGACTAACTGCCGTTATTTTTATAAGACAGCAGGGAGATTAGCAACTCCAAGGTATTTGAGTCAATAGGATTGTGCAGCCTGGCATCGACGCGCGCGCGCGCTCGTCGGTACTGATCTAAAATAACAACAACAAACAACAACCGCGATTTTCGATTATATTACATATGGCCATGTAATTTGAAATGCCATTTAGCAAGGTATGTGGTAAACAGTCATAGAAATGGTGACACAATAGCACTACTATACAATGTTACAAGCTATCCACGATGCTGTTGGTCATTCAGTGCGTGTTTCATTGACATGGAAAGGAGATAGGAAGGGGTAGGGGGGTGGAGGTGTATGTATCCTTGTATTTAGAATCGTTTGGATAGATGTCTTTTTTGTTCACAATTGGGAAAACATTTTAAATCAAAGCATTGGTTAGGTAACATATCTTGCTAAGGTACAGTGGATTGGTGGTCTACAGATAACACACCTGTCAAGGAAATGAAAAGTGGAGGTTCAATTCTCTTGGTTTGTTTGTGGTTGGGTGTTTTCCCGCTTAACACTGAGAGTCACAGAAGAACATGCATTTTATGTCAACTCACCACACCCAGACATCACTGCCAGGGGCAAGTGACACATTCGATGAGAAATATCTTTGTGTGGCTTGTTTTAAGTACCATGCCATAATAGGCAGTGTACTCCAACTCCAGGGATGTCCCCTATATCTCTTTCACGGCGAGAAGGCGGCATTTAGAGAAAAGAGACTGTCAGTAATGAAGACAGTGCCAAAACCTTCCACAGCACCACAGCATGCAATGCAGCTTCCTTATTATTACCTGTCACAACTGTGGCTGAGTTCGTATCACTAGATTGTTCAGTTGTCTGAACTGAAAATCCCCTGTAGTCTGACAGTGCTGCTCTGTCTGTTGTCTGTCTGCATTTTATCAGTTACATTTTGTTTCTTTGTCAGTCTGTGACACAATTTTTTTACTTGTATCAATGACAAGTAGGTGGAAGAAAAAATACACGAGTTAATAGGGGATTAACTTGTGGCTTAAGGATGGCAGTAGTAAGTGAGTGTATGTAAAAGTCCATGGGGGTTACACTAAGAGTCAAGGGTTGGGATTAGAGATGTGTGCAATTCATTTATGTGAGGTTATCACTTCTCGCCCATGAAACTGTTCATTTCAGTAGAGAGTTTGTTTATAGTGTGAGGTCATGTAAGCCCCCCCCCCCCCCTGTTATACTGTTTTGTTTTTTATACTGTAACTGATATATTGTGGTATTATGTGGTTTCACTGGGCCTTTTAAAAAAAATTTTCATGAGTTATTAAAAAAGAAAAAATTCTTTTGGAAACTTGAGTTTGAGGTTGACAGAAGCAGGGATTCCAAACTCGAATGATTTATTCACAAAAGGCCATTGGACCATACATGAAGGGGGTTTGCCGAAATTTTTGTATTTTGGGAGGGCGGTTTTAAACGTGTAATCAATAATGGACTACATGTTAATGTCTAACAAACAGTCTCTTCCTAAACCTATGACTTTGGACTAAACAATATCTCTCTTTTTCTCGTCTAGCGCTCGCTCATCCCCACCATCCTCTCCAATAAAATGTGGCTGGCACAACTCAGGAATGACTTGATGGAGTTAACGAAGTCTAATAAAATTTAGGTGTCTAATTTATTTAACAGGGATATAGTTTGCCAACATCCTTATACTAGAAGCACCAAACACAAAATGTACTTCTTCCTCCGGTCGCTTTGCTTCATAATGGATAGCAGCCTTGGTCGTCATATATGTTTCTGTATCGGAATTTGATGTAATTTATATTGTTACCACCAAGTCTAAACTTAGACATTACTTTTTTTTAAATGTATATCCATATCAAGTTTTAGCTATGGGTTTTACCATCAATGCGAATTATAATTGAGACAGAAGCAGGAGAGACAGAGAGAGACAGACAGACAATGTCAGACCCAGAGGGAAAAGACAGAGAGATATATCGAGACAGAAAACAAAGAGACAGAAGGTACACGCGCACACACGCACGCACGAAACACACACACCCCAACCACAACACACACACGTTCTGTCCTTTTTAAGCTGAAGTATGTTATTTTTCTTGTTTTCTGATAAACAAGATTCGACTGAGAAGGAGAGACAGGACAGGAGAGAGACTGCCAGAAGAGAGAGAGTCGGACAAACAAACAGGTCAGGCACACCAGTAGGCACTCAAACAAACAGATAGAGAACAGCAGTATTTAGGTATCATTTTGGATTGATAATTGATTTTTTTAATGCAAAACCACTGATTTTTATTCTGTCAATACTATACAGTACACAGAGTCTTCAAGAATACAGCAGCTCTCGATCTCTCAATGGAATGCTAATGCCTTATCTGTCCCAGTGTTTAGGGTCAGTTACTGTTTAAGATGAAGAAGAGAAAGAGAAGAAGAAGAAGAAGAAGAAGAAGAAGGAAGAAGAGAGAAGAAGATTATTCTTTTTTTTAAACTCAATTTACGTGAATACTACATTTTTATCAAAACAAAGTTCCCAGATACATACATATTACACTATATATATTTATAAATATTTACTAATACTAATTATATATAAATATATTATATTTACTGGCAATGCCATTGAATAGTGAAGTTTTGCCTACAGTTGATGTCATGTCTGCTTTTCAGTTTCAATTTATGATTTCATTTTCTTTGATCAAAAACAGTGGTACTCACACACACACCCCAAACACACACAATCACACACACACACACACACAAATATATATATATGTGTAGGTGGGTGTGTGTGGTGTTTGTGTGTGTGTTGTGTGTGTGTGTGGTGTTTTTGGTGTGTGTGTGTGTGTATGTGTGTGTTGTGTGTGTGTGTGTGTTACATATAAGCGTCTGATTTGTAATTGCAAGATATGCGCTCTAAATTCCATATAGTAGTAGACGTAGTATAGTAGTAGTAGTAGTAGTAGTAGTAGTATAGTAGTAGTAGTAGTTGTAGTAGTAGTAGATTATATGTATATATATATATATATTCTATTATTATATATAGTTATATATACTTCTATATATATATTATTATATCTATATATTATATATATATATATAACACTGAATGTGTTAATGTACTAGTTAATATTTGCACATGTGGATGTAAGATGTCTGCTCGCTCAAGGTACAATTACTAAGTGTGTTCATTTTTCACTATGGTTCTTTATTCTTTGGATCATAAATAATTGATTATCATTTTCCCTTTTTAAATATGAAAAGAGATGGCATTGGTTTCATCTTCATTTCAAAGTTGGGAAGGGACTATACCTTTATGATGGCTAACAAAAGGTCCCACCACACTACATCTCCATATTGGAAAACCTTGGAGGTCTAGCCAAGGGAAAGTTTTCATTTGTTCAGAGGACCTCATCAAATGAATAATGATATTTGTGATGTCCACCCACAGCAAAAAGTTCTCTCTCGAAACGCTTTATAAGAAACAAAGTAATTTCGTTTGTCGCAAAAAACAAAGAATTCTCCTTATAAATTCAAACAAAATAAAACACATCAAATTGATCAAACAAGCCCAGAAACATGGACACAAACAAACAAGAAAACAAACCATAATAAACAAGGAAACAATGGACATTTTCTTTATGTTTTGAACATTTCTTATGAATGAAAGTGATAAAAAAATACAGTATTGTCTCCCTGTGGTAAATAACAAACTCAACAAACAACTAAACAAGAAACCAACGGTAATCAGCAAAGCCAAAACTAAACCACAGCAGAAAGCCAAGACATGTAGAGCATTGCCACAGCACAGACACACACACACACACACACACACACACACACACACACACACACACCCACAGAGAGGAGGGGTGCTCAGTGTAGGGGGTCATCCCTGTCCTGCAGCAGTCACTGGTCCTCCCAACCTTGCTGCAGGACTGGTTCCTTCAGGGCTGTGGGAAGACACACACATCACAACATGCTGATACATTTCGGTTTGTATTTGGCACTTGTACATATCCAAGCTGCGTAAATAATGTCAGTCAAGTGTCCTACGTTTGATAATGTTAAAAACAGAAAATAATGTTAATTGGCAGTGATTTATCATGTGTAGACATAACTTACAGGTGATCAGGGTAGTTGAGATAACTCCACCCTGATGCACTTCCTCTCTGACCCTTACTGGGTAGCTGGTCTGACCTTCCAGCTGGACTTGGGCTGGCTGGTTGAACAGCTAGCTCAGGATCCAGAACTAGAACTTCTTCAGCAGCTGGAGGAGAAGGCCCTTCTAGACCATGTCAGATGCAGCAGGCTTTGCTAAGTCAACAAGAATATAACTGATGTGACTGTGATGTACAACTGATCAACAAGCAGCTTATTTTCAACAATATAACTGATGTGACGTGTAATGCACAACTGATCACACAACAGGCTATTCTATTTTCGACATTACAACTGATGTGACGTGTAATGCACAACTGATCACACAACAGGCTATTCTATTTACGACATTACAACTGATGTGACGTGTACTGCACAACTGATCACACAGCAGGCTGTTATATTTTCAACATTATAACTGATATGACGTGTGATGCACAACTGATCACACAACAGGCTATTTTCAACATAACTGATGTGATTGCTAGTGCCTTGATCATCTCTGAGCCTCCGTACTTGATGAGCTCAGCCGGGATGTTGTCAATCCCTGGTGACTTGCCTCCTTTCAAGGATCTTACTGCTTCTTCTATCTTTTCCTCCAGCACCTGTGTGCTTTCAGGATCTGATGGTCTGGGATCTTGCTCGTGAAGTTTGTTCAGATCAGCCTTCAGCTTGTAGTTGTACAAGTTTCTGCAATATTCTGTCCATCTCTTCATGGTAGTGGCGCTCTCTGTAAGGACTGACCCCTCTTTGACTTCAATAACGGAGGTCTTTGGCGGCTGGGGCTTGGTTAGTACCTTGATGGTCTGGTACGCCTCCTTGCTGTCTCCTTTTGCCATTGCCTTCTCAACCTTGGAGCATTGTTCTGACATCCAGTTCCCCATGGCCTCAGTCATCTTCTTCTTGATTGACCAGTTGACTGTTCTATACTCTTCAGCCGTTTCTGGGTTTTTGTTTTTCTCTGGCTTTAGCTCCCTACGTTGATCGCACAGGTCCAGGATATCGTTGGTAACCCAACGCATCTGGACCAGCAAAGAGTGGCCTGAACAGAGGACCCAATCCATTATAGTTCCACTTCCAAAGAAGGGAGACCTGAAGAAGTGCCAAAATTACAGAACAATCAGTCTGATAAGCCATCCTAGCAAAGTTATGCTACGCATTGCCTTGAACAGACTGAAACCACAAGCAGAAGAAATCCTATCAGAAGAACAGGCAGGATTCAGACCAGGTCGAAGCACTGTCGAGCAGATCTTCAACATCAGAATGCTCATAGAGAAGCACCTCCAACATCAACTACAGCTCTACAACAACTTCATTGACTTCAAGAAGGCCTTTGACCGAGTGTGGCAAGAAGTTCTGTGGCAAGTCATGAGAGACTTTAACTTCGACGAGGACCTGATTCAAGTCATCCAGGCGCTGTATGACAGCTCCCACAGTGCAGTCCTCATGGGTGGAGAAATCGGGGAGTTCTTCCGGACTTCAGTTGGAGTTCGACAAGGCTGCCTGCTATCCCCCGTTCTTTTCAACGTGTTCCTGGAGAACATCATGCAGGAGGCCCTCCTTGACTTCAAGACCACAATCACAATAGGAGGAAGGCCAGTCTGCAATCTTCGATTCGCAGACGATATTGATCTCATGGGCCGCAGTGAAGAAGAACTCCAGGATCTCACCACCAGACTGGAAACATCAGCCCATGCCCACGGTATGGAGATCAGCACGGAAAAGAGCAAGATCCTAGTGAACAGTACCACACCGACCACTCCCACCAGCATCAAGATGAGAGGCGAGACACTAGAGGAGGTGGAAACTTTCAAGTACCTTGGAGCAGTTATCACCAAAGAAAGTACGAGCACACAAGAAGTGAAGATCAGACTTGCTGTGGCACTCTCCTCCATGACTAAGCTGGCGAAAGTGTGGAGAAACCATAACATCAGAACCCACACTAAGGTCAGACTCTACAAGGCACTCGTCACATCCATTGCCTTGTACAGCTGTGAAGCATGAACACTCACTGGCGATTTAGAACGTCGCATTCAAGCCTTTGAGATGAAGTGCCTCAGGCGGATCCTGAACATCACCTACAGAGACCGTAAAACCAACGACTACGTCTGGCAGCAGATCGAGGCACTGGCTGGCAAACAAGAACCATTGCTAGATACAGTCAAACGGAGGAAATTGAAATGGTTTGGCCACACAACAAGGCATAACAGCCTGTCAAAGACAGTCCTGCATAGAAGGGTGGAAGGAGCAAGGAGGCAGTGACGACCACGCAAAAGCTGGATATCCAACATCAAGGAGTGGACCGGCCTCACTGTACCAAACCTCCTGAAAGCAGCCCAGGACAGAACCATTTGGCGGTCCACTTGCAGCGTCCGTGCGGGTACCCCAACGGTCGTCCCGACCAAGTGATGATGATGATGATGATGAACTGATGTGACAATTAATGCACAACTGATCACACAACAGGCTATTATATTTTCAACATGATAACTGATGTGACGTGTTATGCACAACTGATCACACAACAGGCTATTATATTTTCAACATTATAACTGATGTGACCATTAATGCACAACTGCACACACAACAAAGTATTACTCTTCTCAAGTTCTTGATGCCACGTCTATGAAATCTCTTTTCCCTCACATCCACGTTTCTTGGATCTGAGAAGGCTAGTCCTCTGCCTTCTATTCACGACCACTCTGACCTTCCTTCTATATTTTCTGCATTCTTCTCTAAAATAGTCCGCAACATTCGCTCCAGTTTGGATCAGACTCCTTTCCAGCCTGCAACTTCTGATCCCCAATTCTCTGGCACTCCTCTCCTTTCCTTTCATCCCGCAAGCGAGAAAGAAATCGAACTAATTCTGAAAGGAATGACTATAAAATCATGTGATCTTGACCCCATACCTGCTTCTTTTTTTGCACAGTGCCTGCCACAACTTATTCCCACTATTACGAATATAGTAAACTTATCGCTTGTCTCTGGAAATGTTCCTTCAGCTCTAAAAATTGCTATAGTCACACCTCTACTCAGAAAGCATGACCTTGATCCCAACATTCTGAAGAACTATACACCTGTTTCCAACCTACCATTTATCTCTAAAGTCCTTGAAAAAGTAGTTCTAAAACAGCTCAACAACCACCTTCTCTCCAACAGTCTCCTTCCTGCGTTTCAGTCTGCATATCGCGTCAACCACAGCACTGAAACTACCCTTGCCCACACCTTAAACACACTTCTATTCGCTTCTGACTCAGGGAAAATCTTTCTTCTTACTCTACTCGACTTATCTGCAGCCTTTGACACTATTGACCACTCTATTCTTCTCTCCCGTCTTCAAAAAACATTTGGTGTTACTGGTACAGCCCTTACCTGGTTTAGTTCATACCTTACTGACCGATTCCAGACAGTCACAGTAAACAAGATTCAGTCAGTACCTGCAAGATTGGAATGTGGAGTTCCACAGGGATCTGTTCTGGGCCCTGTTCTTTTCATCCTCTACACTGCTCCACTGTCACATATAATTAACCGCCATCAGATCAACCATCATTTTTATGCAGATGACTCTCAGATTCTAAGCAGCGACACTCCTGAAAATCTGCCTTCTCTCTTTACAAATATGGCCCACTGCTTTCAAGATATCCAAAATTGGATGATACAAACACAAACACAAACTCTCTTCCATCACAACAGCTTCAATACAACTTGGCATCGCATCAGTCCCTTTATCCACTGCTGTGAAGTATCTAGGGGTCATTATTGACAACACACTCTCTATGCAAAAATTCATCACCCAGACCTGCCAGTCCTGCTACTATCAATTACGGCGTATTAGTGCAATTCGAAAGTACCTGTCCACAGATGCAACATCCAAACTTGTTGTGTCTCTCATTCTTTCACGTCTGGACTATTGCAATTTTCTGTTGGCTGGTCTGCCAGCATCATCAATCCAATCCCTTCAACGTATACAAAACTCTGCAGCTCGTCTAATCCTCAGAAAGAAAAAATCTGAGCATATTACCCCTCTCTTGCAATCTCTCCACTGGCTGCCTGTGTCACAGAGAGTAAACTATAAGATCAGTGCCCTCTGTTACAAATGTCTCCACAAAACAGCACCCGCCTACCTCTGTGAATGTCTTCACTTGTACACTCCTTCTCGTTCTCTCCGCTCTGCTGCAGATACCTTGTCCTTACGAATACCTAGATTCAACCAATCCACCATCGGCCGTCGCTCCTTCTCAATTTCTGGTCCATTGTTGTGGAATAATCTCCCTCTCTCTCCGCCAAAAGCCTTCTTATGACACTTTAAATCCAGTCTCAAGACATATTTATTTCAAACCTAAGATTTTCCTCTCCTGCCTCATCTCATAGTTTTTCCCTGCTTTCAACAGCCAAGATTCTATTGCCCTGCCAGGGTGTGTGACCTCTGTGTGTGTGTGTGTGTATGTGTGTGTGTGTGTGTGTGTGTGTGTGTGTGGTGTGTGTGTGTGGGGTGTGTGTGTGTGTGTGTGGTGTGTGCACAATCGAGATTGATGGACTCTGACTGTGTACCCTGGTTGTATGCTGTGTAGAAGTGATGTGTGTGGTGAGGTGTTGTTGTTGTTTGCTAGAGTTGCGCTGTGTAAATTGCTATTATGTGTGTTTTTACTGATCACATGACTAGGACTATTATTTGTCAACGTTTTCACTAACATAATCATGCTTACTCAGCTCATGCTATTATTCCTTTTTTGAACTAAGCTGAAAGTAATATTTTCAAAATATTTATAACATAACGCAAAGTAGCATTTTTCTTTGTCTTTTTCAAAATAAGGGTTCATTAAACCTCCAACGTGAAAATAGGGGTAAAGGGGTGGGGAGGAAACATATCTCTACATATCTTTTGTCTTCAGGATATTAAAAAATATGACTGGGACTGTGAGAGTCATGATTCAGGAGTTCGTGTCCGAAAAAAAATTCTTTCATCTATTAATGTTTTTTGTACACTCATTATGTTTTTCGATTCACGCATTCAAACGTGACATTTATTTATCCATTTACTTACCACATTTGTATTTATTTACTCATTGTTTCATTTATGTACTCATTTATAAAACAAAATATTTATCTACTTCTCATTCATTAGAAAATAACTTTAGAGTGCTATTTTCAAAACAAAGAATTATTTGCTAATTGAAAGCGCCATTCTTAAGCTCACTCATCAATCTTGTTATGCTTCTTTGTTCAATAACATAATTGAATGAACAGATACACACTTTCTCATTATTAAGTGGTGTGATAGAGGTGTTTGGCGAGTGAGTAAGAAAACGCATCAAACAACTGTGTACAGCAGCAGCAGCAGCAGCAGCAGCAGCAGCGATGTGAGTTTTCCTTGCCTTAGGGTAGGTGGGCGTGATGCTACGAATAATAATAATAATAATAATAATAATAATAATAATAAATGGAATTTATATAGGGCTATTTCTTGCAAAGACAAATCAAAGCGCATGCATTCAACCTTATCTTACACAGTCATGCAATCAATGATAAATAATCAATAGTTTAAACAAACAGATATTTACAAACATGGTGCCCTACAGACAAAATCTATAAAATAAAATGTAAATAGTCAAATGTTTTTCAAAAGCACACACACACTCACACAGGTCCTATACTTTGGCAGGGTGATAGGACATGGGCTAGTGAAGGTGGGATAGCTCTGATATGAAACAGGAGAGGGGAAATCTTAGGTTTGAAATAAATATGTCTTGAGGCTGGATTTAAAAGTGTCATAACTAGGTTTCTGGCGAAGAGAGAGAGGGAGCTCATTCCAGGTTGATGGACCAGAAATAGAGAAAGAGCAGCGGCCAACAGTGGATTGGTTGAATGTAGGTATTCTTAAGCACAAGGTATCTGCAGCAGAGCAGAGGGAACGTGAAGGAGTGTACAGGTTAAGACATTCACAGAGGTAGGAGGGTGCAGTTTTGTGGAGACATTTGTAACAGAGGGTACTGATCTTATAATTTACTCTCTGTGGCACGGGCAGCCAGTGGAGAGATCGCAAGAGAGGGGTAATGTGCTCAGATTTTCAAGAATGATAGATGTTGGGGAGCTTAGTTTACATCAATAACTGACACTTTTGATGGCAGAATTGTTAAAAAAAGAAATGAGCACTGCAAGTGAAGTATGATTTACAGCATGTCATGCTTTGTTTTTAACTTCAAAGGTGTACCTTCCACCATACATGGCATCTTGCTTCACTATCCTTCGTGCCTCCTGGAAAGTATTCTAGTAGCGTGGCTACAGTCGGTTTGGCCAGTCATGTTTCTTTTCAAGATATACACTAACTCTGCAAATAATGGATAAAATCACAATTGCTTCAATGAATTTCCAAGGTCTTTGGGGATATGCATAAAAGAAGAGATGTAGTTCATTATCTTAAATAGAAAAAAATACTCAATATGGTGTCTTCAAGACACCCATTTTGACAAAAAAACTAGAGAAATATGTGAACTCGGAATCATGTATAAATGTGTTTTCGCATCATATAAGACGAATTCAAGAGGGGCAGCCATTCTTTTTCAAATAATTTTTAGTTTAAAATACATAGCAGTACTACAGATCAAAACGGGAACTTTATAATATACATTTTTCAACAATGGAAAGGGGCACGCTCCTTGTCAACGTGTATGGACCAAATAAAGACGATCCTGACTTTTAACCATTCACTAAAACATACAATGGAGAAATACAAAATAAATAACAGTATTGCTGTAGGGGATTGGAACATTGCATTAGACCAACACTTAGATTGTCATCAATACACACACATCAATAATCCTAGAGCTAGAGAGGCGTTAGAAAGAGTAACTGAAGAGCTTGGTTTAGCAGTCATTTGGAGAGAAAATAATCCAGAGAGAAGGCAGTATACATGGCAAAAGCCAACACCACTTAAACAGAGTAGATTAGATTTCGTTTTCTTTCAGACTCTTTATACTGGTATTATGATAATACGGATATCCTGCCTGGATACCGTTCTGACCACTCAATGGTAACATTAACCTTTAAATTTGGCAAAAATGAAAAGTGTAAGAATTTTTGGAAATTTAACTCTTCCTTGCTTAGAGATAAAACCTTTGTAGAAGAAATTCATTCAGAAATTTCAAATGTAATCAAGGAATATGTACAGGATAAATATGATGGTGTTAACTTGGAAGATATACCTAAATTAGAATTTGAATTTAAAATTTCAGATGAACTCTTTCTAGACTTCCTACTAATGAAAATAAGAACCAAAACTATAAGTTACGCAACTATGAAAAAACGAAAGATGCAGGAAAATGAAATTCCACTTGTAAAAGATACACTCTCTTAAAAAGATCGAAAATAAAACTGAAAACATAGTTTTACAGATAAAGGAGAAAAATAAGGAGCTCGAGACAATATGAACTAAAAGAATGGAAGGAGTATTGTTAAGATCTAAAGCACGATGGGTAGCAGATGGGGAAAAGATTTCAAAGTACTTCTGTAACTTAGTGAACAGAAATTCTGTAAGTAAACAAATGAAAAAGTTAGTCAGTAAAGAGGGCTGTATTGTTGAAAGCCAGGGAGATATTGAAAAAGAAGTAAGCGCGTTTTATGAAAACTTATATATATATATATATATATATATATATATATATATAATATATATATATATATATAATATATATATATAAATATATATATATATATAAGAAATACGGAAGAATGTGAAATTGATAACTTAGGAAGAGCAATACCCAAACTGTCAAAGGAAGAAAATGAGTCATTAAACGATAACATTACACTTAAGGAAGCAAGTCTAGCTTTAAAAAACATGAAAAATGGGAAAAGTCCTGGCACAGATGGATTCATTGTCGATTTCTTTAAATTTTTCTGGAAACAAGTGGGACAACGTATAATTAGATCATTAAATGAAAGCTACAAGTATGGCGAATTGTCAACCACACAAAAAGAGGGACTGATTACTTGTTTCCCTAAAGGTGTAAAACTTAAGAATATACAAAAACTTGGCGTACAATTACTCTCCTAAATGTAGTCTATACAATAGGGCCCTCCTGTATAGCCAACAGAATCAAAAGGGTGCTTCCAAAGTTAGTCAGTGAGGACCAAACAGGCTTCATTAATATTGATTTTGAAAAGGCTTTCGACCCCCTTAACTGGAATTTTATGTTTAAAGTGTTAAAAGCGTTTGGGTTTGGAAATAGCTTTACACACTGGGTTGAAATATTCTAAAAAAATATCAAATGAACTGTTTTCATAAATGGTAACACTAACTGATGGTTTAGAATTTAATAGGGATGCAGGCAGGGTGATCAGATTTCACTCTATTTGTTTATTCTTTGTGCAGAGATTTTGGCCTTTATGACAAAATGAGGACAAAGTAATAAAAGGAATCAATATTGGAAAAGAAGAGCACACAATTTCTCAATATGCTGATGACACCCAGCTCTTAAATGCGGGAGATGAGACCTCGATAGAACATTCCATACACATAATCGAACGATTCGGTAGAGTTTCAGGACTACTCATGAATAAGGAAAAAAACTCAGATCATATGGTTAGGAAGAAAGAACAATTCCAGCAAATTATTTTGCTCCCATTTGAAAATGATTTTGAACCCCTCCAGGTTTAAAATATTAGGTGTCTGGTTTACCCAGACACTAAAAGACTGTGAAATGATAAATTACAATAGTAAATTTTCAGAGGTTAAACTGCTTTTCAAAATATGGTCACAAAGAACTATTACTCCATTAGGTAGTGAAGCTGTACTAAAGTCTCTTATTCTTTCAAAACTTATACATCTGTGGCTATTACTACCAGACCCACTTGATCATTTTTTGAAACAGTTAGAGAAACTTTGTTTTCAATTTGTTTGGAACAATAAGCAAGACAAGATAGGAAGACAAACGGCAGTTAAGACAATCAAGCAAGGTGGACTAAATATACCTGATATACGAAATTATATATATGCTTTGAAGCTTTCATGGGTAAGAAAAGTTAGAAAATCTAATCACAGTGGGTCAGTATTGCAGAAATAAAATACCCATTTCTTAAGACTCTAG
>CM054164.1:34215377-34250377 GCA_028751875.1 Rapana venosa
ATGTTGTCTGCTCTGGGGACTTCCTACGGTAACTGCGGAGGCTTTTTACTTCTTCCCCAGTAAGGAAATGGCGGGGTGTCTTGATGTTGCTCTTTCTTTCTATTTGCTTTGTGGTTGGATTTGGGTATTTGTAAGATTTGAAAATACTAAAACCATCTGTTCAATGCGCTGAGCTTTCTGGGGGGAGGTTTCCGGAGTTTTTTTAAATATGGATTGGTTTGAAGTGGTTTTGTGAGTTTCTTCAGGGGGCGTATGCCTTTTTCTGTTGCCCCTTTCATGCTTTTTTGATCTCATCACATTGATCATGATCCACTTTTTTGGTTTAACATTGACTTTTTCAAATTGTTGGCTCCATTTTTCTTTGGGGTTGGAAAAACCCGGGTTTGGGTTTCAGTGCTTTTTGTATCGAGAGGCCCAAGATGCATTGGTAGTTCATGGTGGTGTTTATTCCTCTGACGCCCCGATCCCTCCTCTGTGTTTTCGGATCCTCTTTGAAGTTGTTGGTGGGTCTTTGTTTTTTGTCCTGGGGTTAATGCCGCAAAACTCCGCCTGCTTAGTTTGGGAAAATCCCTCGACATCTGGATCTTTCAGTATGTCCAGTCAAATTTGTACGGGGGTTGTAGGTGTTTGTTTTTTTTTCAGCTTTTTTTTGAATACCAGCAGCAAAAAGGCGTGGTGCTCCATGTTTAGCTCCCGGGTAGGTTCGTTTTTGGCTCTGTTGATCTGGATTTGAAGCGCCGTGGTTTTTTAAGAAAAATCTTTTGGTTTGGATTTTTGCCCTTTTTGGCGCATGAGGTTTTCCTCCCTTTATGCTTGTGGGGATAAGGGGTTTAATTAAGTCTGGGGTAGGAAAAAAGAAGAGTATTGGTTGGGGTTTCCCTTTAAATGAAATTTCCCCTTTTTTTTTAAGAGAAAATTTTTTTGGGGTTTTTTAAATTTTTAAAATGTTTCTTGGGGATTTTTTAATTTGGGGCTTTCAAGATTTGTTTTAAAAATTTTCTTTTTTTTGATGGAGTTTGATGGTGCTTTTTTTTTTTTGATTTGTATATGGTGATGTTTTTTTTTGGGCTTTTGGGCCCCACACCCCCCGGATGCTGTTTTAATCCTGGGCCTGGAAGCCCGGTGTAAAGCTGATAATGCATCCCACTCCATTCCTTTCTGCAATAAATGCCGTCCATGTTGGGGGTGTTTCTCTTGGCCACTGTACCAGATCTTGTTTTCCTTTTCAGTATTGCCTCCCAAATCTGTCCATCTCACTTCTCCCAGTCCAATAATGTCCCCTTTTTACGGCTAAGTAAACCTGTTCTTTGTTTTCCGCCTGGTAGGTGTACGGGGTTCCATGTACAATGGGGACTGTTCTTAGGAAACTTAAGTAATGTTTTAATCCAGTAGTACTTTTCACTTCCCCCCGGTGTTTACAAGGGAAAACGCGGTCGTTGGGAAACCCCGGGGCCCCGACCCATCCGGTATCATATTGGCTTTGTTTTGTTTTCATTTTTTTCTGGGGCTTAGGATATTTCCCTTGGTGCGCCCAATCTCCTCTCCAAAGTTAATATGCTTTTGTTGTTTTTTTATTGGGGGTTTCCTCCCCCACATCGACCGATTGTACTGGGTTTTCAGGGTACCGTAGCAGTAAAAGAGAACTTCTTGATGATTTACCAAAATATGGCAATGGCAAGGTAATGAAACGCCCACTCAAAGGTTTACCTTTTTGTATAATGGGGCTCCCCTGTTCCCTGATGGGATGGGGGGGCGTTTAAAAACTAGAAGCCTGTGGTGTTAACTGGGAAAATTGCGCAACAACAAGCAACAACAACAGTAAAACATAGCAACACAGCAAACAAAACTACAACAAAAACAAAAAATTAAAAAATTTTACAACAATGGTTCACCCAAAACCTAGCAAAAAAACGTGAACAACCAAAAAACTTGGGGAAAATATTCAGAAAATCCCCATAAATGAAAAGAACTGTCAGTGATGTGTCGTATGGCCGGCCCAAAAAAAAAAGAACTATCAGTGATGTGTGCTATGGGCCTGGCCAAAGATTAACTAGTCGTGATGGTGCATATGGCCCGGCCAAAGAAAGAACTAGTCAGTGAGCGTGCAGTTGGACGGACAAAGAAGAACTAGTCAGTGATGTGTGCGTTGGATTGGGAAAGAAAGAATATATGATGTGTGCAGTATTTTCTGGGCAAAGAAGAATGTCATGATGTTGATATGGCCTGGCCAAGAAAAAAATAGTCAGTGTTGTGCAGTAAGGGCCCGGCCCAAAAAAAGAAAATGTCAGTGAGTGTGCAGTATGATGCCAAAGAAAGAAACTAGTCAGTGATGTGTGCGATGGACTGGCCAAAGAAAAAAACTGTCAGTGATGTGTGCAGTATGGACTGGCAAAGAAAAAGAAATATCAGTGATGGTTTCAGTTGGCGGCCAGAATGAATAGTCAGTGATGTGTGCATATGGCGGGCCCAAAAAAAGAACTGTAGTGATGTTTGAGTATGGCCGGCCAAAAAAAAATAGTCATGATGTGTGCGTAGGGGCTGGCCAAAAAGGCCGAAGACAGTCCTTGCGGGGGCAGCAGAGGCAGAAAAAGGATGTCAGAAGCAGTCACCCGTCAACCTTGGGAGGCCTATGGGCAGTGGGGGGAAGAGAGGGAAAAACCCCTAGAGCAGAACCTTCCGGGGTTCCTGCTTCTGTAATAGTGTGAGACCACATGTTTTTGGACTGAGGTTTCTTTATAGTAGTCAAAAAGACAAAAAGTCTGGTAGAAAATTAAGCTCAAAATACTAGTTGTTCGTGTCAAGAAAAAAAAAAGGTTAAGTAAAAGGGGTAGCCCGCTTTCAAAACAAAAATTTAGTGCAAAGGTGGGGGTTCTACCGAAATGATTGCAATTAAAAAGAGGTGGGATAATTAAAAATAACGTTTGATACCAACAATAGCACAACTGGTAAAATTAAAACCGCGAGTGTTACAAGAGTGCAATTGTTACTGGGGGGAAATTCTGAGACATCAAGCCCAAAAAAAAGGGAAATCCCTTGGGGTGGACAAATACTAAATGGCTTTGAAGAAAATCAGGGTTTCCAGTTTTAAGTTTTCATCATTAGCGACTTTTTGGGGGATCTAACAGGCCCCGTGAGCAGAAGCCAAGAGTTCTCATGCTCCACAAAACAGAGATACTGGGGTGAGGCAATTAAGAAAACACCCTTAGAAGCTCAAATGCAAAATCGAAATCACAACAGTTGAAAAAAAGCCATTGAAAGCAAAACACCTATTTGTTTGGGGGATTTTAAAGGAAAAGGGACACAGACATGCGTTTATGTTTTTCACATACTGTCAGAAAATGAGAAAACCCGAGATGAGGCATTCATTACTTTAATTAGAAGGCTTTTAATAGATTCAAACATCGCTGGGGCTATTTATTTCAATATCCAAAAAAGGGTTTTAAATCATATGACTTGCTCATGGAAATTTGTATTTCTCAAACACAGTCAAACGCGGAAGGAGGCACTGTGGTTCTTTAATATTTAAAAGGGGGGCTGTCAGGGTTGCCAACTATCCCCCCTATTTTAAGCATATTTAAGAAAAAGATCAAAGAAAGGAAAAAAAAATCTGACATTGGGTTAATATTGAAGCAAAACATCCCCAACCTAGGTCATTGCAAAAATGACGTATGCGCATTTGGGGCATCCACACCTCAAAAAATCATGAAGGAGCAAATCTGGATTTCATTTAAAAAATTTTAAAATTTAGACTCTTTAAAAGAGAACATGGCTCCTGTCTACAAGATGTCAAGGCTAGAATTGGTATGACCAAGCAAAAGATGACTCAGTTGAAGAACATTTGGAAAGACAGAGAATTATGCAAATATCTCAAAACACTCATGTGGCCTGTACTGCTGTATAGGTAGACACCTAGACACTTCCAAAAATGGAAAAGGACAAAATAAACACAGCCAAAATGGGGCTATACAGGTGACTTCAAAGAGTCCAATAACCAAACAGGAGAACAACTGAAAGTATTCTTGATGAACTCTCAGTGCAAAGACAAATGCTGGCTGACATTGATAAGTGCAGACTGAGATACATTGATCATGCAAACAGACAAATCTGATGACGACAGTTCTCCAAGGTAAGGTTGACGGCGGAAGGAAAAGAGGCAGACCACCAACATCCTACATTGCCAACAACATCACTGAGGTCAGTGGTCTGGGAGGAGGGCTACAGGAGATGGTAGAACTCAGCAGAGACAGAGAGAAAGATGACAAACCCTGGTGACAAATGTGTGGCGCTCCCGCCATTCACAGTGGTGATGGAGACAGTTGCCTTGAGTTTGTATCGTCATTATCTTCACCTTTATTATTATTATTATCGTCATTATCACTATCATAATGATCATGTTCTCTATCATCATCACCTTCATTGTCATCATCGTCATCACCTTTATCATCATCACTTCTTTTTTTGACATTTTCTCTGACCCTTTAATCGACTCCTTTCACTCACACGCTGAAAGCACAGATTCTATACACTTCTTTTTAGACACCCAGTGTCAATCTGGTTCCAGTACTTGGCACTTCCCTGTTGACTGTGATACTAAAGGATAACACCTTACTGTCAACACCTGAATAGTGATAGGTACTGAGATAGGTTCAGGTAAGAACTTTTGTATGGCTATGTACTCTTGACAAAAGATATATTTTTTCATTATAATAGTTTTGAAATGACAAAGAAAGTTTTTGAGTGTTTTAAACATTTATATATTCGAAAAAGGACTGTTATTTGAACAACACATGGCATCGCCTAGAGGAACAACACGCTCAAAGCTTAAGTCGTCCTCAGCCAAGCGAAAAAAATGTCACTAAGAACATTTTAATTCTCTGTATGGAAAGCCAAAATTATATCTAAAGTTATTGGTGGTTTGGAATTTCTTTTAGAAAAAAATCAATGGTCAAGGAATTGTTGCAAATCTGAGCTGAAGCAAGTGGTAAAATAAGGAAACAAAACTGCAAATTTGCCTTTTGTGTTATAATCTTCAGTGCATATTTCAGATACAAAGACAGAGCACTTGTTCTATTGCTAATAACAAGTGCTGTTTCTTTGCTGTTAGGTATATAACCTGTTAAATCTGTAAGAATTGAAAAGAACTATCAGTCCAAAAAGACAGTGGCGCGATATGAATAACTCGTATGAACACTTTCGGTTGTTGTTTTTGTTCTTTTCTTTTTTTTTAAACATGTGACATTTGACACTTTTCCTTGTACTAACATTTTTTTACAAATTGAGCTCCTGAAAACAACTGAATCGAAGTTTGAAATAAAAGGATTAAAAATCATTAAATGTCGCAGATAGTCACAGTATTTATTTTAGCCATAACAACTAGAAAAAAACGCTTTTACCGCAAGTGAACTAACATACTTTAAAAAAGAAAACAACAACGGTAAAATCAAGTACTGAAAAACTCTATCACTACTACGTAACATGTGGTAGGTCTACAGACATGAAACAACTGCCTTGTACTCTCTGGGGAGGTCTCACACGCCAGGTGACAAAAGTGACCATTGGTATCATCAGGTCAGCTTTGCTGGACAAGAGGGGGGGAAAGGGAGTGGACGAAGCATAGTAAAGGACATGATCAAAACTTTCAGCTTCCAGACACAAGCAAATCAAGATGGTGGAGTTGCATTGGGGTTTGGAGCCTGGTTGCAAATAGATCATCACTGCAGATATGAATAAGAGAGGAGAAAATAATAAGAGAAGGGTGGGTGAAGGAGAAAAGTACAGCATAGGGGGAGGGGAAGAGAGCAAGAGACAGAGAGATCAAATCAAATCAAATTGAGTTTTTTATTTCGAGGATACTGAATAAGAGCTCGTGTGCTTTTGGTATTTTAAAATTACATGCAGTTCCCACCATTATTAAGGATAATATTCATGCTAGTAAAAACAACAAAACCACATATATAACAAAAGCAACACCAACAACCAAACGAACCAAACAGACAAAAAACAATAACAACAGCCATCAAAAGAAAGAGTTTTTTAAAAAGGAGAGAGAGAGAGGAGAGAGAGAGAGAGAGAGAGAGAAGAGAGAGAGGAGAGAGAGAGAGAGAGAGAGAGAGAGAGAGAGAGAGAGAGAGAGGAGAGAAGAAGACGAGAGAGAGTGAGAGAGAGAGAGATTCGGATTCGGATAATTTAATCATGTATAGGCCATTGCCCCTCATGATAGGGGGTATACAACAAACACACAATAGCATTAAAGTTACATATGAAAACAATCACAAAACAATATAAATAATTCAAGACAACAATATTGAACGCAATTTAAATGCCTTGTATAAGTAAGTTGACAAATTTCTAACTGTTTGTTCATGCTTTGAGGCCATAAGTAATGCAAATCGAAACTAACTTGGGAATTTATAAAACTTTAGTGGTATGTACTGTTCTCGCAGTTCTTTGAAAATTGGGCAGCGCATGACAAAATGAACTTCGTTTTCAATCTCCTGTTTGCATACTGGGCATATGAGATCAGTTTCAATGTGCTGTTTGTATCTGTAACTATGTATTGTAATTTCAGATACGCCCATTCTAAACCGTGCCATTACATGCTTAAAATGTCTATCAATGTTCAACAATAGATAAGTTATTTCGTCAGGCAAAGTACAAAACGTTCCATAAATATCAAATCTCTCACTATCATTGAGGTGAGAGTTCCATTCTTGCCATCTACATAAAACCATTCTCTCTTTGAAGGCTGAAAGAAACTCATTCACCCCGTTCACTCCCTGATTCATCCACACATAGCCAAATCCATACATATACAATTTACAACGAATATTTGTAACCCAGTTAGCTTTGCCTCGAGCATCCAAATCTAGTAGTGTTCTATATGCTTTATATGGTAATCTAAATCCCTGCATTCTTGTCAACTTTAACCAATATTTGATACACTTTACAGCTGAATTTATATAAATGGGATATCTACTTGTTTCTCCATACACTAGATCATTAGGAGTGCGCATTTCTACCCCCAAGTATTTTTTCAATGCAAATAAATGTATCTTTTCACAATGAAACGCAGTATTATCAAAACCCCACAACTCTGCACTATACTGAACAATTGGTTGAATTTGAGAATCAAATAATTTCAAGAAAGTCTTCAATGAGTTACTTTTTAACCTTTACAATTTTTGTAGAATGCACATCAGTGCACGTTTTGCTCTACTATTCAGATCATAAAATGCAGAAGCAAAACTTAGCCTGGTTGAAAAATAAATTCCCAAGTATTTGTATGCATTGACAACTGCATGACAGATCCATTGTAACCCAACTTTCCCTTGCAGCTAAATACCCCCCTTTTCTAAATACAACAATGTTACTTTTATTTATGTTTACTTTTAAATGTAATGAAGAAGCTGCTTGTTGTAAACTATTGAGCTGTGTTTGCAAACCAATTGGTGTTTCAGATATTTAAGCCATGTCATCAGCAAGCAACAGTATGAATAATTCAAAGAAATCATACGTAAGAATAGCGCCGTGTCTTCCTTTTCTAATAACATCTAATGCTAACTCATTTATGAAAAGAGAAAACAAAATTGGACTGGTAACGTCTCCTTGTTTCACACCCTAGTACAGTTAATGTAATCTGTCAAATCTGCCCCGGATCTAACTCTAGCTCTAACATGTACATACATACTATGAACAGACTGAAAAGGCTTACCTTTTATGCCATTTTTCTTAAGAATGGGCCACAATAAATTTCTGTCCACATTATCAAAGGCTTTTTCGAAGTCAATAAAAGCTACATATAGCTTACGATTCAAGCATAACTGTTTTTGTATCAAAGCCAACAAACAAAACATGTGGTCAACTGTAGAATAACCTTTTTTAAATCCTGCTTGGTATTCATCTGTTAAATTATGTTCTTTTACCCATTCTTGGAGTCTACTGTTGATTATTGTACTATATATCTTACTGCTTGCATCACTTAGGGATATACCTCTATAGTTACCTGGGTTATTTATGTCACCTTTTTAAAATAATGGAATCACAATAGAATATGTCCAGTTGTCTGGAAATATGCCCTTGTCAAATAATGTATTAAAAAACTTTACAAGAAAGTCAACAACCTGATTTCCAGAATACTTCAACATTTCCCCAATGATATTATCTGGTCCAGCAGCTTTGCCATTCTTTATCTTTCTTAACGCAAATAGTACCTCTTCTTTTGATATTGGACGATTCATTGGACTGAACTCTGTGTCATCGTTGTCAGTATAGGCATTGTCTGTGTTATTGTCCCACTCAGTGTGTGTCTCTGTTGTTGTCCCTACCTCAAGCAACATATGAAAATGTTTGAACCAATCATCAATGGTTAAATCACTACGAGGAGATTTTCTTTTAGAGGATATTTTGTGTACTGTTTCCCAAAATTCTCTTTGATTATTTACAGAAGACACAAGTTTTTCTAACAAGGCGTCATTATGTTCTTTTTCTTTTCTTTTGATCAAATTTTTATATTCTCTTCTAGCAATACAATAGGCATGGCTGTCTTCCTTTATTCTTTGTCTGTCTAAATTTTCTAAGAAGTCTTTTAGCTTTTCCCTTGCTTAATTTGCACTCTCTGTCATACCAGTCACTATTATTGCTTCCTTAGGTCAGGTTAATTTTCTTCTTCATACAGTTAGCCTGCTTTCTGAGGCACTCATTAAAAACAGTAAGAGCGTCATTGCAATTGTGGTCAACTAAACTCATAGCCTGCTCAAGCAACCTTACTGATTCATCAGAGCTGACAGCCTGAACATAGGTGTTTACTAAGTCTGTATTCCATATGATCTTTTCAATAAATACATTTTCATTAAAAGTTTCATGAACATCCCATGTCTGACTCTTTGTGTTACAATTTCAATAAAATTCTAAAGGTAAATGATCAGATTCCAATCTTTCTGAAACTATTAGCCGGCATGATGAAGACAAAATGTTGAACAACTCATAAGACAACAAAAAATAATCATTTACACTATTGCCTGTTTCCGAAATGTATGTATAATGACCAACAGTATCTCCTCTACACATGTCATTCAGAACATACAGTTCAAAAGCTGTACACATATTAAGCAAGCATTTGCCATAGTGATTAAGCACTGTATCTACTGAATTTCTGTTCAGGGGTATAACAGGCTGGTTTATATGGTGTTCAAACATACTGTCATCAACACAAATATCTGGAGATATACCAGAAATTCTGCCATTTAGATCACCAGACAAAATCACATATGCCTCATTCGACTCAAGCATACAATCAAAAAGACAGTCTTCAAGTTCACTAATACCATTTTCTACATCAAAATGAGCATAATATGGTGAGCCCTCAGGAGGCACATATGCACACACATATATGATATCTTGCTTTAAGCCAAGCAGACTCTTATCAATCAAAAACAAAAGAATATTGCGAGTGTTCATTTTAATTTCTTTAACATAAGAAATAAACTTATTTCTAATGAGAACCATTATGCCACCTGAAAACCTTCCTTGTAATGTAAAATTTATGGCTGGTTTATAGAAAACAGAGTAGCCGGAAAATGTGAAACAAGTCAAATCTGCCACAAAAGTTTCTACAATACAAAGAAAATCGAATTTAGATAAATAAGACATGCATTCCTTGTTATTCATTTTGGAGAAAAGACCGTTGATGTTCCAATGAAGAAATGCCAAGCAAACCTTAGTCTCATCACAACCTTCACAATTATTTCCATGTATCCTGTCATTCACACCAGAGTTGTCCCTTTCAATCCTCTGTCTCATGTTTTCTTCCTGTCCATCAAACACAGCAACACAGACATTCTTCTCCTGGTTCAAAACACATTTCTCTTTTTGAGACGACCCCCTAACGTTATTTTTCAAGTTATCATTCTCACACCCCTGACCCTCATTTTCTTTCTGTCCGTTAAATATAGCATTGTAAACATAATCCACGTGGGCCGAAATACAGTTTTCTTTTTGAGCCAACCCCCCAAACATATTTGTCACATCTCCAGCAACTCCTGATTCATCCAATGATACATGGCTAACATCACAATCATTTGTTTCTTCTTCTTCTAAAATGTTAGTGTTTCCATTTACAATATTTATACAATCCTCAGTACACTCATAGAAATCACAGTGACTAACATTTGAAACAGTGTTACAAAACTTTAACCCCTGTTTGTTTACATTTTCTCCCCACCCCTGAGCCACCGCGAAACCCGTGTTTACATTCAGGGATGCGCTACTCACAGTGTGCCCGTCAGTAGTCCTGTCCCTGTTCGTCTTTTTACCACGTCTTTCTCGTGCACACCTTTGTCGTGCTACCGGTGTCATACTGGGCAGGCCACCCCCCCCCCCCCCTATAAAGTGTCCGTCAGGATATCCCCCTCACCTAGATAGAACTTGGTTCCATCGATGAGGAGATGGTGAGAGAGAGAAGAGAAGAGAGAGAGAGAAAGAGAGAGAGAGAGAGAGAGAGAGAGAGAGAGAGAGAGAGAGAGAGAGAGAGAGAGAATACGAATACGAATACGAAATTTTTTATTGAGGGTAAATGGATAAGCTTACAGCTTCTTTACACCATGCCCTCAATAAGAGAGAGAGAGAGAGAATGACAATGACAAATTCTTTTATTTAGAGGTTAATGAATAAGCACTCATGTGCTTTTTTAAATCCAGTCCCCGCCTGTAAGGAAACATCTTAATAATAACCCAATATTTATACTCTCACACAGTAGAAACAAAGGGAAATAACTCTATTAAAACACACACACACACACACACAATAGATTTTTTTTTAAAGAAAAACATAACAAGACAAAAGACACAAACAAACAATTTTTTAACCCACGATAACAAACAAACAAATAAAAGGAAACCCTAAAAACACCACCACCACCACCCCCAAAAAATTAGAAAAAAACAAACAAAAAACCCAACAAACAAAAGAAAAAGAAAGAAAAAAAGCAAAAAAAGAGAAAAACGAACAACAACAACAACAACAAAAGCAAGAAGAAAAAAACAACAACCAATTTATAAAGTCATAAAAATAAACATCTACACATTGTAAAATGGTATACATAGTTGTTACACATAACAATAAGATATTGAAATAGGGCATACATTAAAACTTAAGTACAGCCGACAAACCCAATGAATTATTGAAAATATAAAGTATGAATCCTTCATCAGATTATACAACAACTATAACTATAAGCAAAACGATACAAAGTGAGAGAGACAGAGACAGAGAGACAGAGAGAGAGAGTTTGTGTGCATTTCAGAGATAATATTAAATATATAATTCTCAAAACAGTACAGATCACCATCAACACTCATTTTTTATTATACTAGTTCAAGAGAGGGAGGGAGAGAGAGATATAAAGAGAGAGGGGGAGATTTTATTTATTTTTATTTCATTTTGTTCTTTTATATCAAGGATAATGGAATAAGCACTTATGTGCTTTTTTACATCCAGTCCCCGTGTGTATGCGGTTTTGTAAATTCTGTCATCTGTTCCCATCGGCACACAATGGCCTACTCTTCCGAAAATGCAAGATGTTCTGCATGCGTTCGCACACGGGTCTCCGTTTATAGTCTTATCCGAGAGAGAGAGAGAGAGAGAGAGAGAGAGAGAGAGAGAGAGAGAAGCACACATTCAGACAGACAGATAGGTATACAATCAGACAGATATCAGGTGAATCAATTTAGCAAAGGTATTCAAATGCACAAGGCAACTGTATCAGAAAGCCAGGTAGTTTGGAAATCATACCTACCTACCCCACTTCATCTGTTAGCAAGATAGCCATCTGGAGACGTCCAGAGATGGCAACACAAGACTACTGTACACATCTAATTTAGGCTTAAGACAGGGGGCACAGAGAACAAAGGGCGAGGTCAGAAGGCTAACAGGACACACTGGACAAAATTTAAAAAATGGCCCTTAAGGCTTATTAACATTGTCTGCAGAGAAGTGTTATCATCATCACTTGCCCTCTTATAATTGTTATCATTATTGTCATTATCTTTATTGGGTTTATGATTATTATTATTATTATTATTATTATTATCATGATTATTATTTTTCATTTTGTTGTCATGGAGAGGCACTGCACAAAGAAGAGGAAATTCTTAAACGATGGGAAGACTATTTTAAAGATCTTTTAAACCCATCTGGAGTACAAGTTTCCAGCTCTCAGTTCTCTATCTATCTATCTATCTATCTGTCCCGTAGTCTGACGACCGTGGGGGCACCCTCAAAGACTCAACAACCAGTTCCCTCCATTCCTCTCTCTGTTCTGCCTTTCTCAGGGTTTTGTTGAGTTCTAGGCCTGTCCATTCGCTGATGTTACCCTCCCAGCTCTTCCTTGGTCTGCCTCTTCTTCTTCCTGCTTGGACAGTGCCTTGTAAAACTGTCTTTGCAAGTCCTTTGGATCTTGTGGCATGCCCATACCATTTAAGTTTACGCTTTTTCACGATTGTTAGAAGGTTCTCATAGGGTCCAATGGTTTGCTGGATTCTGTTATGCACGCTTTCGTTGCTTATGTGGTCTTTGTAGGAGATGCCAAGGAGTCTCCGAAAGCATCTCATCTCCACCGCCTGTACTCTTCTCTCCAAATCTGCAGTCAGGGTCCATGATTCACGGGCATACAGAAATATGGATATGACAAGGGAGCGCATTAGTCTGATCTTGGAGATAAGTGAGATATTTTTATCTCTCCAGATGGTGTTTAGTTTTGACAAAGCTGTTATTGTCTGTGCAGTCCTGCATACTACTTCTGGCTTGGATCCCTGGTCTGATACAATGGCTCCAGGTACTTGAAGCTTTGAACTGTTTCCAGCTTCTGGTCATTAACCCTGATATCAGTGCTAATGCCGTTGGTGTTATTAGTCATCAGTTTGGTCTTCTCTGCACTGATTTTCATGCCGTACGTTTTGGAGGCCTTATCAAGTGTTCTGTTAGGCTGGCAAGCTCTTTTTCTGATCCTGCTATTCCATCAATGTCATCTGCGAAGCAGGGTTTGTGATCGTTCTGCCACCAATGCTGACTGATCCTTCATGATGTTCCAGTGCATCCCATGATTTCTCTCAAGGAAGATGTTGAAAAGAGTGGGTGAGAGTAGACAGCCCTGCCTTACTCCAACTGTTGTTCGAAACCATTCTCCAATGTTGTTGTTGTAGTGCACTGCACTGGTGGCCTCGCTGTACAGCTGTTTAATGACTCTGATCAGGTTTGCATTGATGCTGTACAAATTCATGGTTGCCCACAAAGCTCACCACGCTATAAAGACCAGTTAGAGCCCCAAATCCTTGAACCTGAAACAAGAAAAGCATTTAAGACCAGCCCAAAGAGCAAAGCAGGTGATGACGGCATAACAACTGAAGCCATCCTTGCATGCGGAGAAAAGGGAGTTAAGTGGCTCACCATCATCTTCCAGAAAGCATGGGAAGAGAGGAAAGTACCCAGGGACTTGGCAAAATGCAATAGTGGTGCCAATTTGGAAGAAGAAGGGCAGCAAAAGAGACTGCAGCACCACAGAGGCATTTCACTTCTCAGCCATGTAGGGAAAAAATATGCAAAGATTCTGGAACAGCGCACAAAGCCAAAGCAAACACTACTGAGCAATGCCCAGTTTGGCTTTCGGAAAGGAAGAGGGTGCACAGATCCCATTTTCGCACTCGACAAGCTGGTGAAAGAGCCATCGAATACAACCAACAGTATTCGTTGATCAAGAAAAAGCTTTCGACCGAGTCACAGAGACAAGCTCGGGAAGATCCTGGAGCAGTACGACGTGAAGGGGCATTTGCTTTGATAACACAGAGCAATCTATGCCAACAGTATGAGCACAGTCCGAACACCAGGGGAACACCCGGGACTGGTTTCCCCGGTTACATCACATCAGGGGTCAGGCAAGGCTGCGAAACTCTCTCCCCTTCTCTTCGTGATCTACATGGACCAGACTACAAAGGAAGACAACCCAGATCTTGAAGCCCTAAACGAACTATTATTTGCTGACGACCAGTCCTTGATGAATCAGAACAAAGCAGCTCTTCAAGAACACACAGACCAACTCAACCACAAAGCTGCGAGAGGTATGAAAAGAAGATCAGTATGACCTAAACAGAAGTTATGTCTGTCAGCAGAAATCCAGGAACTGGACATCAACATCAACGACGCCCAGCGAAACAGACCAAAGAATTTAAATACCTTGGCAGCCTCTTCACTGAAGATGGAAAATTGGACCGAGAGATAGAAACAAGATGCCAGAAAGCGAACACAGTCATTACCAGCTCGCCCCCCTTCTAAAACATTCCAGCACCCAATGGCACCAAGGCAAAACTCATCAACGCCATCTTCTTTTCCAACACTCACATACCAGTGCAGACATGGGCCCTAACAAAAGCCTTAGAGAGAAAATTGGTCACATGTGAAATGCGCTGCCAGAAAAAGCTGTCAACAAGACCAAAAGCGACAAGATCAAGAATGAGGTGTTCAGAGATATGGTTGGGACTAACAAATTCTCCACCATATCGAACAACAAAGGATCAGGGTGGTTTGGTCACCTAACTAGAATGCCGCCAAACCAACCAGCCCTACGGGCATACACCACCAAATACAATGGCTGGAAAGCCAGAGGTAGACCAAGGAGAGAATGGAGCGACTCCGTGGCTGACACCCTGCGAGCCCATGACCTGTCACTACATCAAGCCTCCCACCTTGCTGCAGACAGACGTCTGTGTCTCCCTGCGACGCCGAAAGGCACCAGCGGCAGATGAAAGAAAGAAAGAAAGAAATGTTGTTGTCATCATTATTATTGTAATTATTATAATTAAGATGTACTTTACTAGAGAAATGGATTCCCAAAACATCTGCTTAATGACAAAATTTACAAAACTGCATACACACGGGGACTGGATTTTTGAAAAAGCACATGCGTCCTTATTCCATTATCCTTGAAATAAAAGAATAGGATAAAAAAATAAATTTTAAAATCTTACTCTCAAGAAATAAACTTCCTTTATTAGTTCAAAACATTGTGTCATTGGAAAAATCTCACACAAGCATTACCTATCTTCATCCATGACAAAGTGTCCACACAACAAACCCCTCTCTCCGCCAATGGAGAAAACAAATCCTGCACAAAGGAAGCATGGATTAAGTTATGTACACAGCGAGGTTTTAACAGCTGTTTTACCAAAACCAAACCCTTTTCTTCCACTGTGTACCCACTGTCTGACAGTGACTAACAGCCGTAACCTATATATAAGACAGCAGGCACGCTTAGCAATCTCCCAGGTAATTTGAGTCACATATGGAATGGGCGGCAAAGGTCCAGACCTGTATTTCTTCTTTCTGAGGTCATGATCAGAAACAGCAACTACAGCACAGAGTATCTGCTTTGCAGGCAGGATTCAAATTACATACAGTCACCAATATAAAACTAGTAGTTAGCATGCAAGTAGTAAACAGTATCAGAAACTGGTGCCCCACATACCACTACTATACAACATGTTCACAAACATACAAGAATGGGATCTGGTCAGTGGGTGTTTTTTTACATGAAAGGAAGAAAGGAAGGGGGGGGTGGAGCTGTTTGTATCCTAAAGTATTTAGACTCCTTTGGATGGAGACCCGTTTAGTTCACAATTGGGAAACATTTTGAATCCAAAGCAATGTTAGGTAACATACCTAGCTACAGGTACAGGTGGATTGGCTGTCAACAGATAACACACCTCTCTGGAAATCAAAAAGTGGAGTGTTCAATTCCCCTTCCTTGTTGTTGTGGTTGGGTGTTCCCCAGCTTAACACTGCAAGAGTCACCCAGAACATGCATTTTGTCCAACTCACCACACCCAGAAATTACTGCCAGGATGCAAGTGCACACCAGATGAGAAATCTTCCTGTGTGGCTGTTTCTAAAGTACCATGCTATATAGGCAGCTGTACTCCAACCTCAGGAGATGTCCTCTATATCTCTTTCACTGGAGAGCACAGTTGGCAATAGCAAGAGACCTGTCAGTAATGAAGACCGTGCCAACACACCTCTCCACAGCACAACAGCACTGCAATGCACGCCCTTCCTTATTCATCACTGTCACAGACTGTGGCCTGAGCTAAGTATCATTGATGTCCAGCTTGTATGAACTGAAATCCCTGTAGTCTGACAGGGCTGCTTCCCTGTCTGTCTGCCTGTCTGTTTGTCTGTCTGTCTGAATTTTATCAATCACAGTTTTGATTTTTATCTGTATGTCCTTGATCAATCACAGTCTGACAGTTTATTTCTTTGCTTGCTTCTTTGTTTATCTGTCTGCACATTTCTTTTCCAGGCAGCATATATAAAGGTAAAGGTGTCCCATAACCTATGTGATCGTAGGGGAGCGAGGCATCACATACCTCACTTCTCTAGGGCCAGTATATTGAGAGCGGCGCCCATCTCCTCTCCCTCGTCGCTTTACTTTCCCTGACCCTAAAGAGGGCAGGTACCCATTGACAGATGGGTGAACTGAGGGACTATACTGAAGCCAAGGCGCGCAAACGGTCACCCATCCAAGTGGTAACCACGCTCCACGCTGCTTAACTTGGTTTGGAAAAAGCAAGTGCGCATATGCGCACTGGCAGTATATATATATATATATATATATATATATATATATATATATATATATATATATATTATATATATATATATATATATATATATAATTTTAGTGTGTGTGTGTGTAGAAAGAGTATCAATGACAAGCAGGTGACAAACTATACGAGCTATACGGGAAAAACACATGAGGAATAAGGATAGGCAGTAGTAAGTGAGTGTATACACTGTAAAGTCTGTTTGGGGTTACACTAAAAGATAAGTTCAGATGAGAAATGGTGTGCAGCCTATTTAGGTGAGGGTCATCATGTTCTATCCATGTCTTGGTTATTTATTCTTTTATTCTTTTATATCGATGATAATGGAATAAGCACTCATGTGCTTTTTTACATCCAGTCCCCGTGTGCATGCGGTTTTGTAAATTTTGTCATCTGTTTCCACCGGCACACAATGGCCTACTCTTCCAAAAAGCGGAACAGGATTTAACCTGAGGGCAAGATGTTCTGTATGCGTTCGAACACGGGGCCTCGGTTTATAGTCTCATCCGAAGGACTTCGACATTCAGTTCGATTTTTTTGTCAAACTGGGAAGAAAGGGCGAGGCTGGGAATCGAACCCAGAGCCTCACGGTTGACTTGTTGGCAGGCGAACGTCTTAACCATCCTGCCACCTTCCTTCCGTTTTGTCACGTAGAGAGCTTGTTTATAGTGTGAGATCATGTAACTGTATAATGCCTGGGGAGTGGGGGGGGGGGGGATTATACTGTAACTGATATATTGTGTGCTGTGTGGTGGCGCTACTTTTAACTTCTCATGTGACGTTTTTCCACACACACAAAAATATATATATATATAAACAGAAAAAGTTGTGTTGAGTGTGAGTCTTGAGGTGGACAGACTTGATTTGACTTTTTTTAAATATCGAGGATAATGGAATAAGCACTCGTGTGCTTTTTTACATCCAGTCCCCGTGTGTATGCGGTTTTGTAAATTTTGTCATCTGTTCCCACCGGCACACAATGGCCTACTCTTTCGATAAGCGGAACAGGATTTAACGTGTGCGCAAGATGTTCTGCATGCGTTCGCACACGGGACCTCGGTTTATAGTCTCATCCGAAGGACAGAGGCACAGAAAGAGAGAGAGAGGGGGGAGGGAGGGAGACAGAGAGAGAAAGACTGAGACAGAGACAGAGAGAAACAGAGAGAGACAGAGAGAGAGAATAGAAAAGACAGAGAGAGACGACACGCACACACACACACACACACACACACACACAACACACACACACAGAGAGAAACACACAAAATTTTACGCACACACCCACACTAACACACACATACACACACGCACGCGCGCGCGCGCGCAAACACACACACACACACATGCACACACACACACGAAAACACACACACACACACACACGAAAACACACTCTCTCTCTCACACACACACACACACACACACCCCACACACACACACACACACACACACCAGTTGTAGTAATAGTCAATCCTTTATTTGTTTCCCTCCTTCTCAGACTCTCTCCTGAAACCAGTTAACACCAACTAGCCCCTAAGAAAAGAGAGATTTCGCTTGATTAGCTTAAAGATAATGTGGGGGGGGGGGGGGGGGGGGGGGGGGGGGGGGGGGGGTATCTAAACAGTGAAGAAACAAATCGGTCGCATACGGGAAAATGTCACAAATGTCAGATGTCTTGGTTTTCCAATTTCATTGAAAGGAATATTTTATTTGCCTTGGTTAAAAGATTTTGTGCTAACCAAAGTAATTTTTTTTGTTATATAATTTAAGAACGCACACTTCTGCCGCACACCACTCCCTCCCGACCCATTAAAAAAAAAAAAAAAAATATATATATATATATATATATATATGCATATATATATATATAATATATTATATATATATATATATATATATATATATATATATATATATTATTCTGGCCGGTCTGCCAGCATCATCTATCCTCTCCCTTCAACGTACACAAAACTCTGCAGCTCGCCTAGTCCTCAGAAAGAAAAATCTGTGCACATTACTCCTCTCTTGCAATCTCTCCACTGGTTGCCTGTGCCACAGAGAGTAAACTATAAGATCAGTACCCTCTGTTTCAAATGCCTCCATAAAACAGCACCTTCCTACCTCTGTGAATGTCTTCACCTGTACACTCCTCGTTCCCTCTGCTCTGCTGCAGATACCTTGTGCTTAAGAATACCTAGATTCAACCAGTCCCCCGTTGGCCGTCGCTCTTTCTCTGTTTCTGGTCTATTGATCTGGAATGACCTCCCTCTCTCCCTTCGTCAAAAGCCTTCTTATGACGCTTTTAAATCCGGCCTCAAGACACATTTATTTCAAAGCTAAGATTATTTCCTCTTGTTACATTTCATTTTTGTTCCTGCCCTCAACAGCCAAAATCCCATCGCCCTGCCGGAGAGTAAACCATTATGTGGGTGTGGGTGTGCCTGCGTGCGTGCGGGCGTGTGTGTATACATTTGAACTTGTAAAAAGAAAGAAACCTTTCATTGTAACTGGATGCATGTGAATGAGTAAGATGAATGAAAGTGCTTTTTTGCTGCAAGATATGGCGCTATATAAATTCCATGTATTATTATTATTATATAGATATAGATAGACAGACAGATAGATAGATAGGCAGACAGACAGATAGATAGATAGATAGATAGATAGATAGATAGATAGATAGATAGATAGATAGATAGATAGATAGATAGATAGATAGATAGATAGAGATACATACATACATATATACATACATACATACATACATACATACATACATATACAAACAGACAGACAGACAGACAGACAGACTTGTTCCCTCTAATACAGACGTCTCCACAGCAGAGCACCCTCTTATCTCTGTAACTGTCTTCACCTGTACACTCCACCTGGCTCCCTCCATTCTGCTGCAGGTACCTTTAGCTTTCAAACACACAGAATCAAACAATCCACTGCTGGCCATCCCTCTTTCTCTGGTTCATCTGTTTGGAATGACCTCTCTCTCTCTCTCTCTCTCTCTCTCTCTCTCTCTCTCTCTCTCTCTCTCTCTCTCTCTCTCTCTCTCTCTCCTTTTCTCTCTCTCTCTTCTCTCTCTCTCTCTCTCTCTCTCTCTCCTTTTCTCTCTCTCTCTTCTCTCTCTCTCTCTCTCTCTCTCTTCTCTCTCTCTCTCTCTCTCTCTTCCTTTTCTCTCTCTCTCTCTCTCTCTCTCTCTCTCTCTCTCTCTCTCTCTCTCTCTCTCTCTTCTCTCTCTCTCTCTCTTCTCTCTCTCTCTTCTCTCTCACGGGGACGGGATAGCCTAGTGGTTAGAACATTTGCGCTCGCAATCTGACGACCCGGGTTCGATTCCCGTTCAAGGGGGATATTTTCCCCTGGAGTTAACATCCGTGCAGACTCCACTCTCCCCAAAAGTCCTTCGGATGAGACTATAAACCGAGGCCCCGTGTGCGAACGCACGCAAAACATCTTGCGCACACGTTAAATCCTGTTCCGCTTTTCGTAAGAGTATGCCATTGTGTGCCGGTGGGAACAGATGACAGAATTTACAAAACCGCATACACACGGGGACTGGATGTAAAAAAGCACATAAGTGCTTATTCCCTTATCCTCGTCATAAAAGATAGAATGAATAAATAAATGAATAAATAAATAAATAAAACCTCGCCCAAAGCTTCATTTGATATTTTCAAATCCAGACTCCAGTCCCACTTGTTTCTGACCTATCACCTTCCCCTATAGTTGCATCCCTTACCTGCTCCTGCTTTCAATAGACATCTGCATCACCCTGCCTGAGCGTGGTGTGTGTGTGTGTGTGTGTGTGTGTGTGGTGTGTGTGTGTGTGTGTGATTTGTGTGTGTGTGGTGTGTGTGTGTGTGTGTGTGTGTGTGTGTGTGTGTGTGTGTGTGTGTGTGTGTGTGTGTGTGTGTGTGTGTGTGTGTGTGGTGTGTGTGTGTGTGTGTGTGTATTTGTGTTTTTTGTTGTGTGTGTGAATCCAAAATCTTTTAATCGTTTGTGAACAGTTGCACGCGTGTGAATGTCATGAATACCATGTAGTATTGTTATTATGTTTTGTTTGTTATTGATGATGATGATGATGATGATGATGATGATGATGATGATGATGATGATGATGATGATGATGGTGATGGTGATGGTGATGGTGATGATGATGATGATGATGATGATGATGATGATGACGACGACGATGACGACGACGACGATGACGATGAAGAAGAAGAAGAACAACAACACCAACAGCAACAACAAGAACAATAACAAAAAGAACAAGAACAAGAAGAAGAATGACCCGTGGCTTAACTTTGCGTACTTCTGGGGAGAGAGATCAAATCAAATCAAATTCATTTATTTCAAAGATAATGAATAAGCACTCGTGCTTTTTCACATCCAGTCCCCGCCCTTATCAGGGATAGCATCATGATATAAAATAAACAAATAAAAGAAGAGATACAGACAGACAGAGATACTGAGAAGCAAACAGACAGAAACAGATACAGAGAGAAATGAGAGAGAGGCACACAAACGGACACGTCAACTGACAATTGATTTAACCAACAGACAGACAGACAGACAGACGTGTATACAACTAGACAGGCAGAGAGTCACGTAGATAAACAAACAGCGGACCTGTGGTTGTTCGCACTGAAATGCGAGAGATTTATTAATTAAGAAATAAAACAGATATCTAGTGAAGAAGATGTTTTCTATAATCATGCTGGTCAACTGACAGTGTGACACTTCACACATAATGAGTCAGACTGCACCGACGGTCAATTTCCAGCTGTTGATATTTACCCATCTGCAATAAAAGAGATATTCAACTCAACAAAAGATTGAAAATTGGACAGTTCTGTGAAAGGTTATTTCAGTCTGAAATGCCAGACTCCAGACTGCTGAGAAATGAGAAATTGGCCCAATTTGCACCGTATTAAGTGGTCATGGGGACGGGACAGCTCAGTCGTCAGAGCACTCGCTTTTCCCCAGCCAAGTTAAGCAGCGTCGAGCGTGGTTACCACGTGGATGGGGTGTCCGTTTGCACACCTTGGCTTCAGTACAGTCTCCCCGTTCACCCAGCTGTAAATGGGTACCTGCCCTCTTTAGGGTCAAGGAAGGTAAAGCAGAGAGGGAGAGGAAATGGGCGCCGCCCTCAATATGCTGGCCCCTAGAGAAGTGAGATCTCTGACGCCTCACTTCCCTACGACCTAATAGGTTATGGGACACCTTTACCTTTACCTGTTTTTAACAGGTGGTCAGAATAAGCGGTCGGGTGTTTTTTAAAACGCGTTTTAAAGCAAAAGGAAATAAGATTACGTTTGATACTTCAGTACAAGATAGAAGAAAGCTTACAGATTTATAATCAATCAAAATCTCAAAATCGACAACCTGACTCCCACCTGCCTAAAATGGATCCTAGCGGAAAAGTGGGTCAGGTGCAAAGCGATTCATTTCGTGGTGGAGGGTAGCATGTCTTGAGGTTTCTGCCAGATTGGAGCGCGTGTAATGTCATAGTTTGATGAAGACAGCAAGTCAGGTGACTGACCACCAGGAGCTATGCAGAAGCTGCCTCCTTCTTGGGCATGCCCTGAAGACGTGGACCTGCTCTGCCACAGCACAGCAGCTTGAGGAACTCCTCCCTGAACCTCCTGCCCGTCAGACAGTACAGGTAGAAGTTGACCGCGTGGTTAGTGTGACTCAGCAGGGTGCAGACGATGCTGGAAGCGAAAGCCAGCCATACCTCAGACTGCGAGCTCTTGTTGTGCCCCGTGTAGCTAAATGATGGATGATAAAGGTCACAGAAGAGGGCAAGGTCAACACCAGGAAGGTCAAGGACACCGTCATGACGGTCAAGGTCACGGCGTTGGCGGCCTTTTCCCGGTTGTGAGCCTGGCTGCCCGATCCTTCCGCCAGCCTGCGGTTCGCTCCCCTGGCTGAAGCCAGCAGCCTCCAGACCAGGACGCTGTTGGAGAGGACGATCATGACGAAGGGCGCCGCGCAGTACAGCAGCAGCTCCAGGTACACGAAGACGTTGGAGTGGAAACGCGCGTAGTCCTGCGAGGCCAGGGTGCACTTGTAGGACACCCCGCTGTCCAGACTGAGCGTGTCGTAGCCAGCCAGGTAATGGGCGTACAGGGCGGCCACCCCCACCGTCACCGCGGCCAACACGAGCAGAACAGTGCGGCGCGTGCACAGGCTGTTGACCCGGTGCGGCCACACCACAGACATGGCTCTGTGCACCGTCATGCAGACCAGGTACCAGCAGCTGACCGTGCCGCCCCCTGTGTACAGCCAGGTGATGACCTTGCACACCACGCCGTGCACGGTCTTGAAGTCATAGCCCCAGTTGAAGTGCACGATCTGGATGGGAACGATGGACCAGAGAAACAGCAGGTCCACCACAGCGATGGCCGTGAAGTAAATGTGGACGGTGGAGTCCTCGGATGACGTCAGCCGTCGCATGATGACGACAGTCATGACGTTGCCAAGGGTGCCGACGCAGAGGATGACGGGGTGGTAGAAGGGCAGCAGTGACGTGGCGAAGATGTACAAGTGGAAGGCGAAGGTGTCGGAGGTGGTGGGGGCAGTCTCCGGTGTGGATGACGTCATGTTCCAGGCCTCTGCGAACAGGGCTGACGTCATTGTTCGACTGACAGTATTCATTCTGGAAAAAAATAACACGGTTAAAAATGAAAACAGGATTGTGATTCTTGTCATGTGCAAAATATAACACACATACCTCAGCAAGGGAACGGGATAGCTCAGTGGTCAGAGCACTCGCTTTTCCCCAGCCAAGGTTAAGCAGCGTCGAGCGTGGTTACCACTTTGGTAGGGTGACCGTTTGCAGGCCTTGGCTTCAGTACTGTTCCCCCAGTTCACTCAGCTGTAAATGGGTACCTGCCCTCTTTAGGGTCAGGGAAGGTAAAGCAGCGAGGGAGAGGAGATGGGCACCGCCCTCAATATGCTGGCCCCTAGAGAAGTTGAGGTCTCTGATGCCTTGCTCCCCTACGACCTTATAGGTTATGGGATACCTTTACCTTTCACCTCAGCAACAGCTGTGAGGTTTCACCAACAGTGAACTGTTGGGTATGGAGCCGTGTGCGCACGCTTAAGGTACCCGCAGTGTGACTTCCGGGTACTAGCTAAAGACCACACCTGTGTGCATGCGTTCTGTCAATGCTGACGTCCGTTCCTCTCTGCACGCCATGACATCATCTTCCGAAATGGTGAAAAACGTTCTAATATGTGCCTGAGATGTTCTGCGTGTGCTTGTACACGAGACATTAATGTATAGTCTCATCCGAAGGACTTTGGGAAGAGTGGAGTTGGTTCTGGTGTTAACTCCAGGGGGGAAAATATTCCATCAAATGGGCGCCTTTGTGAGGATTAAACCCCATACCGTCAGATCACAAGCCCAACGCTCTAACCACTAGGCTATCCTGTTCCCACTAAGCACATATTTCAAAGCTCCTTTAGGAGTTCGTACACAGCAGAAGAGCTCCTGACTTCAGTGACAAACTGCAAACTAAAAAAAAGCGGTACGGGCACGTCACACGAACATCTGGACTGGCCAAGACTGTCCTACAGGGAACAGTGCAAGGAGGGAGAAGAAGAGGCAGACAGAGAAAACGATGGGAAGACAACATCAGAGAGTGGACTGGCCTTGAGAGGAACGACTTGCCTGGGAAAGCTGAAAAAGACGAGGAGTGGAGGAAGCTGGTTGCAAAATCTTCAGTGGTGCCCTAACGGTCTACTAGACTATGGGATAGGTGAAAGGTGAAGGACACAGCAGGCTCTGATTTTGATCCTGGCACAGCTTATGAAGTCAAGTTTGTATATAAAAAAAAATGTTTTTCATGTTTCAGAGTACTTTGGGCTACACACCACTGTTAGCTTTTGGCTGCTTTCCTATTTTCATATAATTATCACTCTTGCATTCGAACAGTACTGCACGTACTAAGGCATCCATAAAATTAAAACCACTTTTTGTGAAATACTCACCACTGACTCAAAACTCAGGACAATATGCACAAATTTGGTAGATTTGAACTTTTTTTTTTTAATATTTCAGCAAACACTGAACCCCTCATTCCTTTGTCATCTGCTAGCTTTCTTACCGCAATATGCATGTGCGGGGTCAACGCTGTAGGAACACAAGCAATCCTCATTTGATGATCATTTCCAATTTTCTCATCACTACCTGGCGTTAATCTACGGCCTCGACCCCAAAAAAAACAAGTACACAGAGCATTTGTTTATTTTTTTTAATCTGTGAAAACTAGCAAACAGTTTCTGCACTGGCACTCTATAAAAGATACTACGTGACCCCTGTATTTCCCTACTAGTGCAATCCTTTAGAGTTGACAGGTAGAAACTACATTCATACTGCAAAACGTCTTCCAGACGAGACGATAAACTGAGGTTCCCTGTGCAACACGCATTCAGCGCACGCAAACGAACCCACGGCAACAAGAGAGTTGTCCTAGGCAAAATTCTGTAGGAAAAAAGGCACTCTGAAAGGGAAACAAATACACATGCAGACAGGAAAATAGGAGAAAATGGGTGGCCTTGCTTTTGTGGCGACGTGCTCTCCCTGGGGAGAGCAGCCCGAATTTCTTGCAGAGAAATCTGTGTGACTTTAGGCTGTGTTTAGGTCAATTCCATTTACCTCACTTGACTTCATTTCACTTCACTTTAAATTAATTCAATTCACTTCACATTAATTCAATTCACTTCTCTTTAATTCAATTAACATTAATTCAATTCAATTCAGGTTAGTTCGGATCAGTTCAATTCATTTCCTTTAATTCAATTCAGTTCACTTCACTTCAGTTTAATTCAGTTCTATTCACTTCCGTTCAATTTAATGAAATTCACTTCAGTTCACTTCAGTCAATTCACTTCAGTTCAGTTCAATTCACTTCAGTTCAATTCACTTCAATTCAATTCACTTCAGGTCAGTTTAGTTCAGTACAATTCACTTCAATTCAATTCAGATTCCTTCAATTCAGTTCATCTCAATTCATATCAGTTCACTTCACTTCATTTCAGTTCAATAACTTCAATTCAATTCACTTCAATTCACTTCACTTCAATTCAATTCAGTTCAATTCAGTTCACTTCAATTCAATTCAATTCAATTCACTTCAATTCAAGTCAGTTCAATTCAATTCAGTTCAATTCAATTTAATTCAATTCAATCCACATCACTTCAGTTCAGTTCAGTTCACATCACTTCAAGCAACATCACTATTATTCAATTCAATTCACTTCACTTCTATCCCTTTACTTCATTTCAATTCAAACTATGTCCTTACACCCTACAAAAAGTATGCAGCTTCCCGAACCTGACATTGTTACCGTGAATGAAAAAGATGCAGAATCATATTTGTTCCTTTCTTATCTTTGTGGCTTACCATCATTATCATCATCATTACCGTTGTCGTCGTCGTCATCATCATTATCGTCGTCGTCATCGTCGTCGTTGTCATCGTCATTATCGTTATCATCAGCAGCAGCAGCGGTGGAAGCAGCAGCACCTTCTTCTTCTCCTCCTCTTTCTCCTTCTCCTTTTTCTACTTCTTCTTCTCCTCCTTTTCCTTTTCCTTCTTCTTTTCTTGTTCTTTTCTTCTTCTTCTTCTTCTTCTTCTTCTTCTTCTCTTCTTCTCCTCCTTCTCCCCTTCTCCTCTTCTCCTTCTTCTTCTTCATCTTCTTCTTCTCCTTCTTCACTTCTTCTTCTTCTTCTTCTTCTTCTTCTTCTTCTCCTCCTCTCCTTTCTTCTTCTTTCTTCATCTTCTTCTTCTCTTCTTCAACTTCTTCTTCTTCTCCTCTCCTCCTCTTTCTCCTTTTTCTTCATCTTCTTCTTCTCCTTCTTCAACTTCTTCTTCTTCTCCTCCTCCTCCTCCTTCTCCTTTTTCTTCATCTTCTTCTCCTTCAACTTCTTCTTCTTCTCCTCCTCCTTCTCCTTCTTCTTCTTCTTCTTCTTCTTCTCCTCCTCCTTCTCCTTCTTCTTCATCTCCTTCTTCTTCGGAAAGGAACAATTGTCTGTCATATGAACGAAAATACGTTGCGCTGCCGTTAAGCGCCTGACAAATCAGGCCCAGAGCATCCGACTTCGGCGTGAGTGAGAATTGTTTTCTATCAATTCTTTCTGGGAAGAACAGCAGGAGAATGGACTAAGAAGTCAGAAAAGAGACAAAAAGGGGGGGGGGGTGACAGGAAGAAAAAGAGCAAGGCAGAAAGAAAGAAAAGGATAGAAAAGAGGGAATTTCTGGCACCGAATTTCCAGAAGGTGGGGATTCTATGTATACTGACAGGCCCATGGCATCCCACAAAGGAATATGATACTATAAAAGGTAAAGGTAAAGGAGTCCCATAACCTATAAGGTCGTAGGGGAGCGAGGCGTCAGAGACCTCAACTTCTCTAGGGGCCAGCATATTGAGGGCGGCGCCCATCTCCTCTCCCTCGCTGCTTTACTTTCCCTGACCCTAAAGAGGGCAGGTACCCATTTACAGCTGGGTGAACTGGTGGACTGTACTGAAGCCAAGGCGCGCAAACGGTCACCCATCCAAGTGGTAACCACGCTCGACGCTGCTTAACCTTGGCTGGGGGAAAGCGAGTGCTCCCACCACTGAGCTATCCCGTCCCCTGTATGGTACTATACAACACGTAATATTGAAAATCAAAATCATACAAGGGGAGCAACCGTGCGACAGGATTGGTCTTTCTGTCTTTGTCTCTGTCTGTCTCTCTCTGTTTCTGTCTCTCTTTCAGAGAAGGAAGAAAGAGAGGTTTCGTGTAATATATAGACATGCAGTGAAAAAGTTTGATGAAAATAAACTTTGACAGAAAAAGAAACAATTAATATACATGACAAAGGCTGAGAGACATGCAGGGAGAAAGAAGCATGGAGAGAAATAAAGCACACAGACAAAGAAATAAAAAGAGAGAAGTAAGAAAGAAAGAAAATAACAATCACTGTCAAAGACAGAAAAAAACATGTAAATGGGCAAAACACACACCACACACACACACACACACACACACACACATATGCACACATATGTACGCTCGCTCTCTCTCTCTCTCTCTCTCTCTCTCTCTCTCTCTCTCTCTTCTCTCCTTCTCTCTCTCACACATACGTACACATACACACACGCGCGCGCGCGCACTCACACACACACAAACACAAACACAGACACACACGCACGCACGCGCGCTTTCGTGAACGCACTAACAGAAATCTTAACATGCCTATATTCTTGGCGCGCGCGTATGTATGCACGCTGGCAACGATACACTTACAGCAACACACATACACCTACCTTTATACATACATACATATATATACACATACACCACACACACATACACACAACATACATACATACATACATACATACATACATACATACATACATACATACATACATACATACATACATACATATATACACACATACATGCATACAGACAGACAGACATCACTTAATGTCACTTAATGTGAAAAGACGTTAAATTAAAGAAGATCAGACAGACAGACAAACAGACAGACAGACAGACAGACAGACAGACAAACTAATTTGTCTACTTACACACACATACACACATACACACATACACACATACACACACACACACATCTACGCCAAACTACCCATACATTTGCACATGCGTATGCACGCACATACTGTCACAGAGAGAGAGGGGGTAGAGAGAGAAAGATAGAAAGAGAGAGAGAGAGAGAGAGAGAGAGAGAGAGAGAGAGAGAGAGAGGAGAGAGAGAGAGAGGAGAGAGAGAGATTGAGAATTTAGTAACTGTTGTGATTTTTTTCTAGAAAATGACAAAATATTGATTGAAAACATAACAAGCACGGAAAGACATGCATTAGTCACAATCTACCTTTCATAACACGTCATTGCACCGTACCGTTTTGCTTTTATATCTCTTTTTCTTTGTTGCGAAGACTCGAATTTATTTTGTACTTTGTTTGGTTTGGTTTATTTCACTGTGTTGCCTTGTTGTGTTTGATATTTTATTTACTTGAGTCGTTTGAATGGTTTTACTTTGTTGAACGCTTTTTTGTGGATTATTTTGTTGGCTTGAGTTTGTTTGAATGTTGTTTTTAATCATACTTTTGTGTGTTACTTATATCCTATATTTCTTGTAGTTTTATTTCAAAATGGATTTTTACAGCCAGTTGTTTATTAAAGAACTCCAATGTCATAATAAAAAGGTGATTTTTTGTTCGAAATTGTATTTTTTTAAATAATAAAATAAAAGAACTGCTTACTTTTTCACTGTAAAATGAGATTGAAAACGTATGTGGGTGTGCGCGTACGTGTGTGTGTGTGTGTGTGTGTGTGTGTGTGTGTGTGTGTGTGTGTGTGTGTGTGTGTGTGTGTGTGTGTGTGTGCATGTGTGTGTATGTGTTGTGTGTGCGCGTGCGTCTGTGTGTGTGTGCGTGCGTTCCTGTGTGTGTGTGCGTGCGTTCCTGTGTGTGTGTGGTTGTGTGTGTGTGTGTGTGTGTGTGTGTGTGTGTGTGTGTGTGTGTGTGTGTTGTGTGTGTGTGTGTGTGTGTGTGTGTGTGTGTGTTCTTCTTTAATTTAACGTCTTTTTTCACTTTAAGTGATACTAGACAAAATAATGTGTCTGTGTGATGGAGAGAGAGAGAGAGAAAGAGAGAGAGAATACATGCCTTAAGATCTGTGTACATGTTTGTGTATAGAGTCTGTGTGTGCGCGCGCGCGCGCGGGCGCGCGCACGTGCATGTGCACGTATATGTATGCCTGTGTGTGCACGTGTGTGTATGTCTGTATGTGATTGGGTGTGCGTGTTTATGTGTGTGTGAATGTATATGTGTGCGTGCGGGCGCGCGTGTGTTTGTATGTGTATGTGCGCGTGGACGCTTGCCCTTGCGTATGTAAAAAATATGTATTGGATCATCTCAAACACAAAAAAGAAAAGCAGAAGAAGAAATGAAAGAGGAAAAGAGGGATTCTTTGGAGCTATAAAATCATGGGAAGCGTCAGACACTCCTCATGTTGTCAAACTAATAACAACAACAACAACGATAGCAGCAATGATAATCTACGCTGTTTTCTTCTTCATGTAACCGTATCACTGAAACTTTGGTTAAGATATTTTAATATTCACAACAACAACAACAATGATAATCTACGCATTTTTCTTCTACATGTAACCGTATCACTGAAACTTTGGTTAAGATATTTTAATATTCACAACAATAACAACAACGATAATCTACGCATTTTTCTTCTACATGTAACCGTATCACTGAAACTTTGGTTGAAATATTTTAATATTCACAGCAACAACAACAACAATAACAACAATGATAATCTACGCTGTATTTCCTCTACATGTAACCGTATCACTGAAACTTTGGTTGAAATATTTTAATATTCACAACAACAACAACAACAACAACAATAACAACAACGATAATCTACGCTGTTTTTCCTCTACATGCAACCGTATCACTGAAACTTTGGTTGGAATATTTTAATATTCACAACAACAACAACAACAACAACAATAACAACAACGATAATCTACGCTGTTTTTCTCTACATGTAACCGTATCACTGAAACTTTGGTTGAAATATTTTAATATTCACAACAACAACAACAACAACAACAATAACAACAACGATAATCTACGCTGTTTTTCCTCTACATGTAACCGTATCACTGAAACTTTGGTTGAAATATTTTCATATTCTGAGCTGAGGGGGTACAAAGTGATACCAGTTCAAAATCTGGGCTCGTTAAGAGTGCATTCACTGCTGCTCCCTCTTCACCTTGGGCTCCCACGTTCACCAGTGGTGAGATTTTTTCGTATGCGACCGTTTTTGCCCACCATGAAGGTAGCCATAGTCCGACTTCGGGAATGCATGCTAGGCATGTTCGTGTTTCCGTAACCCACATGACATGAACCGAGGCCCCGTGTTCGAACGCATGCAGGGCATCTTGCGCACACGTTGAAATCCTGTTCCGCTTTTCGGAAGAGTAGGACATTGTGGACGGGATAGCTCAGTGGTCAGAGCACTCGCTTTCCCCCAGCCAAGTTAAGCAGCGTCGAGCGTGGTTACCAGTTGGATGGGTGACCGTTTGCGTGCCTTGGCTTCTGTACAGTTCCCCCAGTTCACCCAGCTGTAAATGGGTACCTGCCCTTTTTAGGGTCAGGGAAGGTAAAGCAGCGAGGGAGAGGAGATGGGCGCCGCCCTCAAAATGCTGGCCCTAGAGAAGTGAGGTCTCTGACGCCTCGCTCCCCTACGACCTTATAGGTTATGGGACTCCTTTACCTTTACCTTTTTTTAGGACATTGTGTGGCGGTGGAAACAGATGACAAAATTTACAAAACCGCATACACACGGGGACTGGATGTAAAAAAGTACATGAGTGCTTATTCCATTATCTTCGATATAAAAGAATAAATAAATAAATAAATAAAACTACGGAATCTTAAACGTGCATGTTTGAACTTCTGCATTTATATAAGCATACGAACGGAATGAAGGCACTGGCAGGTCTGCACTTGAAGTGGACGTTGGAGATAGTACAAAATCTCTACCCTTCATTCGTCAGACGCCATTGCCGAGATTCGAACCCACGACTTCATGGACCTGTGGGATTGAAGTCGAACGGTCTTAACCACTCGGCTATAGTGTTCGTTGTGTTGAACGCTTCTCAGCAGTATATAACATGACTTGCTGAAGTCACAGAATGAAGTTTTAACTGCTTACCTGCTCTTGTTTTTCCCCACTATATTTTCTCAATTGCACACACACACACACACATATATATAGTAATATATATAATATATATATATATATATATATATATATATATCAGGTGTCCCATAACCTTTGTGGTCGTAAGGGAGTGAGGCGTCAGAAACCTCACTTCTCTAGGGGCCAGCATATTGTATTGAGGGCGGCGCCCATCTCCTCTCCCTCGCTGCTTTACCTTCGCTGACCCTAAAGAGGGCAGGTACCCATTGACAGCTGGGGGAACTGTACTGAAGCCATGGCGCGCAAACGGTCACCCATTCAAGTGGTAACCACGCTCGACGCTGCTTATTTGGCTGGGGGAAAGCAAACGCTCAAACCACTGAGCTATCCCTATAAATAAATAAATACACACACACATATATATATTGATATCTACATAACACCTACATGCCATGCAAAAACATAACAACGCATTATTGTGTGCACCCTTTGTTACTTTGACTCACTTTCCCTTTTCCCCATTCCTCAGCAAAAACTCTGAGGTCCCCTGTGGGAATGCCAAGGACCTATCAGTCTCAGTACCGTCCTCACCTTCTGGAAATTCTGTGCTAGGAATTCCCTTTTCTATCTCCCACCCTTGTGTCTGCTTTGTTCCTTTTCTTCACGTCACCTCCTTCTTGTCCTATTTGTTTCTGCCTTCTTGGTCCATTCCCCTGACCTTTTTACCAGAAAGACTTATAAATACCAATTATCTCCCATACCAAAGTCGGATGTGCTGGGCCTGACTTGTCAGGCGCTTAACAGCGCTGCAACGCATTTTCGCTCATGTGACAGACAACAGTAGTTGCTGTCTAAGCGTTCGACGAAGAAGAAGAAGCCACTCTAGTGTTCACCAATGGTGAGATGTTTGTCTATGCGACCGATGTTTTTCCCCCACCATTAAGGTAGCGGCATTTCGACTTCATGGATTGTGTCTAAACAACACCTGTGTGCATGTTTTGGGCTGTTTTTTTAAGATTGTCAACTGTTCCCACCGGCACATAATGGCTTATTATTCTGAAAGGTGGAACAGGTTTTAACGTGTGCGTAAGATGTCTGCGAGCATTCACACACGGGACCTCGGTTTATAGTGTCATCTGAAGGACTTTGACATTTAGTTCGATTTTTTTCGTCAAACTGGGAAGAAAGGTCGAGGCTGAGAATCGAAGCCAGATTCTCACGGTTTACTTGTTAGGCAGGTGAACTTGACTAATTGAGCTGACACTCCATTCTCTCTCTCTCTCTCTCTCTCTCTCTCTCTCTCTCTCTCTCTCTCTCTCTCTCTCTCTCTCTCTCTCTCTCTCTCTCTCTCTCTCTCTCTCTCTCTTTCTTTCTTTCTTTCTTTCTTTCTTTCTCTTATGATAATATATACTATATATTTTATTTTCCACTGATATTATAATCGGATTATGATGATGATGATGATGATGATGATGTATGGAATTTATATAGCGCTGAATCTTGTAAAGCAACAAATCAAAGCGCTTTTTTTTAATATCGAGGACAATGGAATAAGCACTCATAGTCTCTATCTATCTGTCCCGTAGTCTGACGACCGTGGGGGCACCCTCAAAGACTCAACAACCAGTTCCCTCCATTCCTCTCTCTGTTCTGCCTTTCTCAGGGTTTTGTTGAGTTCTAGGCCTGTCCATTCGCTGATGTTATCCTCCCAGCTCTTCCTTGGTCTGCCTCTTCTTCTTCCTCCTTGGACAGTGCCTTGTAAAACTGTCTTTACAAGTCCTTTGGATCTTGTGACATGCCCATACCATTTAAGTTTACGCTTTTTCACGATCGTTAGAAGGTTCTCATAGGGTCCAATGGTTTGCTGGATTCTGTTATGCACGCTTTCGTTGCTTATGTGATCTTTGTAGGAGATGCCAAGGAGTCTCCGAAAGCTTTCTCATCTCCACCGCCTGTATTCTTCTCTCCAAATCTGCAGTCAGGGTCCATGATTCACAGGCATACAGAAATATGGATATGACAAGGGAGCGCATTAGTCTTATCTTGGAGATAAGTGAGATATTTTTATCTCTCCAGATGGTGTTTAGTTTTGACAAAGCTGTTATTGTCTGTGCAGTCCTGCATACTACTTCTGGCTTGGATCCCTGGTCTGATACAATGGCTCCCAGGTACTTGAAGCTTTGAACTGTTTCCAGCTTCTGGTCATTAACCCTGATATCAGTGCTAATGCCGTTGGTGTTATTAGTCATCAGTTTGGTCTTCTCTGCACTGATTTCCATGCCGTATGTTTTGAAGGCCTTATTCGGGTGTTCTGTTAGGCTGGCAAGCTCTTTTTCTGATCCTGCTATTCCATCAATGTCATCTGCGAAGCGGAGGTTTGTGATCGTTCTGCCACCAATGCTGACTGATCCTTCATGATGTTCCAGTGCATCAGCCATGATTCTCTCAAGGAAGATGTTGAAAAGAGTGGGTGAGAGTAGACAGCCCTGCCTTACTCCAACTGTTGTTCGAAACCATTCTCCAATGTTGTTGTTGTAGTACACTGCACTGGTGGCCTCGCTGTACAGCTGTTTGATGACTCTGATCAGGTTTGCATTGATGCTGTACAAATTCATGGTTGCCCACAAAGCTGCATGCCACACCCTGTCAAATGCCTTCTTAAAATCGATAAATACGTGGTAAAGGTATTGTTGATGTTGAAGGTACCGCTCACATAGTATTCTGAGGTTGAATATCTGTTTGGTTGTGCTGCGCCCTGCTCTGAAACCTGCTGTTCCTCAGCAATGATGGTCTCTGCTTGTGGCTTCAGTCTATTCAATATTATCTGCAGCATGACCTTGCTTGGGTGGCATATGAGGCTGATTGTGCGGTAATTATGGCATTGTTGTAGATTTCCTTTCTTGGGGAGGGTGATGATGAGTGACTGTGTCCATGGTGTTGGCCATTTTCCTGTCAGCCAGATCTTGTTGCAGATTCTTAGTAGGGCGCTGATCATGGCTTCCCCTCCAGCTTGAACCAACTCAGCTGGAATGTTGTCAGCCCCTGCTGACTTCCCCTTTTTCAGCGATCTGACTGCTGTTTCCACTTCTCAGAGGATAGGGTGACTGTGTCTTTGCTTGCGGGAACATTAAGGACTTATGGATCTCCTGCGGTTCTATAGTTATACAGGTGGGAGCAGTATTCTGTCCATCTGTTCAGAATATCCTAGTCGTCAGTGAGACACTACCCATTTTTGTCTTGGATTGTTAAACCTTTTCCCTGTTTTGTGCTAGTCAGGTCTTTCACCAGCTGATATGCTTTCTTGCTATTGCTTTTCTTGATATTCTCTTCAATGTCTTGGCACTGTTCACCAATACATTTCACTCTTTTGCCTCCGTCATGGACTTCCTGATTCTTTTGTTGACTGCCCTATATTGTTCTGCTCTTTCTTTGTTTCATTTTTCTTTTTTTTCAACTCTCTACTCTTGTCGCATAGTTGTAGGATGTTAGGTGTGACCCATGGTTTTTTGACTGGTCGGTGTTTGCCAAGAAGCTCGCTTGCTGTTTCAGTCACTGCTGTATTGAAACTATTCGTCAGTGTATCTATG
>CM054164.1:34255377-34272877 GCA_028751875.1 Rapana venosa
TGCCAGCCAGTGCCTCGATCTGCTGACAGACGTAGTATGGTTTGCGTCTCTGTAGGTGTGTTCAGGATCCGCCTGAGCACTTCATCTCAAGGTTGAATGCGACGTTCTTAATCGGCTGTAAGTGCGGTCCATGCCTCACAGCTGTACATAGGCATATGGATGTGACGAGTGCATATTAGAGTTCTGACCTTAGATGTTGGGTTCTGATGTTGTGGTTTCTCACACTTTCGCCAGCTTAGTCATGGGAGGAGAGTGCCACTAGCAAGTCTTGATTCCTTAACCTCTTGTGTGCTCGTGCCTGTCTTTGGTGATGACTGCTCCAATCGTTACTTGAAAGTTTCACCTCCTCTAGTGTCTCGCCATCATTTTTGATGCTGGTGGGAGTGGTCATGTTATTGATGGTACTGTACACTAGGATCTGCTCTTTGCCGTGCCTGATTATCCATACCGTGGGCATTGGTGAGGTTTCCAGTTCTGGTGGTGAGATCCAGGAGTTCTTCTTCACTGCGGCCTTCATGAGTCAATATCGTCTGCGAATCGAAGATTGCAGACTGGCCTTCCTCCTATTGTGATTGTGGTCTTGAAGTCAAGGAGGGGCCTCCTGCAATGATGTTCTCCCAGGAAACACGTGGAAAGGAACGGGGGAATAGCGGGCGCCTTGTCGAACTACAACTGAGTCCGGAAGAAGAATCCGATTTCTCCACCCATGAGGACTGCACTGTGGGAGCTGTCATACAGCGCTGGATGACTTGAATCCAGTGTTCTCGTCGAAGTTATGTTATGGTCTTCATGACATGCCACAGAGCTTCTTGCCACACTCGGTCGAAGGCTTATTGAGTCAATGAGTTGTTGTAGAGCTGTAGCTGATGTTGGAGATGTTTCTCTATGTGCATTCTGATGTTGAAGTTCTGCTCGACAGTGCTTCGACTGGTCTGAATCCTGCCGCTTCTGATAGGATTTCTCTGCTTGTGTTTTCAGTCTGTTTCAGGCACATGCGTTGCATAACTTTGCTTGGATGGCTTTTTCAGGACTTGTTGTTCTGTTAAATTTTTGGGCACTTCTTTCAGTCTCCCTTCTTTGGAAGTGGAACTTGATGGGATTGAGTCCACTGTTCAAGGCCACTATTTAGCTGGTCCAGATGCGTTGGCAGATGATTGTTAATGCCTTGATCATCTCTGGGCCTCCGTTCTTGATAAGCTCAGCCGGGATGTTGTCAATCCCTGGTGACTTGCCCTCCTTTCAGGGATCTTACTGCTTCTTCTACCTCTTCCTCCAGCACCTGTGATGCTTTCAGGATCTGATGGTCTGGATCTTGCTCGAGGAAGTTTGTTCGGATCAGCCTTCAGCTTGTAGTTTGTACAGGTCGCTGCAATATTCTGTCCATCTCTTCATGATAGTGGCGCTCTCTGTAAGGACTGACCCCTCTTTGTCTTCAATAACGGAGGTCTTTGGCTGCTGGGACTTGGTTAGTACCTTGATGGTCTGGTACGGTGCCTCTTTGCTGTCTCCTTTCGCCATTGCCTTCTCAACCTTGGAGCATTGTTCTGACAACCAGTTCCCCCATGGGCCTCAGTCATCTTCTTCTTGATGACCTGTTGACTGTTCATACTCTTCGGCCGTTTCTGGGTTTTTGTTCTTCTCTGGCTTTAGCTCCCTACGTTGGTCGCACAGGCCCCAGGATATCGTTGGTACCCACGGTTGGTTCTTTTTCCTCTCTTTCCAAGATCTCCAGCGCTGTCTCCTGAATGGTCTTGCTGAAGGTCTCAGTGAGGTTGTTGATGTCATCTTGGAGGAAATTGAAATGCTGCAAATCTGCCCCCTATCTCAGCTTTAAAGATTTCGCGACTTCGGGGTCCTTCAGCTTTTCCATGTTGAACCGCAAACGGGGATTTCTCTTCTGGTTCTTGGTCTTCAGCTTGATCTGTAGGGTCATGAGTACCATGTCGTGGTCACTGCCAATATCAGCGCCAGGGAAAGTTCTTGTCTGGGCTTTGTTGATGCTCGACTTAAATCGTTTGGGGGCCAAGATGTAGTCAATCTGGTTATGTGTCTTTCCATTTGGTGAGTGCCACATCGTTCTTCTTGATGTCTTGTGGGGGTATAGGGTGTTGGCGACAGTAAGATTGTGGCTGCTTGCGAATTCCAAAAGTCTGAGGCCTCTATCATTGGTTTAGTCCACGCCAAAACGGCCTACTGTCCCTGGCCATTGGTCATAAGCGTCAGGTCCGATCTTGGCATTCCAGTCGCCCTGGATCACGAGAAAGTCCTTCTTTGGAGTTGATTTGATGGCGCTCTCCAAATCTTCGTAGAAACACTCGATTGCTTCATCATCGTAGTCTGATGTTGGTGCATAGACTTGTATGATGGTCATGTTGTGAAACACAAGTGCAAGTGGACTGTGATGTTCCTGATTTGTGAAGATTTCTCTGAACTGTCGCACCGAAAAGGCATCCATTTGGGGACATCCTCACGAATCAGTACACATCAGAACACAACAAAACAGCATCCATTTAGGGACTCCTCACGAATCAGTACACATCAGGACACAACAAAACGGCATCCATTTAGGGACACCTCACGGCTTAGCACTTCTCAGATAACAACACACCAGCAACCATTTAGGGATATCTCACGACTCAGTACTCAAGATATACAGCACTGGCATCCATTTAGGGACAACCTGACTACTCAGAACCCCACAGGTCACAGCAAACTGGTATATTATCTAATCTTTACTTATTTTATTCTTTTATTTTGAGGATAATGGAATAAGCACTCATGTGAATTTTTTCATCCAGTTTCCGTGTGTATGCAGTTTTATAAATTTTGTCATCCATTCCAACCGGCACACAATGGCCTACACTTCGCAAAATCGAAATGGGTTTTAACATGTAGCAAGATGTTCTGCGTGCGTTGGCACACGGGGCCTCGGTTTATAGTCTCATCTAAAGGACAGACTTAGGGACATGCTCACGTCTCGGCACTCAGGTCACAGCGAAACAGTATTCATTTAGGGACATCGCACGACTCAGGTCACGACAAACCGGTATCCATTTAGGGACATTCTCTTTTTTCTTTCTTTTTTTTTTTTGGAGGGGGGAGTGAAGGGTGGGGGGGGGGGAGGACTTGATGTTTCTGAAGTCATGCCTTTGTGTTTGTGTTTTGTGGAAGTGAAGGATAGACTCGGTAACTGCAAGGGCGAAAACCCAACCACAAATTAATAATAATAATAATAATAATAATAATATAATAAAAAAAAACAACAATAATAATAATAACAATTATAATAATAATAATAAATAATAATAATAATAATTTAAATGGAATTTATATATGGCTATATCTTGCAAAAACAAATCAAAGCGCTTCCACAAACCCACTCCTACACATGCAACCCAACGATGATTAACATTTTTAAGAAATTCAAATGCACATACCGCGCGCGCGCGCACACACACACACACACACACACACACACTCCTCACCACACACACACCACACACAAAAACACACACACACCACACACACACACACACACACAAATACAGCTTACATCTTTCACGTGTGTTGTCCTGAAAGCATTTCGTTCTAAAGAAAACAATTCCTACGTCACGACCCCAGCAAGAGGAGAGAACTGCTGACAGAGGACATCATTCTGCAGACGACCTGAAGAAGACAGACAGAAAGACAGACAGACAGACAGACAGAAAGACAGACAGACAGACAGACAGACAGAAGGGGATGCAGACAGCTGAGGGAGCATGCATCACAGGCTTTCCATCCCACACTGATCGTGACGTCAACAGTGGATGCTGACACGAGGCACGATGGAAAATATGCGTCATCTTCTTCGCTTCTGCTATGACGTCATCGTGCATGGTTTCTGTCTTTCTATTACGCAAAAGCTTATATTACTTTTGTGTTGATTTTTTTCTTGGTTTTTTTTTCTTTGTTTTTCTTGTGTGTGTGTGTGTGTGTGTGTGTGTGTGTGTGTGTGTGTGTGTGTGTGTGTGTGTGTGTGTGTGTGTTGTTGTTGTTGTTGTTGTTGTTGTTGTTTTTGTTGATTTTTGGAGGGGGTTGATTGTTTGGGGGTTGTTTTTGTTTGGTGTGTTTTTGTTTGTTTGGTTGTTTGGTGTGTTTTTGTTTGTTTGTTGTTGTTTTTGTTGTTGCTGGTTTTTTGTGATTTTTTTTTTTTGGGGGGGGGGGGGGTTCGTCAGATGGAGATGATGTTACTGACAAAAGTCCTAGGACCCTGCTCCTTCCAGTCATTTTCTGGAGGTGTGTTTGCTTCCTGCCCAACTATGAAGCTGCCAGAGAGGAAGGTTCAGGCCATGACATCCCCCAAAGTTGGAATACGGCTACCTAGATGGTTAGGCAGGAAATAAAACGGTCGCATACGCAAAAATCTCACCAGTGGCTAACCTCGAAGCTCTAGACAAAGGAACAAGAAAAAAGAAAAGACCTTGGTGTTCTACGACCTCAAGAATTGCATCTTTGTTGCCAGTCGCTGACACAGAAGACGTTTATCTGAATTATGTAAAAGGTAAGGGCGTCCCGTAACCTATGTGGTTATTGAGGAGCGAGGTGTCAGAGACCTCAGCTTCTCCAGGGGCCAGCATATTGAGGGCGGCGCCCATCTCCTGTTCCTCGCTGCTTTACCTTTCCTGTCCCTAAAGAGGGCAGGTACCCATTTACAGCTGGGTGATCTGGGGAACTGTACTGAAGCCAAGCCACACAAACGGTCACCCATCCACTTGGTAACCACGCTTAATGCTTCTTAACCTTACTTAGTTTGGGGAGAGCAAGTGCTCTAATCACTGAGCTATCCTGTCTCATTAAATTTTAAAGATTTTCCCGTTTTGAGGTTTTAAACTATACAAAGTACCGAATGTTTAAAACAGTGTTTTGTGGTGAAAAACGTTTGCTGTTGTTCCCTTCAAATGTTTTTGTTTAATTTGCTCATTCTCGCACAGCCAATGACAATATGTTTATTTATGCTCTCCGTTTTTGAATGAATACAAAAAAGTTAAGATATTGCCTGAAATGCGATGGCGGTGACATTGATGGCAAACTTTTTAACCGTTGTATTTGTCCCTTCTTGAACGAACCCCATGAAGAAATTAATATTTCCAAATATTACGCTTAACGTTCAATTATGCTGTTGTATGGGAAGAAACACTGGAACAAACAGAAAGACTACTGAATATTGTATAATAGATTTGTAAAATATAAACATAAGATTAATTGTCATTTTATCCTATAATTCTGTGCTGATATCCTGTTGTTGAATGCGAATCTCAACTTAAGTTCTTCAGTGATGATTTTGTCTCTTGACATTTTGCACAATCTTCCAAGTCCCTAAAGAGATGACATGTGAAATAAAGAAATTGAATTTAAATTTGCAAGCTTCAAAGCTTTGAGCGCGATATTTGGGAAGATTTCGCCCTCACTGCAACAATTCAGATGCCCGTTTAGAGATTTCTACTTCGTCAAAATGCTCAGACAGCAACTAGTGTTGTCAGCCACATAAGAAAAAACGCGTTGCACTGCCGTTAAGCGCCTGATAAGTCAGGCCCAGCCCATACTACTTCGGTATGGGAGAGAACAGTTATCTTTTAGGTCTTTCGGGAAGAAAAAAATCAGGAAAAAAGACCTAGTTTTCTCCTCTTTATCCCACGACTCAGAGTATTCTCTCTCTCTCTCTCTCTCTCTCTCTCTCTCTCTCTCTCTCTCTCTCTCTCTCTCCTCTCTCTCTCTCTCTGACTCTATATCTGTCTGTCTCTCTCTCTCTGTCTCTCTGTCTCTGTCTCTCTCTCTCTCTCTCTCTCTGACTCTCTGTCTCTCTGTCTGTCTGTCTGTTCCTCTCTCTCTCTCTCGCTCTCTCTCTGTCTCTGACTCTCTGTCTGTCTGTCTCTCTCTCTGTCTCTCTGTCTCTGCCTCTGCCTCTCTCTCTCTGTGTCTCTGTCTGTCTGTCTGTCTGTCTCTCTGTCTGTCTCTCTGTCTGTCTGTCTGTCTGTCTCTCTCTCTCTCTCTCTCTCTCTCTCTCTCTCTCTCTCTCTCTCTCTCTCTCTCTCTCTCTCTCTCTCTCTCTCTCTCTCTCTCTCTCTCTCTCCCTTAAAGAAAGGTTATGAAGAATGCTTGAAGGCAGCAGGTATGTTGAAGGTGACCCAGAGTCATCCCCTATTTAATTGTCTCTGCTGCTTTCTTCTCTGTGTATCTGACTGTATGCTGCAGTTTTGTGTTTGTCTTCTTTCCTATTGGCGGTATGAATGCAAGAGCGGTATAGGAAAACAGAGAAGTGGGGCAAATAAAGGAAAGGTGGTGAGTGCAGCCTTTAGAAAACTAGGCTTGTGTGTGTTCTTTCTCAAGAGGGTTTCTGCTGTGTGATAGCAGAACACCTAGTTTCGGCAGAAGGGGGGTGTAGGGAGTTCACAGATCGCGGACTTCCCTCTGTGATACATTTCGTTCTTCCCTTACCCCTCTCGGTCTATTATTTCATCTTCTTTCCGACTACCTTTTCTTCGTTAAAAGCTCAGACAACAACTATTGTTGTCTGTCATATGAGCAGAAATGTGTTGCTCTGCCGTTAAGCGCCTGACAAGTCAGGCCCAGCACATCCGACTTCGGCATGGGGGATAATTGTTTTCTTTGAATTCTTTCTAGGGGGAAAAAAGGTAGGAGAATGGACCAAGAAGGCAGAATGCTGAATATCATAATTATATACGGTACTACTGTTTTCTGGTGTAGGCATGTCACAGCCTGTCTTGCCATGGTGTTGCCTTGCATTGCCCTGATACATCTCCTCCTTTGTTTATTGTTGTTCGTTTGTTGTTTAGTTTTGATATTTTCACAGTCTTTAAACACATACAGTGATATTTTCTTATTGTTCATCTATTTAAAGCAACTTTGTTCAGCTGTAGCCCATTCCTGCATATGTAAAGATGTTAGAGTACTCATGTAAGCATTACTTGTTCTACTCATTTCATCTATCGGTGCTATGTTGTTTCTGAACTAATCAATTTTGTTTAAAACAAGAAGGCAGAAAATAGACGAGAAAGTAGTGACAGGAATAAAAGGAACAAGGCAGAAACAAAGAGAGGGAAAGAAAAGACTGAAATCCTAGCACAGAAATTCCAGAAGACGGGGATTCTTATTATACTTCCAGACCCTTGCATCCCCACAAGGGGAGCGGGTGTCAGAGTGCTAGTTCCTTTGTTGTTGTTGTTGTTGTTTTTCTTAGAATTCCATACTATGGTATGCCCATTCAGTCTTTATTTCAGCTTTTTCAAAGCTGTATGGTTCACATGTATGCGTGTTACATGAATATGAAACGATTAATTTCTGAATTTTGTGATGATATATGTGGAATGTGCGTTGCCTGTACTGATTTACATTTATAGTTGATAATATTGTGCTATGTATGTGTACCTCTGTGTGTGCGTGCGTGCGTGCGTGCGTACGTGCGTGCGTGCGTGCGTGCGTGCGTGCGTGTGTGTGTGTGTGTGTGTGTGTGTGTGTGTGTGTGTGTGTGTGGTGTGTGTGTGTGTGTGTGTTTGTGTGTGTGTGTGTGAGTCAAAGTCAAAATCAAAGTCAAAGTTTTGTTTTCAGATGGTACATTCAATAAGCAGTGCAATTGCTTATTTTTCATTTGTGTGTGTATGTGTATGTTATAGTTCTTCAGTTTAACGTCCTTCCACCGAAAAGTGATATCAGACGGTTAAGCAAGCGCGCGTGCGCGCGCGCGCGTGTGTGTGTATGTGTGTATATGTGTGTGTGCGCGCTTGCTTTTATTTACTTGTATTTCGAGGACAATAGAATAAGCACTCACGCGCTTTCTTTTTACATCCAATCCCCGTGCGCATGCAGATTTTCTGTAAATTTTATCAGCCGTTCCCACCAGCACAAATGGCTTACTCTTCAGAAAGGCGGAACAGGCTTTAACATGTGCGGAACTATGTTCTGTGTGTATGTGTGTGTTTGCGTTTGTGTGTGTGTATGTGTGTTTGTGTGTGTGTGAGTGTGTGTGTGTGTGTGTTTGTGTGTGTGTGTGAGTGTTTGTGTATGTGTGTGTGTGTGAGTGTGTGTGTGTGTGTATGTGTGTGTGAGTGTGTGTGTGTGTGAGTGTGTGTGTGTGTGTGTGTGTGTGTATGTGTGTGTGTGTGTGTTCGTGTGTGAGTGTTTGCGTGTGAGTGTGTGTGATTATGTGAGTGTGTCTGCGTGTGAGTGTGTGTGTGAGTGTGTTTGCGTGTGTTTGTGTGTGTGTGTGCGTGTGTGCGTGTGCGTGTTCGTGTGTCCTGTCAGCACCAATCTAATTTCCTCATGGATTGTTACAGATACTTATAATTGATTTGATGCGATGTGGTGTGATGTGATGTGGTGTGGTGTGGTGTGATGCGATGCGATGGGATGTGATGTGATGTGATGTGATGTGATGCGACGCGATGTGATGTGATGTGATGTGATGCGATGTGATGTGATGTAATGTAATGTGATGTGATGTCTTGCAATGTGTTGGGTTGGAGGTCTAGAGGTAACGCACCTGCCTAGGAAGCAAAAAATCCGGATTCGAAACAAGTGTTGGTTTAATCCCCGTTTGTGCCCAAAACTTTACCCCATCCACTAGATCGTCAGAGGTGGTCTGGGTGCTTGTCTTTCAGATGAGACGATAAACCGAGGTCCCATGTGCGACAAGCAATAGCGCACGAAAAATAACCACTGCCACAAGAGAGTTGTCGCTGGCAAAATTCTGTAGAAAAAAGTGGCTGTGATAGGGAAACAAATACAGTTGCATACAGGAACAGAAACAAAGAATCGGTGGCGCTGTTCTTGTGGCGACGTGCTCTCCCAAGGAAGAGCAGCCCGAATTTCACGTAGAAAAATCTGCCGTGACTTTAAAGTGGTATACTGTACAGTAGAGTACAGTAAAATGCAATAAAATACAATACAGTCCAATACAAAACAATTCAACAAAATACAGTACAATACACTACAACACAATACAGCACAGCACGACACAATACAATACAATATACTAAACTACACTACACTGCAATGTACTACAATGCAATATAATACGATGCAACACAATACAAGACAACACAACACAATGTTACACAATACAACACAATTTAACAGAACACAAAACAAAATAATACGATACAGGGCATCCCAATACATTGTAATACACAGCAATACAACACAATACAATACAATGCAACACAACACAGTTCAATACAAGTGTGCAGTATTCGCAGTCAGCAAACTAGACAGTATTGAAGGCAATTGTGAAACCATACAACACAACATCATACGATACAATACAACGCAATACCACACAACACAGCGCAGTATAATACACGACAACTCAACATAGCCCAGTGCAATACAACATAACCCAGCACAGCACGATACAATACAGCACAGCACAACACAACACAACACAACACCACACCACACAACACAGCATAGCACAATGTAGCAATACACAAGACAACGCAAGATAATACACTACAATACAACCCAACCCAACACAACACAACCAAAACACCACACCACAACACAACACAACACTACATAACACTACACAACCCAACACAACAACAACAACAACAAAAACACGAAGTGTGCAGTGTGAATGGTCAGCAGAACCGTGCAGCTCTGAAGGCAGTTATCAAGCGGTCAGTGTGCTCGGTCTGTCTGACACAAACACTGACCCTCAATCCCCCACCACCACCCCCTCCACCCCCACCCTCCGTCCCACCCCTTCCCCGCCCCTCAGCGCAACACTGAAGCCAGTCGTGAAGCGATCAGTTCTCTCCCTCTGTCTGACACAAACACTGATGTGGATCGGTGGTCTAGAGGTAACGCGCCTGTCTAGAAAGCGAAAAGTCCGGGTCTGAAGTGTGCGGTGGTTCGATCCCCGTTTGGGCCCCAAAATCTTGTTCTTTCATCCATTAGAACCATGAGTGGTGGTCTGGGTGCTAGTCTTTCGGATGAGACGATCAACCTTGAGGTCCCACGTGTTACACATTTAGCGCACGTAAAAAGAACCCACGGCAACAGGAGAGTTGTCCCTGGCAAAACTCTGTCCAAAAGGTTACTCTGATAGGGAAACAAATACAGTTGCAAACAGAAAGAAAAATAAAATAATGGGTGGCGCTGCTCTTGTGGCGACGCGCTCTTCCCGGGGAGAGCAGCCGGAATTTCAAGCAGAGAAATCTGCCGTGTCTCAAAGTGGTATGAATAAATAAATAAAATTACTGTAATGCAAGAGACTTTCAATTTATCTTTTGGCTGGTTTGCCAGCATCATCTATCTACTCCCTTCAATGTATTTTTAAAAAAAATACTCCGCAGCTCAACTAGTCCTCAGGAAAAAAAATCTGAGCACATTACCCCTCTCTTGCGATCTCTCCATTGGTTGCCTGTGCCACAGAGAGTTAACTATAAGATCAGTACCCTCTGTTACAAATGTCTCCACAAAACAGCACCCACCTACTTCTGTGAATGTCTTCACCTGTACACTCCTTCTCGTTCCCTTCGGTCTGTTGCAGATACCTTGTGCCTACGAATACCTAGATGCAACTAATCCACTGTTCGCCGACGCTCTTTCTTAATTTCTGGTCCATCGATCTGGAACGACCTCCCTCTCTCTCTTCTCTAAAAGCCTACTTATGACACATTTAAATCTAGCCTCAAGACATATTTATTCCAAACCTGGCTTTTTCCCTCCTCTTCCATCACAAAACTGTCCCTGCCTTCAACAGCCAAATTCCATTTACCTGCCATAGAGCATAACCTCTGTGTGTGTGGTGTGTGTGTGTGTGTGTGTGTGTGGTGTGTGTGTGTGTGTGTGTGTGTGTGTGTGTGTGTGTGTGTGTGTGTGTGTTTCTATTCTATTTATTCTATTCTATTCTATTTTTTATATCGAGGATAATGGAATAAGCACTTATGTGCTTTTTACATCCAATCCCCGTGTGTATGCAGTTTTGTGATTTGTCATCTGTTCCCACCGGCGCACAATAGTCTACTCTTACGAAAAGCGGAACAGGATTTAACGTGTCGCTAGATGTTCTGTGTGCGTTCGCACACGGGGCCTCGGTTTATAGTCTCATCCGAAGGACTTTTGGGGAGAGTGGAGTCGGCACTGATGTTAACTCCAGGGGAAAATATCCCCATGAACGGGAATCGAACCCGGGTCTACAGATTGCGAGCGCAATGTTCTAACCACTAGGCTATCCCGCGTGTGTGTGTGTGTGTGTGTGTGTGTGTGTGTGTGTGTGTGTGTGTGTGTGTGTGTGGGTGCGTGCGTGCGTGCGTGCGTGCGTGCGTGCGTGCGTGCGTGCGTGCGTGCGTGCGTGCGTGCGTGCGTGCGTGCGTGCGTGCGTGCGTGTGTGTGTGTGTGTGTGTGTGCACGCGTGTGTGTGTGTGTGTGTGTGTGTGCACGCGTGTATATGTGCGTACATTTGAATTTTGTTTAGGCTTTTAATAGTTATTAGCTGGATAACTGTAAGAATATTTTAAATGCAAGTGCTCTGATTTGCCTTTGCAAGATATAGCGCTATACAAATTCCATTTATTATTATTATTACAATCATTATTATCATTATTATTATTATTATTATCAGCATCAGCATCATTATTATTATTATTATTATCATCATCATTGTTATGTAATGAATGATTAAGCATATACAATGAACGTTACCGTTTACATAGGTGGTCCTATACAGCTGATTCGCTCTAGCAATAGGAAGACTTTCCGCAGAACCAGCCTCTCAATTCGGAAATGAGTAATAGTACAAGCACACAGATCAAGATTACTACGCGTGGTTAGCATTATCTCCCTGGACGGGATAGCTCAGTGGTCGGAGCTTTCCCCCAGCCAAGTTAAGCAGCATCGAGCGTGGTTACCACTTGGATGGGTGACCGTTTGTGCGCTTTGGCTTCAGTACAGTCCCCCCAGTTCACCAAGCTGTAAATGGGCACCTGCCCTCTTTAGGGTCAGGAAAGGTAAAGCAGCGATGGAGAGGAGATGAGCGCCGCCCTCAATATGCTGGCCCCTAGAGAAGTGAGGTCTCTGACGCCTCGCTCCTCTATGTCCTTATAGCTTACGGGACACCTATACCTTTACCTAGTTCTCTAATGCAGCCAAAGCATGTTTACCTTGAACCAGAAGTGACCCACTGTCTAACATTGAGGTAAAAACGGCAGTTGTGGGGTTGAGAAAGTGTGCCCACTACAAAGTAGAGACCTCACACTTCAACGGCAAATTACAGTTGCTTGGTGGGTGATAACTTTCAGGTGATGATGATGGTGATGATGATGATGATGATGATGATGATGATGATGATGATGATGATGATGATGATGATGATGATGTATGGTATTTATATAGTTCTGAATCTTTTAAAGCAAACAAATCTAAGCACTTAAGGTAACAGGGAGTTAGTTTGCCGACAGTGACGCAAACTCGCTTTATTCAAACACACACACACACACACACACACACACACACAAACACACCACAAACACACACACACACAACACACACACACACACACACACTCACAAACCTACACAAACACATTCACACAAACACACACACACACACACACTCACACCGGCTCCCTCCGCCATGGGGTGCATGCGAGTGCTTGTCAGTATAAACAGCATTCCATTTATGGAAATTTGTGCAGGAATTCCTCTTTTTTTACTCTCTTTGTCTCGCCTGTTCTTTTCTGTAACTCCTTCTTGTCTGTTTTCTGCCTTCTTGGTCTTCCTGCCTTTTGTTCGAAATTAAGAAACGTTCTCTTTATCCGAAGTCGGATGTGCTGGCCTGACTTGTCAAGCGCTTACGGCAGCGCACGCTTTTTTGTCAATGAAAATATTGTGACTAGAAAATTTTTTATATTCTGACAAAAACGATAGTGCTGGCCTGAGCTTTTCATGACGTGCGACGACGACGACGACGACGATAGAAGAATATGGACAGAAAGAACATAAGACAAAAGAACAAGGAAGAAGAAGAGAAGCGCAGCAGAGAAGAGCAGAGAAAGAGGAGGAGAAGAAAGAAGAAAGAAGAGAAGAGAAGAAGAAGAAGAAGAGAGGAGAAGAAGAAAAAGAAGAAGAAGAAGAAGAACAACAACAACAACAACAACAACAAGTATGAGGGGCGTTAATTAGATTACCTCCCATGCGATCAGAGCGACGTGTTTCTAAATCAGGAAACACCTGTGACGCCCTCTCTCTCTCTGTTTCGTTGGGTTGTGGTTGAAAACCGTCCCTACACTTTGCCTTCGGCGTAAAATGTAGAATTCATGCAGCCTCTTTTTTAGACTCCACATTCCCACTGTTCTGACTGTGCTGCCGTAGCCGAGAAGTTGTACAGAGTCATGACAGATCTATATATCTCCACTCTGTTACAGAAGAAGAGAAGAAGGAGGAGGAGGAGCAGAAGAAAGAGAGGGAGGAGAAGGAGAAGGAGGAAAAGGACAGGAAGAAGAAGAAGAAGAAAGAAGAAGAATGAGGAGGAGAAGAGGAGGAGAAGAAGGAGGAGGAGGAAGAAGAACAACAACAACAACACGAACAAGAAAGGGAACAAGAAGAAACCGGCTCCTAGGTGATCATCAAGAAGATCAAAAACAAAGGTCCCCTTGGATGGCTTTCGAACTCAACATTTCTCAATTTCTAGACAAGTGCATTATCACTGGCCCACTGACGAATGTAGTAGATCAAAACAACTCACCTGAGCTAGCCTAACCTATTGTTTTATCATAACGTGGACGGGTGGTCTAGAAGTAACGTACCTGACCAGAGAACGGCGAGTCAAGGTTTAAAATGTGTGGTGGTTGGTTCAACCCCCGTTTGTGTCAGAAAATGTCCCTCAAACCACTAGACCGCAAGTGGTGATCTGGGTTCTAGTCTTTCGGATGATACGATGAACTGAGGTTCCTCGTGTAACACTCATTTAGCGCCTGTCGAAGAACCCACGGCAACAAGAGAGTTGCCCCTGGCAACATTCTGTAGAAAAGAGCCACTTTGATTGGAAAATAAATACAGTTGCAGACAGGAAAAGAAAAATACAATAATGGGTGGCGCTGCTCTTGTGGCGACGCGCTCTCCCCGGGTAGAGCAGCCTGAACTTCACGCAGAGAAATCTGCAGTGACATGAGTGGTATAAAATACAATGCAGTGAACACGTCAAGACAATCGATTTTAAGAAAAATATCTTGATAATTAATTTGCTCATATCTTTGTTGTGGAATATCACGTATTTTATTTCTCCAAACTTGGAGTTTTTACTATGACCAAATACAGCTTTTTTCATCCTTCTTAATGAATTTAATCAAATGAAATCATACCAGCCCCAAAACAAAAAACAAAACAACAACAAAAGCCAACACACGCCACAAGAAATAAGACGCTTCCTATCGCTGTAGTTACTTTCTTTCAGTAAAACTAACTACACACACATACACACACACACACACACACACACACAACACACACCACACACACAAGCTCGTGTGAGTACACACATATCCACACACAAATGCGCACACACGCATGCACGCACACATACACACATGCATACACACCAAAGCGGAAACATACGCACACGCGCGTGTATATGCGTTGTACACGCATTCACACACTGAATACACACAAACACACGCACGCATGCATGTATGCACACACATATTCACACACGCTCACACAAGCATGTGCGGGAACACATTATACACGCGTGGATGCATGCATGCATGCACGTGCATGTATACACACACGCACACACACATATGCACATTCCAGCACGCACATGCAAACGCACGCATGCATGTGCACTTTCGCACACATGCAAACACATAAACACTTAAACAAGCGTATTCATTTGTGCGCGTGCACACACTTGCACGCAAGCACGCACGGGCACACACTGTGCACACATGTTTGTGCACTTGTGTACGCATGCATTCACACACACGCACACGCACAAAGCACACGCACACATACATACATACATACATACATCCTAGAGCGCGCATGCACAAACGCGCGCACGCACACACACCAAAACACACACACACACACACACACACACACACACACACATAATACATACACATTCACCTACACATGTACGCGCAAGCACGCGCTCTCTCTCTCTCTCTCTCTCTCTCTCTCTCTCTCTCTCTCTCTCTCTCTCTCTCTCTCTCTCTCTCTCTCTCTCTCTCTCTCTCTCTCTCTCTCTTTCACAAACACGCACTCACACACGCGCGCGCGCACACACACACACACATACCTTAATTATATTTATGAAAATAGCAATTGTCGAGTTAAGTCGCTGCACATCTCCACAAAGGAACAACTACAGAGCAGCAGAGGAATACAAATAAAATAATTATTAATTAACTAAGGTACGGAAAGTAAGTCATTTACAAAAATAATCAATAACACAATGTGGAATCAGACAAATACAACGAAATAAAAGGATAGTAAAATGCACAGAAAAAAGTAATAATAATAGTAAAACCAGATAAATGCTTTTGAAAAAGGTTATTGGACGTGTTCTCGTTCGTTTGGTTGTGTGTTTGGTTGGTTGGTTGGTATTTTTACAAGAATTACGTATTTTGTCTTCCTTTTGTGGTAGCCGTGAGAATAAGGATTTTTGCTTCTGTATGTATACATGGAAAAATATTATGAATAGAACGTGTGTATGTATATATTTATGTATGTATGCATGTATGTATGTATGTATGTATGTATGTATGTATGTATGTATGTATGTATGTATGTATATGTGTGTGTGTGTGTGTGTATGTATGTATGTATGTATGAATGTATGTATGTATGTATGTATGTGTGTGTATGAATGTATGTATGTATGTATGTATGTGTGTGTATGCATGTATGTATGCATGCATGTGTGTGTGTGTCCATGCGTCTATGTGTGTGAGCGTGTGTATGTATGAGTGTGTGTGTTTTTATGCGAGCGTTCGTGAGCAAGAAAGCACAAGCGCGCGCGTGTGTGTGTGTGCGTGCGTGTTTGTGTATGTGTGTATGCTTTTTTTTTTTATTCTTGCTGTCTCTCATTTCTTCTTTTTCTTCCTCGCTTTCTTCGTTTCTTTCTTTCTTTCTGAGAGACGCTATACAATGTCTTTGTCATGGTGAGTATGTCTCTCTCTCTATAGATATCGATCTATCTGTATATCTCTATCTATATCTAAATATCTATATATATATGGGAGGAAGTGAGGTTGTCCTCCTGCAACAGACTGGTGAGAAAACAGGCAAGCACTGAGAGAGAGAGAGAGTGATTGATAAATGATGGATCGGTGGTCTAGAGGTAACGCGCCTGTCTAGAAAGCGAAAAGTCCGGGTCTGAAGTGTGCGGCGGTTCGTACCCCGTTTGGACCCGAAACTTTTCCCCCATCCATTAGACCTTGAGTGGTGGTCTGGGCGCTAGTCTTTCGGATGAGACGATAAACCGAGGTCCCGTGTGTTACACGTAATTATTTAGCGCACGTAATCGAGCCCACGGCAACAAGAGAGTTGTCCCTGGCAAAATTCTTAGAAAAAAGCCACTCTGATAGGGAAACAAATAAAGTTGCAGACAGGAAATAGAAACAAAAAATGGGTGGCGCTGCTCTTGTGGCGATGCGCTCTTCCCGGGGAGAGCAGCCCGAATTTCACGGAAAGAAATCTGCCGTGACTTAAAGTGGTATGAAATGAAATCTGAGCGCTTAGATTTGTTGCTTTATAAGATTCAGCGCTATATAAATTCCATACATTATTATTATTATATTATTATTATTATTATTATTATTATTATAAAGAGATCAGAGAGAGAGAGAAGAGAGAGAGAGAGATAGAGAGAGAGAGAGAGAGAGAGAGAGAGAGAGAAAGGGAGAGAGACAGAGAAAGAGATAGAGAGAGAGAGAGAATGAGATAGAATGATGGATAGAGATAGATAGACAGACGGAGAGACTTCAGACTTCAGACTTTTACTGTACATCGGCCTTAGGCCACAATACAAAAGAATGGTGGGCATATGGAGTGGGCATATGACATAAGTGTTATAAACATATTACTATCAACGTATATAAATATGAAAAAATGCAGCAGCAATAATAACACAAGGAAACTTCATCCACAATATTTTGAAAATTCATCACAAAATAATTCACGTGCGTCATAATCGACAATGTTTTGAACGTAGTATTCATCAATATAATGATCAATTTCTAGAAATTTATCTTATTTCTTTTGTTGGTTGCATGGAAAATAAATCGAGATAAACTATGTCTATCAGTAGATACTGTGGCTTTGAGTAGCACGTGGAAAGGAAATCTTTTCGAATCTTTTAGAAACTTATTTCTCAAATCTTCATAGACTGGACAATTAAATAAAAAGTGTTCTTCATTCTCTATTTGGTCTTTACAAACAGGGCATTGCTTATCTTCATTTGAACTACTATAGCAATGTATAATATTGTTTAG
>CM054164.1:34277877-34309927 GCA_028751875.1 Rapana venosa
GGGACTTGTGACCCTGAGGATCGCCATCAAAAGCTTGGGTATGGCTGAGGCGGAGACATCGGAAGGAGCGGAATGAGAACTCCCACCTTCATCTTCACCTCACGTATTCAAGCGACCGGTGAAGCACCACTGAAGATGCTGCAACCAGCTTCCACCACTCACCGCTGTTTTCGGTTTTCTGTAGCGCGACGTTCCACTCAAGGCCATTCCACTCTCTGATGATGTCTTCCCATCGTTTTCTCTGTCTGCTTCTTCGTCTCCCTCCTTGTACTGTTCCCTGTAGTAGGACAGTCTTGGCCAGTCCAGATGATTGTGTGACGTGCCCGTACCACTTTAGTTTGCGTTTTTCTCAGTAGCGTAAGAACAGCTGGACACAATTAATATAGAAGAGGGGCAGCAAAACGAACAAATAAAAACCTGTGCAAAGGTATATCAGCATTCACATTTTTCATTATAAAAATGTATTCGGTATAGTGAAAAGATCTTGTTACAAGATGTCGAGCCTATAATTGAAATCATTAATTAATGGGCAAATCACAAAATGTCAGCCAAGAATATCTTCTTCTTCTTAATATTTTTTTTGCAGTTTTTCGCAATTTTTCTTCGAGCTTCGGAATTCTTCGCAATTATTCATCTTTGCTGTCATCGTCGTCGAATGCTCAGACAGCAACTATTGTTGTCTGTCATAATATAAGCGAAAATGCGTTGCACTATTGTGAAGCGCCTGACAAGTCAGACCCAACGCTTCCGACTTTGGCGTGGGAGAGAATTGTTATCTTCTAAGTCTTTATGAGAATAAACAGGCGGGGAAAATGGACCAAGAAGGTGGAGGTGACAGGAAGAAAAGAAACATGACAGAAGCATAGAGAGGGTAAGATGAAAGGGAAATCTTAACACAGATTTTCCAGAAGGTAGGGAGGATACTTAATAATGACAAGCCTCCAACCTCCCAACAGGGGCAGTGACTATCTTAGTGATGTCATGTACACCTTAAACCATGTCCCTGCAGCTTTCAAATCCAGATTCCATTCTGTCTTTCCCCAGATGTCAAAAGCAATCTTTGGGTTTGAAACTGCGTTGCAACTGGCTTTTTCATTGTTAGATTCACACTCTCATTGCACAATGATGAACAGGCATGACACATGAGACACAATGCACGTTCTGGGCAACCTTCAGGTTATCAAGGGTGGGGACAGGATAGGCTGGTGGTTAGAACGTTGTGCAGTGTGACCACGGTCTGAGTTCCAGCCCAGGTTAGAACCACCGCCAGAAGCACGCCCGTTCAAGGGGAGTTTCCCCTGGAGTTAACATCAGTGCAGACTCCACTCCCCTGAAAGTCCTTGGATGAGACTATAAACTTAGACCCCGTGTGCGAAATCACGCAGAAACATCTTGTGCACTCGTTAAAACTTGTTCCGCTTTTCGGAAGTGTAGGCCATTGTGTGCCGATGGGAACGGGTGAAATAATTTAAAGAATAGCATACGCAGGGTGACTGATTTTAAAACAAAAAGCACACGAATGCTTATTCCATGCTCCTCGAAGTGACAGAGTTAATAACAAAAGACAAGTATTAAGCTAAGTAACACCTACAGCAACAAGGCACGTGAGTGGAAGGCAATGTGTGATGACCTTCTTGCAGTGTCTTCTTTCCTCTCAACTCCTTACACCCAAAGGCCCAAGGACGCTATAGCCGAGTGGTTAAGATGTTCGCCTTCCATCACACGAGTCTATGAAGTCCTTGGCTCGAATCTTGGCGGTGTCTGGTGAATTAAGAGTGGCGATGTTTGCGATCTCCCAGGTCAACTTCAAGTGCAGACCTGCCAGTGCCTTCATTCCCTTCGTGCAGAAGATCCAACATGCACATTAAAGACCCCGTAATTCATTTCAGCGTTTGGTGGGTTACGGAAAGATGACCATAACCCAGCATACATCCCCCAAGTCTGAACATAGCTATCTTCATAATCGGGGGGAAATAAAACCAGTGGCATACACAACATCTCAGTTTTGCAGAACCTCGGGGCTCTAACTGAGCAACACCACCACCACCAACAACAACAAAACAACTCAACTCAACAGTAACAATTTTCTTTTTCAGCACTGACTCAGCATGGAGGAATTATCTCCCACCACAGCACCCCTCTCTCTGCTCACTGGGCCGCACAACGGGACCTCTGACACACCGCTGACACCCGGGCAACCTTTCGACTGGGCTGCCTATCGCTTCTTCAAGATCGCTGTGGTTTTCCTCCACATTCTTCCTTCCGTCCTCCTCTGCCTCGGCACCCTTGGCAATGTCATAACTATCGTCATCATGAGGCGGCTGATGTCATCAGAGGACTCCACCGTCCACCTGTACTTCACCGCCATCGCTGGCGTGGACCTGCTCTACCTGTGGACCATCGTGCTCAACCAGGTCGTTCAGTACAAATTCGGCTATGACTTCAAGATTGCGCACAGCTTGGTGTGCAAGGTCATCACCTGGCTGTACACAGGGGGCGGCACGGTCAGCTGCTGGTACCTGGTCTGCATGACGGTGCACAGAGCCATGTCTGTGGTGTGGCCGCACCGGGTCAACAGCCTGTGCACGCGCCGCACGGTGCTGCTCCTGTTGGCCGGCGTCACGCTCTTTTACGCTCTGCTGTACTCCCACTACCTGATCGGCTACGACGTCATCAGTCTGGACCAGGGCGTGACCTACAAGTGTACCCTGGCCACGCAGAGCTACGTCCGCTTCCATTCCAGCGTCTTCGTGTACATCGAGCTCTTGCTCTACTCCGCCCTGCCCTTTGTCATGCTCGTCCTGGCTAACTCGGTCCTGACCTGGAGACTGGTGACCTCAGTGAAAACAGCGAAGAGGAATCTGACGGGAGGATCTTCAGGCCAGATTCAGAATCGGGAGAAAATGGCCAACTCCGTGATCATCACAGTCATGGCTGTGTCCTTGACCTTTCTGGTCTTGGCCTTGCCCTCTTCCATCCACTTCGTCATGAATCATCTGTCGTCGACCGGCCACAAGCAGATCACGCAGTCGCAGCAGTTCCGGATCTACGCCATCAGCATCGTTGTCTCTCTTCTGGGTTACACCAACCACGCGGTCAACTTCTACCTGTACTGTCTGACGGGCAGGAGGTTCAGGGAAGAGTTCCTCAAGCTGCTGTGCTGTGGCAGAGCAGGTCCACGTCTTCAGGGCATGCTCAAGAAGGAGGCAGCTTCTGCATAGTTCTTTGTCTGCTTTCTGCAACATCTTTGGACGTAGATTTAATGGAGTCATCATGCAGTCTATTTCAGATTGTGACAAAATTGTGACGCGCTATTTTGGTCAATTTTTTTAAAACAATATATATCCCTCTCAGACTGATAAAGCCATACATATTAAAATATCGAAATAAAGTTTATTTGAAGTACTGTCAGAAGTTTTAAAGATTTTTGTGTACAGATTTCCCAATTGTTTTGTGTTTTGCCTTAATGAAGACATCGGTGAGTCTTGTAAGACTATGGCGTTGTGCTCTAGGTGTTTATACTCTAGAGTGTAAAGCCTGGGTAAGTGAGTATGGAGGGCAGGCTGTTACCTATGCAGCAGACATCCCCCCACCCCACTCTCTCCACGTTGCTGGAATGGTCCATTGGAAAGGCAATTGCCGATACACATGGTTCCAGTGCTATTGCAGGAGTTGCCAGAACGATGCTGTATACAGCTCTTAAGATCCCACCGACCTCTGGGATGGTGTTTAAACACAGCACCCGTGTGCAGGTTGGGTTAGGGATTGTACTTTGTCATCCACTACTACTGGCACACAATTTTCTACTCTTCCGAAAGGTGGAGCAGGTTTTTAAGTGTGTGCAAGATGTTCTCCATGCGTTTGAACACAGGCCTTGGTTTATAGTCTCATCCAAAGGACTTAATGTAAGTTGGAGAATACTAACAAACAAAAAACTTTCAACGCAATAACAGTTTTACCTGGTCAAGGTTTAAGTATTCATAAACCAACCAACAAGAAAGAATCACTTTAATTTTACATGCAGTAATATTTTCTAAGGTTCAGGAATCCCTTTGAAGTAAAATTTGCCAACACTGCCTCTGTCATCAGTAACTCTTCTTTGCCACTATTTTTATCATCAACTCACAGTGAAGTAATAAAAAGTCCAAAAGCATACACACAAAGCTATTGACAGTTAAAAGGTGACTCATTTGAAAGGGGACTAATTCAGCAAGCAACACAGTAATTTCCCTTGCATTGAACAAGATACAGTGTTTAATCATTCTAAATGTATAAATAGCTACAACACAATGTTTTGAGGTGTGGTAAGTGTTGTATAAAAAGCTACAACACAGCATTTTGAGGTGTGGTAAGTGTTGTATAAATAGCTACAACACAGCATTTTGAGGTGTGGTAAGTGTATAAATAGCTACAACACAACATTTTGAGGTGTGGTAAGTGTTGTATAAATAGCTACAACACAGCATTTTGAGGTGTGGTAAGTGTTGTATAAATAGCTACAACACAGCATTTTGAGGTGTGGTAAGTGTTGTATAAATAGCTACACACAGCATTGTGAGATGTAGTGAATGTTATATAAATAGCTACAACACAGCATTTTGAGGTGTAGTAAGTGCAAAACATAAAAAGTTTCAACAAATCAAAATCAGTTTTGCTACTGAATAGTACAGCTAAGTATGGTTTTTATAAACTTTACCAGGTGCAAGAGCACTTTTGTAAAAACAAAAATTTTACTAAAAAATGCATGAGATTTTCTGACATTGGAACTATGAACAAGGAAACCAGGACAGAGTGGACTGCACTTCTGCTGGGAAGTTTAGCAAGGGTTTTGTGGGGTTTTTTGTGGGGTGGGGGGTTGTTGTTGTTGTTGCTTGTTTGGGGGGCAGGAGGAGGAGGGGGGTTTAGGGGAGGGGGGGCATTTTTATTTCCAGGATAATGGAATAAGCACTCATGTACTTTTGTTTTTACCATCCAGAGCCTGTGTGTATGTGGTTTCATACATTTTTTTTTTTATCCATTCCCACCGGCTCACAATGGCTTACTCTTCCAAAATAAAAAGCAGAACAGGTTATTACATGTGCGCAAGATGTGTTGTGTGCGTTTACACAAGGGATATCGGTTTATAGTCTCATCCAAACTCTTTTTAGGTGGGGGGGGAGGGGAGTGGAACGGGCACTAATGTTCACTCCAGGCGAAAAGAAACAAACTCTTGAATGAGACTGGAACCCAGGTCGGCAGATTGCGAGCTCAATACGCAACACTGTAACCAATAGGTTAATCCGCCCCCTCCCCCTTATCTCCAGCCCCTCCCCCCCCCCCCCCCCCCCCACCCACCCACCCACCCAACACGCAGCCTGTAGCTCACACAGTGAGATGGACTGCCGAGACTGGTTTGTGCACATAACAATTCAGTGCTGACAGTCTTCTCACTGATGGTGATGTACATATCACCTCCTTCACATTGGTGTCTAAAGTCAGGTCAGGTCAGGTGATGTCAAGTCAGGTGGAATCAGGTTGGGTCAGGTCAGGTCAGGTCAAGTCAGGTGAAGTGAAGCGAAGTCAAGTCTAGTCAAGTCAAAATGGTCTTTATTGGAAGTAAAAGATTAAGCTTACATGACTTTTCTTTCGTCCTTCACACACAAAAAGACTGTTAAAAAAATTGGATACATATAAAAAGAAAAACGTTGCATACAAGAACATAAAGGATATCAGTCCATCTATAAATAAGATTTGAAAAAAAGGAAACAAATTGAGAATGTGAAAAAACATATGGAAAACAAAATAACGATAAGACACTTCGACATACCATACAGAACAATACTATACAATGTCACACTTTTGGGTCACTCTTCTATTCGGTCACTCTTTTGTTGGATCAATCTTTTAGGTCACTCTATTGGGTCACTCTTTTGTTGGGTCACTCTTTCGGGTCACTCTTTTGTTGGGTCGATCTTTTAGGTCACTCTTTTGGGGCACTCTTTTGGGTCACTCTTGTTGGGTCACTCTTTTGGGTCACCCTTTTGGGTCACTCTTGTTGGGTCACCCTTTTGGGTCACTCTTGGGTTACTCACTAGAAGACTCTTGGGTACTGGTTTGTGCGACCATGGCATCTTCTGCAATCGGGAAGTTTTATAATCCCAAAATTTGATGGGAAAAAATTCTGAAAAAAATTCTGGTGTAATAACAAATAGGTTCCAACTACCATCCTACCCAGTCTGACTGACAACTACTATAATTATCTCTTCTCCCGTCACCTCCTCACATATTCTGTAGTCTTTGGACTGTGGGGGAACTACTGAAGATTTTGCAACCAGCTTCCGCCACTCCCTGCGGTCCTCTGCTGTATTATCTCCTAGCATGATCGAAAAAGCAGAAGTGTTTTTTGTTTCCTGATTTTCTGAAAATAGCACGGGATAGCTCAGTGGTCAGAGTGCTGGCTTTCCCACAGCCAATGTTAAGCAGCGTCGAGCGTGGTTACCACTTGGATGGGTGACCGTTGCGCGCTTTAGCTCCAGTACAGTTCCCCCAGTTCACCCAGCTGTAAATGGGTACCTGTCCTCTTTAGGGTCAGGGAAGGTAAAGCAGCGAGGGAGAGGAGATGGGCGCCGCCCTCAATATGCTGGCCCCTGGAGAAGTGAGGTCTCTGACGCCTCACTCCCCTACGACCTCAAAGGTTATGGGACACCTTTACCTTTTACCTTATAGTTTATTCTGATATTAATTGTTTTCCTATTCTAAAAAAGAACTCTATATTAAAATTTGGACAGAGGGACATGGAAAATCTACGGGATGGCCTGTGGTTACAACGATGCACATTGCGCTCGTGATCTGCTGACCCGGGTTCAAATCCCGTTCAAGAGGATTTTTGCCTCTGGAATTAACATCAGTGCCGACTCAAGTCAACCCCCCAACAAGTTTTTGGATGAGACTCTAAATCAAAGTCTCGTGTGCGAATGCATGCAGAACATCGTGTCTGTACATTTAATCTAATCCGCTTTTCTGAAAAGTAGGCCATTGTATGCCGGTGGGAATGGGAAAGCAACATTGTGATCGAAATAAAAGAATGAAAAGAATATCAGGTAACTCTTCACTATCTGAGCAGTCCAATTAAAATCAATGACTTCTTCAAAGCTGTGGAACTGTTGGTATAATTGTCAGGAAGAAATTTGCAGTGGAGTCTGACCGTATTTCTTATGAACGTGCTGGTTCCTTTATCTTTTCGTTGAAAGAGGATGTTCCTATCATTTTCCATTTAAATCATTATGTCAGACAGTCGGCATTCCTCCGAGTTTCTGGAAGCAGTATGCTGTAGTACCAGTTTGTCTTCTTCTTCGTCATCGAACATTCAGACAGCAACATTCGTTGACTGTCATAGGAGCAAAAATGCGTTGCGCAGCCGTTAAACGCCTGACAAATCAGGCCCAGCGCATCCGACTTCGGCGTGGGAGAGAATTCATATCTTTTCTTCCTGAAAAAGGGCATGCGAATGGACCAAGAAGGCAGAAAATATACAAGAAAGAGCTGACAGGAAGAAAAGGAACATGGCAGAAACAAAGTGAGTGATAGAAAAGGGAGAATTCTTAGCACAGATTTTCCAGAAGATGCTGATGCCGTTTATACTGACAGGCCCCCAAGCATCCTTACGGGGGAGTACGAGTTCTTAAAGAAGGAAAACTTCGGTCATCATATTTTTTTTAATTTTGACCAGTTTCTCTCAACTGTCAAGTTGGTAAACCAATGGGAAAAATCTTTCGAAAACGTCTGTTGCATTGTCGCAGCCAAAACAAATAGTATATTATTATCAACCCTATAGGGACGGGATAGCTCAGTGGTCGGACCACTCGCTTTCCCCCAGCCAAGGTTAGACAGAATCGAGTGTGGTTACCAGTTGGATGGGTGACAGTTTGCGTGCCTTGGTTTCAGTACATTCCCCCAGTTCACCCAGCTGTAAATGGGTACCTGGGATCCAGGATAAGAACAGTACAGTTGATCATCTAGTCAAACTAGCCCATCACACCAGAAACAGTTTGCCACGAGAAAAAGTACAATGGCCACGTTTTTGGTGTGAAAAGGGCTTATGACAGAGTCTGACATACAATAGTATCATGGATGCTAAAATGTTAATGCACTGGCACAAAAGATAATATGCTCCAATGTACGATGAAAGATCATGTGTGTGCAGGTTCCGTTTGTGATAAAATAGGTTAGGAAAATTAATTTTATTTATTTGGCTGATACCGGTGTGCCACAAGGTTTCGGTTTTGCCTCTTAGTAACAAAATCACTTTATTTACAATCTTAATACACGACTTTCTATAAAAGTTGTCATTCAATACAACTATTGATCAACATGCCACTGGAAATGCATTATGGATCATTTCCTCACTTCATAAAAGTACAAAACAGAGATCTTCAAGTGCGTTCAAGTATTATATACCAGGTAAAGCTTTATTAACTGGGTAATCGAGCGTGGTTACCACTTGGATAGGTAACCGTTTGTGCGCCTTGGCTTCAGTACCGTCCCCCAGTTCACCCAGCTGTAAATGGGTACCTGCCCTCTTTAGGGTCAGGGAAGGTAAAGCAGCGAGGGAGAGGAGATGGGCGCCGCCCTCAATATGCTGGCCCCTGGAGAAGCTGAGGTCTCTGACGCCTCGCTCCCCTACGACCACATAGGTTATGGGACACCTTTACCTTTACCTTTTTAAGCATGCGACAGAACATGGCCTACTGCAATCCAGAGGAGAGAAAAAACTTGTCGTGTTTTTTGATAACAGAAAAATATTGAGCTATTACCAGCATTCCTATGGCCAGATGGCGTTTTTAGCTCTGGTTTTCCCTGTCCCCTTGCTGCAAAGTCACTGGAAGGTAACGTGTGTTCCTGCAAAGGTAGTTATTTTTACCCTGGTATGTAACATGGTTTTACATTCAAGGTTAAAAATAACTACCTTTCTTCTGAAGTCTTACGAAGAACGCCTACATCCCACTGACAGGTTTAAAACGTGGACCTAAATAAGATTATCACAATTCTCAAATGGAGAGATGCTCAAAACGGTTTGAACTCTCTCTCTCTCTCTCTCTCTCTCTCTCTCTCTCTCTCTTGTTTAGTGTTTTTTGTCACTAACCACCTCTCTGTCTGTCTGTCTGTCTTTCTTTCTGACTGATTCTCTCTCTCTCTCTCTTCTCTCCTCTCTCTCACCCCTCTCTCATCTCTCTCCTCTCTCTTTCTCTCTCTATTTTCCCCCTCTGGTCAGTGGTTTTTGTCACTACCCCCCTCTATGTCTGTCTCTGTCTGTCTGACTCTCTCTCTCTCTTCTCTCTCTCTCTCCCTCTCTCTCTCTCTCTCTCCCTCTCTCTCTCTCTTTTTTTTTTACTATTGAATATGTGCTCTGCTCTTAGTTTACAAATTCTAAATGGCGTATGTAATGGTGACCAACAAGGACGCTATACATACATCTCTGATGGAGGATGTAGTGTTAATGATTATTTTTTAGTGTCAGAAGATTTGTTCTCTCAGATTTTTGACTCATGTCGTTTGTTTGTTGCCGAGCGTTCTGATTCTGATCACCTTCCTGTGGAATTACATATTAATCCAGTATATAATACAGGGGTGGAAACTGATGAGCCATCTGTTATGGAAAAGTTTGTATGGGATGAAAACAAACTATCAGCTTATAAAGAAAATCTCCAAGATGTGAACATGTGTGATTTTTTTTAAATGCCTTTCGGATGATTGATGAGAACATTAATGTAGCTCTAGATTTGTCAACAAGAACATCAAGAATTCGGTAATAGGGTACTACCCAGTAAACAGCCGGCTTATGGCCATCCGCCTCAGGGCAGCCCCATTCAACATCATAGTGATTCAAGCCTACGCACCAACAACGGATCACGATGATGAAGACGTAGAGTAATTCTACAACCAACTACAGGGCATCATCGATAAGATGAACAAGAAAGACATCTTGATCATCCAGGGAGACTGGAACGCCCAAGTGGGCGGAGACGCACTGAAAGACCCGGAGCAAATTCTGCGTCCCTCCTGTAATGCGATCCACCAATGACGAGGGCTCCGACTACTGGAATTTGCCAGCTACAAACGACCAAAGGTGCTCGCCAATACCCTTGGAGAACACAAGGCATCCCGACGCTGGACATGGCATGCACCCAATGGGATCCATCACAAACCCGATTGACTACATCCTGGTGCAGAACCGGTTTCGATCTGGCATCAACAGAGCCAAGACGAGGACATTCCCAGGTGCAGACATGGGCAGCGATCATGACCTCGTGCTCCTGAACTTTAGAGTCCGATTGAAGAAGACCAATAAGACAAAGAACACCAGACTCAAGTTCAACCTGGACAGACTGAAGGACCCCACCATCGCCGAGTCCTTCCAAGCAACAATAGGAGGGAAATTCGCACCACTGCTGGCACTTGAAGAAGATGCCGAAACGATAACCATCAGTTTTAAACGCAGTGATGACTGAAACAGCAAGCATACTCCTTGGCAAACATCGCCGAAAAACACAACCATGGGTCACAGATGAAATCTTGAATATGTGTGACAAAAGACGAGACCTGAAGAAGAGCAAGAACACTACAGGAGCAGATGAGTACAGAGAAGTAAACAAGAAGATCAGGAGAGACATGAGGAAGACCAAGGAGGAAAGGATAGAAAAAACAATGTACAGAATCGAAGAGAGCCTGACAAAGAATAAGAGCAGAAGAGCATACCAGATTGTGAAAGAGCTCACCAAACAGAAACAGGCAAGAGTCAGTAACATCCAGGACAAAGAAGGGAATTGCCTAACAGAAAAGAAGGAAATCGTTGGCAGATGGACGGAATACTGTTCCGAACTCTACAACCATCAGACACTAGGCGACCCCAGCATACTTGCAAGCCAAGCCTCATCGAATAAAGACAACTTCCCAATTCTATGCGAGAAAGTAGAAGTAGCAATTAGATCGCTGAAGAAAGGAAAATCAGCAGGAATCGACAACATCCCAACAGAGTTGATCCAACACGGGGGAGAAGCAGTGACAGACATCCTTACAAGTATCTGCAACAAGATCTGGCAGACCGGAGAGTGGCCTACACCATGGACTCAATCACTCATCATTACTCTCTCCAAGAAAGGAAATCTCCAGCAGTGCCAAAACTACAGGACAATCAGCCTCATAAGTCATGCCAGTAAAGTCATGCTGAAAGTGATCCTGAACAGGCTGAAACCACGGGCAGAAGAGATCATCGCCGAAGAGCAGGCCGGTTTCCGCCCAGATAGAAGCACCACAGAACAGATATTCAACCTGAGGGTTCTGTGTGAGAAATACAGCCAGCATCAACAAGACATCTTCCACGTCTTCATTGATTTTAAGAAGGCCTTCGATAGAGTATGGCATAACGCGCTGTGGGCCACCATGAACAAATTCAACATGGGACAGAAGTTGATTCACACCATCAAGGAACTCTACTCAAAGGCCACCAGTGCAGTACTCGTACAGGGCACGGTAGGGGAATGGTTCCGTACCTCAGTTGGGGTCCGACAGGGATGTCTGCTGTCGCCGACACTGTTTAACATTTTCCTCGAACGCATCATGACTGACGCCTTGGAAGACCACACAGGCACAGTCAGCATTGGAGGGCGAACAATCACCTTTTCCTCGAACGCATCATGACTGACGCCTTGGAAGACCACACAGGCACAGTCAGCATTGGAGGGCGAACAATCACCAACCTCAGGTTTGCCGATGACATTGACGGTCTGGCAGGAAATGAAGAGGAACTGGCCAACCTAGTGAAGCAACTGGATGAAATATCCTCATGATACGGCATTGAAATCAGCGCCGAGAAAACCAAGCTCATGTCAAAACAGTGCCCAGCCAATCACCACCAAGATCACTCTCGGCGGAAAAGAACTGGAGACAGTTGACCATTTCAAGTACCTTGGAGCCATCATAAGTGAGGAAGGATCGAAGACCGAAATCCTAGCAAGAGTGGCGCAAACAGCAGCAGCAATGGCAAGACTGAAGACCATATGGAGAGACAGAAACACCCCTCTCGGAACCAAGGTAAAGTTACTAAACGCGCTAGTCACCTCAATCATGCTTTACGCATGTGAGGCATGGACATTGAACGCAGACCTACAAAGGAGGATCCAAGCAGTAGAAATGAGATGCCTCAGAAGGCTCCTTGGCATCTCATACAAGGGCCATGTCACCAACGATGAAGCCCGCAGAAAGATCACTCAACAAGTGCGGGACTATGAAGACCTACTGACCACGGCGAAAAAAGAGGAAACTCAGATGGTATGGGCACGTAACACGCTCAGAAGGACTTGCAAAGACCATTCGTGCAAAGAACAGTCCAGGGGAAGAGAAGACGGGGGCAGACAGAGGAGAAAGTGGGCCGACGACATCCGTGATTGGACAGGGAAGGACTTCAGTGTCACTCAGGCACTCGCCCACGACCGCGCTAAGTGGAACCAGCTGGTCCACCGTTCGTCCACCATGCAGCGCCCCTACCACCCTGGCGGGTTACGGGACCAGTGAACAGTGAACAGTGAACAGATTTGTTTAATGGTTTCATAAAAGCCAGTGCTGAATGTATGATGAAAAAGGGATATATCAATAAAGGTCCATCAAATGATACTTGTTTTGATAATGAATGTAAAAGTATGAAATATATGGTCAGAAAACTTTTGAAGACTTTCCGAAAAACATTGAGAAACGAGGACAAAAACGTGTACTGTGTCACAAGAAGGGAATGTAAATGCATGCTTGAACGAAAAAAGAAACAGTACAATAAGACTTTACTTGCAGATATGTCATCTATCTCTTCTCAAATCCAGTTCTGGAAAAGTGTTAAGGCGTCATTTAGAAAAAGTCAGCCAAAGAATAGCTTATCAGTTGAGAGATGGTTTCAACATTTCAAAACCCTGTTGGAGAAAGACTCATTAGCCAACTCCATGATAACTGATGTTGACAGTGATGGAACTGAGGAAGATTTTGATCGTCCCATATCTAAAGATGAAATATTATTGGCAATTAGAAAACTAAAGAGTGAGAAAGCAGCTTGTCCTGATCAAATCATTGGTGAATTGCTAAAATATGGAGGTGAAAATATTGTGCTTTTCCTTCTAAAACTATTCAAAAAAATTTTTGATGATGGTCTTTTTCCAGATAACTGGGCTGAATCTATAATACTAACATTGCATAAAAAGGGTGATGTTGATAACCCTAATAACTACCGGGGAATTTCTCTTACTGACATAAGTAGTAAGATATATATTACTATTATTAACAATAGGTTACAGGAATGGGTTATGAAAAATAATATTACAAGTGAGCACCAAGCTGGTTTTAAGAGAGGATACTCCACTATAGATCATATGTTTACTCTGCTTGCGTTTGTACAGAAACAGTTTGCTCATAACCGTAAGCTCTATATAGCATCTATTGACTTTGAAAAAGCATTTGATTCTGTTAACAGGAACTTGTTGTGGCCTATTCTCCTGAAAAAACGGTGTGAAGGGTAAACTATTACGATGTCTGAGAGCCATGTATCAGAATGTCAGAACCAGAATAAGATGTGGAACTAAAGTGAATGACTTAATATACTGTACCACTGGTGTTAAACAGGGTGATGTATGTAGCCCCTTATTGTTTTCTGTTTTTATCAATGAGTTAGCCAGAGACGTCATCAATAATGGTAAACATGGTGCCACTTTCCCCCAAGATTTCTCAGAGTTGTTTATTCTTCTGCTTGCTGATGATGTTATCCTGCTATCTGAAACAGTTGTAGGCTTAAAAAAGCAGTTAAACAGCTTAAACAGTGCTGCAACATCATGTTGAATTCAGAAAAGGTGGCTATTTAGCTGCTCATGAAAAATGGTTGTACAATGGAAATATCATGCCTGTGATTAATGAATATAAATATTTAGGAATCTGTTTTTCTACTAAGCTTAGTTTCACACCTGCATGTAAAGATCTGGCAAGTCGAGGTAAACGTAGCCTGTTATTTGTGTTGAAAAAACTGCGAATATTGAATAATAACTCTTTTGACTTGTTCATTAAGATATTTGATGCACAAATACAACCCACTGTGTTATATGGTGCAGAAATTTGGGGCTTGGATGCAGCTGTAACACATTGTGAATCAGTGCACCTCTTTGCTTTAAATCAGTTTCTAGGCTTAGACAGACGTACACCTAATGATCTTGTTTATAGTGAAACTAACAGATCTCCTCTCTCTCTGTTAATGCTGCTGTAAGATGCGTTAGATATTGGATTAAGATTCTGCATATGAATGAGAGCAGGCTACCTTTTAAATCCTACAAGATGCTTTATGATCTAGATGTCAAAGGAAAAAACAACTGGGCGACACAAATACGTACCTGTTTGTGTAAACTCGGGTTTGGATTTGTTTGGCTCAACAAGGAGTCGGAAATTGTAGAGAGTTTATTAACGCTTTCAGGCTAAGATTGATTGACTGTCGATGGCAGCAATGAAGTGATCATTTACAAAACAGTGAAAGATTTCGAATGTACAGACAGTTTATAAGTTCACATGATGTCAAACCTTATCTAAAACTTAATATGGATATACATTTGAAAAGAATTATGTCTAAGTTTAGACTTGGTGTATCAGATATAAATGTTCATAAATTCAGATACAGAGAACATGATATTGATGACCTCAGGCTGCTATGCCCATTATGTAGGCAAGCAGAGGAGGATGAAGTACATTTTGTGTTGTGCTGTCCAGTATTAGAGGATGTTAGCCAGAACTACATCCCTGTTAAAATATAGTAGACAACCTCATTTATTTGACTTACTTGACTTATGCCTCTTGGTTCCTTGGGGAACATAGGGCTGCAACAACACCCCTCCAGTGAACTCGGTTTTGGGAGATTCTCTTCAGCTCGGCCCATGTCATTCCGGCTGCCTTCGTTTCTTCGTCAACACTTCTGCGCCAGGTCTGCTTTGGTCGACCAACTTTCCGCTTCCCTTGTGGATTCCAGTCAAGGGCCTGTCTGGTGACATTTGACGCAGGCTTGCGGATTGTATGGCTGATCCATCCCCACTTCCTTTGTTTAATGATGGACTCGATTGGGGTTTGTCTGGTCCTGTCCCACAGTTGTTTGTTGGATATGACTTCCGGCCACCTGATGTTGAGGATGTACCTGAGGCATTTGTTGGTAAAAGCTGAGATTGTGGGTGTTGGTTTTTGTTACCCGCCAGGTTTCTGAGCCATAAAGTAGGACCGATTTGACATTGGTGTTGTAGATCCGAAGCTTATTTTGAAAATGAGAGGCTGTTGACCTCCAAATTGGCCGAAGGGTGTTGAAAGGCGTGACGGGCTTTGTTGATTCGGCACTTGATGTCTTCATCTGTTCCCCCCATCTTTACTGACGACACTGCCCAGTGTAAATAAACTTGCTGACTTCTTTGATGGTTTCTTGCTGCAGGTCGCACTGGGTCATGTGTTTTGTTGTTCACCACTCATGAACTCCGTCTTCCCGATGTTGATTTGGAGGCCAGTCTTTTCAGCTTCGTCAGCCAACACGACAAAGCTTCTCTTGTGCGTCTTGTTGCCTGTGGGAGAGAAGGCTGATGTCGTCTGCGAAGTCCAGGTCTTCCAGCTGCTTCATAAGGGTCCACTGTATGCCGGTTCTCCTGCCTGCTGTGGCTTGCCGCATTATCCAGTCAACCACCAACAGGAAGATGGATGGCGACAACAGACATCCCTGACGAACACCGGTCTGTACGGAGAAGGCTTCCGTCAGTTTCCCTTCATGGATGACTTGACAGGTGGCATCTTCATATAGCTGCTGGATGATGGTGATGAACTTTGGTGGAAAGCCATAGTGATGCATCAGTTTCCAAATGACATCTCTGTCGACGCTGTCAAATGCCTTCTGGAAGTCGACAAAGACTGAATATAGGGGGGTCTGCCACTCTAGGGACTGCTCAATGATGATGCGCATTGTGGCGATTTGATTTGTGCATGATCTGTCTTGCCTAAAGCCTGCCTGTTCATCCCGAAGTGTCTTGTCCAGTGCTGTCTTCAGTCTGTCTAGCATGATCCTTGTCAGTACTTTCCCTGGGATGGACAGTAGCATGATTCCTCTCCAGTTGTTTGCAGGAGGACAGGTCCCCTTTCTTGGCAGCTTTACGAGATGACCTTTCTTCCAGTCTTCTGGTACACTCTCTTGCTCCCAGATCTTGTATAGGAGTGGGTATAACATCTCAGTGGAAGTTTGGATGTCTGCCTTCAGTGCTTCAGGTGGTATACCGTCTGGGCCTGCTGTTTGCCTGATTTGAGTGACTTGATGGCTTTGGTGATCTCATTCTTGGTAGGGGGGCCGGTGTTGATGCCAAGGATTTCAGTAGGTGGGGGGATGTCAGGCGGCATGGGTGGTGCAAGTCTGTTGAGCGTTTCTTTGAAGTGCTCTGCCCATCTTGCTCTCTGGTCCTCCTCACCTGGAATGGTATTGCCATTCTTATCTTTGACAGGGCAGCTAGGTTTGTTGTTTTTTTCCTGAGAGAGTTCTCGTGATATCGTACAGTCTCTTCATATTTCTTTGGCCTGCTGCAGTCTCTGCTTCCTGAGTTAGTTCCTCAATGAATTTTCTCTTGTCTCTTCTTGCATTTCTCTTTACTGCCCGGTTTTTTGCCCAGTAGCATGCTTGCAGTTCCTGTTTCTTTTCTTGATCTTGTGTTTGGTTGATCTGATCTTTCAGCTGTTTTCTCTTGGTGATCAGTGCCCATGTTTCTGTTGTCAGCCACTCCTTGTATTTTCTTGTTTTCTTTCCCAGTACTGTTTGGCATGTTGTCTTCCAGGTCTCACGCAGACTCTGCCATTGCTCTTCGACTGTTTCCTCTGGCAGCTGGGAAAGCACACTGAAGTTGTTCCTCAGTTCGAGCCTGAATTCTTCTATTTTTTCTCTTTCCTTCAGGCTTTGCACATTGAACTTGTGTGATGGTCTTCCTGCCCGGTCGATGTAGGCTTTGAGCTGGTCTTGAGGATGGGCAACAACAAGATGATGGTCTGATGCTGCATCTGCTCCGCGCTTCACCCTGACATCATGCAGGCTCCTCTCCACTTTCGCCCGATGGTGATGTGGTCAATCTGGTTTTCTGTCTTGCCATCGGGGAAGTCCATGTGGTCTTGTGGACTTTCTTGTGAGGAAAGATGGTGCCTCCAATGACCAGGTCGTTAAACATGCAAAATTCTGTTAAAAGTTCTCCGTTTTCATTTTGTTCTCCAGTGCCATGTCTGCCCATGATCAGTTCTCTGTTTTGTGTTGTCTGTCCCCACTTTGGGCATTCATGTCTCCCATTAGTATTTTTGGTCCCTCTTTGGTGCTTTGTCCATGATGGTCTGGACTTGTTCGAAGAAGTTTTCTTTATCTTCTAACTCTGCTGTATTTGTTGGAGCGTAGCACTGAACGATGGTAACCTTTCTGCCTTTTGAGTTGAAACGTGCTGTGAGGATCCGTGGTGACACTGGTTCCCAAGACAGCAGTTGCTGCGTTGCTTCAGGTCTCATCAGCAGCGCTACTCCATGTGTGTGGGGCTGGCCTTCTTCCTGTCCAGAGTAATGATAGTGTCTCCACTCGCAAGCTTTGTCTGCCCGGTTCCATTCCATCTGGTCTCGCACAGGCCAAGGATCTTTAGGTTGTACCTGTGCATTTCTCTACTCACCTGTGCTGTTTTAACCGGTTTCGTACAGGGTTCTGATGTTCCAGGTCCCTATCCTGGTTGTATGACTTTGGTTGTTAAAAGAGTTGTCGGTGCACTGGCTTCCCGAAGGCTTTCACCAGCACACTTCATAGGCTCTACCAGAGAGGACTCTTCCCCAACCATGTCGCTCGTAAGAGGTATTGTTACAGTTTCAGTAACAGACTAGTTTTTAAGTGAATGGGTCGTTAGCCCAATGCACAACCCCCAACCTGGAGGACCAGGGTGCATCGTTTAGTCTGGCTCCTCCCCCCAGACCTGTTGAGCATGGTTGAACCTGCCAGAGGCCGAAGCCCCCGCCCACATAGCTCTGGGGGTCATTGAAGCACGCAAGCCATCCCACCACGACAAGGTGATACACCATCGGGACAGACCTAATTTATTTAGACTCTGTTTACTCCTGGCATCAAGTCATCCTGAGGTTGTGCGCAGCCTCACTTTATATTTGTGTAAAGCTTTCAGAATAAGAGAGATAATGTTATCCTAAGTCATATTTTTGTAGCTGACTTTTTGTTATACAGTAACATGTTGTCGTTACTATTGCTTTTACCCCCACCAAAATACTAAGCAGTTCGGCAACCCCCTTCATGTATGGTCCCAATGGCCTTTTTGTGAACAAATACTTCGAGTTCGAGTTCGAGTTCTCTCTCTCTCTTTCTGCAATAAACGAACATCAAGGTGTTGCAGACTGTTCAATTCCAGAGCAGACGTTCGGTAAGAAAGTGACAAGCACTCGGGTCTGGTTGTCTGAAATCTCTTCAAGAGACAACACACCTGAACACTGCCCACCTCACACCTTACCTGCCACCACAAATGTGTCAGGTGCCGCAAAGTGTATACCTCCCTGCCCCCCTCCCCCATACAGTCCCTTCCTGCATGGGGATGCCTGGTGTAGAACACTCGAGGTTAAAGTTTTTTTTATCCCAGAAAGACTTAAAAAAAAGAATTTTCTCCTACGCTGAAGTCGTATGTGTTGGCCTGACTTGTCAGGCGTTTATACGGCTGTGCAACGCATTTTTCGCTCATTTTGACACAACAACAGTTGCTGTCTGTGTGTTTAACAACTAACGCATAAAACACGCATACACACACCACACATACACGCACGCACGTACACACACGCACACATACACGCACGCACGTACCACACACACACACACACACAACACAAGCTTGCACCTTTCGCACACGCACATACATACACTGGTTGGTTATAAGCGTTGCACAATGCGCTCGTGATCTGCTGACCCACATTCAAATCCCATTCAAGGAGATTTTTCCTCAGGAGTTAACATCAGTGCAGACTCAACTCTCCTCAAAAGTCCTTTGGATGAGACAATAGTCGACGTCCCGTGCGCGAACGCACCACAACATCTTGTGCACCCCATTAAAAACCCGTTCCACTTTTCGGAAAAGTTTGGCCATTGTATGTACAATGTGAACAGATGACAAAATTTACAAAACGCATACACACGGGGACTAGATTTAAAACGACATGAGTGCTTATTCCATTACCTCGAAATAAAAGAATCAATCAAATAAAAAATATCACGCAAAACACACACTTATAGTAAGCAGTCATTTTTTAATGGCCGAATGTTGCCCGCATTATTATCCATTGGTAACAAGAGTGGATTGAGATGTTCTTTTAGTGAACTTACACCGAGACAAAAATCAACTATATGATAATTGGGAAGTGGTGTGCATTTCAATACAAACCAAAGGTAACGCACCTGCCTAGAAAGCGAAAAACCCGGATTTGAAGTGTGTGGTGGTTTGATCCCTGTTTGTGCCAGAAACTTTTTCCCCTCCGAAAGACCGTGGTGATGGTGGTCTGGGTGCTAGTCTTTTGGATGAGTCAAAAATCCAACGCCCTTTGTGCGACACGCATTTAAAAAATTTTTTCCCAAAATCATGCGGCCCGTGGGGGAGGAGGCGTCGAGACCCACTTTTTCTAGGGCCGCAATTGAGGCGGCGCCCACCCTCCCCCTCGTGCTTTACTTCCCTGCCCCAAAAGAGGCAGGTACCCATTTACAGCTGGGGGAATGTACGAAGCCAAGGCGCGCAAACGGTCACCCATCCATTTGGGTCACCACCCCAAATGCGCTTTACGAGAAGGGGAAAGCGAGTGCTTGACCAATGAGCGTCCCTCCCCCAACAAACCCCTTTAGCGGGTTAAAAACACAAAAAAAAAACACACGGGAACAAAGAGTTTGTTCCCCAAAATCTGGGTTTTAAAATAGCCCCCCCCCGAAAGGGAAACATATACACACGCAGAAGAAAAAAAAAAAAATAAAGTGGGCTGCTCTTGTGGGACCGCCCCCTTGGGGAGGGAGCGCCAATTTCATGGAAAAAAAAATTTTCGTGGTTTTAAAACGGGAATTACAATTTCTGTTACGGGCACAAACAAAAAAACTCTCCAGACAAGGACTAGCGAAGCTGCCTCCTTCTTGGGGATGCCCTAAGACGTGGACCTGCTCTCCCCAGCACAGCAGCTTGAGGGAAATCCTCCCCGAACCTCCGCCCTCAGACAGTACAGGTAGAATTACCGCGTGGTTGATGTACCCAAAGGTGACAAAATGCTGATGGCGTAGATCCCAAAATGCTGCACGCGTACTGCTTGTGGCCCTAGAGGACAGATATTAATGATAAGTTATGGAGAGGGCAAGGGGCAGGGCCAGAAAGGGCAAGGACACAGCCAGCCGGAAGTCACAGAGTTGGCCTTTTCTCCCGATTCTGAGCCCGGGCCGAAGACCTCCCGTCAATTCCTCTTCGCTGTTTTCACTGAGGTCACCACCTCCAGGTCAGGACCGATTTGCCAGGGCGACAAAGACAAATGGCAGGGCAAGAAGCAAGACTCGAGGTACACGAAGACGGGGGGAAATGGAAGCGGACGAGCCTGCGGGCCAGGTACACTTTGGGTCACCCCGGCCAGACTGATCGTCGTACCGACGGGTAGGGGGAGTACAGCAAGCGAAAAGAGTGACCCGGGCCCAAAAGGAGCCCACCGTGCGGCGCGTGCACAGGCTGTTGACCCGGGGCGGCCACCCAAGACATGGCTCTGGCACCGTCATGCAGCCCAGTACCAGCGCTGACCGTGCCCCCCCCTGTGTACAGCCAGGGATGACCTTGCACACCCCACCGGGCAAATTTTGAAGTCAACCCGAATTTTAACGAACGCCCGGGTTTGAGCCGATGGTCCACGGGTAGAGCAGGTCCCGCCAGCGATGGGGGTGAAGACAGGTGGACGTGGAGTCCGCTGATACGTCAGCCGCTTCATGATGAGACAGTCATGACTTTCCCAAAGGGGGTCCGAGGCAGAGGAAGGGAGGGAGTTCGAACCAAACCATGGGTTAGTATAAGCGAAAGGGGCGGGCCCAGTCAAAATTTTCCCGGGTTCCGGTGTGTCAAGGTCCCGTTTCGGCCCAGTGAGCAAGAGAGGGGTGCTGTGGGGCGAGACACCCCCCGGGTAGTCAGTGCTAAAAAAGAAAATCGTTACCGTTGCGTGCTTCGCCATACACACACAGTCTCTCCTCTATCCTTATCTGTGCTGCCTCCCGGGTCTTTTTCCCTTTTTCTTGTTGCTGTGGTGTCTGCTGCTTGCCTGCCTGCCCCCTCTCTATCTTCTACTATCGAGGGTCAATCTGAAAGTTCTTGGCTAAAAAAAAAGGGTTACACTTAACTTGCATTCCGCTCCTGCCCCCCCTTTTAAAGCACCCTCCCGATTTTTTGATGCAACAACACTATGCGCGAAACCACTCTTCCACACTGCGGGCCCAGGGACTTTATCTCCACTGTCGAGCCCCGGAAGGCGGGGATCAATCCGTGGACTTCTGTCAAATTCTTAGAGTATACCCTGAAAATCCCCTTCTCCTTGATTAATATGTCCTACGCCTTCAAGATATCCAAAATTGGATGATAAGAAAAAGTTTCAGCTAAATGCAGATAAAACCGAAGCCAAAGTTTAAGGGACCAAAACAAACTCTCTTCCATCACAACAGCTTCAATAGAAAACGGGAATACCGTCCCCCTGTCTACGCTGTGAAAAATCTAGGGGTCGTTTTAGACACACTCTCCATGCAAAAATTCATCACCCAAACCTGCAATCATGCACATCAATTGCGGCCATCAGTCAGTTCGAAAGTACGCCACTGATGCATCATCCAAACTAGTCACGTCCCTTCTCACGTCTGGACATTGAAATTCTCTTGTGACTGGTTTCCCAAAACTCTATCCTTTCTCTTCAACGATAAAAACTCTGCGCCGCCTAGTCCTCAGAAAGAAAAAACTGAACACATTACCCTCTCCTGTTTCTCTCCACTGGCTGCCTGACAACGAGAGTAAACTATCAGATCATCCCCTTCTGTTTAAAAAAGGTCTCCACAAGACGCCCTCCACCCTGTGAATGCTTCACCTGTACACTCCTTCCCCTCGTTCCCCCGCTCTGCAGCAGTTTACACGTCTTAGAATCCCTAGATTTAACCAATCCACCCTTTGGCCTTTGCTCTTTCTCTTTTCTGCCATCGATCGGAATGACATCCCTCCTCCCTTCGTCAAAAGCCTTCATGACGCTTTTAAATCCGGCCTCAAGACACATTTATTTCAAACCAAGATTCTTCCCTTTTTTTTTCCATTTCATTCTACCTGCCCTCAACGCCCAAAACCCATCACCCTGTCGAGTGTACAACCCCTTTTTGTTGGCGTGATGCGTGTGTGGGGGTGGGGGTGTGGGGTGTGTGTTGTGTTGTGGTTTTGTGTGGGGGTTTGTGGTGTGTGTGTGTGTGTGTGTGGTGTGTGGTGGTTTGGTGTGGTGGTGCGTGCAAGCGTGTGTGATACATTGAATTTTGAAAAAAAGAAAAAAAAAATTTTAAATTTAACTGGGTGCATGGAATGAGTAGGATGAAGAAAGCCTTGATTTGTTTTTTGCAAGATAACACTATATAAATTCCATTTTTTTTCAATTTTTTATTATTATTATTATTTTATTTTTTATTATTAAAAAAAACGGGTCCCCCGCATTTTCTTTACATAGAAAAAGAAACATCACACGGAGCCAGGGCGCAAACGGGGGGTGGGAACTGGCCCCCTTTGGGCTTGCCGGGGGGCCGAGTGGGCAGGGGCACTGTCTGATAAGGGGGATGCCGGACTTTGGAGTGGTATGAAACCGCAGGAGCACTTGGGGGGGGTATTGATGCACTTACGAATCTGCAGTCACCGTGCCCTTCCTCCAGGAAATGGTTGTAAAGTGCCGGGGTTTTGGGATTTTGCAGGGAGCCTCTGTTTACGGTGCCCTCCCTCTGTTTTAATTTTAGAGGCGGGGTGTCCTCCTGGAAAGAGCCCCGACTGAAGAGTGGGGGCTTAGTAGCACTGGATTTTGGATACTGGTACTGCATAATACGGGCACCCTGGTTTTCATCACCACTATAAAAGTTCCCTTGAGTTTGCCCCCTCCCCTGTCGTATTTTCCAAACATATCAAAGCACCAAGACCCTACCCCTTCGCTCTTTTTGTCACGAGGGCACCCACCTGAACAGCTTGTGGACACCTCGATGGGTAAGATCTTTCAAGGCAACATGCCAATTCCAAGTATTTAAAGATCTTTGCAAGTGTTTCGTGCGTCTTCTCTGACATTTTTTGACAGGGGGGGCATTCTTGGGGCAGCGAAACGGTCGCCACAAGGGGTTCCACATTAAATGACTTCAAACAAATCCAAAAAACTCCGGGAACCCCCTGCAAACAGTCTCGGACAATGGACCCAAAAGCTTCACACAGTTATGTAAGCTCAAGATTAAATTTTAAACCCCTTTTCAGGTCGTGATAGATCATGGCGGTAAACCAGGATGTCAACTCCATGGGTTTATGTCAGAAACAGACTAGGGTTTTCCCTTTTTCCCAGTCAGTTATTGTATTCCCAAATGAAAAGCTTTTTTTGGTGTCATAGCTTAAATGACGAAAACAAATTTTACAAATCAAAATTGTTTCCTACAAATCTTATTTTTTCCACAAAAAACTGTAAAAAATTTCCCAACAAAAAACCTTAGGTACAAAAAAACAAAATCCCTCTAAAAAAAAAGAAAGAGCGTTTCAGAGCGGTGAAAATGGCCTGCAGAACAATTCAAAAGAAATCAAAAAGAAATTCGAGAATGTAAAAGATCTTATAAAGAAAAGTTGAAGACAATTTCAGAGGGGTCATTTGGCTAATGCGTGGAAGGGTTTAAAAAACTTTTAGGGGGAAGCAAACCAAAAATGTCAACACAGCAATGCCCCTAAGGAACAAAAAGCTTTTGCTGATGAACTGAATGTTTCTATTGCCGCTTTTACGTGAGACACAAAAAGACTTCAAACTTTCTGTCAACCTGCAACAAAAGTCTTTAAAAGATTCGAATGAAAGATTTTACTGTTCACGCTACAGATTTAAATCAGTATTTTAAAACATTGCATGTGAGGAAGGCGTGGGGGTGGGGTATTTGTGGGCGGCTTTTTAAAAACTTGTGCAGAAGCAGCTGTGTTATGTTTTTAGTGATTTGTTTTTCTGTCTTTGAAGCATGCCATTTTCCAAGTCTCTGGAAAAAATCAATGATTTTGTCCGTTCAAAAAATAATCACCCCAATCTTAAAGACTTTTAGACCATACTCTCACTCCCAAAAGAAAGAAATGTTTTGAACAATTTGTTCTCAAACGGCTTCTTTTCTCTACTTCTTCATATCTAGATCCCTTCATTTGCATACAAAGCCAACAGAAGCACAAATGATGCTACAATTACCCCTTTCTGCATAATGTTTATTCCACCTAGAAAAACCGACTCCTTTGTTCGTATACTTTTCATTTACTTCTCTTTTGCCTTTAAATACCATTCAGCCCCATCTATTACTCTCAAACTGCTCTCATAGATGTCTGTCCTCGGCTAATTCTCTGGATAATGAGCTTTTGACACACCGGACACAGTTTTGTTCGATTTCAAAAAGCCAATCCACTCAAAAAAACAAACTTCCAAATGGTTCTCCCCCAAGGCACTGTTCTGTCCCCCATCCTTTTCACCCTTACACAAAATGACGCACTGGCTCTGATCTTATACCATAATCAAATATTCTGAGACCTGCTCATGGAAGATCTGTCTAATTCCCATGTCATGTAATTTAAACAAGTTGAGGAGTTCCCTCCTGGTGCAAACAGAACTGTCTTGACCTTAATGTTAAAAAGACAAGGAAATGTTGATTGATTTTCGCAGGGACCCCCAGCCCATACCAAATCTTTACATTGATGGGGTAAAGGTAGAGCGTGTACACCAATACAAATACTAGTACTATTATGATGATAAACAAAACTTGAGCTAATACAGATCTAGTAAATAGAAAATGGCCCCTCACGCATTTTTTTCCTTCAAAAACTCCTGAGTTTTAAAGAAAATGTAAAAGTTTTAAAAAATTTCAACCGATGCTTTATTGGTTGTCCTTTCTTTTCCCTTTGGTTTTTGGAGGGGGCCTACTGTTAAAAACAAAAACAAGAAAACAAGATGAAACCAGAGTGGCAAAATTTGGGCTGTGAGAAAATGAAACTAAGGGCTTTATGAATCCGTGTGAGAGACAGACTAGACAGATTGGAGTGATGACACACATTGTTTGAAAATATTTGAACTCCCCTTCTCAAAAGCGCACATACCCAAGTCTAAACCCTGCGATTTAAAAATATTTTTATTCCAACCTCAATTCTCAATTAATAAATGTAGACAAAAATCGAATTGAACAAAAAGCCCACGACAGAGGGGGGGGGGGGGAAGGGAAAGAGAGAACTAAACGCACCTTTTATTAGGAAACGAGTTCAGTTTCTAAAGAAAGAGTATTAATTTCACTAAAATTTGCTATCATACATTTATAAAAATGATTTTTTTAATACTGCGCGTGTATTTTTTTTAGACTTTTTAAATTTCAAAAAAAACTAGTTTTAATTTAATTAATTTTTGTCTTATACAACATTTATAACAATTTGACTTATATCTTTAAAATGCGTGAGCAGGGTAGAATGTTTACAATGGGAGCGTGCCGCGTGCGCAAGTGACTGGAAATGTGCGACTACGGGTTTACTTGTGGCAAGAGAAAATGATTTTTTTGGGGGTGGGTTTGGGGTTGCGAGATATTTCGATTGGGACATTTTATCTCAATGGGTGCGTGCTGATTTTGGACAGTTTTGTGTTTGAATATTATGTTTAAATGTTTATTGTTTTTATGTATGGCGAGTAACCCGCCGGGAATTTTCTGCTTTGAGATAATAAAGCTTTTGAATAAATTGAATTAATTGCAGGCCATCTCGGCTAAGAACTTTCAAGGGGTCCTTGATACGCTCTATCTACTTGCTGTCCCGTCTGCGTTTTTCTATCTATCGATCTAGCACGGGAAAACCACCCTAGTACAAAACTTAAAAACGCTTCTACTCGCTTCTGACTCAGTAAAATCTCCCTTCCACTCTACTCGACTTATCAGCAGCCTTCGATATATTGACCACCAAATCTTCTCTCCCCTTCAAAACACGTTGGGGTTACTGACACAGCCCCAACTGGTTGAATTCATACCTTACCAGATTCCAACAGTTGAAGAAACAAGATTCAATCAATACCCGCCAAAAGGAATGCGACCCCCAGGGATCAGTTCTAGGCCCGTTCTTTTCACTCTTTACACGCCCCCCCTGTCAAAAATAAAAACCGCACAAATAAACCCCTCAATTTTTACGCAGATGACTCTCACATTCAAAGCAGTGTTTTCTTCGAAAATCGCCTTTTCCCTAACAAATATGCCCTACTGCTTTGAAAATATTCAAACTGGATGACACAGAAAAATTTCAGCTAAAGCAGATAAAAACCCAAGCCATGCTCTAGGGATCAGACACAAACCTTTTCCATTACAACAGCTTCAATAAAACTCCAAAACATCATCCCCCCATCCAAATGCTGTGAAGTATTTTGGTGTTTTTTCGACAACACACTCATACAAAAATTCATCTCCCAGACTTGTCAGTCGGCACTATCATTTCGACGTATTAGTGCAATTGAAGTACCTTCCACCATCAACACAAACTTTTCCTTTTCTCATTCTTTTTACATTGGAATTGCTTCTCTTTTGTCTGGTCTGCCAGCATCATCTATCCCTCCCTTCAACGTATACAAAACTCCGCAGCTCGACTAGTTCTCATAAAGGTCAATCCGAGTACATATAATTTACCCCTCTCTTGCGACTCTCCCCTGGCTGCCTGTGCCACAGAGAGTAAATTATAAGATCAGTACCCTCTGTTACAAATGTCTCCACAAAACTGCACCCTCCTCCCTCTGTGAATGTCTTAACCTGTACACTCTTTCACGTCCCTCCGCTCTGCTGCAGATACCTTGTGCCTACGAATACCTAATTCAACCAGTCCAAACCCTTGGGCCCCCGCTCTTTCTCTATTTCGGTCCATCGACCTGGAATGAGCTCCCTCTCTCTCTTCACCAGAAACCTAGTTATGACACTATTTAAAACCAGCCTCAAAAACATTTTTATTTCAAACCTAAGAATTTCCCCCCTTCCCGTTTCATATCAGAGCATCCCACCTTCACTAACCCATGCCTAATCACCCTGCTAAAGTATACGACCTGTGTGAGTGTGGTGTGCTTTGTAAAACATTTGACTATTGAAATTTTATTTCATAGATTTTGTCTGCAGCGCACCCTGTTTATAATATCTGTTTGTTTAAAATATTGATTACTTCATTGATTGCATGACTGTAAGATTAGGTTGAATGCATGCGCTTGATTTGTCTTTGCAAGATAAGCGCTATATAAGTTCCATTTATTATATATTATTTTTATATTATTATTTTTATATTATTATTATACTATTATTATTTTTACTATCTATCTACCTGTCTATCTATCTATATCTGTCTACCTGTCTTTTTATCTATATCTACTACTATCTACCTGTCTTTTTGCTGTAATATCTATCTTTCTATATCTATCTACCTGTCTGTCTATCTATTTTATCTATATCTAGCTAAACTATACTATCTATCTACCTCTGCTGTCTATCTGTCTGTCTGTCATCTAACTATCTATACTATCTATCACCTGTCTGTCTGTTATATAAATATAATAATATATATATATATATATATATATATAATATATATATATATATATATATATATATATAATATAATAATGCATTTATCTATTTCTCTGTCTGTCTGTCTATCACTCTCTGTCTCCCCTCTCTCCTCTCTCTCTACTCTCCTCCCTCTCCTCTCTCTCTCATCTCCACTGGAGGTATTTTTCGTCTGTTTATGTTTCCTATGCAACATGTTTTGGATTGTTGTTATACACACCACCCCTTCATGAGGGGCCAAGGCCTATAATGAATAAAACTTTCGCATTTGCATGTCTCTCCTTCTCTCTGTCTCTCTGTCTCTCTCTCTCTCTGTCTCTCTCTCTCTCTCTGCTCTCCTCGTCTCCTTCTCCTTTTCTCTCTCTCTCTGTTTCCCCCCTCTCTTCTCTCTCTCTCTTTTCTCTCTCTCTCTGTCACGTTATCTCTCTGTCTCTGTCTGTCTGTGTCTCTGGTCTTTTTCTCTTCTGTCCTCTGTCTCTTTTCTCTCCTCTGACACCTCCCTCTCTCTCTCTCTTCCTCCCCTCCTCTCTCTCTCCTCTGTCTCGCTATCCTCTCTCTTTCAGTCTGTCTGTCTCTCTGTGTGTCTCCCCTCTCTTCTCTGTCTGTCTGTCTGTCTGTCTGTCTGTCTCTCTGTCTCTTCTCTCTTTCTGTCTAACTGTTTCTCTCTCTGTCTGTCCTCCTGCCTCTCTGTCACTCTCTCTCAGTGCTTGCCTGTTTTCTCCTGTGTCTGTTGCAGGATGAGAAAAAAACCCCACATACATTTTATATATATAGACACAAAACACACACATTCACCAGGACAAAGACATTGTGGGAGCGTCTCTCATAAAGAAAGAAAGATAGAAGAAAAAGAAGAAAGTAGAGACAGAGAGAATGACAGAAAAAAACCCACAAACACATACACACACAGGCACACACACACACCACACACACACACACACACATACATACATACATACACACACACATACATACCTACAAACACACACAAACAACACACACACACACACACACACACACACACCACACACTCACAACACACATACTAAAACCCTATAATACACTTTTTTGGGGGAAGGGCGTTAAACGGAAAACTAACTACAAACATAATACAAAAAACATAAAAAAAATACATACATACATACATAAACACACAACATACATACTTTTACATACACACCATACATACTACAAATACATACTACAACACATACATACCTACATACCACTCATACATACATACTACATGGGCCACATACAACATAATACATACAAATGCACACATATACACACAATACACACATAAACCCACAAAACAAACATTTCTACGCACGCAGCGCTTGTCTCTCCTCACGAACCTCGCACAAACACACATACCACACAAAAAACCCACACGCACACAACACACATACGCACACATAGATTTTCTTGCGCCTACGCCCGATCACAAACACTCTCACAAAAAAACACACACTACACACATATACACACCGGACGCACACACCTTTTTTAACACCCCCATGCGCACCGCACACATACACACAACACATACATACATATACATACGGGGCCTCGTACGTACGTACGTATGTACTGCATACACATAACATACAACATCCTTTCAGACACACCTACAACATACATTTTTTTTTTACATGTATACACTCCCTTTGATTCCCCGGCAAATAGCAAAAAAATTGATTTCACACACACACTCAACACTTACACACACAACACACATACTCTCACACACCGCCGCGCACCACACAACACACACATCAACACCAACCAAAACACACACTCAACACCCAACACACCCCAAAACCAACACACACACCCCACACACCCCCAACACACCCACACACAAACAACTAAACACAACACACCCCCACACACACAAAAAAAACACCACACACACACACAACCCCAACACACCAACACCAAACACACAACAAAAAACCACACACAACACTCACAAAACACCACATCCCCCCTCTCTCTCTTTTTTCCCTCCTCCCCCTCTCCCCTCCCCCTCTTCTCTCTCCTCCTCTCTCTAAACCACACACAAAACACACACACAAAAACCCCCACGACACAACACACAACAAAAACCACACAAAACACACACACACAAAACCCCAACAAATGAACCAAAATCTTTTCCTCTGCTTCTATGTGTTCATCTCGGGGGTCCCTGGTTTTTTGGGTATGCTTGTTTTTTTTTTTTATTATTTTTTTTTTATCGTTACATTTTGCTTTTTTTTGATGTTTTTTTGGTTTTTTTTTTCCCAAACATGTTTTTCAGTTTTGTTTTTTTTTTCGGGGTTACTTTGATTTTGTTTCGTTTTGCTTGTTGTCTTTTTTAACTTTTAATGAAATCCTATTTTTCTGACTTTTTTTTACTGCATTTGATGTTCTGTTTTTTTTTTGATTGATGGTGGGTTTTTTTCCTGTTAAATTTCGTGTGGTTTTGTTCGTGTGTGTGTGTGGGGTGTGTGTGTGTGTGTGTGTGGTGTGTGGTGTGTGGGGTGTGTGTGTGTGTGTGTGGGTGTGTGTGTGTGTGGTGTGGGTTTGGGGTGTGTGTTTTTGTTTTGGTGTTGTGTGCTGTTCAAATTCATTTAACGTGTGTGTGTGGTGTGGGTTTTGTGTTGTGTGTGTGTTTTTGGGGTGAGTGGTGTGTGGTGCTGGTGTGTGTGTTCGTGTGTGTGTTTTTTGTGCTGTTGGGTATTTTGTTGGTGGGGTGGGGTTGGTGTAGGGTTGTTGTGTGGGGTTTTCCTTGGTGGTGTGTGTGTGTGGGGGTTCGGTGTGTGTGTTTGTGTTGTGTGTTCGGGGTGGTGTGTGTGTGTGTGTGGGTGGGGTTGTGTTGTGTGTGTGTGGGGTGTGTTTGTGTGTGTGTAAACAGTATAAAAATTTTTATAAATATATACACATTAAACACACATAATAAAAAAAAATATAATTAAAAATAATAAATAATATAATAAAATATAAATATATGGGCGGGGGTTTTTTGTGTATGTGGGGTTTTGGTTGTAGTGGGGTATTATGTTATGTAGCGTGCATGTTGTAAACATACATACAACATGTATGGTGTATATAAAATATAGTTGGTTTTATTGGGTGTGAGCGTGCGCGGCGCGTGCGACAATCCCACGCGTATGTGTGTGCTTTCGCATGTTGTATGTGCGTTGTTTCTACATGAAATGTAGCGCGCACACATTGTGTGTGCAAAAGAAAACCCAAAACATGGAAAAAGGTATAAAACCAATTTTTCCCCTCAACAGCGAGGAGGGGTGAAGGAGAGAGGAAGCTCTATCATAACCCCATAAAACAAAGCCACAGTTCCCTCGAGATAGTCTTGTTCAGAATTCTGACGAATTCCTCTCCAAAAAACTGCAACAGATCGTAAAAAGTAAGGGCAAAGGGTCCCCTAACCTGTGTGGTTAGGGACGAGGCTCGAGTCCCTACTTTTCAAGGGGCCACATATTGAGGGGCGCCCCCCTCCTCTCCCTCGCTGCTTTACCCTTCCCGACCCTAAAGAGGGGAGGTCCCATCACAGCTGGGTGAAGTGGGGGGTTGAACTGGGGCCAAAAGGGGGCGCAAATGGCACCCATCCAAGTGGTAACACGCTCGAGCTGCTTAACTTGGCTGGGGGAAAGCCAGTGCTCCGACCACTGAGCACCCGTTTTTTCCCAACAGAGGCACCTGAGATAAGCATCCCTTGCCCCCGTTATCGGGGAGTGCAAGGGGTAATCACGGGGTCAGTTAAGATAAAGGGGACGGGTAAGCCTGTGGTTTAAATGGGTGACCATTGCCTCGTGATCCCTGACCTGGGTTTGAATCCATTCAAGATATTTCCCCTCAAGTAAAAATTGTGCCGACTCCATTCCTCAAAGTCCTTTGGGGTGAAAAAAAACCAGGGGCCCGGGGCGAATAACAGGAAAAAATTTTTAAAACGTTAAAACCTTTTTTCCTCTTTTTTGAAGAATAGGTCCCTCGTTTTTCAAGGCACTGCCAAGGGGGAAGAAGAAAAGCGCCAAGGAAGAACGGGAGGGTAACACACGAAGGACAGCCTAAAACTCAACAACACCCCAGAAAGGCAAACAGAGAGAGGAAATGGGGGGAACGGTTGTTGAGTCTTTGAGAACCCCCACATCGTCAACTACGGGGCAAAAAATA
>CM054164.1:34310427-34320427 GCA_028751875.1 Rapana venosa
TTAAACATGCAAAATTTTTTTAAAAATTTCCCCGTTTCATTTTGTTCTCCGTGCCAGTCCCCCCGTCATTCTCTGTTTGTGTTTCTGTCCCCACTTTGGCTTTCATGTCTCCCATTAGTATTTTTGGGTCCTCTTTTGGTGCTTTGTCCATGATGTCTGGACTTGTTCGAAGAATTTTCTTTATCTTCTAACTCTGCTGTATTTGTTGGAGCGTAGCACTAACGATGGAAACCTTTCTGCCTTGATTGAAACGTGCTGTGAGGATCCGTGTGACACTGGTTCCCAAGACAGCATGCTTGCGTTGCTTCAGGTCTCATCAGCAGCGCTACTCCATGTGTGTGGGGCTGGCCTTTTTCCCTGTCCAGAGTAGATGATAGTGTCCCACTCGCAAGCTTTGTCTGCCCGTTCCATTCCACTGGTCTCGCACAGGCCCCCAAGGGAAATCTTTAGGTTGTACCTGTGCATTTCTCTACTCACCTGTGCTTTTTTTACCGGTTTCGTACAGGGTTCTGATGTCCAGGTCCCTATCCTGGTTGTTGACTTGGTTGTTAAAAAGTTTGGGTGCACTGGCTTCCCGAAGGTTTTTCACCAGCACACTTCATAGGCCTACCAGAGAGGACTTTTCCCCAAAACCATGTCGCTCGTAAGAGGTATTGTTACAGTTTCAGAAAACAGACTAGTTTTTAAGTGAATGGGTCTTTTAGCCCAATGCCACAACCCCCAACCTGGAGGACCAGGGTGCATTCGTTTAGTCTGGCTCCTCCCCCCAGACCTGTTGAGCTGGTGAACGCCAAAGGGCCCCGGGAAGCCCCGCCCCATACTCTGGGGTCATTGAAGCCGCAAGCCATCCACCACGACAAGGTGATACACCATCGGACAGACCAAATTTTTTTAGACTCTGTTTACTCCTGGCATCAAGTCATCCTGAGGTTGTGCGCAGCCTCACTTTATATTTGTGTAAAGCTTTCAGAATAAGAGAGATAATGTTATCCTAAGTCATATTTTTGTAGCTGACTTTTTGTTATACAGTAACATGTTGTCGTTACTATTGCTTTTACCCCCACCAAAATACTAAGCAGTTCGGCAACCCCCTTCATGTATGGCCCAATGGCCTTTTTGTGAACAAATACTTCGAGTTCGAGTTCGAGTTCTCTCTCTCTCTTTCTGCAATAAACGAACATCAAGGTGTTGCAGACTGTTCAATTCCAGAGCAGACGTTCGGTAAGAAAGTGACAAGCACTCGGGTCTGGTTGTCTGAAATCTCTTCAAGAGACAACACACCTGAACACTGCCCACCTCACACCTTACCTGCCACCACAAATGTGTCAGGTGCCGCAAAGTGTATACCTCCCTGCCCCCCTCCCCCATACAGTCCCTTCCTGCATGGGGATGCCTGGTGTAGAACACTCGAGGTTAAAGTTTTTTTTATCCCAGAAAGACTTAAAAAATAAGAATTTTCTCCTACGCTGAAGTCGGATGTGTTGGGCCTGACTTGTCAGGCGTTTAACGGCAGTGCAACGCATTTTCGCTCATATGACACAACAACAGTTGCTGTCTGTGTGTTTAACAACTAACGCATAGACACGCATACACACACGCACACATACACGCACGCACGTACACACACGCACACATACACGCACGCACGTACGCACACACACACACACACACACACACACGCTTGCACTTACGCACACGCACATACATACACTGGTTGGTTATAGCGTTGCACAATGCGCTCGTGATCTGCTGACCCACATTCAAATCCCATTCAAGGAGATTTTTCCTCAGGAGTTAACATCAGTGCAGACTCAACTCTCCTCAAAAGTCCTTTGGATGAGACAATAGTCGACGTCCCGTGCGCGAACGCACGCACAACATCTTGTGCACACATTAAAACCTGTTCCACTTTTCGGAAAAGTAGGCCATTGTATGTACATGTGAACAGATGACAAAATTTACAAAACTGCATACACACGGGGACTAGATGTTAAAACGACATGAGTGCTTATTCCATTATCCTCGAAATAAGAGAATCAATCAAATAAAAAATATCACGCATACACACACTTATAGTAAGCAGTCATTTTTTAATGGCCGAATGATTGCTGCATTATTATCCATTGGTAACAAGAGTGGATGTGAGATGTTCTATACGTGAACTTACACCTGAGACAAAAATCAACTATATGATGAATTGGCAAGTGGTGTGCATTTCAATACAAACTAAAGGTAACGCACCTGCCTAGAAAGCGAAAACTCCGGATTCGAAGTGTGTGGTGGTTTGATCCCTGTTTGTGCCAGAAACTTTTCCCCATCCGATAGACCGTGGGTGATGGTGGTCTGGGTGCTAGTCTTTTGGATGAGTCAATAATCCAACGTCCTTTGTGCGACACGCATTTAAAAGTTGTTCCCATAATCTATGCGGCCGTAGGGGAGTGAGGCGTCAGAGACCTCACTTTTCGGGGGCCAGATTTTGGGGGGGCGGCGCCCACCTCTCCCCTCGCTGCTTTATTTCCCTGACCCAAAAGGGGGACATCCCCATTTTAAACTGGGGAATGTACTAAAGCCAAGGCGCGAAAAACGGTCACCCACCCACTTGGTCACCACGCTCAATGTGTTTAGTAGATGGGGGAAAAGCGAGTGCTCGCCATTAGCTGTCCCGTCCCCTAAACCCATTTAGCGTGTTTTAAAAACACAACAAAAAAACACAGGGCAACAAGAGATTTTTTCCCCCAAAAATTTCGGGTTTTTAAAAATGGGGCCCCCTCTGAAAGGGAAACATATACAACGCAGACAGAAAAAAAAAAAAAAAAAGGGGCGCTGCTTTTTGGGGGCGAGCGCTCTCCTTGGAGGGGGAGAGCCGCAATTTTCAGGGAAAAAAGAAATGTCCCGGGTTTAAAGGGGAAATATAAATTGCTTGTTAGCTACCAAACAAAAACCTCCAGACAGAACTATGCAGAAGTCCCTCCTTCTTGGGGGCATGCCCTGAAACTGGACCTCTCTGCCAAAAGCACAGCAGCTTGAGGAACTCCTCCCTGAACCCCCGCCCGTCAGAAGACGGAAAAAGTGACCGCGTGGTGATGTGCCCCCAAAAGATGACAACGATGCTGATGGCGTAGATCCGGAACTGCTGCGACTGCGTGATCGCTTGTGCCCGTAGGCAGATGATTAATGATGAAGTGATGGTAGAGGGCAAGGGCAGGGCCAGAAAGGCAAGGACACAGCCATGACCGTGAAGGGCACGAGGGTTTGGGCCCTTTTCTCCCGATTTGAGCCTGGCCTAAGATCCTCCCCCCTCAGATTCCCCTTCGGGTGTTTTCACTGAGGGCACCCCTCCAGGGGCAGGACCGATTAGCCAGGGGGCGAGCTGAGAATGGGGGGGCGAGTAGAGCAAGAGCTCGAGGTAAAACGAAGACGCTGGAATGGAAGGGACGTAGCTCTGCGTGGCCAGGGTAAAAACTTGTAGGTCACGCCCTGGCCGACGATGCGTCGAGCCGATCAGGGAGTGGGAGTACAGCAAGGGGGAAAAGAGCGTGACGGGCCGGGCCAACAGGAGCAACCGTGCGGCGCGTGCCAAAACTGTTGACCCGGGGGGGGCCACACCACAGACATGGGCCTGTGCCCGTCATGCAGACCAAAGGGACCAGCAGCGACCGGGGCCGCCCCCCGTGTCAGCCAAAGGGTGACCTTGCACACCACACCGGGGCATCTTGAAGTCATAGCCGAATTTTTACGAAGACCTGGTTTGGGGGACGATGGTCCACAGGTAGGCAGGTCCACGCCAGCGATGGCGGTGAAGTACAGGTGGACGGTGGAGTCCGCTGATGACGTCAGCCGCTTCATGATGACGACAGTCATGACGTTGCCAAGGGTGCCGAGGCAGAGGAGGATGGGAGGGAGAGTTCGAACCAGAACCATGGCGGTTAGTATGAAGCGTAAGGCAGCCCAGTCGAAAGGTTGCCCGGGTGTCAGCGGTGTGTCAGAGGTCCCGTTGTGCGGCCCAGTGAGCAGAGAGAGGGGTGCTGTGGTGGCAGAGACATCCTCCATGGTGAGTCAGTGCTGAAAAAGAAAATCGTTACCGTTGCGTGCGTTCGCGCATACACACACATGTCTCTCTCTCTATCCTTATCTGTCGCTGCCTGCCGGTCTGTGTGTCTGTATGTCTCTGTGTGTCTGTGTGTGTCTGTCTGCTTGCCTGCCTGTCCCCTCTCTATCTGTCTATCTATGCGAGGGTCAATCTGAAAGTTCTTGGCTACAAAAAGAAGGTTACACTTAACTTGCATTCCGCTCCTGCCACCTTTTCAAAGCACCCTCCCTGAGTTTTGATGCAACAACAGGCTATGCGCTGAAACCAGCTCTTCCACACTGCAGGCCACGTGACTTTATCTCCACTGTCAGTAGCCCTCGTGAAGGCTGGGATCATATCCTGTGGACTGTCTGTCAAATTCTTAGCAGTGATACACCTGAAAATCTGCCTTCTCTCTTGATTAATATGTCCTACTGCCTTCAAGATATCCAAAATTGGATGATACAGAACAAGTTACAGCTAAATGCAGATAAAACCGAAGCCATGCTTGTAGGGACCAAACACAAACTCTCTTCCATCACAACAGCTTCAATAGAATTCGGCAATACGTCTGTCCCTCTGTCTACTGCTGTGAAATATCTAGGGGTCGTTATAGACACACTCTCCATGCAAAAATTCATCACCCAAACCTGCAAGTCATGCTACTATCAATTGCGGCGCATCAGTGCAGTTCGAAAGTATCTGTCCACTGATGCATCATCCAAACTAGTCACGTCTCTCATTCTCTCACGTCTGGACTATTGCAATTCTCTTGTGACTGGTTTGCCAGCATCATCTATCCATTCTCTTCAACGTATACAAAACTCTGCAGCTCGCCTAGTCCTCAGAAAGAAAAAATCTGAACACATTACTCCTCTCCTGCTTCTCTCCACTGGCTGCCTGTACAACAGAGAGTAAACTATCAGATCAGTACCTTCTGTTACAAGTGTCTCCACAAGACAGCAGCTTCTCCTACCTCTGTGAATGTCTTCACCTGTACACTCCTTCTCGTTCCCTCCTCGCAGCAGTTACACTGTGCTTACGAATACTGATTTAACCACCACGTTGGCCCGTTTCTTTCTCTGTTTCTGGTCCATCGATCTGGAATGACATCCCTCTCTCCCTTCGTCAAAAGCCTTCTTATGACGCTTTTAAACCCGGGCCTCAAGACACATTTATTTCAAACTAAGATTCTTCCCTCTTTTTTCCCTTTCATTTCTATCCTGCCCTCAACAGGCCCAAAACCCAAACACCCTGTCGAGTGTACAACCTTTATGTGTGTGCGTGAGTGCGGTGTGCGTGAGTGCGTGTGTGCGTGGCGTGTGTGTGTGTGTGTGTGTGTGTGTGTGTGTGTGTGTGTGTGTGTGTGTGTTGTGTGTGTGTGTGGTGGGTGTGTGGTGTGTGTGTGGTGCGTGCTGCAAGGGGTTTTGGTGTTACTTTTAAATTTGAAAAGAAAAAAAAATTTAATTGTAACTGGCTGCATGTGAATGATAGGATGAATAAAAAGGCGCTTTGATTTGTTTTTTGAAAGATATAGCCATTAAAAATTCCTTTATTATCACCATTATTATTATTTTATTTATTATATTTTTTTATTTTTTAAATTTTTTCATAAGGGTCCCTGCAGCTTTTTTTGACATATGGCAACAGAAACGTCAACAGCGGGGCGGGGGTCTGCGAACAGGGAAAAGGATCCTGGTGGCTGCAGCAGTGGGGGCAGGGGCACTGTCATGAAAAGGGGGGGATCCCGGATTTTGGAGTGGGATGTACAGCAGGAGCACGGGGGGAGGTATTGACCCTTTACGAACGCAGTAAACCGTGCGCCTTTCCTCCAGGAACTGGTTGAATGTGCCCGGGTTTTGGCATTGTGCAAAAGGGGCCCCTTTTTACGGGTGCTCCTCCATCTTTTTGAATTTTTAGGGGGCGGGGTGCTCCTGGAAAGAGCCAGACTGAAGACTGTGGTGCTATAGATAGCATGGATTTTTGGATACTGGATACTGCAATAGATACTGGTGACCAGGGTTTTCATCCCCACTTATAATGTTCCACGTTGAGTTTGCCCGTCACTGTCGATTTCTCGCATTCAAGCACCATTGCACCCCAACCTCCTTCTGCTCTTTTTTCAGCTGAGTGGGACCCACCCCCAGAAAATGCTTGTGGACCCCCCCCTGCGATGGGTAAGATTTATTTAAGGAGACATGCCAATTCCAAGATGCTTGAAATCTTTGCAAGTGATTCGTCGTCTTCTCTGATCAGTTTTTTGACGGGGTGGCATTCTCTTGGGAGGCAGCAGAAAAGGTCGGCCCCAACGTTCTCTCATTAAATTACTTCTACAAATCCAAAACCCCCAACCACCTGCTAACATCTTGGACAAGACCCCAAAAGCTTTTACACCGTTTTGTAAGGGTCTGATAAGTTAAGCCCTTTTCGGTCGTGAAGATCATGGCTGGTAAAAAGGGGTTTAAGCTCCCTGGGTTTATGTCAGAAAAAGATAGGGTTGCCCTTTTCCTAGGTCGTTATTGATTGCCCCCGATGATGTAAAACTTTATTTTTTGGGGTTTATAGCTTAAATGACGAAATACATTAGACTAACAAAAATTTTTTACTAGGGGAAATCTTATTATTCCCCAAAAAACTTAAAGATTTCCCAACAATAAACCTTAGGTACAAAAACACTAAAATCCCCCTCAAACAAAAGAAAGAGCGTTTCAGAGCGTGATAAAGGCCGCAGAAAAATTCAAAAACTTCAAAAAAAAAATTCGAGAATGTAAAAGATCTTATAAAGAGAAAATTAAGAACAATTTCAGAGGGGTCATTTGGCTAATGCGTGGAAGGGTTTTTAAAAACTTTCAGGGGAAGCAAAAATCAAAAATGTCAACACATCAATGCCCCAGAGGAACAAAAAGTTTTGCGATGAACTGAATGATTTCTATTCCCTTTGAGCGTGAAAATCACAAAAATGAGCTTCAATCTGTTCTGTCTAACCTGCAACAAAATGTCTGTGATAATGATTCGAATGATGAAGATTTTACTGTTCACGCTACAGATGTTAAATCAGTATTTAAAGCATTGCATGTGAGGAAGGCTGTGGGTGTGGATGGTATTTGTGGTCGGCTTTTAAAATCTTGTGCAGAGCAGCTGTGTTATGTTTTTAGTGATTTGTTTTCTCTGTCTTTGAAAGCATGCCATGTTCCAAGTCTCTGGAAAAAATCAATGATTTGTCCTGTGTCAAAAAATAATCACCCCAAATCTTTAAATGACTATAGACCAGTAGCTCTCACTCCAATAGTAATGAAATGTTTTGAACAATCGTTCTCAAACGGCTTCTTTTCTCTACTTCTTCATATCTAGATCCTCTTCAGTTTGCATACAAAGCCAACAGAAGCACAAATGATGCTACAATTACCTTGCTGCATAATGTTTATTCCCACCTAGAAAAATCCGACTCCTTTGTTCGTATACTTTTCATTGACTTCTCTTCTGCCTTTAATACCATTCAGCCCCATCTATTAGCTCTCAAACTGCTCTCAATAGATGTCTGTCCTCGGCTAATTCTCTGGATAATGAGCTTTTTGACACACCGGACACAGTTTGTTCGATTTCAAAAAGCCAATTCCACTCAAAGATCAACTTCCACTGGTTCTCCCCAAGGCACTGTTCTGTCCCCCATCCTTTTCACCCTTTACACAAATGACTGCACTGGCTCTGATCTTATACCATTAATCAAATATTCTGATGACTCTGCTCTGGAAGATCTGTCTAATTCCCATGTCATGTATTTTAAACAAGTTGAGGAGTTCTCCTCCTGGTGCAAACAGAACTGTCTTGACCTTAATGTTAAAAAGACTAAGGAAATGTTGATTGATTTTCGCAGGGACCCCCAGCCCATACCAAATCTTTACATTGATGGTGTAAAGGTAGAGCGTGTACACCAATACAAATATCTAGGTACTATTATTGATGATAAACTAAACTTTGATGCTAATACAGATCTTGTAAATAGAAAATGGCACTCACGCATCTTTTTCCTTCAAAAACTCCTGAGTCTTAAAGTAAATGTAAAAGTTTTACAAAATTTCTACCGATGCTTTATTGAGTCTGTCCTTTCATTTTCCTTGGTTTGTTGGTATGGGGGCCTGACTGTTAAAAACAAAAACATAGTAAACAAGACTGTAACCAGATGTGGCAAAATTGTGGGCTGTGAGCAAATGAAACTGAATGACTTGTATGAATGCCGTGTGAGAGACAGAGCTAGACAGATTGTGAGTGATGACACACATGTGCTTGCAAAATATTTTGAACTCCTGCCTTCTCAAAAGCGCTACGAGTACCCAAGTCTAGAACCCTGCGATTTAAAAATAGTTTTATTCCAACCTCAATTCTGCTAATTAATAAATGTATGACAATAAATCTGAATTGAACTAAAGCCCACGACAGAGAGGGGGGGGGAGGGAGTGAGAGAGAGACTAAACGCTACCTTTTATTAGTGTAAACTGAGTTCAGTTTCTAATAGAATAGAGTATTAACTTCACTGATGTTTGTCTTATCATACATGTTATACAAATGATTTTTTTTAATACGTGCGCGTGTTATTATTTTAGACTGTTCAATATCTTAAAAGAACATAGTATTAATTTAATTAATATTTGTCTTATACAACATGTTATAACAATTTGACTTATATCATTAAAATGCGTGAGCATGGGTACGAATGTTTACAATGTGCGAGCGTGCGTGCGCGTGCGCAAGTGACTGTGAATGTGCGACGTACGGGTTTACTTGTGCGCACATGAGTAAAGTGATTTTTGTTGGGGTGGGTTTGTGGTTGGCTGAGATATTTCTGATTTGTGGATGCATTTTATCTCATGATGGGTGCGTGCTGATGTTGGACAGTGTGTGTGTTTTGAATATTATGTTTAAATGTTTATTGTTTTTATGTATGGCGAGTAACCCGCCGGAATTTCTCTGTCTTTGAGATAATAAAGCTTTTGAATTGAATTGAATTGAATTGCAGGACCATCTCGGCTAAGAACTTTCAGAGGGATCCTTGTATATCGCTCTATCTACTTGTCTGTCTGTCTGTCTGTTTGTCTATCTATCGATCTAGCACTGAAACCACCCTAGTACATACTTTAAACACGCTTCTACTCGCTTCTGACTCAGGTAAAATCTCCCTTCTCACTCTACTCGACTTATCAGCAGCCTTCGATACTATTGACCACTCAAATCTTCTCTCCCGTCTTCAAAACACGTTCGGTGTTACTGACACAGCCCTCAACTGGTTGAATTCATACCTTACTGACAGATTCCAGACAGTTGAAGTAAACAAGATTCAATCAATACCTGCCAAACTGGAATGCGGAGTCCCACAGGGATCAGTTCTAGGCCCTGTTCTTTTCACTCTTTACACTGCCCCACTGTCACATATAATAAACCGTCATCAAATAAACCATCATTTTTACGCAGATGACTCTCACATTCAAAGCAGTGTTACTTCTGAAAATCTGCCTTCTCTCCTAACAAATATGCCCTACTGCTTTGAAGATATTCAAAACTGGATGACACAGAACAAATTACAGCTAAATGCAGATAAAACCGAAGCCATGCTCGTAGGGATCAGACACAAACTCTTTTCCATTACAACAGCTTCAATAAAACTCAGCAATACATCAGTCCCTCCATCCACTGCTGTGAAGTATTTAGGTGTTGTTATCGACAACACACTCTCTATGCAAAAATTCATCTCCCAGACTTGTCAGTCGTGCTACTATCAGTTACGACGTATTAGTGCAATTCGAAAGTACCTGTCCACCGATGCAACATCTAAACTTGTCACTTTTCTCATTCTTTCACATGTGGACTATTGCAATTCTCTTTTGTCTGGTCTGCCAGCATCATCTATCCACTCCCTTCAACGTATACAAAACTCCG
>CM054164.1:34325427-34342927 GCA_028751875.1 Rapana venosa
AGTAAACATTAGTGCTGACTCCATTCCTTCAAAAGTCCTTTGGATGATACTATAAACCGAGGTCCCGTGTGCGAATATACATGGAACATTTTACGCACATGTTAAAACCTGTTCCTCTTTTTGGAAGAATAGGTCATCGTTTTACAAGGCACTGTCCAAGGAGGAAGAAGAAGAGGCAGACCAAGGAAGAACTGGGAGGATAACATCAGCGAATGGACAGGCCTAAAACTCAACAACACCCTGAGAAAGGCAGAACAGAGAGAGGAATGGAGGGAACTGGTTGTTGAGTCTTTGAGAGTGCCCCCACGATCGTCAGACTACGGGACAGATAGATAGATAGATAGATAGATAGATAGATAGATAGATAGATAGATAGATAGATAGATAGATAGATAGATAGATAGATAGATAGATAGATAGATAGATAGATAGATAGATAGATAGATAGATAGATAGATAGATAGATAGATAGATAGATAGATAGGTCATCGTGTGCTGGTGCGAACGGATGACAACATTTTTACAAAACTGCATACACATGGGGACTGGATGTTGAAAAAAAAGCACATGGTTGCCGATTTCATTATCCTCGAAATAACAGAATTTTTTTTAAAGATACAAGACACTGGGTATAGAGAGACTGGTTCACTGTGGGTAGATCACAGAATGACGGGGAGGGCAGGTGGAATCTACTAGAACATCCCTCTTCTTTTGCAGACTGTCTTCTCTGCTAATCTTGGGGAGGGGGGGAGGGGGGTGCAGCAGGATAGCCTAGTGGTTTGAGCGTCGCGCTTACGAATTGATAGCCAGGGATCAAACCCCGGTTCAAGCCACCATTTCGACATCCAACTGAGGGGATCTTTCTTCAGAAAAGTTAACATCAAGACTGACAACACACATTCACGCACGCACGCACGCGCGCGCACACACGCGCGCGCACGCGCGCAAGTACACACACGCAACACCGTTAGGCAGAATCTTATTACTGAAATTAATTTGTTGGTACATTTTCTAATTCTGAGGGGTTCGAATGTTACTTTCTGCTGGGTTCCATCTCATTGTGGTATTTATTTTAATGAAAAAGTCGACAAAGCTGCCAAAAAGGCAGCAAAACATGATAGCTATTCAACTGGTTTAGATATTCCTCTTTCTCTTCATGAAGGTTATGCTTTGCTTCAAAATGTTTGCTGGAAACATGTGAAAAAGAAACAGGAAGAGGCTGGTTATCCCCTGCATACTTGTTCAGTTCTGGATCTTGAGAACATTCTTTGTACTCAGTACGGCTTTCGAAAATCCTGTACTAGAAAAATTGTTTCTCTAATCTACAGATTGAAATTAAATGCCTTTCGAGCAAAATTTTCCAAAAATATACAATGTATATGTGGTGAAAAATTTTCCAATGTTCATGTTCTGTATCAATGTCAAGGTTTAAAAACGTTTTTTACCATCATTTCAAGATAAGTCTCTGCAGGAAGTTTTAACCAATCCAGAGTTATTATGTGAGATAGCCTTGTCTCTGTTGCAATCCCCAGTATTCTCTTTTTTGTAAAGTATGATCGTCGGAATCTACATTTTGCTTGTTTCACAGCTGCCGTTACAAGTAGTTCACAATTGTTTGTTTTCCAACTTTAGAGTATTTTTCAATTGTTCGGGGTTTTTGTTAATTTTTGTATTTCTTTGCCATGTTTTTTGCAACATACTGTTTATATAGTTTGGAATAGTCTTTTAATGTGCATTCATACCAACACGTATTTTTTCTACTTAAAGCCCTTATCTCATTATGCTGCCCCCCCCCCCCCCCCCCCCCCCCCCCCCTGCCTCCATCGTCTAATACACTTTAAGTGAACAGACGTAAAATTGAAGACACACACACGCAACACACAAACACACACACACATACATACATACATACATACATACATACATACATACATACATACATACATATATACTTTCCGTACACGCACCACCACGCACGCACTCGTGCACGCACACACATACATACATACATACATACATACATACATACATACATACATACATACATACATACATACATACATACATACATACATACATACATACATACATACATACATACATACATACATACATACATACATACATAGAGAACTTTGAACTCTGAAATATTTTAATAGTACATCGGCCTTCGGCCACAATGCAACAACAGGGAGTGATGGGGTCGGGGCACAATGGAAGAGAACAATGATTTCACAATACAAATACACTATTGAATCAGCTGAAAAGCTGCACCTCTATGTACGTACACATCTTCCCCTGTCAACATCATCATCATCATCATCATCATCATCATCATCCCTTGGTCGGGACGACCGTTGGGGTACCCGCACGGACGCTGCAAGTGGACCGCCAAATGGTTCTGTCCTGGGCTGCTTTCAGGAGGTTTGGTACAGTGAGGCCGGTCCACTCCTTGATGTTGGATATCCAGCTTTTGCGTGGTCGTCCCTGCCTCCTTGCTCCTTCCACCATTCCCTGCAGGACTGTCTTTGACAGGCTGTTATGCCTTGTTGTGTGGCCAAACCACTTCAATTTCCTCCGTTTGACTGTATCTAGCAATGGTTCTTGTTTGCCAGCCAGTGCCTCGATCTGCTGCCAGACGTAGTCGTTGGTTTTACGGTCTCTGTAGGTGATGTTCAGGATCCGCCTGAGGCACTTCATCTCAAAGGCTTGAATGCGACGTTCTAAATCGGCAGTGAGTGTCCATGCTTCACAGCTGTACAAGGCAATGGATGTGACGAGTGCCTTGTAGAGTCTGACCTTAGTGTGGGTTCTGATGTTGTGGTTTCTCCACACTTTCGCCAGCTTAGTCATGGAGGAGAGTGTCACAGCAAGTCTGATCTTCACCTCTTGTGTGCTCGTACCTTCTTTGGTGATGACTGCTTCAAGGTACTTGAAAGTTTCCACCTCCTCTAGTGTCTCGCCACTCATCTTGATGCTGGTGGGAGTGGTCGGTGTGGTACTGTTCACTAGGATCTTGCTCTTTTCCGTGCTGATCTCCATACCGTGGGCATTGGCTGATGTTTCCAGTCTGGTGGTGAGATCCTGGAGTTCTTCTTCACTGCGGCCCATGAGATCAATATCGTCTGCGAATCGAAGATTGCAGACTGGCCTTCCTCCTATTGTGATTGTGGTCTTGAAGTCAAGGAGGGCCTCCTGCATGATGTTCTCCAGGAACACGTTGAAAAGAACGGGGGATAGCGGGCAGCCTTGTCGAACTCCAACTGAAGTCCGGAAGAACTCCCTGATTTCTCCACCCATGAGGACTGCGCTGTGGGAGCTGTCATACAGCGCCTGGATGACTTGAATCAGGTCCTCGTCGAAGTTATAGTCTCTCATGACTTGCCAGAGCTTCTTGCCACACTCGGTCGAAGGCCTTCTTGAAGTCAATGAAGTTGTTGTAGAGCTGTAGTTGATGTTGGAGGTGCTTCTCTATGAGCATTCTGATGTTGAAGATCTGCTCGACAGTGCTTCGACCTGGTCTGAATCCTGCCTGTTCTTCTGATAGGATTTCTTCTGCTTGTGGTTTCAGTCTGTTCAAGGCAATTCGTAGCATAACTTTGCTAGGATGGCTTATCAGACTGATTGTTCTGTAATTTTGGCACTTCTTCAGGTCTCCCTTCTTTGGAAGTGGAACTATGATGGATTGGGTCCACTGTTCAGGCCACTCTTTGCTGGTCCAGATGCGTTGGCAGATGATTGTTAGTGCCTTGATCATCTCTGGGCCTCCGTACTTGATGAGCTCAGCCGGGATGTTGTCAATCCCTGGTGACTTGCCTCCTTTCAAGGATCTTACTGCTTCTTCTACCTCTTCCTCCAGCACCTGTGTGCTTTCAGGATCTGATGGTCTGGGATCTTGCTCGTGAAGTTTGTTCGGATCAGCCTTCAGCTTGGAGTTGTACAGGTCTCTGCAATATTCTGTTCATCTCTTCATGATAGTGGCGCTCTCTGTAAGGACTGACCCCTCTTTGTCTTCAATAACGGAGGTCTTTGGCTGCTGGGACTTGGTTAGTACCTTGATGGTCTGGTAGGCCTCCTTGCTGTCTCCTTTCACCATTGCCTTCTCAGCCTTGGAGCATTGTTCTGACATCCAGTTCCCCATACACTATTGAATCAGCTAAAAAGCTGCACCTCTATGTACGTACACATCTTCCCCTGTCAACAACTTAGGGTTATAACTTGTTAACTCTGTACGCTTACTCATTCCATTTCCATCACCAAGCACCAACATAACTTATGAGAGAAGAAATGCGGAAAAAAACATCCTGAGAATCATGACTATGTGTCATGAATCAAACTTACTGTGAACAGTCTAAGACAGCAATGCAATAAGAAAACAAACAAAGAAACCGAATGACAAATAACCCTACCGTGCTGTTCAGTATATGAAATGAACCCGACGATTCATTTTTAGGATTACAGCATCCTAAATGGATTGAAACTAGTTAGTAATATGTTAGATAACATCGTCTCCTTTCACATTTAAAGTTATTTAAAATGTTGTTAACAAACTTCGAAGGCAGAAAACTTACCGAATAGCATAACAGTGTAGAATCACATACAGTGATGTGACATCACTACACAGCAAAACAGCATCACATAGAACTTTCAAGAAAAAGACGGAGGAGACATTGGATAGAGAGAGAGAGAGAGAGAGAGAGAGAGAGAGAGAGAGAGAGAGAGAGAGAGAGAGAGAGAGAGAGAGAGAGAGAGAGAAATTGCAGAGGATAGACAGACAGAGACAGACAGACAAAGACAGACGGACAGACAAAGACAGACAGACAGACAAAGACAGACAGACAGACAAAGACAGACAGAGAGACAGACAGAACGCAAACTCGATGGCCCCTTTCTGACAATCAGAACTGTGTTAGCAGAAACTGTGTGAGCTGTTTCAGTGATCCGTTCTGGAAGCCGGGAAGTGAGGCTCTGCAATGCCATAATGATATTCCCCAATACTGTGCAGAGATCTTCTTTTTTCTTTTAAATGCCGATTCTGCCCAGCAAATGAAGCACTCTGGAATTCAAACCTACGCCCTTGACGTACGAGTGAGAGCAAGATGCTTTTTGAAGGATTTCTGTCTATAAATTTCGTGAAACAGAGCTGTCTGTTTCTCTGTGTCTGTCTGTTTGTCTGTATCTGTCTGTCTTTCTCTGTCTCTGTTTGTCTGTTGATCTCTCTCTCTGTCTCTCTCTCTCTCTCTCTCTATCTCTCTTCTCTCTCTCTCTCTCTCTCTCTCTCTCCTCTCTCTCTCTCTCTCTCTCTCTCTCTCTCCCTCTCAGCTAAAAAGAGTAATAGATAAACTAAAATGGGGTAAGGCAAGTGTACTGGATGGCATAACTGCTGAAATGCTGAAGAATGGAGGCCAAGAGGTACACTGTTTTCTCATAAAACTATTGAAATCTATTTTTGACAAAGGTATTTATCCACAAGCCTGGGCAAAAGCTATCAAAGTTCCAATCTTTAAGAAGGGAGATCCCAATAACGTGGACAATTATAGGGGAATTTCATTGTTGAGTATCCTGTCAAAGTGCTTCACATCTATACTAAACAGTAGGTTGTATTCTTGGCTAGAAAATAATCTAATGATATCTGAAAATCAGGCAGGCTTCAGGAAAAAATACTCTACTGTTGATCAGATCTTTAACTTGCATGCAATTGTCCAGAAGTACATGAACAAGAAAGGTCGGAAGTTATATGTTGCATTTATAGATTTTAAAAAAGCTTTTGATTCTGTCAGACATGATTTACTTATAGAGTGCATCAAAGATCAGGGAGTAAAGGGAAAGTTCCTTGCAGCAATGTCAGCAATATATCAAACATTATATTCATGTATACGGGCAAACTGTGAATTGTCTGAATTTTTTGAATGCCCAATTGGTGTGAGACAAGGATGTGTGTTAAGCCCTACTCTGTTTTCTTTATTTATCAACCATTTATTTGAGACCATGGGTAAAAAAGGTAAACATGGAATACAACTAGTACCAGACATTATGAAAATCTTTATTTTACTCTTTGCAGATAATGTGGCTCTTATTTCAACAACTCCTGGAGGTTTACAAAACCACCTGAATGTATTGGATCGGTGGTCTAGAGGTAACGCGCCTGTCTAGAAAGCGAAAAGTCCGGGTCTGAAGTGTGCGGCGGTTCGTACCCCGTTTGGACCGGAAACTTTTCCCCCATCCATTAGACCTTGAGTGGTGGTCTGGGCGCTAGTCTTTCGGATGAGACGATAAACCGAGGTCCCGTGTGTTACACGTAATTATTTAGCGCACGTAAAAGAACCCACGGCAACAAGAGAGTTGTCCCTGGCAAAATTCTTAGAAAAAAGCCACTCTGATATGGGAACAAATACAGTTGCAGATAGGAAAAAGAAAAAAAATGGGTGGCGCTGCTCTTGTGGCGACGCGCTCTCCCCGGGGAGAGCAGCCCGAATTTCACGGAGAGAAATCTGCCGTGACTTAAAGTGGTATGAAATGAAATCTGAGCGCTTTGATTTGTTGCTTTACAAGATTCAGCGCTATATAAATTCCATACATTATTATTATTATTATTATTATTATTATTATTATTATTATTATTATTATTATTACTAGTATTATTATTATTATTGAAATCGTGTTGTGATGATTTGCAATTAAATGTTAATTCTGACAAAAGTAAAGTAATGGTCTTTAGAAAAGGAGTTTTTCTTGGAAAATATGAACAGTGGGTTTACGATAATTTCAAATTAGAAGTGGTCAATAAGCATTGCTATTTAGGGTTTAACTTTACCACGAAACTTAGTGCTAAGCTGGGCACAGATCATCTCGTGACCAAGGGAAAGAAAGCTGTTGTAGAATTAAATAGGGTTTTTCATAAATATAAAGAATATAACGCTGAAACATTTTTCAAGATCTTTGACATTAAAATACAGCCAATCTTACTATATTCATCAGAGATATGGGGGTTACATAAATTGGAACATATAGAGAAAGTACACACGATGGCTTGCAAGAGATTTTGGGGTGTACCATTGAAAACTCCAAATAAAACTATATATGGTGAACTGGGTCGATATCCTCTATACATCCACTCATGTATAAATACTCCTAGATATTGGTTTAAATTATTACAAATGAACTCTAACAGACTACCATATAATGCTTATCAAATGTTGTTTGACATGGATATATCTGGAAAGAACTGTTGGGTTTCTATGATTAGACAAATTTTATGTGATGCAGGATTCAGCTTTGTATGGCTTCAACAGGGAGTTGGTGATGTCAAGGTATTCTTACATCTGTTTATGCAAAGACTAGTTGATATGTTTATCCAGGAATGGTATAGTACAATCAGAGACCGAGACAGATACGATAGCTACAGGTGTTTCAAAACAATATTTGTTAAAGAAGAATATCTTCTACAGTTAGATACCTACTGCTTTAGAGTTGCTGTGTCACAGGTGAGATGTAATGTTTTACCACTTAACAGCAATGTACATCGAAAACATCAATAGCAGTATCAGACAAAAAATTCAAAGCCATAAGAATTGCAAATAATTCAGAAGTAAAAATAGAAAAATGTTGTCCTAAATGAAAAGATTTTTGAACTTTTAAAGTCGGAATCACATATGCAGCACCACTTTTGCCTGTTTCTAATACATATATTCATATACTCATATATTCTTCACCTGTAAAACCTTTACTGTAATTACATATATATATATAATATATATATATATATATTATATATATATATATATTTATATATATGTATATACATATATATATATACATATATATATTTTATATATATGTATATTTATATACTTATGTGTGTGTGGATGTGGGTGCGTGTAGGGGAGAGAAAGAGAGAGAGAGAGAGAGAGAGAGAGAGAGAGAGTGAGAGAGAGAGAGAGAGAGAGAGAGAGAGAGAAGAGAGATGCAGTGTATAATAATAGGTACTTTGGTATGAATGCGGGTGTGTCTAAATCACCATGTAGTGAATAGACATTAAACAAAACAAAACAAAACAAACAAACAAACATGTACATCGATATAGTGCACAGAATCAGATGAAACAATGTCCATTTTGTAAACCCAAAGTTGAAGATGAAAAGCATTTCCTTTATGAATGTTTTGTGTATAATGATTTAAGAATTAAATTTTTAAGGGATTGTGTTGATACACCTTTACACGATCTACTTAAAGCAGAAAACAGTAACAAAAATCATTGCCTGTCTAGATATATCTTCCATGCCATCAATAACAGAACAAGCTTGTTGTATTAAGATATTTACATCACAAACGAAGATACCGTTATCGTTTTGTTATGATTTTGCGAAATTATATGTATATTGATTTTTTCCAGATATAAGGAAGGTACACTTAGATCAAGATAGTGAATTGTGTTTGATACATTTGTATTTTTATGCATTTGTGCATTGTCTTCATTATTTCTTTCACTGAAATTGAGCTTGGTATTGTGTATTTTATTCGGGTTTTTGCCCACGCTGTGGCATTCTCAATTTCTCGTGCGCCAACCATGTATTATGGCCTATACATTACATTTCTGAGTTCTACGTCCCCCCCCCCCACCCCTCTCTCTCTCTCTCTCTCACTCTCTCTCTCTATCTCTTCTACTCTCTCTCTTCTTCACTCTCTCTCTTCTCACTCTTCTCTCACTCCTCTCACTCTCTCTCACTCTCTCACTCTCTCTCTCACTCTTTCTCTCTCACTCTCTCTCTCTCTCACTCTCTCTCCTCTCTCTCTCTCTCTCTCTCTCTCTCTCTCTCACTCTCTCTCTCACTCTCTCTTCTCTCTCCTCTCTCTCTCTCTCTCTCTCTCTCTCTCTCTCTCTCTCTCTCTCTCTCTCTCTCTCTCTCTCTCTCTCTCTCTCTCTCTTTCTCTCTTCTCTCTCTCTCTCTCCTCTCTCTCTCTCTCTCTCTCTCTCTCTCCCTCTCTCTCTCTCTCTCTCTCTCTCTCTCTCCTCTCTCTCTCTCTCTCTCTCTCTCTCTCTCTCTCCTCCGTGTTCCCTTACCGGGTGAGGTGCATAGTGCCTGGTCTTCTCCTGTGCTTGTCACTCTGCAGGAGGTCTGTCTGCCTGCTGGCCTCAGCCAACACGTTCCCACTTCAGAGCAGCTCAGTTCATTGCACAGGTTGCATGCTGGGTATGTTCGTGTCTCCGTAACCCACCAAATGTTGATATGATATGATCTTTAACGTGCATATTTGACCTTGTGCATGTGTATAAACTTGAAGGGAATTAAGGCACTGGCAAGTCTGCATTTGAAAATGACCTGGGAGATGGTAAAAATCCCCGACCCTTCATTCACCAGAGGACGACGCCAAGATTTGAACCCACGACTTCAGGCACATTGGGGATACCTACATTGTAGGCGAAACAGTGGCATGTATACACAAAATCTCACCAGTGACGCTCCACCACGAAATGAGTCGCTGAGCACCTGACCCTCTTTTCCGCTAGGAGCCATTTTAGGCAGGTGGGAGTCAAATTGTTGATGTTGAGATTTTGATTGGTTATAAAACTATGGCCACTATTCTACCTTGTAATGAAATATCAAGGCGTAATATTGTTCTTTGTGCTTAAAAACGTGTTTTACAAAACATCCAAGCCCTTATTTGGACCATCTGTTGATGCTAAACTTGTCAGTTTCTTATCTTGTCACTTTCTGCAGTATATCATTTCAAATTGTAATAACGTTGTATAGAATTTTCCGAATTTCAATCTGTTTTGTGCATTAAATAGCTTATTTATAGCAGATTAACAACATGTCAATACTAAAAACTGACCTCTGGTGCAATGCCACTCATTTTGTGGTGGAGTGTCAATGATTGGTCACCCTGGGAGATCTAGCCGAGGAACTAAAAGAAATTCAACCTACCGGCCTCCGTGACACAATAATTAGCGTCTTGGGTTACCAGGTCATGATAATGTGTCCCGTATAGTTCTTCTTTATTCTTTTTGATTGGTACACACACACACATTGCGCAACAGAAGTCACTGATGCTGTAAGTTTTATCACAGAAAAACATTACAATAAGTACAGGCATGGGGTTTGTAAACACCGAGTCCTACACTGTAACAAATAGCATGACACAAACATATAGTGGTTATTCAACTGTCCAGACAAAACATTTACAGAAGAAAGCAGTATTTTAGATCGTACTGACGAAGTTTTGATGTTGTGTTTATATTTCCAGCATGTTTACATAGAGAATCCTTTTTACGAAAATCGTCAGATTTCATTTGCATACTATGTTCCAGTTGAGTGTTTTTTCTATTGTATACTCGTTTTTCAATTCGTTCATGAACATAATTCATATTTGGTTTAGTTTGGCGAAGTCGACATCTGTATACATAGAAGTTTCCAAGCAATACTAATATAAAGGTCAAGGTGTCCCATAACCTATAAGGTTGTAGGGGAGCGAGGCATCAGAGACCTCACTTCTCTAGGGGCCAGCATATTGAGGGCGGAACCCATCTCCTCTCCCTCGCTGCTTTACCTTCCCTGACCCTAAAGAGGGCAGGTACCCATTTACAGCTGGGTGAACTGGGGGCACTGTACTTAAGCCAAGGCGCGCAAACGGTCACCCATCCACTTGGTAACCACGCTCGATGCTGCTTAACTTGGCTGGGGGATTGCGATTGCTCTGACCAGCCAGCTATCCCGTTCCCTCAAGCAATAGTATTAAGTCTTAAACTTTATCAGTCTTTGTGTTTGCATCCCAACTGAATAGTACAATTTCAGCATTGAAGGACAATTTCTCACAAGAATCCCATAGTGTTTGTTATTCTTTAATTAACTCGGCTGGTTACTGCTCAGAATAGGTGTGCTTTGGGCTCAGTGGGAAGACTGGAACCACACAGTCGAGTTTCGTCCACTTTAAGGATGCTATGTTAAGAGTGTTGCTCAAATTACCTGACCAACACTGCAGGTGTCTGTATCTCTCTGGCCTGGTTGACGACGGGATATAGAAAGCGTAGAGTACAGCCCTGTCAAGCTGTCTTAAAGCACATGCACTTCCATACCATCGTGATGATATAATCCTCATCGTGATGGCATCATCCATCGTGATGACATCATCCATCGTTATGACATCATCCATCGTTATGACATCATCCACCGTTATGACATCATCCATCGTTATGACATCATCCATCGTTATGACATCACCCATCGTGATGATATCCCCCGTCGTTATTATATTATCCATCGTGATGATGTCATCCGTCGTGATGATTTCATCCGTCGTTATTATATTATCCATCGTGATGATGTCATCCGTCGTTATTATATTATCCATCGTGATGATGTCATCCGTCGTTATTATATTATCCATCGTGATGACATCCTCATCGTTATGACATCATCCATCGTTATGACATCATCCTCATCGTGATGATATCATCCATCGCAATGACATCATCCTCATCGTCAATACGCATCACGCAATAACACAAAATTGTCTCTGATTCCGTGGCCCTGGTTACTCTGGTTTGACGATGACCTCAGTTTCGGTTTTCCCAAACACTTCTTGCCTGTGGGGTCTCGTGTCAAAGCCTTGGAAGCTGAGACTTCACTGCAGGAGGTGGCTTGAGGAACCAGGTGGTGCTGACTACACCCGCTGGGTCTCGCTCACCCTGGCTCAGCAGTGCAGGGCCTCTCTGGCCCGTGGCCTCATGGCGGCCTGACATTAATAAGCTCTGCTTCCCCATGAGGAAGCTGGGGGGTATGTCAGTATACATAGCATCCCCGCCTTCTGGAAATACTGCGCTGTGAATTCCTCTTATCTATCCCCCTCTTTGTTTCTGCCTTGTTTTTTTCTTCATGTAGCCTCCTTCCTGTCTACTTTCTGTCTTCTCCATTCTCTTGCCTTTTTTTTTCAAAAAGACTTTTAAAAAAATTCTCCCAAAGACCGAAGTTCGACGCGCTAGACCTGACATGTCAGGCGCTTAACGGCAGCGCAACGCATTTTCGCTCATAAGACAGACAACGACACTTGATGTCTGAGCGTTTGACGAAGATGTTTAAAGAGGTCGGTATGATGGAGTCCTATGCTGCTTTTCATATGATCTTTCTTTTGTCTGTTGCTATTTAGTATTATAGGTTTTTCATTGTTTCTGTCGTTTTACATATTGTTTTGATGCATGTGTGTTTGCAAAGACATATCATAAGGCTGTGCTTGACCTGAACATGTAATCCTTGCATATTCAAGATTTGTGATTCATTTCTTCATTCTCACGCCAAACTTTCTGTCCACAACAGGCGATTCCTTGAGTGTGAATGTGGATGAAAGACCTACTATGTATAAGGTCGGTGGTCTAGAGGTAGTGCACCTGCCTAGAAAACGAAAAGCCGGGGTTCGAAGTGTGTAATGGTTCGATCCCCGGTTGTACCCGAAACTTGTCCCCCATTCACTAGACCGTAAGTGATGGTCTAGGTGTTAGTCTTTCGGATAAAACGATAAACCGAAATCCCGTGCGCAACACGCATTTAGCGCATGTAAAAGAACCCAACGAGATAGTTGTTTCTGGCAAAATTTTGTAGAAAAAAGAAACAAAGACAAGCGCAGACAGGAAAAGAACAAAAATAGTAAATGGCGCTGCTCTTGTGGCGACACGCTATCCCCGGAAAGAGCAGCTCGAAATTCACTAAACAGCGAGGGGATGTTTTGTGAGGGCAGAACTGATTGTATCCAGCAAACGAATGTGAAGTAGAGGATCTAACGGAAATTTTCAAGAAGTAACGGTGTAGTGTAGCTGTTTTTATAATACCATGGGAGCCACCTAGAACGTACACTCTGTGACTCACTCATCCCAACTGGGAATCACTGTGAGATTGAGAATGCATGCACGATAGATGAAAAGTGTACGTGCATGACTATTTTTAAGTACATTGCCATGTGTGGGCAGCTAGTCAAGTCAAAGTCAAGTCAAGTCAAGTCAAAAATACTTAAATCATCCCATGAAGGGCAATTACATTACTGACAGACACATTGATACGTATCATAATCAGCTATACTCCGACTTCAGAGGATGCCCAAAAAAATTTAAGCTCCTTGAAAAGCTCATACTTTTATTTTCTTTCAGTAATGTGGTTTCCCGTCAGCATGAGATAGGGTTAGTAGCCTGCTTTTATTTTGTAATCCTGGATTTTTTTGGCGAGGGGTCTTTCAAAACAGTTGTTGGTGGTGGTAGTTGTGGTGTTGGTGTTGTTGTTGTTGTTGATGATGATGAGGAGGAGGAGGAGGATGTTGGTGGTTGTGATGGTAGCAGTGGGTTATCGTGGTGATCATGGTGATGTTTGTTTACTGCTGCTGCTTCTGCTGCTGCTGCTGCTGCTTCTGCTACTGCTGCTTCTGCTACTACGACTACTTCTACTGCTACTACTACTACTACTACTACTACTACTTCTACTACTACTTCTACTACTACTACTACTACTATTGCTACTACTTCTGCTGATACTTATGCTCCTGCTGCTGCTGCTCCTGCTGCTGCTGCTTCTGCTGCTGCTGCTGCTGCTGCTGCTACTACTACTACTACTGCTGCTGCTGCTGCTACTAATGCTGCTGCTACTACTACTACTACTACAGGGCAGTACTAGCACTGCTATACATCGACGGGAAAGATCTTCGAGTCCTCAGAAACATATATTGGGAACAGGAGGCAGCCATTAGAGTCAACAATGACATCAGTCAATATAGACCAATCTGCAAGGGTGTGAGGCAGGGCTGCGTATTCTCACCTGATTTATTTAATGTATATAGTGAAATCGAGGGAGAGGAGATGGGCGCCGCCCTCAATATGCTGGCCCTAGAGAAGTGAGGTCTCTGACGCCTCGCTCCCCTACGACCTTATAGGTTATGGGACTCCTTTACCTTTTTTTCTTTTTTATATAGTGAAATAATTCTACGAAATATTGAGAATCATGAGGGAATTAGTGTAGGTGGCCACAACATCAACAACCTGAGATATGCAGATGACACAGTCCTTATCGCCGACTCTGAAGAAAAACTGCAAAACATTTTAACAACAGTAACAGACGAAAGCGAAAAGAAAGGATTACAGCTAAATGCAAAGAAGACAGAATGCATGGTGATCTCGATAAAAGCTGTTATACCACAATGCAACATATCCTGTAAAAGAGAGAGTATCAGACAAGTAAACACCTTTAAATACCTTGGTTGTACTGTCACCCCGGACGGCAAGTGTGACACAGAAATCAAGAAGAGAATCGGTCAATCTAAGGCAACTTTTAACAACATGAAATGCATTTTTACCAACAGTAAGATAAGCCTATGCACCAACATCAGACTACGATGATGAAGCAATCGAGTGTTTCTACGAGGATTTGGAGAGCGCCATCAAATCAACTCCAAAGAAGGACTTTCTCGTGATCCAGGGCGACTGGAATGCCAAGATCGGACCTGACGCTTATGACCAATGGCCAGGGACAATAGGCCGTTTTGGTGTGGACGAAACCAACGATAGAGGTCTCAGACTTTTGGAATTCGCAAGCAGCCACAATCTTACTGTCGCCAACACACTATACCCCCACAAGACATCAAGAAGAACGACGTGGCACTCACCAAATGGAAAGACACATAACCAGATTGACTACATCTTGGCCCCCAAACGATTTAAGTCGAGCATCAACAAAGCCCAGACAAGAACTTTCCCTGGCGCTGATATTGGCAGTGACCACGACATGGTACTCATGACCCTACAGATCAAGCTGAAGACCAAGAACCAGAAGAGAAATCCCCGTTTGCGGTTCAACATGGAAAAGCTGAAGGACCCCGAAGTCGCTGAAATCTTTAAAGCTGAGATAGGGGGCAGATTTGCAGCATTGAAATTCCTCCACGATGACATCAACAACCTCACTGAGACCTTCAGCAAGACCATTCAGGAGACAGCGCTGGAGATCCTTGGGAAAGAAAGGAAAAAGAACCAACCGTGGGTTACCAACCATATCCTGGACCTGTGCGATCAACGTAGGGAGCTAAAGCCAGAGAAGAACAAAAACCCAGAAACGGCCGAAGAGTATAGAACAGTCAACAGGTCAGTCAAGAAGAAGATGACTGAGGCCATGGGGAACTGGATGTCAGAACAATGCTCCAAGGTTGAGAAGGAAATGGCGAAAGGAGACAGCAAGGAGGCTTACCAGACCATCAAGGTACTAACCAAATCCCAGCAGCCAAAGACCTCCGTTATTGAAGACAAAGAGGGGTCAGTCCTTACAGAGAGCGCCACTATCATGAAGAGATGAACAGAATATTGCAGCGACCTGTACAACTACAAGCTGAAGGCTGATCCGAACAAACTTCACGAGCAAGATCCCAGACCATCAGATCCTGAAAGCACACAGGTGCTGGAGGAAGAGACAGAAGAAGCAGTAAGATCCTTGAAAGGAGGCAAGTCACCAGGGATTGACAGCATCTCCGGCTGAGCTCATCAAAGAACGGAGGCCCAGAGATGATCAAGGCATTAACAATCATCTGCCAACGCATCTGGACCAGCAAAGAGTGGCCTGAACAGTGGACCCAATCCATCATAGTTCCACTTCCAAAGAAGGGAGACCTGAAGAAGTGCCAAAATTACAGAACAATCAGTCTGATAAGCCATCCAAGCAAAGTTTGCTACGCATTGCCTTGAACAGACTGAAACCACAAGCAGAAGAAATCCTATCAGAAGAACAGCAGGATTCAGACCAGGTCGAAGCACTGTCGAGCAGATCTTCAACATCAGAATGCTCATAGAGAAGCATCTCCAACATCAACTACAGCTCCACAACAACTTCATTGACTTCAAGAAGGCCTTCGACCGAGTGTGGCAAGAAGCTCTGTGGCAAGTCATGAGAGACTATAACTTCGACGAGGACCTGATTCAAGTCATCCAGGCGCTGTATGACAGCTCCCACAGCGCAGTCCTCATGGGTGGAGAAATCGGGGAGTTCTTCCGGACTTCAGTTGGAGTTCAACAAGGCTGCCCACTATCCCCCGTTCTTTTCAACGTGTTCCTGGAGAACATCATGCAGGAGGCCCTCCTTGACTTCAAGACCACAATCACAATAGGAGGAAGGCCATTCTGCAATCTTCGATTCGCAGACGATATTGATCTCATGGGCCGCATTGAAGAAGAACTCCAGGATCTCACCACCAGACTGGAAACATCAGCCAATGCCCACGGTATGGAGATCAGCACGGAAAAGAGCAAGATCCTAGTGAACAGTACCACATCGACCACTCCGACCAGCATCAAGATGAGTAGCGAGACACTAGAGGAGGTGGAAACTTTCAAGTACCTTGGAGCAGTCATCACCAAAGAAGGTACGAGCACACAAGAGGTGAAGATCAGACTTGCTGTGGCACTCTCCTTCATGACTAAGCTGGCGAAAGTGTGGAGAAACCACAACATCAGAACCCACACTAAGGTCAGACTCTACAAGGCACTCGTCACATCCATTGCCTTGTACAGCTGTGAAGCATGGACACTCAGTGACGTCGCATTCAAGCCTTTGAGATGAAGTGCCTCAGGCGGATCCTGAACATCACCTACAGAGACCGTAAAACCAATGACTACGTCTGGCAGCAGATCGAGGCACTGGCTGGCAAACAAGAACCATTGCTAGATACAGTCAAACGGAGGAAACTGAAATGGTTTGGCCACACAACAAGGCATAACAGCCTGTCAAAGACAGTCCTGCAGGGAATGGTGGAAGGAGCAAGGAGGCAGGGACGACCACGCAAAAGCTGGATATCCAACATCAAGGAGTGGACCGGCCTCACTGTACCAAACCTCCTGAAAGCAGCCCAGGACAGAACCATTTGGCGGTCCACTTGCAGCGTCCGTGCGGGTACCCCAACGGTCGTCCCGACCACGGGATGAAGAAGAAAGAAGAAGAAGATAAGCCTCAAGACAAAGATCCATGTTGTGAGAGCCTACGTATGGTCCATTCTTCTGTACGGATGTGAGTGCTGGACCTAGCCAAGGACACAGAACAGCGACTAGAAGCAGTGGAAATGTGGTTCATCTGGAGAATCATGAAAGTCTCATGGACAAAAAGAAAAACTAATGCAGAAGTAATGGAAATGGCTGGGTACAAGAGATCCCTTCTCAACGCCATCAGAGAAAGACAGCTCAAATTTTTCGGCCATATAATCAGGGCTGACGGACTAGAGAAACTGTTATGGAGTGGCAAAATATGTGGAAACAAGAGCAGGGAAGACAACGCACAAAATTCACAGACAGCTTAAACAAATTCGCAATGAATAAAGAGGGCACCAACAATGAGCTCATGATAGGGACCGAGAACAGGGAAGAATGGAGAGCCATGATCGTCGATGTCTGCAGGACTAGACCGGACACTTGAAGAAGAAGAAGACTACTACTACTACTACTACTACACTACTACTACTGCTGCTGCTGCTGCTGCTGCTGCTGCTGCTGCTG
>CM054164.1:34345427-34392927 GCA_028751875.1 Rapana venosa
CCCGAAGTACACGCGATGATTGGCTATGAAGTTGATGGTGGAGGGCAAGGTCAACACCAGGAAGGTGAAGGACACGGCCATGACGGTCAAGGTCACGGAGTTGGCGGCTTTTTCGCGAGCCTGGGCTTGACCCGAGGTGCTTTCCGCCAGGTGCCTACCCGCAGCTTTGGCTGATTCCACCAGTTTCCAGGTGAGGAGGCTGTTGGCGACCACGATCAGGACGAAAGGCAGAGCGGAATACACGAGCATCTCCATGTACACGAAGACGTTAGCGTGAAACATGCCCAGAGCCCGTGTGGTCAGCGTGCACCTGTAAGACACCCCTTTGTCCAAACTGACCACCCCCAGACCGATCAGGTAGTGGAGGTACAGCAGACCGAGAACCAGGGTCACGGCTGTCAGGAGGATGAGCACCGTGCGGCGCGTGCACAGGCTGTTGACCCGGTGCGGCCACACCACAGACATGGCTCTGTGCACCGTCATGCAGACCAGGTACCAGCAGCTGACCGTGCCGCCCCCTGTGTACAGCCAGGTGATGACCTTGCACACCACGCTGTGCGCAGTCTTGAATTCAAAGCCGAAGTTGTACTGGAGAACCTGGTTGAGCACGATGGTCCACAGGTAGAGCAGGTCCACGCCAGCGATGGCGGTGAAGTAGATGTGGACGGTGGAGTCCGCTGATGACGTCATCCGCTTCATGATGACGACAGTCATGACGTTGCCGAAGGTGCCTGCGCAGAGGACGACGGGAGGCCAGATGCGCTGCAGGGTCACGGCGATGCTGAAGAAGCGGAAGGCGAAGGGGACGGAGAGCTGACCTCCCCCTGCCGGGTCTGAGGTCACGTTCCAAGGGTCAGCGAGCAGGGGCGTGGCCAGTGATGGACTGACAGCTTCCATCCTGGACAACAACAACAACAACAAAATACATCATGTTATATAACAAAATGTATAATATCTCATGGGGACAGGATATTCGAGTGGTTAAAACATTGCGCTCTCAGTCTGACGACCCGGGTTCGATTCCCGTTCAAGAGGATTTTTCCTCTGGAGTTAACATCAGTGCAGACTCAAGCGCTTTGATTTGTTTGTTTTACAAGATTCAGCGCTATATAAATTCCATATATTATTATTTATTATTATTACTCCACTCTCCCCAAAAGTCCTTCGGATGAGACTATAAACCGAGGCCCCGTGTGCGAACGCACGCAGAATATCTTGCGCACACGTTAAATCCTGTTCTGCTTTTCGTAATAGTAAGCCATTGTGTGTCGATAGGAACAGATGACAGAATTTACAAAACCACATACACACGGGGACTGGATGCAAAAAAGGACATGATTGCTTATTCCCTTATCATCGATATAAAAGAATTTTAACAAATATTTTACAGAAGGAAGGTGGCAGAATGGTTTAGACGTTCACCTGCCTAACGAGTAAGTGCTTATTCCATTATCCTTGATAAAAGAGAATAAATAAATAAATAATAAATAAATAAATGACTTCGTATGTTAGCTCCCTTCTTTGTCCTGGATGTTACTGACTTGCCTGTTTCTGTTTGGTGAGCTCTTTTCACAATCTGGTATGCTCTTCTGCTATTATTCTTTGTCAGGCTCTCTTCGATTTCTGTACATTGTTTCTCTATCCATTCCTCCTTGGTCTTCCTCATGTCTCTCCTGATCTTCTTGTTTACTTCTCTGTACTCAACTGCTCCTGTAGTGTTCTTGCTCTTCTTCAGGTCTCGTCTTTTGTCACACATATTCAAGATTCATCTGTGACCCATGGTTGTGTTTTTCGGCGATGTTTGCCAAGGAGTATGCTTGCTGTCTCAGTCATCACTGTGTTAAAACTGGTGGTCATCGTTTCGGCATCTTCTTCAAGTGCCAGCAGTGGTGCGAATTTCCCTCCTATTGTTGCTTGGAAGGACTCGGCGATGGTGGGGTCCTTCAGTCTGTCCAGGTTGAACTTGAGTCTGGTGTTCTTTGTCTTATTGATCTTCTTCAATCGGACTCTAAAGTTCAGGAGCACGAGGTCATGATCGCTGCCCATGTCTGCACCTGGGAATGTCCTCGTCTTGGCTCTGTTGATGCCAGATCGAAACCGGTTCTGCACCAGGATAAAGTCAATCTGGTTGTGATGGATCCCATTGGGTGCATGCCATGTCCAGCGTCGGGATGCCTTGTGTTCTCCAAGGGTATTGGCGAGCACCGTGTCGTTGTAGCTGGCAAATTCCAGTAGTCGGAGTCCTCGCTCATTGGTGATCGCATTACAGGAGGGACCGCAGAATTTGCTCCAGTCTTTCAGTGCGTCTCCGCCCACCTTGGCGTTCCAGTCTCCCTGGATGATCAAGATGTCTTTCTTGTTCATCTTATCGATGATGCCCTGTAGTTGGTTGTAGAATTCCTCTACGACTTCATCATCGTGATCCGTTGTTGGTGCGTAGGCTTGAATCACTGTGATGTTGAATGGGGCTGCCCTGAGGCGGATGGCCATAAGCCGGCTGTTTACTGGGTAGTATCCTATTACCGAGTGCTTGATGTTCTTGTTGACAAGCATGCCTACGCCATTGATATGCTTGTCCTGCTCCCCGCTATAGTAGAGCATATGACCCTCGTCAGTATGGTGTTCACCGTGCTCTTTCCATCTGACCTCACAGAGACCTACCAGATGCCAGGTGTACCTGTCCAGCTCGTATAGCAGTTCTTGGAGTTTGCCTGTTTGTGCCAGACTTCTGACGTTCCACGTTGCGATGGTGATGTAGTCCCTTCCTCTGATTTTAGTTGTAGGGGTTCCACCAGTAGCACACTTGGCGCCTCCGCCCTGGTGGCAGACGGAAGGCGCGGTCCTTGTTGACCCGGGTGGCGACCGATCCAGTATATTTTTTATTTTGTCCATTCCATATAGCGTGTCTTCGGCAAAAGTAGCCTGGCGGCGCCCATCTCTCTCCAGGCGTGATTTTTGGATTGGGTTGACTCCCCACATGTCACAGGTGGTACCGGGTTACATGGTTACCGGTAGCAGAGGACACCTCTGACCTGACGACAGGAATTGCCTAACAGAAAAGAAGGAAATCGTTGGCAGATGGACGGAATACTGTTCCGAACTCTACAATCATCAGACGCTAGGCGACCCCAGCGTACTTGCAAGCCAAGCCTCATCGAATAATGACAACTTCCCAATTCTACGCGAGGAAGTAGAAGTAGCAATTAGATCGCTGAAGAAAGGAAAATCAGCAGGAATCGACAACATCCCAGCAGAGCTGATCCAACACGGGGGAGAAGCAGTGACAGACATCCTTACAAGTATCTGCAACAAGATCTGGCCTACACCATGGACCCAATCACTCATCATCACTCTCCCCAACAAAGGAAATCTCCAGCAGTGCCAAAACTACAGGACAATCAGCCTCATAAGTCATGCCAGTAAAGTCATGCTGAAAGTGATCCTGAACAGGCTGAAACCACAGGCAGAAGAGATCATCGCCGAAGATCAGGCCGGTTTCCGCCCAAATAGAAGCACCACAGAACAGATATTCAACCTGAGGGTTCTGTGTGAGAAATACAGCCAGCATCAACAAGACATCTTCCACGTCTTCATTGATTTTAAGAAGGCCTTCGATAGAGTATGGCATGACGCTCTGTGGGCCACCATGAACAAATTTAACATGGGCCAGAAGCTGATCCACACCATCAAGGAACTCTACTCAAAGGCCACCAATGCAGTACTCGTACAGGGCACGGTAGGGGAATGGTTTTCCGTACCTCAGTTGGGGTCCGACAGGGATGTCTGCTGTCGCCGACACTGTTTAACATTTTCCTCGAACGCATCATGACTGACGCCTTGGAAGACCACACAGGCACAGTCAGCATTGGAGGGCGAACAATCACCAACCTCAGGTTTGCCGATGACATTGACGGTCTGGCAGGAAATGAAGAGGAACTGGCCAACCTAGTGAAGCAACTGGACGAAATATCCTCACGATACGGCATGGAAATCAGCGCCGAGAAAACCAAGCTCATATGTCAAACAGTGCCCAGCCAATCACCACCAAGATCACTCTCAGCGGAAAAGAACTGGAGACAGTTGACCATTTCAAGTACCTTGGAGCCATCATAAGTGAGGAGGGATCGAAGACCGAAATCCTAGCAAGAGCGGCACAAACAGCAGCAGCAATGGCAAGACTGAAGACCATATGGAAAGACAGAAACATCCCTCTCGGAACAAAGGCAAAGTTACTTAACGCGCTAGTCACCTCAATCATGCTTTACGCATGTGAGGCATGGACACTGAACGCAGACCTACAAAGGAGGATCCAAGCAGTAAAAATGAGATGCCTCAGAAGGCTCCTTGGCATCTCATACAAGGACCATGTCACCAACAATGAAGTCCACAGAATGATCACTCAACAAGTGCGGGACTATGAAGACCTACTGAGCACGGCGAAAAAGAGGAAACTCAGATGGTATGGGCACGTAACACGGTCAGAAGGACTCGCAAAGACCATCCTGCAAGGAACAGTCCAGGGGAAGAGAAGACGGGGCAGACAGAGGAGAAAGTAGGCCGACGACATCCGTGATTGGACAGGGGAGGACTTCAGTGTCACCCAGGCACTCGCCCACGACCGCGCTAAGTGGAGCCAGCTGGTCCACCGTTCGTCCACCATGCAGCGCCCCTACGACCCTGGCGGGTTACGGGACCAGTGAACAGTGAACAGTGTGATGTTAGCTCAGATCAGGCACCACTGACCACCGCCGAAGTGACCCAGCAGCAGTGCAGGGTCCCTATGGCCGGTGGCCCGATGGCGTCCTGATATTGACGAGCTCCCTATGAACTTCTGACCCTGAGGATAAAACATGACAAATCTGGGTATGGCTGGGGCAGAGAGATTGAAATGAGCGGCGTGGGAACACCAGGAACAGGAGCGTTACAGAAGGTGAGGCAGCGAAAGGAATAATTACATGAACGAGGATTTCACGTCCTCTTCTCTTCTTCTCTCATTCGCTTTACACCGTCAGATGTGTCCGGGGAAAATGCCGAGTCCTTTCCAGCTCCTCTCGTGGGCCGTACAGCTTGGTTTGCAGGGTTATCTCCGTGCATCTTTGAAGGCAGTGTTCGCCAGTCTGGTTTTCTTTACCACACACGAATTCAGATTAAAAATCTCAGAGACTGAGGGCTTATAGAGAACTGTTGTGGAGGGACATTATGAAACCCGCCATCCTAGGGAGGTGTCTCAGTCTGGCTCTGCGTCAGAACCAGCAGTTGTCGTCAGTAGAGAGACAGGCTTGGAAGTGATGTCCTAAGCATGTTCGTTTAGACCATGCTCCACTGAACACCACCACTAGCTGCACTGCAGGGCTGCTCTTGCTGGTGGCCTCGAGGCGGCCTATCGTGGATTGCCTTCTGTCAACTTCTGACCAGGTTGAGAGTTTGACAGAACGAATCTGAGTGTGACTGTGCCGATGAAAATGTTGGAATGAGAGACCAGGTGATCGCAAAAACACGAGACTTGCCCTGTAATGGACTGTGTTGTATTGCATTGAATTGTATTGTGTCACACCTGTTTGTACCGTCTAGTGTTTCAATGTATTGCATTGTATTGTATTGTACTTGTTTGTACTCTTTAGCGTTGCAGTGTCATGTGACGTAATGTAATATATTGTACTGTATTTTAATATTTGTGGAAAGTTGCATCTGTGTAAATAATTTGAGTGCAAGTGCTTCGATTTGTTTGCTTTACAAGATTCAGCGCTGTATAAATTCCATATAGTGTTATTATTATCATTATTATTATCATTATTATCAGCAGCAGCAATTATTTATTGCAGTGTATCTTAGCTGTTTGTACTGTTTACGAGGAAAATTAAAAAGCCACTCATTGCTTTATTACATTCAGTCTTGTGTGTATGTGGCTTTTGTCAATTTTGTCATCCGTTCCCTTAGCCACGCAATGGCCTACTCTTCCACCAAGCGGAACGGGTCTTAACGTGTACACAAGATGTTCACACACAGGACTTTGGTTTATAATCTCATCAGAAGGACATTCGGGGGAGTGGAGTTGGCACTGATGTTAACTCCAGGGGGAAAATCCCCATTGAACGGGTGTCAATGCAATACAATACAATGATGATAATGATAATGATAAATATTCAGAACACTTAACCTCATGAAGACAAACAGCGTTGTAGTGTATTGAAGTCCATTATATTATAATACAATGTAATGTATAGTATTGTAATGCTTTGTATTGTATTTCATTATGCTATAAGGTATTGTATTGTATTTATTTGTTTATTTATTTTTTTATTTATACCACTTTAAGTCACGGCAGATTTCTCTGCGTGAAATTCGGGCTACTCTCCCCGGGGAGAGCGCGTCGCCACAAGAGCAGCGCCACCTTTTTTTTCCTGTCTGCAACTGTAATTTGCTTCCCTATCGTAGTGGCTTTTTTCTACAGATGTTTGCCATGGGCAACTCTCTTGTTGCCATGGGTTTTTTTACGTGCACTAAATAATTATGTGTACTTATGTAAACATGGGACCTCAGTTTATCGTCTCATCCGAAAGACTAGCACTCGGGCCACCACTCATGGTCTAATGGATGGGGAAAAAGTTTCGGGTCCAAACGGGATTCGAACCACCACACACTTCCGACCCGGACTTTTTGCTTTCTAGGCAGGCGCGTTACCTCTAGACCACCGATCCACACTAGTTTCAGTTATGGTAGATTTACCTGCGTTAATTGGGTCTGCTCTCCTTCCTCCCCTCTCCCCCCTCCCTTTCCAAGAACAGTGCATCGCCACAAGACTAGCACCATCCGTTTTCTGTTATTTAAAAAAGAACTTTTTCTGTCTGTATGTGTATCTGTTTCCCTACGAAAGTTGTTGCTTTTTTCTACAGAATTTTGCCAGGGACAAATCTGTTGTTGCCGTGGGTTCATTTACGTGCATTGAAAGCATGTTGCATACAGAGGTTCCGCTTTCGTCTCATCTAAAAGACAATTTGAATATTTAAAAAAAGAGAAAAGAAAGAGATTCAGGGTCAAGACAACAATAACCACGTCTCATGAAAAGATAGATTAAAACAATATAATGGAAAATAAAGTAAAACTATCAATATCTTTCATGGCTGTACAAAAAGAAAAATATCAACTACTCCTTCACCTTTACCTGTCCCGCAGTCTTGTAGACCGTCAGGGTACCACTGAAGATTTTGCAACCAGCTTCCTCCACTCGTCAAATCCTCGGTCACATTTACCCAGTACCAAGGTTCTAGCAAAAATACCAGCTTTTTTTTCTAATTTTGACAGTGGTAAAAGGTTTTGTGGGGACGGGATAGCTCAGTGGTCGGAGCACTCGCTTTCCCCCAGCCAAGTTAAGCAGCGTCGAGCGTGGTTACCAGTTGGATGGGTGACCGTTTGCGCGCCTTGGCTTCAGTACAGTTCCCCCAGTTCACCCAGCTGTAAATGGGTACCTGCCCTCTTTAGAGTCAGGGAAGGTAAAGCAGCGAGGGAGAGGAGATGGGCGCCGCCCTCAATATGCTGGCCCTAGAGAAGTGAGGTCTCTGACGCCTCGCTCCCCTACGACCTTATAGGTTATGGGACTCCTTTATCTTTTATCCTTTAAAAGGTTTTGTCAGTGTACACAGTTCAACAGCTTGCAAAAAAATAAAAACAGATGACGAAGGTTGAAGAAGATGGCGAGGATGGATATCTTGCCATAACGGCAGCTATAGCCGAGTGGTTAAAACCGTTCAACATCAATCCCATGTGTCCATGAAGTCGTGGGTTCGAATCTCAGCGGGCGTCTAGTGAATTAACGGTGGAGATTTTTCACGATCTTCCAAGTCAGCTTCAAGTGCAGACTTGCCAGCGCCTTTATTCCCTTCATGTATATACACATGCTGAAAATGAAATATGCACGTTAAAGATCCCGTTTTTCATGTCAGCGGTGCGGGGAGGGGGGTGTTACGGAAACACGAACACGCCCAGCATACATCCCCGAGGTCGGAATGCAGCTACCTTCATGGTGGGTTAAAAAAAAACGGTCACGTACGCGAAAATAATCACTATAGGTAAACCTCGGAGCTCTAGCCAAGAAACGAACGAACGGGAAAGAAAATACGTGTTGTCATTATCTTCGCGACACACCAGTCAGGAATAATAATAATAATAATAATAATAATAATAATAATAATAATAATAATAATAATAATAATAATAATAATAATAATAAATAATAATAACAATAATATATGTAATTTAAATAGCGCTGAATCTTGTAAAACAAACAAATCCAAGCGCTTAAAATAAACCTTGCACAACTGCGCTAAAGATTGTAGCTCTTTCTGTGAGTTCCTTTGTCTGTCTTCTTCTTCTCTTCTTCTCTCTTCTTTCTTCTCTGTCTTCTGTCTTTCCTCTTTCTTCTCTTCTTTCTTCTCTGTCTTCTTCTTGTCTTCTTTCTTCTCTTTGTTCTTCTTCTCTTCTTTCTTCTCTTTCTTCTTCTTCTCTTCTTTCTTCTCTGTCTTTCTTCTCTGTCTTTCTTTCTTCTCTGTCTTTCTTCTCTGTCTTTCTTCTCTGTCTTTCTTCTCTGACTTTCTTCTCTGTCTTTCTTCTCTGTCTTTCTTCTCTGTCTTTCTCCTCTGTTTTTCCCAGTGAAGGAAGGCGCTGTGACTTGTGGTTATTTTATAGACAATGGCCGGCTATGAATGCTACATCGTGCTTTATGAAGAGGACAACAGACAGAAAAGAGAAAGCGTGCGCGTACATGCATACACTTGTGCGTGTAAACATATGCGTAAACTTTGTCCACACACGCGTTGACACACGCGCGCGCGTGCACAAACACACACATTAACATATGCGTGCACACACTCACATTAACACTCAAGCACGCGCATACATAACACAGAAGGACTCGCGCGCGAGCACACAAACATACATACATAAATATATATATATATATATATATATATATATATATATATATAATATATTATATATATATATATATATATATATATATATATATAAATTTATATATGTATGTCTGTATATATATACTTACGTACACACACTCACGCACTGCACACACACATACATACACACATACATAATACAACATACATATATACATACTTAATTACTTACTTACGTACACACACGCACGCACTCACGCAAGCACACACACATACATACACGCATACATACATACATACATACATACATATATACATACACACACATATATACATACATACATACACATACATAATACATACATACGTGCATGCATGCATACATACATACATACATACATACATATACACACACACGTACACACATACATACATACATACATACATACATACACATACATAAATACATGCATACATACATACATACATACTATACATACATACATACACATACATAAATACATACATACATGCATACAACATACATACATATACACACACACGTACATACATAGAACCACACATACACTACTATATACATACATACATACATACATACATGCATACATACATACTACATACATACATACATACATACATACATATATACACACACAACATACACACATACAGACATACATACGTCCATCCATCTATCCATCCATCCATCCATCCATCCATCTATCCATCCATCCATCAATCCATACATACATACATACATCCATGCATACATGCATACATACATACATGTATACACACATACATACATACATACATACATACATACATACATACATACATATATACACACATACATACATACATACATACATAAATACATACATACATACATACATACATACATACATACATACATACATACATACATACATACATACATACATACATACATACATACATACACGCGTACATACATGCCTGAATACAAGCAAACATACATGCATGCATATATTCATACAAACAGACAAACAGGAAAACAGACAGACATATAGACAAACATAAACACACAGACAGACAGACAGACGGACAAACACACACAAATGTAGTTTCTATGCCTACCACGATAGCTATAAAAAAACACAAACAAGCAAACAAACAAAAACGAAATCGACCCAACATTGAACATACACGATAATTAGGACATGGATGCTTCTTCTCCGCTAGTCTTTTGTAATTGCTTTCCATTCTTTTTTTATATTAACCTTTTTCAACATTTATTTCTTAACCGTTGTAGCATCCCACAAAAGTGAAAATCATTATTAGCTACAAAAATCCAGATTGGTTCAGTGTGTGTGTGTGTGTTGTGTTTGTGTGTGTGTGTGTTTGTTGTGTGTGTGTGTGTGGTGGTGTGTGTGTGGTGTTGTGTGTGTGTGTGTGTGTGTGTGTGTGTGTGTGTGTGTGTGTGTGTGTGTGTGTGTGTGTGTGGTGTGTGTGTGTGTGAAAGTCAAAGTCAAAGTCAAAGTCAAAGTCAAACTTTTATTTTCAGATGGTACATTGAATAAGCAGTGCTTTTGCTTTTTTTCATCAAGCCATCTATCAAAAGAAAAAAAAGCGAGAAAAAAGATAAATGTGTGTGTGTGTGTGTGTGTGTGTGTGTGTGTGGTGTGTGTGTGTGTGTGTGTGTGTTGTGTGTGTGTGTGTGTGTGTGTGTGTGTGTGTGGTGTGTGTGTATGTATGTTGTGTACGTTGTGTGTGTGTGTGGGTGTGTGTGTGTAAAGTCAAGTCAAGTGTGTGTGTTTGTGTGTACTCTGTAATTCTGCCTAACTCTATGTGTATGTGTGTGCAACTCTGTCCGTGTAACACTGTATATAAACTCTGTGTATGTGTTTGTGTGTGTGTGTAACTGATTGTGTATGTGTCTGTGTGAGTGCGTGTGTGTATGTGTAACTCTGTGTAACTCTATGAAACTGTGTGTATAACTCTGTGTGTGTTTGTGTCTGTGTCTCTGTGTGTTAATGGATTTGTGTGGGCATGACTGTGCATTCGTGTGCGCATTCATATGGACATGTGTTTCTGTTTATATATGCGCGCGAGCGCGCACGTGTGCACGCAAACGCAATTTTATTTCACGAGGGTAATAGATCAAGCAACAATGACTTTTTCATCCAGCCCTCAACATAAAAAGAAAACGCTGCAAGAAAAACTAAAAGCACATCACACGCACCCACGCACGCACGCACACACACACACACACACACACATGTACATAATGTACATAAATACCAACATGCACCTCTTTTTCTTAAAGCCCTCATCTCATCATACCCCTTCCCCACCTCTTTCGTCTAATATCACTTTAAATAAACAGACGTAAAATCGAACACATACACACACACACTCACTCAACACACACTCACTCACACACACACACACACACACACACACACATACATTCACTCACATACACACACTCACACACACACACACACACACACACACACACACCATAAATGCACGCGCGCGCGCGCACACACACACAAATACACAGAGAGAGAGAGACTGAGGAAAGTAGAAGACTGTACAGCTGTAAAGCGGGTAGAACAGAGTCACTCAGTATACCTGCTATGCACGAACATCACTCCTTCTTTCTGTCTTCATGTGTTTTTGGGACAACATTTGCCTGTGACTTTACCAGTTCAGCTTTCAGTCAACCAGCTATTCTTCATGTTATTATTTCTTTATTCTTTATTTATTATGCCACTTTAAGTCACGGCAGATTTCTCTGCGTGAAAGTCGGGCTGCTCTCCCTGGGGAGAGTGCGTCACCACAAGAGCAGCGCCACCCTTTTTTCCTTTTTTTCTTTTTCCTGTCTGCAACTGTGTTTGTTTCCCTATATCAGAGTGGCTTTTTTTCTACAGATTTTTGCCCGGGACAACTCTCTTGTTGCCGTGGATTCTTTTACGTGCGCTAAATAGTTATGTGTGACACACGAGACCTTGGTTATCATCTCATACGAAAATTAGCACCCAGACAACCACTCATGGTCTAATGGATGGGAGGAAAAGTTTCGGGCCCAAACGGAATTCGAACCACCGCACACTTCCGACCCGGACTTTTCGCTTTCTAGGTAGGCGCTTTACCTCGACCACCGATCCACCTTGGTGGTGATGTTGGGGGCCTGTCAGTATAAATAAATAGCATCCCCACCTTCGGAAATTCTTTGTTAGAAATTCCCTCTTTTCTATCCCTCTCTTTGTTTCTGCCTTCTTCCTTTCCTTCCTGTCATCTCCATTTGTCTATTTTCCTTCGGATGAGACTATAAATCGAGGTCCTGTGTGCAAACGCACGCAGAACATTTTGCGCACACGTTAAAACCCCTTCCGCTTTTCGGAAGAGTAGGCCATTGTGTGCTGGTGGGAGCGGATGACAATATTTGCAAAACTGCATACACACGGGGACTAGATGAAAAAGGCGCATCAGTGCTTATTCCATTATCCTCGAAATAAAAGAATAAATAAATAAATATGTTGTCTTCTTGGTCCATTCTCCTGCCTTTTTGTCCAGAAAGACTTAGCAGATGACAATTATCTCTCATGCGGAGGTCGAATACGCTGGGCCTGGCTTGTCAGGTGCTTAACGGCAGCGCAACTCACTTTATCTCGTATGGCAGACAACAATAGTTGCTGTTTGAGCGTTCGTCGAAGAAGAAGAATAGTATGGTGACGGGTAAAGGCGTCAGAGGCCTCACTTCTCTAGGGGCCAGCATATTGAGGGCGGCGCCCATCTCCTCTCCCTCGCTGCTTTACCTTCCCTGACCCTAAAGACGCAGGAATCCATTGACAGCTGTTTGAACTGGGGCACTATACTGAAGCTAAGGCGCGCAAACTGTCACCCATCCAAGTGGTAACCACGCTCGACGCGGTGTAACCTTAGCTGAGGGAAAGCGAGTGCTCTGATCACTGAGCTGTCCCGTCCCCAAAGAAGAAGAACATGGTTGTCCAAAAGTCTATGCAGCACTGTATCAAGTGCCATTTGAACGAAAACCATGTGAGGTTGAGCTTAGAGTTACCAAAACAAACAATTTTTTTTAAGATAATGGCCAGATGAGAATGCTCCAATCTACCTCACCTCTCAACTACGAGTAAACTCGTCAACAGTGGGGTCCACAGGGTCTGTGTTACGGGAATACTCGTAATTGGGGAAGAATAAGAATTGGCCAGGTTACATTGAAAAGGTACAAGCCTGTATTACGGGGAAAGATGAGAGAAACGATAACGAACAAATAGACAAACAAATGGAAAAATAACACAGTGCACAGATCCATCATAACTCAGTCCAGGGTCCAGGGCCCAGTGCTAAAATCAGCCCCTTTCTTTTACCAAGTCGAAGTGTGGTCAGTTCCTGCTGTAATCATCAGCACCAGCTGGGATGGGATGGATAGCAGCTGAGAGCAGGTGAGAGTGGGGGACAATGACAGCTGTGATAACAATACAAACAAACGAATATGAAGACAACATATAAAACAACAGGAATACAACATACTAATAGGAAAACAAAACGTACAAATAGAAACATCAACTATCAACAACAGAAACACAAAAACATACAAAAACGGGAGGACAACAAATACAAACCAGCAAAGACGAACAAAATCCACATACAAACACAAACATAGGAAGACATAGAACATAACAAACAAATAACAAAAAACATACAAAAATAAACAAGATTATACAAACACAAATAAAACAATACAAACACAAATAAACAGAAGCATACAAACAAATAAACAAAAGCATACAAACAAATAAAACAAAAGCATACAAACAAATAAACAAAAGCATACAAACAAATAGAAAACAAAACATAGAGACAATACATAGGAAGACAAAAACATACAAGGAAACGAATAGGACCACAGTAACATACACATTTAAAAAAACTACAGCATTACAAAGAAATAGGAAAACTATAGCATACAAACAGAAAGATAAAAACCTGCCAACTTCTTTGCATTCTTTTTCTTTGCATTTTTGTTATTTAGAATTCTTCTTCTTTGCAATTCTTCTTTTTCGCAATTCTTCTTCTTTGCAATGCTTCTTCTTCGCAATCATCCTTTTTCTTCTTCGCAATTCTTAGAGTTTTGCAATTCTTCTTCTTCATCTTCGCAATATTTTCTTTATTTTCTTCTTCTTTTTTTTTGGGGTAGGGGGGGGTTCTTTTCTTCGCATTTCTTCTTCTTAGCAATTCGCTTCTTCTTAGCAATTCTTCTTTCCAAATCTTCTTCCTGTTTCGCAATTTTCTTCTTTGACTTATTCTTCTTCGCAATTCTTCTGTTTTTCTTTTCTTTCTTCTTCTCTTCTTCTTCTTCTTCTTCTTCTTCTTCTTCTTCTTCTTCTTCTTTTCTCCTTCTCCTTCTTCTTCTTTTCTCTGTCTTCATCTTCGAGATTCTTCTTATTATTATTATTCGAGATTCTTCTCCTCTCACAATTCTTCTTTTTTCTTCGCAATTCTTCTTCGCAATTCTTCTTCTCTGTCTTCATCTTCGCAATTCTACTTGCTTCTTCCTCTTTGCGATTCTTCTTCTTCACAATCTTCTTCTTCGTAATTCTTTTTTCGCAATTCTTCTTTTTCGCAATTCTTCTTCTTCGCATTTCTTTTTCTTTGTAATTCTTCTTCTTTTTCTTTTTCTTCGTCTTCTTTGCAATTCTTCTTCCTCTTCGCAATTTTTGCGCAATTCTTCTTCACAATTCTTCTTCTTCTGCTCCTGTTGCTGCTGTTATTATTGTTGCCAATCTTGCGGTATTCATGTAACCGCATGACCTAGATAATAAACAAACAACAAAACACACAACAAGGCTTACACAGCTAACAGACCTTGAAAAAGAAAACGTTTTACTCTGCAGAGTCACTATATTGTACATGACGATAAAATGGATGCAAGACAGCCTAGTGGTTAGAATCTTCAGTTTAGATCTGACGAAGACGAGTGTTCGAACCGCCACAGAGACCCCGCCTTTCTAGTCCATCAATCAAGCCAAAAACGCTGTAACATCCCATGAAGGACCATTGCAGGGATGTTTCCCTTGAGTTAACGCCATTGCTAACTCCACTCTCACCAGATTCCTCTGGATGAGGTTATAAACCGAAGTCTTACGCATACAAAGCGTGCATACATCAAAACCCGTTCCAACTTTTGAAAGAGTAGGGCATTACGTGCTGGTGGGAATGGTTGACTCAATGTTTAAAACGTGTGCATACTGGTGTCGTGTTTAGACATCATCCCCAAAGTCGGAATGCGGCTACCTTAATGGTGGCTGCGTACGCGAAATTTCACCATAGGTGAAACTCGGAGCTCAACTGAGAAATGAAATGAAAATGACGATTTGAAGGGAAAAAAAACTAAGATTTTTAATTATGTTATTCATTTTATGGCTATGATCCTTGTTATGGATTCACCTTCACCTATCCTGTAGTCTTGTAGACCGTTGGGGCACCACTGAAGATTTTGCAACCAGCTTCCTCCACTCCCCGCAGTCCTCAGCTATTATCCATTTTAAAGCTAACTACCGTACACGGATGACAAAATTTACAAAACTGCATACACACGAGGACTGGGCGTAAAAAAAGCACACGAGTGCTTATTCCGTTATCCTCGAAATAAAAGAATGAATAAATAAATAGTGTAATTCTCTTTGCTTGCAAAGGAGAAGGCGGTTGAGCTATGATGACGTAGAGGTGCACACATTTTTAATCTTTCTCCTGCTTTGTGAAGATTCCTTCAAACAGTCGTACTACTGAGTTCGTTTGGAGGTGTCTTCATAAACCAGTCTTAAGATAATTATCCTTTTTTTGTCAAATCTTCAATGGAAAATGCTTTAATTCACCTCTATATAAATACCATAGTAGTAGTAGTAGTAGTAGTAGTAGTAGCAGTACATAGTAGTATAGTTAGTATGTAGTATATAGTGGTGGTGGTTGGTGGTGGTGGTAGGTGGTGGTGGTGTGGTGTAGTAGTAGTATGGTAGTGGTAGTGGTAGTAGTAGTAGTAGTAGTAGTAGTAGTAGTAGTAGTAGTAGTAGTAGTAGTAGTAGTGTTGTCGATGTCATCATCATCATCATAATCATCATCATCATCATCAATATTATTATTATTATCATTTTTTATTATTATTATTATTTATTATGACAAATTTGAAAAGCTTTGTTACAGAACAGGTTTGTTTTCCTTTCTGTTTAGAAATCTTCCATAGAAGTAAGTGAACAAAGTACTCAAACTAGCTGAAAGTCGTTCTTTCATTTTAGTATATTATCGCTTTCACCATAGGGATTCCGGGGGGCTGCCTATATAGATAGCATTCCCATCTTCTGGAATTTTTGTGCGAGAATTTCCCTCTTTTCTGTCCCACTTTTTCTTTATGCCTTGTGCCATTTTCTGCCACAGGTCGTGTCAAAGTCTGCGTCATGTGTTTCCCAGAGAATGCCATTTCTTTTTGCCAATCAGTTGTCTGGTTCTGCCAGTAGAGAGATTATCTTCCCCTGCTTTACCTTGTCCTGAATTAGATCCCTTGAAAAGATGCCGTGAGGCTTTATTTGTTGTTCTTGTCTTCAATTTAACGTCTGTTCACTCTCAGTGATATTACACTAGGGATTAGGAAAACGTCATCATCATCATCAGTTCCGTGACCTTGGCGGTCGTGGAGGAGACACGAAAGACGATGCCGTGGTAAGCCTCCTCCATCCATCTCGGTCCTCGGCTCTGCGCAGTAGTGCCGAGTCATTCATCCTGGTCCATTCTCTGATGTTGTTCATCCATGACTTGTTCTGTCTTCCCCTCTTTCTGCCACCTTCGAGTGTTCCCTGCAGTACCGTTTTTGGCAGAGTGTTGTGGCGGGTGACATGGCCGAACCATGTCAGCTTTTTCTTCTTGACGATGGTGAAAAGGGGTTCCTGTGGACCTGCCAGCCGTGTTATTTGGTTCTTGACAAATTCATTGGTCTTTCGTTCTCTCCAGGATATGCCCAGCAGTTTTCTATGGCATTTTGTTTCAAATGACTGGATTCGCTTTGCTGTTTCAACAGTCAATGTCCAGGTTTCACTTCCGTACAGCAGGATAGTCTGAATTAGGGCTTTGTAGAGCTTTAGTTTTATTGGGAAGCTGATCTCTTTACTTTTCCATATGGTGGTGAGTTTTGTCATGGAAGATGTTGCCATGGCTTCGGCTGACTTGACTTCTGTCGTACGACGCCCAGTCCTTTGTGAGTGTAGCGCCAAGGTATTTAAAAGCGTCACCTCCTCAGTTTGCTGGCGTGGCCGTTCATCCTAAATTTAGCAGTGGCGTTGCTCGTGCTGTTCACAATACTTTACTTTTCTCCGACTCACCGTCCATCCCATATGCTCCAGCACTGTTCCAAGTCTGGTCGTAAGGTCTTGCAAGCTCTCAGTACTTCCGCCCATGAGTGTCCAATGTCATCGGCAAACCGCAATTTGTTTGAGGGGTCTGCCGCCAATGGAGATGGTAGAGGGAAGTCATGGAGGTCTCTCTCAAATGTATTCAAGAACAATAAACAGGACTGGAATAACAGGCATCCTGTCGGCCCCAACAGTGGTTTTGAAGTATCTCCGACCTGATTTTGTTTAGAAGGACTGCACTGCTTGCGGTGTGTATAGTGCTTGAATGGTTTGCACTAGTCACCTTCTTCAATGCACAAACATTCTGAGGACCTGCCACAGGCCTCGTGCCATCTCTGTCGAAAAGCCTTCTTGGAAGTCGATGAAGTTGTGAAACAGGTCTCCTCTGGATGTTGAAGAAGTTTTTCCCTCCAGGATGGGCAGTTAAAATTCTGTTCCGGATAGTGCCTCCTACCTGCCCTGAAACCAAGCTTGTTCCTCTGCAGGTGTTCTTCTGCCTCCTTCTTGAGTCGATTCAAAATAACTTTGAGCATGATCTTTGCTGGCGTTGCTGATATGCTGATTGTTCTATAGTTTGGGCATAGCGAAAAATTCCCCTTCTGGCAAGATAATGATGAGTGATTGTGTCCATTCTGTTGGCCACTGTTTTCTCCCAAATCTTCTGACCGATAGCTTAACTGTGTCATAACTTTTCGCCACCATGCTTGAGCAGCCTGCAGTATGTTGTCCTGCGCCTGGGGACTTTCCTACTGTAAACTGCGGATGCTTCTTTTTCCACTACTCCTCAATAAGGTTAATGGCGAGGGTACTCTTGATTTGCTGCTCTTCCTCTACTATTATGCGTCTTGTCAGGTTGGATTGGTAATTGTATAGTTCCGACAATACTCATACCACCTGTTCAATGCAGCTGAGCTTCTGTGAGGATGTTTCCGGAGCTGTCTTCATGAATGAGATTTGGTTTTGAAGGTGGTTGTTGGTTGTTTCTTCAAGGGGTGTCGTATCTTTTTAAACCTGTTTTAGCCCACTTTTCATGCTTTTTCGATCTTCATCACATTGATCCGGATCCACTTCTCTCTGGCCTTTAACATGACTTCTTCACAAGATTGTTGGCCTCCCTGTATTCTATAGGTTGGAAGACCTGGTTGGTTTTCAGTGCACTCTTGTATCGCAGAGTCCATAGATGTCTTGGGTATCCATGGCTGGTGTTTATTCCCGCTGACGAAAACCGAGTACCGCTCCTCTGCTTTTCTCGGACTGCCTCATTAAAGCTGTAGGTGAGGTCATTGACGTCATTGTCCAGGAGGGTGATTGCCGCCAAACGTCCCCAACGTTTAGCTTGGAAGATCACCCAACACTGATCTTTCAGTTTGCCACATCACATTTGAATAACGTGGGTTAGCCAGTCTGTTATTTTCTTCAGCTTCATTTTGAATACCAGCAGCACAAGGGGTCGTGGTCGCTGCCTATGTCAAGCTCCAGGGCACTTTCTTGTTCGCTCTGTTGATGCTGGAATTTGAAGCGCTGTGGTGTTAAGATGAAATCTATTTGGTTTATGATCTTGGCGCATGCCAGGTTTGTCCACCTTGACTGCTTTGTGGGGATAGAGGTATTAGGCAATGGTAAGTCTGTGGTGCAGGCAAAAAACTCCAGCAGCCGTAGTCCCGCCTGTCGTTGGTCTCTCCTCTCCAGTTCCAAACTGACCAACTGTATCCGGCCCATTGGGTTTAAGATCAGGACCTCTTTGGCGTTAAAATCCCCCTTGAATGATGATGATGTCTTTCTTGGGAATCTTCAATAATGGTGCTCTTCAAGTTCTGTCATAAAAAATCCTTCTACTTCTTCATCTGCATGGTCAGATGATGGTGCATAAGAAATGTATGATGTTGAATGTTTCTTGGGCTTGGGCCGACACCCGGATGCTGATAAATTCCTGCTGGAAACCGGTGTACAGCTGATAATTCACCCCACTACTTACTTCCTTTCCCTGACAAAAATGCCACTCCATGTTGGTTGATGGTTCTCTTGACCACTGTACCAGATCTTGTTGCCTTCTTCAGTCATTGTCTCACCAAATCCTGTCCATCTCACTTCTCCTAGTCCAATAATCCCATTTTATAGCGGCTAAGCTCATACTCTTAGTTCTTTGATTTTTCCGCACTGGTAGAGTGTACGGACTTCCATGTACCAATTGGTATCTGTTCTCTAGGGAGCTTAAGTAAGTTTTAACTTCAGTAGCTGACTTGTCACTTCCACCCTGTGTTGATCAATGGAAACGCGGTCGTTGGTAACCGAGCCTCGACCGGTACCGGTATCATATTGGCTTTGTATTTGTCTCTCATGTCTTTTCTGTGGGCTTAGGATATTCCTTGGTGGCGCCAATCTCCTCTCCAAGTCTCCATATGTTGTTGTTTTTTTCTATTGGGGTTTCCTCCCCCACATGCGACAGGTTGTACTGGGTTACATGGATACCAGTAGCAGTAACAGAGAACTTCTCTGACTGACCTGACCATGGAAAACGTAGTGGAGGTTAAAACAGAGAGGGGAATGGACAGAGAAAAGACTTATTAGGTAACATGTGTGTTGGTATTTTCCTGAAATTAAAAGGGGGGATCTTAAACATGAGTAAACATTGTAATTCAACAAATTGTTAACATGAAACAACTATAAAGTAACTACAACAAATACTCTAATGGGCTGTGCAATAGACATTTAACAATGTCAAAGGCTAATTTGGGATTTTTAAATGCAGTTTCCACAGACTGCTCACAAAATGTGGGTAAAAAAAAGGTTTTACAATTGGACACTCAAATATGTTGTGAGTGTTGGAAATGTTCCCCACAGAGGCACCTGACATTTTTCCAAAATGTTGTTATAAATGCATTTATTTCTTTTCTCCTTGGTTTAACGTCTAAGTGATTGTTTTGATTTGTTTTTACAAGATATAACGCTATATAAATTCCATTTAGTAGTAGTAGTAGTAGTAGTAGTAGTAGTAGTAGTAGTAGTAGTAGTAGTAGTAGTAGTCGTAGTCGTAGGTAGTAGTTATGTAGTATTAGTAGTAAGTATAGTAGTATAGTAGTTAGTAGTAGTAGTAGCAGTAGCAATAGCAGTAGTAGTAGGTGGTGGTGGTAGTGGTGGTGGTGGTGGTGGTTCAGACAAGAAAACTTCCAGAACTCCAGAGGAGTATCACTTAAGCGGGAATCAGAGCTCAAGTATATTTTTATTTCTAAAAGTGTATCCCTCAAATAAGATCAATGTAAAGTGCCTGTACCTGTGTCAACATGGCTGTTGTTTTCAAAGTTGAGAGCACGAACACAAAACTTGATTACAGGAGAGGGGAGTGTGCAGGGTCCTGGGAAAGACTGTAGTCACCTTCCTTCCCACTGGTAAATGATATAGGACTTCAGCAATTGATGTTATGTATTGCCTAGAATCGTATAGTATACTTTGAACGTCCCGTTATTTTGATCTGGTATCAGTTCCCTTCTTTGTGTACAAGTCTTGAAGAACAGGACGATGGGAAAGTAATGCTGGACTGTAAGGGAATGAGAACAGGAGCATGTCGCATTTTTAAGTGCTCTGTGTTCCCAGCACTCGGTCGTGATTTATAAATAATTGTCTCAATATTTCTTGGGGAAGAAAGACTTTCAAAACGTAAGTTCTTAAATAGAGAGTTTACAGAAATTGTCAATGCTGACTTGATTTTATTTGGTGATCATTTTTAAACCAGTTGTATTCAATTTGTTGGTATTCAAACTTTCTGAAGGCCCTTGACTAGCAAGAACATCCACTGTCTCACTCCAGTGCAGTCCGCAGAGTGATGGTATCCAGCAAGAATCTAACTCTGTGCCTGTTGCCTTGATACAGAGCTTCAAAGACCCTGATTTCAAGTATGATGTCAGTTCGCAGCTTGCCTTGTCAGCTGCTGATGACTAACAGAATTGATTTTGAATCGACACAAAATAGTACGTTACGAAATTCAAGAAAGGATGATGGAATCATTATAGTTTAAGGCCATGAAGAGTGTGCTTAGCTCTGCCATAAAAATGGGAAAATATTTGCCAATATAACAAAATTTTCTCACCTTTAAGTCAGGATTAGCAAACGCCGTCTGTAACAAAATTATCAGATGATTTGAATAACAGATTTCAAGATGTCTTCTGACTTTAACAGTTAGCACGTTTGGATTTTCTTTTTCATGTCTGTATAGTCAGTGTCGGGGACGGGATAGCTCAGTGGTCAGAGCACTCGCTTTCCCCCAGCCAAGATTAAGCAGCGTCGAGCGTGGTTACCACTTGGATGGGTGACCATATGCGCGCCTTGGCTTCAGTACAGTCCCCCAGTTCAGCCAGCTGTAAATGAGTACCTGCTCTCTTTAGGGTCAGGGAAGGTAAAGCAGCGAGGGAGAGGAGATGGGCGCCGCCCTCAATATGCTAGTCCCTAGAAAAGTTGAGGTCTCTGATACCTCGCTCCCATACGACCACATAGGTTATGGGAGACCCTTAGCTTTACCTTTGATATTCATTGTCAAAGTTAGCTGACTTATGATCCCATGGTCGACTCTGAGGAACTACTAGAAGAAGAGGAATTGCTGATACATCTCTATTATTTTCCTTCATCAAACTATCTGTATAATCAAACATAGATTGGAAAAAGAACGAAGTCATTGTCGTTGATCTTTTTCAGACAGCAGTCCTGTTCCTGGTTCAAACCTAGCTGGCGGTGTGCAGGGTTGAGACAGCAGGCTTCACATGAGGATAGATACCTGGATCTGTGCTGCAGCAGCCACGAAAAGCACTGGCCTGGCTTCTCTGACCTGCCAGGAGGAAGTTATCCTTCTGACCACCTCCACCAACAACAACACCACCAACAAAAACAACACCAACAACAACAACCACAAAAACACTAACACCACCACTACTACCAACAAAAACAACAACGCCAACAACAAAACCACCAACAAAAACAACACCAACAACAACAACCACAAAAACACTAACACCACCACTACTACCAACAAAAAACAACAACGCCAACAACAACACCACCAACAAAAACAACACCAACAACAACAACCACAAAAACACTAAACACCACCACTACTACCAACAAAAACAACAACGCCAACAACAACACCACCAACAAAAAACAACACCAACAACAACAACCACAAAAACACTAACACCACCACTACTACCAACAAAAACAACAACGCCAACAACAACAACACCAACAAAAACACTAACACGACCACCACCAACAACAACAACAGCTTTAACACCAACACCAACAACAACAACAACAACAACAACAGCAACAACAACAACAACAACAGCAACACAACACCACAACAACATAGCAACATCATCACCACCACCACCACCACCAACAACACAACAACAAAACAGCAACAGGAACACCAACAAAAACACTAACAACACCACCACCACCACCAACAACAACAACAACAGCAACACAACACCAACAACAATATCAACATCATCACCACCACCAACAACAACAACAAAAGCAACAGTAACACTAACAACAGCGACAACAACAACACCAACAACAGCGACAACAACAACACCAACAAAAACACTAACACGACCACCACCACCGACAACAACAACAACTTCAACACCAACACCACCACCACAACAACAAAAACAGCGACAACAACACGAACAACAACACCATCACCACCATCACCACCCTCACCATCATCCCAACCCCCCCCCCATCACCACCACCCCACCATCACCACCACCCCCACCATCATCACCACCATCACCACCACCACCCCCATCATCACCACCATCATCACCATCACCACCATCATCACCACCCCCCCCAATCACCACCATCACCACCATCACCACCACCATCACCACCATCACCATCACCACCATCATCACCATCACCACCATCACCACCACCACCACCATCACCACCATCACCCCCACCACCCCCATCACACCACCACCACCAATGTCAAGGTGTCAGCAGTGGGTAGGCTGGCTGCATTGAACTGAGAGATCACAGGAGTCAGTGTTGGCAGTCTATTTCACCCTGGAATGTTTTGTTTTATTTTATTTTATTCTTTTATATCGAGGATAATGTAATAAGCACTTATTTGCTTTTTTACATCTAGTCCCCGTGTCTATGCGGTTTTGTTATTTCTGACATCTGTTCCCACCGGCACACAATGGCCTACTCTTACGAAAAGCGGAACAGGATATAACGTGTGCGCAAGATGTTCTGCGTGCGTTCGCACACGGGGCCTAGGTTTATAGTCTCATCCGAAAGACTGTTGGGGAGAGTGGAGTCTGCACTGATGTTAACTCCAGAGGACAAATTGTGTGTTGTGTTGCGTTGTGTTGTGTTGTGCTGACCCTCTCTTTGCTAGTTTTATTTGCAAGTTATCGTGAAATAGGGGACGGAATAGCTCAGTGGTCGGAGCACTCGCTTTCCCCCAGCCAAGTTAAGCAGCGTCGAGCATGCTTACCACTTGGATGGGTGACCGTTTGCGCGCCTTGGCTTCAGTACAGTCCCCCAGTTCACCCAGCTGTCAATGGGTACCTGCTCTCTTTAAGGTCAGAGAAGGTAAAGCAGCGAGGGAGAGGAGATTGGACGCCGCTCTCAATATGCTGGCCCCTGGAGAAGTTGAGGTCTCTGACGCCTCGCTCCCCTACGACCTTATAGGTTATGGGACACCTTTTACCTTATCTTGGACTGTTTAACCAATATGAAGTGTAGACTTATTGTTCTTTTCTGAGATTATGTACGATACGTATCAATGTGCCTGTCAGTATTGTAATTGCCCTTCATGGGATGATTAAGTGTTTTTGACTTTGACTTGACTTGACTTGTGCTGTCATCTTGGTTCCATCCTTGTAGTGACTCTGTCTGCCTGTCTGTCTGTCTGTCTGTCTGTCTGCCGGGTTTTCTCTGTCTGTCTGTTTGTCTCTCTCTCTCTCTCTCTCTCTCTCTCTCACATCTCCCCTCTCCTCTCTCTCTCTCTCTCTCTCTCTCTCCTCTCTCCCCTCTCTCTCTCTCCCCTCTCTCTCCTCTCTCTCTTTCCTCTTTCTCTTTCTTTTTCTCTCTATCTATCTAACTGTCTTTCTATCTGTCTCTCTATCTATCTATCTGTTCTTTTTCCCTCTCTCTCTCTCTCTCTCGCTCTCTTCGTCATCATCCTCTCTCTCTCTTCTCTCTCTCTCTCTTCTTTCCTTCTCATTTGTTTCTTTGTTGTTTTTTTTTTTTTTTGTTTGTCTGTTTGGGAGGGTGCTTTTGTCTGTTTGTTTTGTTGTTGTTGTTTAAAAATTTTTTTTTTTTTTTTTTGGGGGGGGGCGTTTCTCCGGGTTATTTTGTCGTTTGCTCGTCCGGGGCTGTTTGTTTGTTGTTTGTCTGTTTGTTTGTTCGTTTTTTCTTTTTCTCTCTTTTTCTTAAAAAAAAAGAAGTTTTTCCTTTTGTTCTACTGTTTGAAAAATTGAGTACTGAGTGCATTTTCAATGTGACCCCACGGGCGGGGACTGGATGTAAAAAAGCACATGAAGCTTATCTTTATCCTGAAAAAAAGAATTTGTTTCTATACTTACAATGTGTAGATGTTCATTTTTATGACTTTTTGGTTTTTCTTCCCCCTCTTTATTATGTGAGTGTATGGGATATACACTTATTTATTATCATGACCATCAATTTGTATGAGTATAATTAAAAAAGTGTTTGTGCTGATCGTGTGCTAATGTGAGTATTACATATTTTTAATATCCCGACCCCCCCCCCCCCACACACAAAACACACCACTCAAACACCACATACATACACACACTCACTCACTCACCCACTCACTCATACTCTCTCCCTCAATGACTGTATAGTTTAGATTTCATCTTTGTTTTGTTTCTTGTTTTTATTGTGGGATTTATGGGTATTAAATTATTATCATGACATATAATTTGAAACGAATGTAACTAAAATGAGTGTTGATGAGATCGCCATACTGTTTGGGAATTATATATTGGATATTATCTCTGAAATACCACACACACCTCTCTCCGTCTCTCTCGTCTCTCTCTCACCTTTAATCGTCTCGCTTATAGTTATAGTGTATCCTGATGAGGATTCATATTTATATTTTCAATACTTTATTGGACTTGCCTCTGTACTTAAGTTTAATGAGTGCCTATATTCAATATCTTAAAGTTATGTGTAACAAGTATGTGTACCATTTGACATTGTGTAGATGTTTATCTTTATGACTTACTAAGTTTGGTTGGTTATTTTTCTTGGCCTAGTTGTTGTCTTGTTGTTGTTGTTTGTCTGTTTTTTCTCTTTTATCTTCTTCTGTTGGTTTGGTTTTTTCTTTTCTTTTGTTTTGTTTGTTTGGTTAGGCTTTTTTGGGGGGTGGGGTGGGGGGTGGGTATTTTAGGTTTTCTTTTATTGCTTGCTTTGGGGGGGGGGTGGTTGGTTGGGGGGGAGCTGTTTTGAAAAGGGTTATTTCCCCTTGTTTTTATTGTGAGACTGTATAAGTATTGGGCTATTATTATTAAGATGTATCCCTAGCGGGCGGGGACTGGATGTAAAAAGGCACATATGTGCTTATTCTTTATCCTCGAAATAAAAGAATTTGTCATTGTCATTGTCATTGTCATTGTCTCTCATTGCCCTATTTCAATATCTTATAGTTATGTGTAACAAGTATGTGTACCATTTGACATTGTGTAGATGTTTATCTTTATGACTTATTAAGTTTGGTTGTGTTATTTTTTTCTTGGCTCTGTTGTTGTTCTTGTTGTTGTTTGTCTGTTTTTCTCTTTTTATCTTCTTCTGTTGGTTTGGTTTTCTTTCTCTTTTGTTTGTTGTTTGTTTTGGTTAGGGTTGTTTGGGGGGGTTTTTGGGGGGGGTGGTGGGGGGTTGGGGGTATTTTAGGTTTTTCTTTTATTTGCTTGCTTTGGGGGGGGGGGGGTGTTGGGGGGAGAGTTTTTGAAAAGGGTTTTTCCCCTTGTTTTTATTGTGAGACTGTATAAGTATTGGGTTGTTATTATTAAGATGTATCCCTAACGGGCGGGGACTGGATGTAAAAAAGCACATGTGTGCTTATTCATTATCCTCGAAATAAAAGAATTTGTCATTGTCATTGTCATTGTCTCTCTCTCGCTTTATCGTCGTTCAAAATGCATACAATATTGTTCTCCTTCTTCAATCAATATACCATGTCTCTTGGAAATGTATTGAGTGAGTTTTAACTGATTTGCCTAACTTCTAATTGTTGTATTGATGCAGTTGTTGGCGGGGCTGTTAAAACTGTTTTATATCAGGCTCTTTGGCATTTTGTAACTTAACTTGATATGAATATTGAAAGTATATTTTTTTTAAGTTTTAGTGAGGGTGCTTTGTCAGAATTTGATATCTGGTTTGTTTTGATGTTTATGTAACCTGAAAATGTTTTCTCTCTCTCTGTCTCTGTCTCTGTCTTCTGTCTGTCTGTCTCTCTCTCTCTCTCTCTCTCTCTTCTCTCTCTCCTCTCCTCTCTCTCTCTCTCTCTCTCTCGCTCCTCCCCTCGCTTCTTGCTGTCTCCCCTCTATTTTACTTTATCCAAGTTACTTAATCATAATCAGTGTATCAGTTTTCATGTTAATTTTTTTTTATTCATTTGAGACATTTGTGTTTGTTGAACGCTTGTTTCTCAAAAAAACATTATAATCTATGTATCTCTTGACAATAATGTTCAGGTCAGTTGGGGTTTATGTATTGTTAAATATACACTCATCTTTTTTTGAAATCATGATGTCGTTGCTGTAGTAGGGTTTTTCTCCTTGTTTTGGTGATAGTCCCTAATCAGGGCAAGGGTCGGATGAAAAAAGTATGCGTATGATTATTCTGTTACCCATGAAAAATAAAGATAAAGATTCATTCATTCCATTCATTAAAGATTCATCAAGATTCTCCCATCCGAAGACTAGCACTCAGACCACCAGTCAAGGTCAAGCGGCATGGGGACCAAAGTTTTGGACACGACCGAGGATGGAACCCCCAATGCCCAGATTCCAGGCAGAGGCGTTACGTCTAGACGCTCACTGAGCCGTCCTGCTTGTAGTTACCCTTCATGGTATGATTAGAGTGCCTTTGACTTGACTGCACTTGATTTGCTTTAATAGTAATAATAATAATCATAATAATAATAATAATAATGATAATAGTAATAATAATAATAATAATAATCAATGGAAATTATATAGCGCTATATCTTGCAAAAACACTTCAAAGCGCTTCCATACAACACACCCATACACATACAACCAACACCAATTAACAGAGTTCACAAATTCAAATGCACACACACACGCGCGCGTTCGCGCGCACACACACACATACACACACGTGCGCGTGCGCGCAGGTTATACACTTTGGCAGGTTGGTGGGGATTTCGGCTGTTGAAGGAAGGGACAGATTTGAGATGAAACAGGAGGGAAAAAATCTTAGGTTAAGGTTTGGAATAAATATGTCTTGAGGCTGGATTTAAAAGTGTCATAAGTAGGCTTTTGGCGAAGGGAGAGAGGGAGGTCATTCCAAATCACTGGACCAGAAACAGAGAAAGAGCGAGAGCCAAGTGTGGATTGGTTGAATCTAGGTATTCGTAAGCACAGGGTATCTGCAGCAGATAGGTGAATACAGTCACAGAGGTAGGAAGGTGCTGTTTTGTGGAGACATTTGTAACAAAGGGTACTGATCTTATAGTTTACTCTCTGTGGCACAGGCAGCCAGTGGAGAGATTGCAAGAGAGGAGTTATGTGCTCATGTTTTTTTTCTTTCTGGGGACTAGTCGAGCTGCAGAGTTTTGTATACGTTGAAGGGAGTGGATTGATGATGCTGGCAGACCAGCCAGAAGAGAATTGCAATAGTTCAGACATGAAAGAATGAGAGACGCGAATAGTTTAGATGTTGCATCAGTGGACAGGTACTTTTCGAGTTGCACTTATTCGCCATAATTGATAGTAGCATGACTGGCAGGTCTGGGTGATGAATTTTTGCATTGAGAGTGTGTTGTTGATAACAACTCCAAGAGATTTCACAGCAGTGGATAGAGGAATTGACGTATTGCCAAACTCTATTGAAGCTGTTGTGAGTGTACCATGGGGCACAGGGCCTATCAGGCAGATTGAGGTCAGTGGGAGGTGCTGCTCATCGAGCTGTTGGCTAAGAACAGTGTTGTAGTGTTTGGAAGGGTCAGTGTGGTCAGGGATTTGTGATAGGCGTTCAGCAGCTTGGGTAGAGAAAGTTTGAATATCTATGGCCTTGAGATTGTGACAGGTGACGCACTTTTTCTTTTTGATAGGCCTTGCAAGGTTGAGAAAGAAAAGAATGGCAGAATGGTCAGAAAGTAGTTAGTTCATTGGTGATGGATACAGACGTGACGACATCTAGTGAAATATTAGTGATGAGCCAGTCTAAAATATGACATGATCTGTGTGTAGCTTCATTTACCAGCTGGGACAGAGAGTGGTTAGACAGAGAAAGAGAAAGACGCTTGACATCAGGAGAAGACTGGTTGCCGAAGTAGAAGTTTAATTTGCCAAGAATGATACGCTTTTTGGGAGACAGGCTGTAGTGATCCAGGAGTGACAAGAATTCTTGATGAAAAAGAGAAGATGTCAGGTTGTTTTTCCGGCTAGGAGGTGGGCGGTAAATGCAGCAGAAAGTTATAGAATGGCCGGGTATGTTAAGGTTGAGTTCACAGACTTCAAAAGATTCCGGTGAGAAAGGGAGGGAGTGGCAGAAGGAAAGAGCGGGATGCAGCGTGTCCTTGTAAACGACAGCGATGCCACCTCCACGGGAGAGTCGGGGGAAGGAAAGAGTCTTATAGCCAGGTGGTGTTAGCTGTTTTATCTTAGGCTTGTGGCCTTGTGGTTTTAACCATGTTTCTGTGAGGAAAGTTACATCTATGTTTTGTTCAGAGATAAAATAGGAAAGAAAATCAGCCTTTCCATCTGGGCAAACAGATTGTACATTGTGCAGACAGATGTGAAAAAGATTTGATGGAGGAGGAGAGGTTGAAGAAGAAAGTGGTGAGTTAGGACAAGGATCATCGGAGGAAGAAGATGAAAGGGGTGGTAGAGATGTGGACAGTGGGAGAACAGGCAAAAGTTTGGATGCTGAGTCAGGTGTGGGAGATGGTAAACAAACTGAGTCAGGCAGGGGATCTGAATCTTCACACACAGCATGAAACACAATAGGATCAGGGAAAGTATTGTCAGAGTCACACACAGAGGAGAAATCAACAACAGGGTGAAGCATGTCAGGGGGAGATGAGGCAGCTGGTCAGTGGTTAAGGAAGTGACGTCAGAGACGAGGGGGAAGACACGTGGATGCAGAGAATACAGCAGGCGATGACGTTTGCCTGCACGTGTTCCTCTTCTGGTTTTGTGACCATTGATGCCCAGGTTTAAAATGTTGTTTTGTTTCTTCATCAATTCTGTATTCTGCAGTGTCTGAGTTTGCAAGATTGCTTGGTTGTTGATGCCATGGTATTGATGTTAGCAATCTTCACATTCAACAATAAGCAACAATTGTTGTTGTATGTTTAAAGTATGTTCACATTTAGTGATATAGTGATATTAGACTAGATAGATAGATAGATAGATAGATAGATAGATAGATAGATAGATAGATAGATAGATAGATATATAGATAAATAGATAGATAGATAGATAGATAGATAGATAGATAGATAGATAGATAGATAGATAGATAGATAGATAGATAGATAGATAGATAGATAGATAGATAGATAAATATGTATATATAGATAGATAGATAGATAGATAGATAGATAGATAGATAGATAGATAGATAGATAGATAGATAGATAGATAGATAGATAGATAGATAGATAGATAGATAGATCATACCAAGTCAATGTTGCCAGTTGTTGATGGAATGTTGCCAGTTGTTGATGCAATATCACAGGTGTTAACAATCTGCACATTCAAGAAGGAACAGCAATATACCAAGTTACTGTTGCCAGCTGTTGACTACAATGGCAAATATGTCAACAACCTACGCATTCAACAAGAAACAATAATGCCAAGTCAATATTGCTGCAATGACGCCAGTTGTTGATGCAATGTTGCCAGTTGTTGATGCAATGTCGCCAGTTGTTGATGCAATGTTGCCAGTTGTTGATGCAATGTCGCCAGTTGTTGATGCAATGTCGCCAGTTGTTGATGCAATGTCGCCAGTTGTTTATGCAATGGTAGTGCTGATAACACTACATAATATTATTCAACAATGAACATTAATATCAAGGCAATGTTGCCAGTTGTTGATGTATTGTTGCCTGCTGCTGACACAATGTCAAAGCTGTCAACAGTCTCTGCATGCAACATAATCAACAATGACAAAGCAGTATTGCTGGCTGTTGATGTGATAGTTATTGCCTGTTGTTGACAACGTCAAATGTACAATGTCCAAGCGTTAAAAGTCTACGCATTCAACAACAACAAAACAACAATGTAAATAATTTTGTGAATTGTTGATGGCAGTATCAGAGTTGCCTAAACTCTGCACATTCAACAATAAAGAACAATGCCTAGTGAAAGTCTTTCGGATGAGACTGTAAAGCGAGGCCCCGTGTGCGAACGCACGCAGAACATCTTGCGCACACGTTAAATCCTGTTCCGCTTTTCGTAAGAGTAGGCCATTGTGTGCTGGTGGGAACAGATGACAATTCACAAAACCGCATACACACAGGGACTGGATGTAAAAAAGCACATAAGTGCTTATTCCATTATCCTTGATATGAAAGAATAAAATATATATATAAATTAATGTTGCCAGTTGTTTATGGAATGTTGCAAATTGTTGATGCTAAGTTTCCTGTTGTTGATGCAATGTTGCTAGTTGTTGATGCAAAGTTGCCAGTTGTTGATGCAATGTTGCCAATTGTTGGTGCGATGTTGCCAGTTGCTGATGCAATGTTGCCAGTTGCTGATGCAATGTTTCCATTTGTTGATGCAATGTTGCCAGTTGTTGATGCAATGTTGCCAGCTGTTGATGCAATGTTGCCAGTTGTTGATGCAATGTTGCCAGTTGCAGATGTCATGTTGCCAGTTGTTCATGCAATGTAGCCTATTGTTGATGCAATGTTACCAAGTGTTGATGCAATGTTGCCAAGTGTTGATGCAATGTAGCCAGTTGCTGATGCCATGTAGCCAGTTGTTGATGCAATGTAGCCAGTTGTTGATGCAATATAGCCAGTTTCTGATGCAATGCTGCTTGTTGTTGATGCAATATTGCCAGTTTCTGATGCAATGTAGCCAGTTGTTGATGCAATATAGCCAGTTGTTGATGCAATATAGCCAGTTTCTGATGCAATGCTGCTTGTTGTTGATGCAATGTTGCCAGTTGCTGATGCAATGTTGCCAGTTCCTGATGCAATGTTGCCAGTTGCTGATGCAATGTTGCCTGTTGTTGATGTGATGTTGCCAATTGCTGATGCAATGTATCTAGTTGTTGATGCAATGTTGCCAGTTGTTGATGCAATGTTGCCAGTTGTTGATGCAATGTACCCTGTTGTTGATGCAATGTACCCTGTTGTTGATGCAATGTACCCTGTTGTTGATGCAATGTACCCTGTTGTTGATGTGATGTTGCCAGTTGCTGATGCAATGTTGCCAGCTGTGTGTGTGTGCGTGTGCGTTTGTGTAATCATGCATATAGCGCAGGCATTGCACTGTGAGGAACTGCATTGGATTGGATTGGATTGGATTGGATTGGATTGTATTGTATTGTATTGTATTGTAATAAACTGTAGTGTTCTGTATACTACATTAAGGTCGGAGATAATTTTTATATTTTAAAAAAATAACATTTGTCGGGGCGTCAGCGTCGCCACAAGAGCAGCGCCACCCATTTAAAAAATGTGAGTGTATTGTGTATGTGTAAGAGACACATCTCTTGCTGCCCAATACTCTCTCTCTCTCTCTCTCTCTCGCTCTCTCTCTCGCTCTCTCTCTATCTCTCTTAAATAAATAAAACCAGTGTATCTATTTTGACCTTCAGTTGGGGATTCTACGTTTGTTGATAACATATTCATAACTTTTCTTTACATCATAGGTAGAGCTTTGCCGTTTGTTTGGGGGTTTATAGTTTTGATGTGTGTGTGTTGTTGTTGTTATTGTTTGTTTGTTTGTTTTTGCTTTGTTTTGTTTTGGTAGCCACTAATTAGGGCACAGGCTGGATTTAAAAAAAACGTATGTAAATGCTTATATGTAACCCTTGCAAAAAAAACAACTCTTCTCTCTCTCTCTCTCTCTCTCTCTCTCTCTCTCTCTCTCTCTCTCTCTCTCTCTCTCTCTCTCTCTCTTTCTCTCTAAGCCCTTACTGGTACATTCTTGTATATTCATATCTCATAACAAGAACGCATAACAAGAACACATAACAAGAACAAATAACAAGAACACATAACAAGAACACGAGTGCTTATTCCATTACCCTCGATATAAAAGAATAAAAGACAAAGACAAAGAAAACGCAGTAGGCTCTTCACAATGAAAACAAACCTACTCCACTAATCTTATAAAAAGAACACAATATGCTCTTTACATTATTTTTAAAAAACCACTTCAACTATCTTATACAGGAACACAATACACACTTTACAATAAGGACTACACTCCACTTACCTTATAAAAAGAACACAATAAGCACTATTTAATAAATAAAAACCCCTTCCACTTATCTGATAAAAGGAAAGCAATACACACTTTACAATACAAAAAGCAATACATAAAGCAATACATTCCGCACTTAATTTTTTTGTTAACCCTCCATTTACCTTATTAAAAGAACACAGTACGCATTTTACAATTTTAAAAAATTCACTCAACTTATAAAAGAACACAATACTCGTTTGTAATTTTTAAAAGCCACCCACCAATCTTATAACAAGAACATAGGACACACTTTACAATTTTTATAAAACCCACTCCACTTACCTTATAAAAAGAAAACATACATTCTTAACATTTTTTTAATCCACAAAAAAATTCCAGCCTATTATGGGCTCTCCCCAGGGTAACGTCTTAGAACCTCTTCCTTTTGCATCTACACCAATGACCCACCATTGCCACTGTCACACAGAAACCACAACTAAATTATGTGCAGACGATTGGTTGATCTAGATCACTCAAAACAACATACACACTATCCAAACTTGTCTCCAGCAAACTCTTAACAAAACTACATATTTCAGACTTCAAAGTTTTAAGGAAATATCAGAGTGAAATGAATTTCTCTGTTTTGAGATAATAAATTATCTGGAGAGCGGGGTAATTCCAACTTTGTGATTTTTTTCCCGTTTTCTTCTTTGGGTCATTGTACGGATCATCAGTCACCATAAGAATGTTAACATTGCACTTGAGCACAACATAAGCTACTTGGTTGTTGTTGCAATGCTGGTTATGTTCATCATGTTAGAAGAAGAAGAAGAAGAAGAAGAAGAAGAAGAAGAAAAGAAGAAGAAGAAAAGAACAAGAAGAACAGAAGAAGAAAAAGAAGAAGAAGAACAAGAAGAACAAAAAAGAACAAGAACAATAACAATAAACAAGAAGAACAAGAAGAACAACGAAGAACAAGAACAAGACAAGAAACAAGAACAAAAGAACAAGAACAAAGAACAAGAAAGAACAAGTAACAAGAACAAGAAGAAGAACAAGAACAAGAAGAACAGAGAACAAGAACAAGAAGAAGAAAAGAATGTATGGTATTTATATCGCGCTGAATCTTGTAAAGCAAACAAATCGAAGCGCTTGCATTCAAATCATTTACACGCATGCAACCTTCCACAAAATACTAGAATTAACATATAACAAATTTATGCTCATACACACGCTCGCACATGCTCGCAAAAACACGCGCAAGCTGTGATAATACATCTTAACAATATCAAATCGATAACAGCAATCCGCTAAAATGCATCAGTTAGCTCCCTTTCGGCTATCTCTTTGTTTTACATAACACTCAACGTGTTGTTTTTACAAAAAGATAACCTAAATAGAGATCACTGATGCTTGTTTCAGCATACTGTGTTAGTTTACTTGTAAATAAAAAGGACTGATGCACTTTTGTACAGGTATTACTGTATACTACAGTTGTCTTTGATATTGTGTGTGTGTTTTATTTATTTATTTATTTATTCTTTTATTTCGAGGATAATGGAGTAAGCACTCGTGTGTTTTATTTCTTCAGTCCCCGTGCGTATGAAGTTTTGTCAATTCTGTCATCTGTTCCCACCGGCACACAATGGCCTACTCTTCCAAAAGTGGATTGGGTTTTAACGTGTGCGCAAGATGTTCTGCGTGCGTTCGCACACCGGACCTCGATTTTTGTCTCGTGTGTGTGTGTGTGTGTGTGTGTTGTGGTGTGTGTTTGTGTGAGTGTGTGTTTTGTGTGTGTGTGTGTGTGTGTGTGTGTATGTGTGTTACTCACACGTGTTGTGCTGAATATTCATGTTTTACTGGTTGTTTTGATGCGTTACATGTTTTGCAAAGGCATATTTTAAGATTAAACTTGGCGTTGAGTCATTCCATTGATCAACACCAGGGTGGAAGTGACAAGTCAGCTACTGGAGTTAAAACATTACTTAAGCTCCCTAGAGAACAAATCACCATTGGTACATGGAACGTCCGTACACTCTACCAGTGCGGAAAAATCAAAGAACTAGAGTATGAGCTTAGCCGCTATAAATGGGACATTTTTGGGGCTAGGAAAAGTGAGATGGACAGGATTTGGTGAGACATTGACTGAAGAAGGCACAAGATCTGGTACAGTGGCCAGAGAAACATCACCAACATGGATGGGCATTTATTGTCAGAAAGGAAGTAGTGGGGTGCATTATCAGTTTGTACCCCGGGCTTCCAGCAGGATTATCAGCATCCGGGTGTGGGCCAAGCCCAAGAACATCACCATCATACAAATCTATGCACCATCATCTGACCATGCAGATGAAGAAGTAGAAGAATTCTATGAAGATCTTGAAGAGACCATTATGAAAATCCCCCAAGAAGGACATCATCATCATCCAAGGGGATTTTAACGCCAAAGTAGGTCCTGACTCTTAAAAACCAATGGGCCGGAACAGTTGGTCAGTTTGGAACTGGAGAGACCAAGACGGGGGGACTACTTTCTGCTGGAGTTGCCTGCACCACAGACTTACCATTGCCAATACCCTTATCCCACAAGCAGTAAAGGAGGACACCGGGCATGCCCCAAACGGCAAGATCCATAACCAAATAGATTTTTATTTAACACCACGGCGCTTCAAATCCAAGCATCAACAGAGCAGAACAAGAACCTACCCGGGACTGACATAGGCAGTGCCCACGACCTTGTGCTGTGGTTATTCAAAATGAAGCTGAAGAAAAACAAACGGCCTGCAAACCCACATATCAAATTTGACGTGGACAAACTGAAAGACCCAGATGTCGAGGAGATCTTCCAAGCAAAGCTTGGCGGACTTTTTGCGGCATTAACCCTCCTGGACAATGACATCAATGACCTCACCAACAACTTTAATGAGGCAGTCCGAAAAAACAGCAGAGGGGGTTTACTCGGTCGTCAGAGGAATAAACCACCAGCCATGGACTACCAAGACATCTTGGCCTCTGCGTTTACAAGAAGAGCACTGAAACCAACCAGGTCTTCCAACCTAAAGAATCCCGGGAGGCCAACAATCTGGGTGAAGGAAGTAAATTTTTTTAAAGGCCAGAGAGAAGTGGATCAGTGATAAAATGTGATGAGATCGAAAAAAGCATGAAAGTGGGCAACAGTAAAAAGGCATACGACACCCTAAAGAAACTCACAAACCACTTCAAACCAAATCATCAGTCATTGAAGACAGCTCCGGAAACTCCTCACAGAAAGCTCAGCTGCATTGAACGGGTGGTTGAGTATTGTCAAGAACTGTACAACTACCCAATACAACCTGACAAGAGCAAAAATAGAAGAGAAAGCAGCAACATCAAGAGCACCCTCGCCATTACCTATACTGAGGGAAGAAGTGGAAGAAGCACCCGCAGTTACCAGTAGGAAAATCCCAGGAGCAGACAATATCCCAGCAGAGTGCTCAAGCATGGTGGTGAAACAGTTCATCACATTATGTTACAGCTATCTGTCAGAGATTTGGGAGACAAACAGTGGCCAACAGAATGGACACAATCACTCATCATACCCTGCCCAAGAAGGGGAATTTACGCCAATGCCAAACTTTTAGAACAATCAGCCTCATCAGCCCGCCAGCAATATCATGCTAAAAGTTATTTTGAATCGACTAAGAAGGAGGCAGAAAAACCCCTTGCAGAGGAACAAGCTGGGTTCAGGGCAGGCAGGAGCACAATCGAACAGATTTTTAACGCCACACCCTGATGGAAAAACATCCCCAACATCAGAGAGCCCTGTTCCACAACTTCATCGACTTCAAAAAGGCTTTCGACAGAGTATGGCACAAAGGCCTGTGGCAGGTCCTCAGAATGTTTGGCATTGAAGAAGGACTAGTGCAACCATTCAAGCACTATAAACACCGCAAGCCAGTGCAGTCCTTTCTGAAAAATCAGGGCGGGACTACTTCAAAACCACAGTTGGGGTCCGACAAGGATGCCTGTTATCTCCCGTTCTGTTTAATCGTTCTTGGAAAACATTATGAGAGAGACCCTCCATGACTTCCACTCTACCATCTCCATTGGCGGGAGACCCCTCAAAACTTACGGTTTGCCGATGACATTGACCTCATGGGCGGAAGTAACACAGAGCTGCAAGATCTTACGACCAAACTTGAGAACAGAGCTGGAGCATATGGGATGGAGGTGAGCTCGGAGAAAAGTAAAGTACTTGTGAACAGCACGAGCAACGCCATGTAAAAATTTACATGAACGGCCAACAACTGGAGGAGGTAGACGCTTTTAAATACCTTGGCGCTACACTCACAAACGACGGGCGATCGACGACAGAAATCAAAGTCAGAATAGCCATGGCAACATCTTCCATGACAAAATCTCCACCATATGGAAAAATAAAGAGATCAGTTTCCCGATCAAATAAAGCTCTACAAAGCCCCAATTCAGACGATCTGCTGTACGGAAGTGAAACTGGACATTACTGCTGAAACAGCAAAGCGAATCCAGTCATTCGAAACAAAAGCCATAGAAAACTACTGGGCATATCCTGGAGGGAACGAAAGACCAATGAATTTGTCAAGAGTCAAATAAACAGCTGGCAGGTCCACAGGAACCCCTTCTCACCATCGTCAAGAAGAAAAAGCTGACATGGTTCGGCCACGTCACCCGCCACAACACTCTGCCAAAAACAGTACTGCAGGGAACCTCGAAGGTGGCCCGAAGGAGGGGAAGACAGAACAAGTCACGGATGGACAACATCAGAGAATGGACCAGGATGAATGACTCGGCACTACTGCGCAGAGCCGAGGACCGAGATGGATGGAGGAGGCTTACCACGGCATCGTCTTTCGTGTCTCCCCCACGACCGCCAAGGTCACGGGTCTGATGATGATGATGATGAGAGTCATATTCATGCGTATCTTTAACACGCATGGATAAAACATAAATAGATAAATAGATAAATAAATACATAAATTCATAAATATGGCAACATGCTAAAGGACCTAGCAGTTTAGCGTCAAATGTTGGTAGAGATCAACAACAAGAACAACAGCAGAACACTGAAGTGTACCAGGCACCTCCACTGTAACGCAAGAACCCATTTGATGCCTGCAGTTCTGCAGAGGAGAGTGGCGGCAAAGAGACAGCAAGGAAGGAAGGCCAGCAACATCCTTCCTGGGCAACATCACTTAGGCTGGCAGCAGCTCTCTCTCTCTTCTCTTCTCTCTCTCTCTCTCTCTCTTTTCTCTCTTCTCTCTCTCTCTCTCACCAACACAACCACACACACACATAAAATACTGCACCACTGGTGTTAAACAGGGTTTATGCATGTAGCCCCTTATTGTTTTCTGTTTTTATCAATGAGTTAGCCAGAGGACATCATCAATAATGGTAAACTGGTGCCACTTTCCCCAAGATTTCTCAGAGTTGTTTATTCTTCTGCTTGCTGCTGATGTTATCCTGCTATCTGAAACAGTTGTAGGCTTACAAAAGCAGTTAAACAGCTTTAACAGTGCTGCAACAGCACTGGATCTTAAGGTTAATCTGAGTAAGAGTAATATCGTTGTATTCAGAAAAGGTGGATATTTAGCTGCTCATGAAAAATGGTTGTACAATGGAAATATCATGCCTGTGATTAATGTATATAAATATTTAGGAATCTGTTTTTCTACTAAGCTTAGTTTTACAACTGCATGTAAAGATCTGGCAAGTCGAGGTAAACGAAGCTTGTTATTTGTGTTGAAAAAACTACGAATATTGAATATTAACTCTTTTGATTTGTTCATTAAGATATTGGATGCACAAATACAACCCACTGTGTTATATGGTGCTGAAATATGGGGCTTGGATGCAGCTGTAACACATGTGAATCAGTGCACCTCTTTGCTTTAAAGTAGTTTTTAGGCTTAGATAGACGTACACTTAATGATCTTGTTTATAGTGAAACTAATAGATACCCTCTCTCTGTTAATGCTGCTGTAAGATGCATTAGATATTGGATTAAGATTCTGCATATGAATGAGAGCAGGCTACCTTTTAAATCCTACAAGATGCTTTATGATCTAGATGTCAAAGGGAAAAACAACTGGGCAACACAAATACGTACCTGTTTGTGTGAACTCGGGTTTGGATTTGTTTGGCTCAATCAAGGAGTCGGAAATTGTAGAGAGTTTATTTCAGGCAAAGATTGATTGACTGCCGATGGCAGCAATGGAGTGATCATATACAAAACAGTGAATGATTTCAAATGTACAGACAATTTAAAATTTCGCATGATGTCAAACCTTATCTAAAACTTGATATGGATATACATTTGAAAAGAATTATGTCTAAGTTTAGACTTGGTGTATCAGATATAAATGTTCATAAATTCAGATACAGAGAACATGATATTGACGACCTCAGGCTGCTATGCCCATTATGTAAGCAAGCAGAGGAGGATGAAGTACATTTTGTGTTGTGCTGTCCAGTATTTGAGGATGTTAGGCAGAACTACATCCCTGTTAAATATAGTAGACAGCCTAATTTATTTAGACTCTGTTTACTCCTGGCATCAAGTCATCCTGAGGTTGTGCGCAGCCTCACTTTATAATTCTGAAAAGCTTTCAGAATAAGAGAGATAATGTTATCCTAAGTCATATTTGTAGCTGACTTTTTGTTATACAGTAACATGTCTGTGGTTTTTGGTGTTTTGGTTTTTTTCATTTTATTTTTTTTAACCAAAATACTAAGCAGTTCGGCAACCCCCTTCATGTATAGGCCAATGGCCTTTTTGTGAATAAATCATTCGAGTTCGAGTTCGAGTTCTCTCTCTCTCTCTCTCTCTCTCTCTCTCGCTCCTCTCTCTCTCTCTCTCTCGTCTCTCTCTCTCTCTCTCTCTCTCTCTCTCTCTCTCTCTCTCTCTCTCTCTCTCTCTCCTCGCTCGCTCTCTCCTCTCTCTCTCTCTCTTCTCTCCTCTCTCTCTCTCTCTCATCTCTCTCTCTCTCTCTCTCTCTCTTCTCTCTCTCTCTCTCTCTCTCCCTCTCTCTCTCTCTCTCCTTGTGTGTGTGTGTGTGTGTGTGAAAATCTGTAATCTGTTATAAACGGTCGCATGTGTGTGAATGTTTGGAATTCAGGCGCTTTGATTTGTTAGCTTTACAAAATTCAGCTCTGTAAAAAAAAATAATAATAATAAACCTCCATACGCTATTGATCCAGCTGGTAATTAGCGAGAGCAACTACAAAGTAGAAGTTACAGATATAGATCTCCTATGTTTATGAAACAATCAGCTTTAAACTGAAAACAACATTTCTTCCCGTAGAAATAATGTATAAAAATAATGTTGGTCAATATTTCAGCGTAATTAAAGAGGTCATACTTTCCAACCAACATAGTGCAGTGGTATTAGTGCCTTGAGCTACGGACTGGAAGGTCCCGGGTTCAAATCCCATAAGAGTCACAGTTGAAGACAGGAAAAGAACAAAAATTATGGGTGGCACTGCTCTTGTGGCGACGCGCTCTTCCCAGGGACAGAGCATCACAAATTTCACGCAGAGAAATCTGCCATGACTTAAAGTGGCATAAAATAAAGTAAAAAATAAAACAAAAACTAGGGATTTTTCGGATTCCGGCCGGCTGCTATCCAGATTGATTTTATTGTGGGCTCAGTGGGAAGACTGGGACCACACAGTCGAGCTTCATCCACTTTAGGGATTGAGAGTGTTGCTCAAATTACCTGACCAGCACTGCAGGTGTCTGTATCTCTCGGGCCCTGTTGACGCCGGGATATATTAATGATAGTAAGCGTAGAGTACAACCCTGTCAAGAAGTCTCAAGACGCATGCACTTCCATTGCAGCATCAATACGTCATCTCATCCTCATTGATCATCATGCAATATATATTATAAAAAAAAGTCTGATTCATTGCCCCTGTTGTTCTGGTCTCATGGTGACCAGTTTCTATTTCACAAAGTGGATCGGTGGTCTAGAGGTAACGCGCCTGCCTAGAAAGCCAAAAGTCCGGGGTCGGAAGTGTGCGGTGATTCAAATCCCGTTTGGGCCCAAAACTTTTCCCCCGTCCATTAGACCTTGAGTGGTGGTCTAGGTGCTAGTCTGTAGACAGTAAACCGAGGTCCCGTATGCTGCACAAAATTATTTAGCGCACGTAAAAGAGCCCACGGCACCAAGACAGTTGTCCCTGGCAAAATTTGGTAGAAAAAGTCACTCTGATAGGGAAACAATTACAGTTTGCAGACAGGAAAGGAAAAAAATGATGGATGGTGTTGCTCTTTTTCATTATTTCTTTTATTTCCAGGATAATGAAATAAGCACTCATGTGCTTTTTTCATCCAGTCCCTGTGTGTATGCAGTTTTTATCGATTTTGTCACCCGTTCCCACCGGCACACAATGGCCTACTCTTCCGAAAAGCGGAACGGGTTTTAGCGTGTGCGTAAGATGTTCAGCGTGCGTTCGCACACGGGACCTCGGTTTATATTCTCATCCGAAGGACTTTTGGGGAGAGTGGAGTCAGCACTGATGTTAACTGCAGAGGAAAAATCCTCTTGAACCGGATTCGAACCCGGGTCAGGAGTTTTTTTTATTTATTCTTTTATATCGAGGATAATGGAATAAGCACTTATTTGCTTTTTTTTACATCCAGTCCCCGTATGTATGCGGTTTTGTAAATTGTCATCTGTTCCCACCGGCACACGATGGCCTACTCTTACGAAAAGCGGAGCAGGATTTTAACGTGTGCGCAAGATGTTCTGCGTGCGTTCGCACACGGGGCCTCGGTTTATAGTCTCATCCGAAGGTTAGCTTTATAAGATTCAGCGCAGTTGAAGACATGCAGGAACAGAACCCCCAAAAATGGGTGGCGCTGCTGTTGTGGCGACGCGGGAAAAGCAGCACGAAATTCACGCAGAGAAATCTGCCGTGACTTAAAAGCGGTATGAAATAAAAAGAAAAGAAAACAAAACAAACTAAAAGGGGACACTTACTCGTTGTATGGGTCATGAGGACTGGAGGTCGACATGACAGTGCATGTTGTGCTGGTTCCTGTGCCACCCATCCCCCTAGATGCCTCCAGCTTAGCTAGGTAGGGTGTGAGACCTGCCGTGAAGGGTAGCGGCTGTTTCAGTGTGGCAAGGGGACGGACACTGTGGCCGAGTGGTTAGGACTGTTCGGCTTCAAGTCTCACTGTCGTTAGTGGGGGAGGGCGTAGTAGGTGGGGTTCTGCGTATATTAGCTTAGAACAGGTACCACTGAACACCACCACAGTGACCCAGCAGTAGTGCAGGTCCCCTCTGGCTGGTGCCCCCATGGCGGCCTGAAATTGATGGGCTGCCTATGGACTTTTGACTCTGAGGATGCGACATGCCGAATCTGGGTATGGCTGTGGCGGGGAGATAGGAATGAGCGGGGTGGGAACAGCAGGACAGGGATTTCACACCAACTCTGCAGCTCGACTAGGTCCTAAGAAAGAAAAAATCTGAACGCTTCACTCCTCTTCTGCGATCTCTCCACTGGCTGCCTGTCTCACAGAGACTGAAGTATAAGACCAATACCCTCTGTTTCAAATGTCTTCACAAATCTGCACCCTCTTATCTCTGTAGCTGTCTTCACCTGTATACTCCATCCCGTTCCCTTCGCTCAGCTGCAGATACTTTGTGCTTTCGAATACCCAGATTTAAACAAACCACTGTTGGCCATCGCTCTTTCCCTGTTTCTGGTTTATCCACCTGGAATGACCTCCCTCTTTGACTTTGCCAAAAGCTTTCACTTGATACCTTCAAATCCAGCCTCAAAACCCACTTATTTCCTACCTGACACTTTCCCCTCATATCTGTTCTTACTTTTCCACAGCATCCTTCATCTCCTTCATCACCACCTAAGTGTGTGTGTGTGTGTGTGTGTGTGTGTGTGTGTGTGTGTGTGTGTGTGTGTGTGTGTGTGTGTGTGTGTGTGTGTGTGTGTGTGTGTGTGTTGTGTGTGTTGTGTGTGTGTGTGTGTGTGTGTGTGTGTGTGTGTGTGTGTGTGTGTGTGTGTGTGTGTGTGTGTGTGTGTGTGTGTGTGTGTGTGTGCGCGCATAAATTTGACTATCTTATGTTATTTTAGGAAAGCTGCATGCGTGTACATGATTTGAGTGCAAGCGCTTCGATTTGTTTTACAAGGTTCAGCGCTATATAAATTCCATATATCATTATTATTTAGATGAAGCAGCAAAATAAAGGTGTCCCATAACCTATGTGGTCGCACGGGAGAAAGCCTGCATCAGAGACCTCAACATCTCCAGGGGCCAGCATATTGAGGGCGGCGCCCATCTCCTCTCCCTCGCTGCTTTACCCTCCCTGACCCTAAAGAGGGCGGGTACCCATTCACAGCTGAGTGAACTGGGGGAACTGTACTGAAGCCAAGGCGCGCAAACAGTCACCCATCCAAGTGGTAACCACGCTCGATGCTGCTTAAACCTTATCCTGGGGAAAGCGAGTGCTGTGACCACTGAGCTATCCTGTCCCCATAGGTGTTAGTACACTCTGTTGAATGTCAATGCATCCCTGCACTGAAACTACCAGCTGTTTTTAGGAACATACAGCTCACCAAGACACACACACACACACCTCACATCTGACCCAAAGTTGTCAACATAGATAAAGTCTGTGATGGTTCAATAGGCACACAGCAAAACTCAGGAACGAATCTTGTCCTTCGTTGTTTATTGTTGAAAGGACGCGTGTAACATACTTGAAGAACAATAACATAATATACAGCAGGAACAAGAAAAACTGGGACAAAATTGTTCATCATTTCTCGGCTAGAGCTCCGAGGTTCACCAAAGGTCAGAGTTTTGTGTGTGCAACTGCCCCCCTCCCCCCATCACCACCATCTTCACCACCACCACTTACATAGCTCATTTCGACTTCGGAAACGGTATTTAAACACGACAACTGTGTAGATGCGTTTTTAAAGATTTTGTCATCCGTTCCTACTGGCACGAAATGGCCTACTCTTTCAAAAAGCAGAAAAGGTTTTTAACGTGTGTGCAAGATGTTCTGTGTGTATTCTCACACGGATCCTCGGTTTAAAGTCTCATCTGAAGGACTTTGATATTTAGTTTGACTTTCTTTTCAAACTGGGAAAGAAAGAGCAAGGCGGGGAATGGAACCCAGAACCCCATCACGGTTTATTTTGTTAGACAGGTGAAGGTCTTAACCGTCCTGCCACCTTCCTTCTTAGACAAACAATCCAAGCATGGCCCTGAATATCAAAGAACACTTTCCCTGTTTATTGTATCACTCTGTTGTAGGAGAAATTTAATGAAATCGTTTCTGCAATGTAAAGGTAAAGGTGTCCCATAACCTATGCGGTCATAAGGGAGCGAGGCGTCAGAGACCTCACTTCTCTAGGGCCAGCATATTGAGGGCGGCGCCATCTCTCCCTCGCTGCTTCTACCTTCCCTGACCCTAAAGAGGCAGGAACAGATTTACAGATGGGTGAACTGGGGGACTGTACTGAAGCCAAGGCGCGCAAATGATCGCCCATCCAAGTGGTAACCACGCTCGATGCTGCTTAACTTGGCTGGGGGAAAGCGAGTGCTCCGACCACTGAGCTATCCCGTCCCCTCAAGGCAAGACTGAGGCAAAAAATAGAACAAGGCAGAAGACCCCCAGCTTCTCTCACTGGCAACATCACCCAATCCTGTGGCAGCCTGAGAATCCATGAAGTCAGCAGTACAGGGCAGTACAGCCAAGACCGGAGGAGGAGCACATGGAGAAGGAAGGAAGGAAGGAAGGAGGATCATGTCGGTGTCATTGGGTGTGGCGGCTAACGCCAACTGGGTGATGCCGACAGGTGAGACAGGTCAGACAGACAGGTGAGAATCTGCAGCTACTACAGCAAGAAGGAACAAGAGTACAAGCCTTTGCCTACAAATGTATGATAGCAGAAACAGATAGATTCGGTGGTCAAGAGGTGACACTCTTACCTGTCTTGATAACACAGGCTGGGGGTTCAGTTCCCCGTTCGATCCCGAAATTTCCTCTGACCGCTTTAGGTCGGTCATAGGTGGTGGTCTGGGTGTTAGTCTTTTAGATTTATTTTAGTGGGTTTTTTTATTTATTCATTTGTCCATTCTTTTCTTTCATGGATAATGGAAAAAGCACTCCTGTGCTTCCTTACACCCAGTCCCTGTGTGCATGCGGTTTTGTAAAATTTGTCATCTATTCCCGCCAGCACACAATTGACTACTCTTCCGACAGGCGGAACAGCTTTTAACGATTACGTAAGATGTTAAAGATGATGAGACAATAAACTGAGGTCCTGTGTGCAATATGAAATGTTGCATATAACAAGAACCTATGGCACTAATTGAATTAGAATGTACATAAGCGAATGTTATGAGGAAACAACAGTATAATTATGCTGACAAAATATTTCGTTAAAAAAACCGACTTGTGGGTGCTTTAAAAAAAATATGGGTGCTCTGCTGTCATGGAAACTCATTGTCCTTGAAGAAAGGTTGTCCAAATTCTGTGCCTAGAAAATAATATGCCAAAACTAAGAAGTAGTATACAATACAACACAATGTAATTTAATTCAACACAGTTCAATTCAATGCAGTGCAATACAATTCAATGCAATACAATACAATACAATAGTCTACAATACAATACTTTTAAGCATCAAGTGTAACCCAAGTGACTTCTTCTTCATTATCAAACGCTCAGTCAATGTTTAATGTTCATCTAATGTTTTCTGTCATATGAGCAAAAATGCACTGCGCTGCCGTTCAACGCCTGACAAGTCAGGCCCAGCGCATCCGACTTTGGCATGGGAGAGAACTGGTATGTTTTAAGTATTTTCTGGGAAAAAGGGCAGGAAGAGAATGGACCAAGAAGGCAGAAAGTAAACAAGAAGGAGGTGGCAGGAAGAAAAAGGAACAAGGCAGAAACAAAGAGAGGAATAGAAAAGAGGGAATTCCTAGTACAAAATTTCCACAAGGTGGAGTGATGCTATTTATATTGACAGGCCCCAGGCATTCCCACGGGGGGGTGGGGAGGAGGGGGGTGGCGGGGGGGATAGCAACACAACTATAATACAACACGACGCAATACAACACAACACAACACTTGTTAAAGCATCAAATCCAAGCTTGGCGACTGTCAACCAACATCCCCACAGCCGGAGTTCAGATTCTAATTGCCGTAGGTAAAAAAAAAGAAACAGAAAAAGACTGATGGGACGTTGAAGTCAGGTGACTGACCACCAGGAGCTATGCAGAAGCTGCCTCCTTCTTGGGCATGCCCTGAAGACGTGGACCTGCTCTGCCACAGCACAGCAGCTTGAGGAACTCCTCCCTGAACCTCCTGCCCGTCAGACAGTACAGGTAGAAGTTGACCCCGTGGTTGCTGTGACTGATCAAGGTGCACACGAAGGTCACGGCCAGCATGTAAAACCAGTCGTCCTGGGAAACCTGCCCTCTGCCCCCAAGGACCACGTGATGCAGGACGAAGTTGACAACCGAGGGCAAGGTCAGCACCAGGAAGGCCAAGGACACGCACATCACGGTCAAGGTCACAGACGTGGCGGCTTTTTCCCGGGTGAGGTGAGCCTGCGAGGAGGACCTGGCAGTGAGGCTGGCTCTGAAGGAGGTCACCAGCCTCCAGGTCAGCACGCCGTTCGCCAGCACCAAGAGGACGAAGGGCAGGGCGGAGTAGACGCACAGCTCCAGGTACACGAAGACGTTGGAATGGAAGTGGATGAACTCCGGCGTGGCTCTGGCGCATCTGTACGACGTGCCGTTGTTGAGGGAGACAAGGTCCACCCCGTAGAGGTAGTGGGAGTACAACACGGCCACCCCCACCGTCACCGCGGCCAACAGGAGCAGCACCGTGCGGCGCGTGCACAGGCTGTTGACCCGGTGCGGCCACACCACAGACATGGCTCTGTGCACCGTCATGCAGACCAGGTACCAGCAGCTGACCGTGCCGCCCCCTGTGTACAGCCAGGTGATGACCTTGCACACCACGCTGTGAGCAATCTTGATGTCGATGCCGGCGTTGTACTGGAGAACCTGGTCCAGCACGATGGTCCACAGGTACAGCAGGTCCGCGCCAGCGATGGCGGTGAAGTACAGGTGGATGGTGGAGTCCTCGGATGACGTCATCCGCTGCATGATGACGACAGTCATGACGTTGCCCAGGGTGCCGACGCAGAGGAGGACGGGGGGCCAGATGCGTTGCAGAGACAGGGTCACCAGGAAGAAAGACAAGGAGGGGGAGACAGAGCGTGTCCCACTGAGGGAGTAGGCCGTGGTCATGTTCCACGCCTCCGTCATCATCACAGCGCTGGTCATGGCGCAACTCTCAGCTGCCCTTCCCAAAACCTGCTTGGGGGAGGGGAAAAAAAAAACAAAATTCCTTCTTTCACCATTTTGCTAAGAAAGCCAGTAAGACGAACTTAAGATATACAATGTTGGTTTTTTTTAAATCGTTTGTCTTAA
>CM054164.1:34397927-34402927 GCA_028751875.1 Rapana venosa
ATTAAATAAATCCAGCATATTTTTTGTGTAACACAAAAACGTAGAAAGCCCAAACATGCAAGAAAGTAAAAACCAAAACCGAACCAAATTACACAACACACACGCACTCATACACGTGTACACACACAGACACACTAACACAAACACACAGACACACGCAGACACACACACACACACACCAGATTCAAAGGTGTTGGGGTCGATATCATATCAAGCCATATGTAGATCAATGCTTACACATGTACTCTATATGAATATGAAAACTTGGGTCATATCTGATTTTAATGACAAGAATAACGTACGTGACACTTTAATCACTCTCTTAAGTTTACAAGTCGTGTTCTGAACTTTTAATCATGAAATATCTTTCTAGATGTGTTTTATACTGATTTTTGCTTTTAATACATTTCAAATCTTTGGGGAGTTTATTCCATAGGTCACTGCCTGAATACAAGAGGCTCGATTTATATAGGTTATTTCTGGGTCTTGGAAATTTTTATGTAATGGTTGTGTCTATGTTGGTTAACTTTGAAAGCTTTGTGTAATCTTCGGAGGTGCATTTTGTTTAACAACTTTTGCATAAACATAGATTTTTTGATAAAAGTCGGTTTCGAAATGTCAGGACATTTATTTGCTAATAATCCTCAATTGTCAGGTGCTTGTTTTTAACAATACAAGTTTTACTGCTCTTTATTTCTAAACGATGAATGAATTTCAAGTTCGTTTCACTGCAGGTATCCCAAATAGTTGACGCATAGTCAATGATTAAATAGAATGTGACCGCAAAAAAATGTTTTCAAGATATGATTATTTAGAAAGTGTTTTTATTTTGAATATTGAAGTAGCCTGTGAGCTAGGCGTTTATCTAGTGACATTATGTGATCAGTCCAAGTGATATTTTTGTCAATGGTAAAACCTAATATTTTATGAGAGTCAACTTCTTCAACTATTCCGTTATCCAATAACAGAGGTTGAAACCTATCATTCATTTTTTGCCTTTTCTGTCTTGCTGATACGTACACCCACTTTGTTTTTTGTGCATTTAAGAACATGTGGCTTAATTGAGTCCAACTAATCAATCTGTCAATACTGTATTGAAGTTTGCGAGTTTATCTGCTGGAGTCTGAATCACTACAAAAGAGAGTGGTATCGTCAGCAAACATTTCACAGCTACATTTAATAAAACAGGGTAAATCATTTACATAGACTGAAAACAAGAGTGGTCCCAATACTGAGCCTTGTGGTACCGCATATGTAATGGGTAGTAGTTCTGATGTTTGATTATTTACAGATACAAGCTGCTGCCTATTAGACCGAAAATTTTCTAGTAGTTGGATAACTTCAGATGGCAGTTTGTACAATTCTAATTTGCGCAATAACAAAGAGTGGTTGATCACATCAAATGCTTTTTCAAAGTCAACAAAAAGGAGGCCAGTAAACTTATTGTCATTTATATTGTGTAGGAGACTGTCAGTCAGCTGAGTTAGAGCAGTGTGACGGGAATAGTTTTTACGAAACTCTGATTGATCCTCGTGCAATAGACTGGGTTTTTTTATAAAGTAAGAATTTAGGGATGTATGTATTTTTCAATGGGTTTAGATAATACAGAGAGAATTGAAATTGGCCTGTAATTTGAAGTAGAAGAACAGTCACCTGTTTTATGGACAGGTATAACTTTTGCCTTTTTAAACTTAAGAGGAAAACACATTTTCTCAATGCACAAGTTGTATAGATATGTCAGTGTTTCAACAATAAACCGGACTATCGAGTTTTATAATCCGCGCATCTAACTCGTCTAGATCACATGTTCTAGAATTCGTTTGCATTTTTATGCTTTCTAATACATCAAAGATTGTAATTGGCTGGAGATTAAATGGAAAGTTAATATGTTTTGAGTACATGTATTGTTGTAGGTAATGAAGATCATTTTCGCTTGACTTGTCACATGTTATAACTTTATTTGCTACATTTGAAAAATGGCTGTTTAAGTCATCAGTTCATATGTCTTTAATGAACTGCTGACGTTTTGAAACGTGTTTATTACATAATGTATTGATGGCTTTCCAAATCTGGCGAGAGTCACTAGTGGTAATTAACAACTGTTGAAAGTAATTACGCTTTGGTCTGCATTTAATGGAATTCACTTTATTCCTTTGTGTCCTAAATTGTTCATTTGTACCATGGGTTTTCAGGTGGTTTCTTAAGTTTATCTCAGATTCTATGTCTTTTGTTATCCATGGAGGTTTGGTTTTTTCTTTAACTCTTTTTTTTATAAAGGGAGCATGTTTGTCATACACTGAGATAAATGTGTTAACCCAAAATTCAGCAGCTTCATTGGGGTCTCTGATTTGATATACATCGTGTAATGGTGAGTTCATCAGGTCCGAAAGAAAATTATCCTCACAGAAGTGTTTGAATCGTCGGTAATATATAGTTTTATGCCCAACTTTAGGAATTTTTATGCGACGCTTAAACCAAGTGCAGCAGACAGGATTATGATCGCTGCATCCACATGACAGAGCACATACTTCAGCTATGTGTTGTTTTGCGTTAGTGTATATAAGATCAATTAAAGTTACTGAGTTATCTGTTATACGTGTGGGTTTATCTATTAGTTGTTCTAGACCAAGCATCATATAGTTGTGATTCCATTTGGTGTGTGTGTGTGGTGTGTGTGTGTGGGTGTGTGTGTGTGTGTGTGTGTTTGTGTGTGTGTGTGTGTTTTGTGTGGGGTGTGTGTGTGTGTGGGGTGTTGTGTGTGTTGTGTGTGTGTGTGTGTGTGTGTGTGTGTGTGTGGTGTGTGTGTGTGTGAATGTGTGTGTGTTTGAATTGCATGTTTATTTCTTTCACAGTTTCAGCACAAAGGATCAGGGAACAGGGCCTAACAATTTTGACGATACCAACCGGGACACTGCCCCTACTCTTTTCGACATTGTAAGTGCTATGGGTTCCTTTACGTGCGCTTTGGTACGAAAGCACACGAGTCTTTAGATAGATAGATAGATAGATAGATAGATAGATAGATAGATAGATAGATAGGTAGATAGGTAGGTAGATAGGTAGGTAGATAGGTAGGTAGGTAGATAGGTAGGTAGGTAGATAGATAGATAGATAGATAGATAGAATAGATAGATAGATAGATAGACAGACAGAAGACAGACAGACAGATAGATAGATAGAAATAGATAGATAGATAGATAGATAGATAGATAGATAATAGATAGATAGATAGATAGATAGATAGATAGATAGTATAGAAGATAGATAGATAGATAGATAGATAGATAGATAGATAGATAGATAGATAGATAGATAGAAAGATAGATAGATAGATAGATCCAGTCGTTGGCCCTGAAAACAAAACTACAATGAAATGCTCAAACTAGAGAGAAGATAGACAGACCAGAGACAGAGAGAAAGAGGGGGAGATGAGAGACAGACAGACAGTCATAGACAGAGAGAGAGAGTGGGAGAGAGAGAAAGAGAACAGACAGAGAGGGAGGGGGGAGGGATGAGAGAGCGGAGAGAGAGGGGATACGGACAGACAGACAGACACAGACAGAGAAAGAGACAGAGACAAAGAAACAGGGAGTGAGGACCAACCACCCAGCCAGTCAACCACCCAGCCAGTCAACCACCCAGCCAGTCAACCACCCAGCCAGTCAACCACCCTGCCAGTCAACCACCCCCGCCAGTCAACCACCTGCCAGTAAACCACCTGCAGTCAACCACCCCCCAGCACCAGATCAACCACCCAGCCAGTCAACCACCCAGCCAGTCAACCACCCAGCCAGTCAACCACCCTGCCAGTCAACCACCCAGCCAGTCAACCACCCTGCCAGTCAACCACCCAGCCAGTCAACCACCCAGCCAGTCAACCACCCAGCCAGTCAACCACCCAGCCAGTCAACCACCCAGCCAGTCAACCACCCAGCCAGTCAACCACCCTGCCAGTCAACCACCCTGCCAGTCAGCCAAACAGACAGACAACTAGCCAGACAGACAGACAGCCAAACAGAAACACAGACAGAAAGGCACTTACACAACCAAAGAAATATCTGCCCTGAAAATGTAGAAGAGGAAGAACGAAAGAAAGTTCTGATTAGAAGATCTTCCTTCCCAATCCTGCCTGTCTGCCTGCCTGTCTGCCTGCCTGCCTGCCTGCCTGTCTGACTGCCTGCCTGCCTGTCTGCCTGCCTGCCTGCCTGCCTGCCTGCCTGTCTGCTGCCTGCCTGCCTGCCTGTCTGCCTGCCTCCAGGGAACAGGGACAACAGGCAGAGATGCTTCCCCTTATAAACAACACAGCATCAGTCTGTCACCATCACACTCAGCTACCCAGCGGCAACACACACACGCACAAGCGTGCGCGCGCAAGCACGCACACCACACACACACACACACACAGACGCACGAACGAGAGAGGGAGGGAGGGCGAGAGAGAGAGAGAGAGAGAGGGGAGGGAGGGCGAGAGAGAGAGAAAGAGTGAGACAGACGGACAGACAGACACAAAGACATAGATACAGAGACACACGGAGACAGAGAGAGGAGAGAGAGACACAACCACACACACACATGTACGCACGCACGCACCCACAGAAAAGGGGAGAGAACACAAACACACAAACAAGACAAAGAAAAATAGTACTCTCATACAATTTAAAACACACAGACACACATACATACACACACAGAGTTAAACATACCGACACGGTCACAACACACACACACACACACACGCACTCACGCGCGCACGTATGCACACTCATACATAGGCGCAAACACACACACAAATACACGCACACACGCGCCCGCGTGCATGATCACGAGCACATACAAATACACGCATACACACATACACTAACATATGTACTGTCTGCCTGTGCACACGCATATGTTTGCGTGGAGATGGGGGGGGGGGGGGGGTCTTTCGTAAGTGCTCCTGCACGTACACGCACGTACGTACTTGCGTAAACATACATACATATATACATACATTACAT
>CM054164.1:34405427-34410427 GCA_028751875.1 Rapana venosa
CAACACCACTCCCCCCCCCCCCCCCTCCCGCCGGAAAAAAGGCAGGGGGTATAAGCGTTTGTATTTTTGTGGCGTGCTAAAATTCACATTGTCATTGGGCTATGGAAGATCATGCGCTTCAAGTGTTGTCTGTCATATGAGCAAAACTACGTTGTGCTGCCGTTAAGCGCCTGACAAGTCAGGCCCTGCACATCCGACTTCGTCATGGGAGATAATTGTCATCTTTGAAGTCTTTCTTGAAAGGTGGGGGGGGGGGGGGGGGGGGCAGGAGAATGGACCAAGAAGGCAGAAAATTGACAAAGAAGGGGGTGACAGGAAGAAAAGGAGCAATGTAGAACCAAAGAGGGATAGAAAAGAGGGAATTCCTAGCACAGACTTTCCTGAAGGTGGGGATGCTGTTTATACTGACAGGCCTCCGGCATCCGCAAGGAAGAATTTATTTATATATTTATTTATTTATTCTTTTATTTCGAGGATAATGGAATAAGCACTCCTGTGCGTTTTTGTACATCCACCTCCTGTGTTTATGCAGTTATTAAAGTTTGTTATCCGTTCCCACTGGCATACAATGGTCTACTCATCCGAAAAGCGGAACGGGTTTTAACATGTGTGCAAGATGTTCTGCGTGCGTTCGCACTCGGAATCTCGGTTTATAGTCTCATCCGAAGGACTTTAAGAGGGAGTGGAGTCGGCACTGATGATAACTCCAGAATCGTTCTACCGAATACTGTTGAGTCATTGCAAAATACACAACGTATGTGATTCATAAAACGAGTGATCTACGGTTCAAACCCCGAAGCTTGTCCCAAGTGAAACTCTTTTGGGTTGGGGGTTTTTGTTGGGTTGTTTTTTTTTCATTTTGTCCGTCTTTGAGTGATAGTTGCAATCCTTCATAATTATGAGATATGTTGTTCAATGTCATGTTTATTCAGAAGCAGCTAAAACAACCTACAGCAAGTATTGCCCCTGAAACAAAGGTATTGCTAACAAGCACAGAGATGTAGCAATAGTGTGGGCTATCTATCTATCTGTCCCGTAGTCTGCCGACCGTGGAGGCACCCTCAAAGACTCAACAACCAGTTCCCTCCATTCCTCTTTCTGTTCTGCCTTTCTCAGGGTTTTGTTGAGTTCTAGGCCTGTCCATTCGCTGATGTTATCCTCCCAGCTCTTCCTTGATCTGCCTCTTCTTCTTCCTCCTTGGACAGTGCCTTGCAAAACTGTCTTCGCAAGTCCTTTGGATCTTGTGACATGCCCATACCATTTAAGTTTAAGTTTAAGTGTGGGCAGCACACACAAAAATATAACTGAGTTATAGAAAGATCGTGTGGGAAAAAATCAAGAGAAATTATGTCTTCTTCTCTCGTTCGCTTTTTACACCGTCAGATGTGTTTGGGAGAAATAGTTAAATATAAGTCCTTCCCAGCTCCTCTTGTGGGCCGTACAGCTTAGTTTACAGGGTTATCTCCATCGGCCACACAATCTTCCTCAGGTTATTGTATAGCGTGCACCTCTGAAGGATGTGCTCGCCAGTCTGGTTTTCTTTACCACAGGGGAGAAGGAAGGAGTTTCAGCTTTGTGGACATGTGGTGATTTAGCCTGTTGTGCCCAGTGCGGAGTCTTAGAATTATGACTTGTCCTTCGTTTTTTGAGATGGTGGCAGTCGTCCTTCTATACTATGGGTCGGGTCACTGATTAGATGATTGTCTTCTTTTCGTGGAAGGTGTGGCTGCTTTCGTACTGTTCTTTCTGTGGGCAGAAATTGTGAATGAGGATACTCTTGCTTTGGAGAAATATTTCGAGCTTCTTTCATCTCAGAAACATTACAGTGCTCTTAAATTCAAAACTCTCCTATGCAAGATCAGTTTTAGACCAAAATCAATATTACTATTAAAGATTTTTTTTTAAAAGCACTGAAAGAGATATAGGGAGGCGGGCGGAGAGAGAGTGAGAGAGGATGGGGTTTCATTTTATTTCATTTAATTCTTTTATATCGAGGATAATGGAATAAGCACGTATGTGCTTTTTTACATCCAGCCTCCGTCTGTATGCCGTTTTGTAAATTTGTCATCTGTTCCCACCGGCACACAATGGCCTACTCTTACGAAAAGCGGAACAGGGTTTAACGTGTGCGCAAGATGTTCTGCATGCGTTCGCACACGGGACCTCGGTTTATAGTCTCATCCGGACTTTGGGGGAGAGTGGAGTCTGCACTGATGTTCACTCCAGGGGAAAATATCCCCTTGAACGGGATTTGAACTTGGGTCGTCAGATTGCGAGCGCAATGTGTGACGGGTTGAAAGAGAGACAGACAGAGATAGAGACAGAAAGAGAGACATAAGGGGCAAATGATGATTATGATGATGATGATGATAATGATATACAGATAATGAAGATTTTTTATTTTGGCTGCCTCATCTTCTGTGACGTTCCCCGCCCTGCAGTTCCCACGCTGCTCATCCCAATCTCCCCGCCACAGCCACAGCCATGTCCTGATTCGGTATGTCTCATCTCTAGGCTCGGAAGTCCAGAGGCACTCCGTCAATATCAGGCCGCCCTGGGGCCACCATCCAGAGGGTCCCTGCACTGCTGCTGGGTCACTGTGGTGGTGTTCAGTGGTGCCTGTTCTGAGCTAACATACGCAGGACACCACTTAATAAGCCCCCCTACTAACGACAGTATTAGCTCAGTCATGGTGCCAGACTGAGTCAGTCGCCCACCCGAGGTGGCAATCACCACGACACCCCTCCAATGACCGTCCCACGTGAACCTCCAACGCCAAAGGCTTTGACACAAGCTCACCACAGGCACAGAGGTTTATAGGGGAAAGGAGTCTGAGGTCACCATGAGACCAGAGCAGCTGAATCAGATGCAATTTTTTTTTATTGCATGATGATCAATGACAATGACGATGACGTAATGCTGCTGCTGTGGAGGTGACTGTGCTTTGAGACTACGTGACAGGGTTGTACTCTACGCTTGCTTTCATAATATATCCCGGCGTCAACCAGGCTCGAGAGATACAGAACACCTGCAGTGCTTGTCAGGTAATTTGAGCAACACTCAAAGTGTGTGTGTGTGTTGTGTGTGTGTTGTGTGTGTGTGTGTGTGTGTGTGTGTGTGTGTGTGTGTGTGTGTGTGTGTGTGTGTGTGGTGTGTGTGTGTGGTGTGTGTGTGTGTGTCAAAGTCAAAGTCAAAAGTCAAAGTCAAACTTTATTTTCAGATGGTACATTGAATAAGCATGCATTTGCTTTTTTTTCATCAAGCCATCTATCTAAAGAAAGAAAAGAAAAAAGCAAAGAAAAAAAAAAAAGATAATGTATATGCAGACATAGAATAAAAAAAACCTAATCTATGGTAAACTATACAAATCAAACAAAACAATCAATAACATATGCATATGGGGAATTAGAATAAAACAAAAAACCCAGAAAAAATATGAGACCATACAATTCAAATAATTCAAAAATCTTGAATATAAAAATACCCGTCATAACACAAACAAACAAGCAACAATAAAAAACACAAACCAAAACAAACAAAGAAGACAAAACAGAATAAAAATATAAAAAAAACCACACCAACTGCTTCCCTCCCCCCCCCTCTCACACACACATGTACACACAAACCTTCAACCATACAAACAACTGAATAAACAACAACAAAAAGGATGAATCAACAAGGACAACCACAACAAGGAAATAAACAATCAAACAAACACAAATATACATACACAACAACAACAGCGACACAATAACTAACATAGGACACGAATAACAGCCAAGACAAATGAAGAACAATATAGAAACTAACAAAAGACGAGAAAAAGAGTCCAAAATATCCCCTGCCCCTCCCCAAGAAAACCACCCTAAACCCAAAACAAACAAAAGGCAAAATAAACCAGAATCCCACCCCCCCACCACTACCAACAATAAAACAACAACAACCAAAATTAATGGATATAAACAGAGAAAACTGATGTATCATTAAACACTTACATACACATACACATACACATCCTCACCCATATCCCCTTTACCACATAATATACTCATATATAAGAAAAACAAGAATAACCAGCAGCTATTGGATTCAGAGCAAAGAAGTATAACAAAGACATCCATTTCCTCCCTTTCCCCGGGTCATATACACACATGTATATGTGCTTTTTGGTTTGAGGCAGAGCAACGTTAATCCTTCGATCAAAGAATAAATTCAGGCAATGTAAATCCACCCAGTAGTACTAACGTCAGCAATAACAATTTAGCTCATCTAGTAAAAATGAACCAAAAACTAACAGTGACAAAACTAAATAGATCAGCATATTTATGTGTAATACAAAAGAACATAAAAAGGCCAAAACAGCAAGAAAGTAAAAAACCAAAACCGAACCAATTACACAACACACACGCACTCACACACTTGTACACACACACTTGTACACACACACACACACACACACACACACACACACACACACACACACACACACACACACATCAGATTCAAAGCGTGCTGGGGTTGATATCATATCAACCCATATATAGATCGATGTTTACACATGTACTCTATATGAATATGAAAACTTGGGTCATATCTGATTTAATGACAAGAATAACGTCAGTGACACTTAAATCACTCTCTTAAGTTACAAGTCGTGTTCTGTACTTTTATTCATGAAATATCTTTTTAGATGTGTTTTATACTGATTTTTGCTTTTAATACATTTCAAATTTTGGGGTAGTTTATTCCATAGGTCACTGCCTGAATACAAGAGGCTCGATTTATATAGGTATTTCTGGGTCTTGGAAATGTTAGCAAATGGTTGTGTCTATGTTGGTTAACTTTGAAAGCTTTGGTAATCTTGGGAGGTGTATTTTGATTAACAACTTTTTGCATAAACACAGCTTTATTGAATGAAAGTCGGTTTCGAAATGTCAGGACATTTATTTGCTTATAATCCTCAATTGTCAGGGTGCTTCTTTTTAACAATACAAGTTTTA
>CM054164.1:34412927-34432703 GCA_028751875.1 Rapana venosa
TCACCCATCCAAGTGGTAACCACGCTCGATGTTGCTTAACCTTGGCTGGGGGAAAGCGAGTGCTCTGACCACTGAGCTATCCCGTCCCCGATAAGAACAAACAGGACAAAAACAAATTCTAATCACATAATACTCATAACAAACCATTATAATAATAATCAAATAGCTACTTAGAACTCTTCCATTTTTAATATGTTTTGTACAAGCAAAAAGCGAATGAATCTGAATCAGAAACCAGAATCAGAATCAGAATCAGAACCAGAACCAGAATCAGAATCAGAACACTTTTTTGCCATCAAGTTTTCTGATGTTGGTTTGTTGTTGTGGCTGTTGTGTATTTTTGGTTGGTTGGCTGGATGAGGTTTTCTTGTTGGGTTTTTGGTCGTGGGAGGGGGGGGGGGGCTGTTGTCTGGGGGGTTTTTGAGGTTGGGGGGGGGGGGGTTGGGGGGGCGGGTTACTGCCTTATCGGTTGTCACGTTCCTGTCCTACTGTTCCCACCCCACAGTTCGATTTCTCCACCCCAGCCCTACCCAGATTCGTCATGTCATCCTCAGGGTTAGGAGTCAACAGGGAGCCCATCAATCTCAGGCCTCGGTGGGGCCACCAGCCAGAGGAACCCTGCACTGTTTTTTTGGGTCACTTTGGTGGTGTTCAGTGGTGCCTGTTCTGAGCTATAATTATACTCCTACTACCTACGTAGCCCCCTGCTGACCACAGTTGTAGCTCAGTCGCAGAGCCAGACTGAGTGAGTTTATTTATATTTATTTATTCTTTTATGTCGAGGATAATGGAATAAGTAGTCATGTGGGGGGTGTTTGGTCCAGTCCCCGTGTGTATGCAATGTTGTAAATTTTGTCATCCGTTCCTACCGGCGCACAATGGAGGGAACTGAGCTAGCAACGACTTTGTGCTCATATGTAAGACAATAGTTGTTGCGGGTTAGTGTACCATCTCAACGGGAAGGTGAAAGTGTTGTGTGGTTGTTTAGTTGTTGTCGCTGGCTGTGTTTGTTTGTTCGTGTTGTATAGGGCAGGTTCCCCAAATACCGAACACATGACCTTTTCTCAAAAACAACAAAACCAAGACAATTTTTCAAATACAAATGCATATAAAATTACTTTTTCACAAGATCCATACTACATCTGGTTGAAAGAAAACATCAACAACAACAACAACAAACGTTATTTCATTTTTTTTAAAATCAAAGAACTGTTCGGAATTACGCACCTGTTCCCAAAATCTGAACAGTGGGGTCAAAATTCCGAACAGCACAAATCACTGTCGTTTTAGCTGACAGAACTCACACAAATACTCTTTCTGACTTTTCTGCTATTCCTGCACACTCTACATGAACCCATGTTGAGCACTTGGTATGTACACTGGATCGTATCCTCACGGTGTGTGTGTGTGTCTTCACCTATACACTCCTTCTCGTTTTCTCCGCTTTGCTGCAGATACCTTGTCCTTACGAATACCTAAATTCAACCAATCCACCATTGGCCGTCGCTCTTTCTCTATTTCTGGTCCATCGATCTGGAATGACCTCCCTCTCTCTCTCTCCGCCAAAAGCCTTCTTATGACACTTTTAAATCCAGTCTCAAGACATATTTATTTCAAACCGAAGATTTGTGTGTGTGTGTGTGTGTGTGTGTGTGTGTGTGTGTGTGTGTGTGTGTGTGTGTGTGTGTGTGTGTGTGTGTGTTGTGTGTGTGTGTGTGTGTGCTCGCGCGCGCGCTGGTTGTATGACTGTAAGAATGAGTTGAGTGCAAGCGCTTTGGTTTGTCTCTTCAAGATATAACGCTCTATAAATTCCATTTATTATTATTATTATTATTATTATTATTATTATTATTATTATTATTATCATTATTGGCACAGAAAACACCCAGCCAGCTTCTCTGTGATGACTGACATGTCTTGCCCTCTTGGTTTTAGTTGTCTGTTTCTGTTTTTATTTCATTGGGCTCTGATTCGCTTTCGTTTTTCCTGTGATAGTTGTTGTTTGCTGTTGCTGGGCGTTCCCTAGTTTAACACTCTGGGGGGGGGGGGGGGGTCATCCAGAACATGCCCTCTGTCTCACTCATCCCACCTGGGCATCACTGGAAGACCGTTAGTGACCTCCGGGTGAGAATTTGGCGCGTAGGACTGTTTTCAAGTGCCTCGCATTACTGGCAGCCACACCCCGACTTCAGACAACGATTTTTAGATAAAATTCTGACCTTCTGAGGGAGAGGAGATGGGCGCCGCCCTCAACATGCTGGCCCTAGAGAAGTGAGGTCTCTGACGCCTCGCTCCCCTACGACCTTATAGGTTATGGGACTCCTTTACCTTTTTTTTACCTCTGACCTTTAACTCTTGAGGAATGGTGATCCTGATAATGATGGTCTCTGTGGTCGCTGGGGCTGTATATAAACAGGACGAAGAGACCGGTTGCCAAATCTTGATACTGATTTGTGAAGATTTCTTCAAATAGTCACAAAAAGCGAATCCATTTGGGGAACATTCTCATAAATCTGTGTAAAGATGAAAATGAAACGGTCATAATAGTTCATTTCGAAACTGCTTCGTATTCATGTTTCCATTTCAAAATGTAGTAATGTAAATCACATCAACAGTAATGAATAATGTTTTACATTGATATAATTATGGATGATAGAGACTTATTCATGGAAAACCACATAAAGTGTAAGTGTAAGAGTGTGTGTGTGTGTGTGTGTGTGTGTGTGTGTGTGTGTGTGTGTGTGTGTGTGTGTGTGTGTGTGTGTGTGTGTGTGTGTGTGTGTGTGTGTGTGTGTGTGTGTGTGTGTGTGTGTGTGTGTGTGTGTGTGTGTGTGTGTGTGTGTGTGTGTGTGTGTGTGTGTGTGTGTGTGTGTGTGTGTGTGTGTGTGTTTCATGTATTGTTCTCTCCGGGGTTTTTTTGTTTGTTTGTTTGCGTTCCTCGGCTGGGGGATATTTTTACGTGTGCTGCATTCCGACTTCGGGGGATGACGTCTAAACTCTTCCAAAGTGTCTGTCTACAGATGCAACCTCCAACCTTGTCACATCTCCTATTCTCTCACGTCTGGACTACTGCAATTCTCTTCTGGCTGGTCTACCAGCACCGTCCATCCACTCTCTTCAACGCATACAAATCTCTGCAGCTCGACTAGTCCTAAGAAAGAAAAAGTCTTAACACATCACTCCTCTCTTGCGAGCTCTTCACTGGCTGCCTGTCTCACAAAGAGTGAAGTACAAGATATGTACCCTCTGTTTCAAATGTCTCCACAAATCTGCACCCTCTTATCTCTGTAACTGTCTTCACCTGTACACTCCATCCCGTTCTCTTTGTTCAGTTGCAGATACTCTGTGCCTCTGACCACTGAGATTCAAGCAAACCACCGTTGGCCGTCGCTCTTTCTCTGTCTGTGGTCCATCCACCTGGAATGACCTCCTACTCTTCAGCGGCCACCCCCATCTCCATCACCATGTATAGGCATGCTGAGCGCGCGCGCGCGCGTGTGTGTGTGTGTGTGTGTGTGTGTGTGTGTGTGTGTGTGTGTGTGTGTGTGTGTGTGTGTGTGTGTGTTGGGGGTTAATGTTTATATCCTTTATTTTATTCATGAATGACTGCATAAGTGTAAATGATTTGAATGTAAGCACTTTGATTTGTTCCCTTGCAAGATTCAGCGGCACATGAATTCCATACATCATCATCATTAGTAGTAGTAGTAGTAGTAGTAGTAGTAGTAGTAGTAGTAGTAGTAGTAGTAGTAGTAGTAGTAGTAGTAGTAGTATTGTTGTTGTTGTTGTTATCAGTATTATTATTATTATTATCATCATCATCATCATCATCATTATTATTAAACACGACACCAGCATGCATGCAGGGGGTTTTGTGGGGGTGGTTTGTTTGGATGTTGTTGTTGTTTGTTTTTTGGGGGTGGGGGGTTGTTTGGTTTGGGGTTGTTGGTTGGTTTGTGGAGGGGTGGGGGGTTGGGGGGGGGGGGGTGCTTGTCAGCCTTACGTATAGCCTACACGTATAGTGGATCGGTGGTCTAGAGGTAACGCGCCTGTCTAGAAAGCGAAAAGTCCGGGTTCGTATCCCGTCTGGGCCCGAAACTTTTCCCCCATCCATTAGACCATGAGTGGTGGTCTGGGCGCTAGTCTTTCGGATGAGACGATAAACCGAGGTCCCGTGTGTTACAGAAAATTATGCAGCGCACGAAAAAGAACCCACGGCAACAAGAGAGTTGTCCCTGGCAAAATTCTTAGAAAAAAGCCACTCTGATAGGGAAAGAAATACAGTTGCAGCAAAAAAAAAAAAAAAAAAAAAAAAAAAAAGGGTGGCGCTGCTCTTGTGGCGACGTGCTCTCCCCGGGGAGAGCAGCCCGAATTTCACGCAGAGAAATCTCGTGACTTAAAGTGGTATAAATAAATAAATAAATAAATAAATAAATAAATAAATAAATAAATACTCTTCCAAAAGGTAGAATGGATATCAATGTTGCAACGAAAGTGCAAGATGTTCTGCGTTCGCTCATGCACAGGGCTTCGGTTTATAGTCTCATCCGAAGGACTTTAGGGAGAGTGGAGTCTGCACTGATGTTAACTCCAGAGGAAAATATCCCCTTGAAAGATCGTCTCAGCGGTAGCTGGAACCTAGACTTGAACCTAGGTTGTCAAATCGCGAGCGCAAAGCTCTAACCACTGTGCTATCCCGACCCTCCCACTTAAAACTCGAAGTAAATGCAGTCTGTTAGATGAAGACTGTATCTTCTTTTCCAAATAACAGGCTACACACCTGTATTAAAAATTCGCACTTTTCCTTCTGGGGTTTTTTTTCTTCGTGACTCTTATATTCATACCGCACTACTAAGGCATCCACAGAAATAAAAACCACGCTTTGTGAAAGACTAGCCTCTGACTCAAAACTCTTGTGATTTAGTACAAATTTGGTAGGTTTGAGTGTGTTGTAATTTTTTCAGCAAACACTGTACCCCCCTTCAATCCTTTGACGTCTACTAGCTTCCTAACTGCAGTATGAATGTGCAGGATCAACACTGTAAGAAGACAAGAAATCCTCATGTGATGATCATTTCCAACTTTCTCGTGACTACCTGGTATTGCTCTATGTCCTCAATCCTAAAAACAAGTGCACAGTGCGTTTTTTCGTACTTTAAAAAATTATACTTCTCCAAAAGCTGATACAACCAAGAAAAGACAACTACGTTGGGCCTGGTTTTTTCTATCAAAACTGACGTTGCCTCCCTTGCTCTGTCTCCCAGTTAACCACAGAGTTGACAGGCTTCCTTGGGCTACACTCTACCTTCAAATTTTGTCACTTTTCCTTTTGTTTTCTTATATCCCTCTTGATGTCATACCCACGACCTAAGGCATTCACAGAAATTAAATTATTTTTTTGTGGAAGCCTAGCCTCTGACTCAAAACTCATATGATTTTGCACAGATTTGGTAGGTTTGAAATTTTCTCATTTTTCAGCAAACATTGTACCCCCTCAGTCCTTTGACGTCTGCTAGCTTCCTGACCACAACCTGCATGCTGGGGTCAACATTGTAGGAATACAAGCAATCCTCATTTGATGGTTATTTCCAACTTTCTGGTGACTACCTGGTATTGCTCTATGTACTTTATCCCCAAAACAAGTACACAGTGCACTTTTTCATACTTGAAAATTTCTGCGAAAATAAGCATAATTTTTTTTCTGTCAATATGTAGAAAATACTACATGCCTTAGAAGCTGAAGATGGAGTGTAACCAGTATTGAGAAAGGCTACACTCCACCTTAAGCTTAAGGGTCCTGTGGTATCCAAAGATTTTTAAAGTATGAAAAGTGCACTGTGTACTTATTTTGGGGATTAAGGACATAGAGCAATACCTGGTAGTCATGAGAAAATTGGAAACAATCATCAAATGAGGATTGCTTGTGTTCCTACAGTGTTGACCCCACGCATGTGTATTGTGGTTAGGGAGCTAGCAGACGACAAAGAACAAAGGGAGTGTAGAGTTTTCTGAACAACACTTTTTTTTAATTCAAGCCTACCAAATTTAAGCAAACTAACATGAGTTTTGAGTCAGAGACTAGTCTTTCACAAAAAAAGAGTTTTTATTCCTGTGGATGCTCTGAGTTCATGATAAGTCTGGGAATGTACTCTAAAAAAAATTTTTACATGATTTTCAACAAAGGAATAAAAACAATCTCTCTCTCTCTCTCTCTCTCTCTCTCTCCTCTCTCTCTCTCTCGTCTCTCTCTCTCTCTCTCTCTCTCTCTCTCTCTCTCTCTCTCTCTCTCTCTTCAGAAAAGGGGGGGTTTCAGCATCAAAAGAGAACTGGCTCTATGAAAATGAAAAATTAGAAGTTGTGAATTCCTACAAGTACTTGGGTATAACCATGTCCACCAAAATGAGCTGGACTATAGCAGTGAATGAGAGGATAAGCCGAGCAAAGAAAGCAGTCTCAGACATTTTGAATTGCCTTTCCAGAATGCGTTGTAACTCTGCCAAAGTTTTCTTTAAAATGTTTGATGCAGAAGTCCAACCTATGTTACTCTACGGATCCGAAGTTTGGGGGTACACAAAATATGATTCCTTAGAAAAAGTACACTTGTTTGCATGCAAGAGATTCCTGAAAATCTCATTAAGAGCGCCAAACAACGTAGTGTATGGCGAACTAGGAAGACATCCACTGTACATAAACTCGGCAGCAAGCTGCATCAGATATTGGTTCAAGCTTCCGAAGCAGCACGACTCAAAGTATTCTAAATGTGCTTACAACATGCTGTTGGAACTTCATAATCGGGGTCGTGCAAATTGGGTGACATATATCCGTAATCTGCTGTGCCTAAATGGTTTGTCGTATGTTTGGACCTTTGGCAGTGTAGGCAATGAAAAAACGTTCATTACGGAATTCAAAAAGAGATTAAAAGATGTGTTCTGTCAAGAGTGGTTTTCTTATTTTGAAAGCAAATGTGACCGTAGATTATATAGTGAAGATAAGTGCTGTATGGAGAGAGAAAGGTATATTGACATAATTACTTTCAATACATATAGAGTAGCTCTGGCGCGTTTTCGAATTGGAGTATCTGAAATTAATTTTCATAAATTTAGATATGCGTCTATTGAGGAGAAAAGAAACTGTCCATTCTGTAAAAACGTGTTAGAAGATGAAGTGCATGTGATGTTTCTCTGTCCTGTATATAAAGATATCCGTCAGAAACATCTCAGTGTGGCTGAAAACATACCATATAATATCCAGCTGGCAAAGATTTTCAGCAGCCGAAATTATGATGTCATCTTTAATTCTAGTAGATTTATATATTATATGTATCAAGAACGCCGGAAACAACTAAACGATTCTCAGCATTAACGTTATTAGCTTGTGTCCTGATTAATTGTAAACGGAATTTGATATGTTTGTTTTCTCTTTCTATGATTGATAACCTGTATCTACAGTATGTGTGTGCGTGCGAGTGTGTGTGTGTGTGTGTTTGTGTGTGTGTGTGTGTGCATGCACATGCGCGTGTGTGTATGTGTGCGCGCATGTTTGTATGTGTGCGCAAGAATACATGTGAGTTTGCGTATGTGAGCGAAAACAGATGAACTTGAAATTGTTTATGTAATGTCATTGAAATGTTGCTTAAACTTTTCTATTCGTGATTTGTACTCATTTGCATCCTTTCGTATTCATTTTATGTCCACCCATATTGTATGGGGCTGTTGGCCTTAGACAATTAAAATTCGAGTTTTGAGTTTCGAGAGTTTCTCTCTCTCTCTCTCTCTCTCTCTCTCTCTCTCTCTCTCTCTCTCTCTCTCTCTCATAAAATTTCAATAAATTGCTAAAATATGCCTTGAACAGGACACCTACACACAACCTAGCCTTCAAAAAAGAATAACAAGAGTGCAAAACAACTGGAAGAATACCACATTAATTAATATCAACGAAAATCCAATGTTGACGGATAAAAACTTTTCCGAGGTAAGGCTCTGGTAGCCAAGACCACCAGAGAAAAACAGTTAGTTCGGCAGCAGACACATCATAAATATTAAATGTAGGAAACTTCAATACTTTACCCAACAAGAAAGAACCACGAAATCGAAGTTGGAGTCAAAATACTTTAATTGTAACAAAACTGAGCTGATAAGAAACTTTGAACAATAATAAAACCAATTTTTTATACAGAGCTCGTAAAGCTGTTGCATCACTTATCAAAGGCCCGTCACTCCCCCAACAGTCTCTCTTCAGGCTGCACACCGGTATTAAAAAATCACTCTTATCCTTCTGTTTTCCTATGTAACTTTTATATTCATACCCCACTACTAAGGCATCCACAGAAATAAAAACCACTTTTTGTGAAAGACTAGCCTCTGACTCAAAACTCATGTGATTTTGAACAAATTTGGTAGGTTTGAATTTTTTTAATTTTTCAGCAAACACTGTACCCCCTCAGTCCTTTGTCATCTTCTAGCTTCCTTACCGCAATATGCATGCGCGGGGTCAACGCTGTAGGAATACAGGCAATCCTCATTTGATGATTATTTCCAACTTTCTCGTGACTACCTGGTATTGCTCTATGTCCTCAATCCAAAAAATAAGTGCACAGTTTATCATTTCATGCTTTAAAAAATCTGTGAAAATCACCAACAGTTTTTTTCCACTCGCACTCTATACAAGATACTACGTGACCCCCAAATTAATACCGGTGTGTAGCCTTCATCCACCACGTCATGGCCGCAGGCCAGATGTAAGGGAGACCACCCTCGATGGTCCGGCTCGTGGATAGCCGCCCCTTGGCGTTCCAGTCCTGCAGGGTTGCCATAGCGACATGTCATAGCTTCCTCCCTTGCCACACCTCTGGTGGATGTTCTCCTGGAACAGACTGGAGAGGTGTGAGTGAGGGGGAGGGGGGTCTTGTCAATATTACGCGCGAATGTGATGTGAACGATAATGTATAACACAGTGTGTGTATGTGGGTTTGTTTTGTTGTTGTTGTTGTTGTTGTTGGGTGTGTTTTTTGGCAGCTTCTGAAAGATTGTGGGTGGTGTTGTGCTGGGAAAGAACTCGATCCCCATGTTAGGTTTGCATGAAACCCCGTCTAACCAACAAAAGTAAGAGCTCGGAGAACGGGGACTGGATGTAAAAAGGGAAAAAACCCAAAGCACACGAGTGTTTATTCCGTTATTCTCCCCATCGTCTCTATTTTGCCCTCTCTTCTTTCCACAGCTCAATTCTCCCTCTACTCTCCCCATTGGGGAAGGGGTAGCCTGGTGGTTAGAGTGATGCATTAATGATCTGCTGACCCGGGTTCGATTCTCGTTCAAGAGAATTTTTTTCCCTCTGGAGTTAACATTAGTGCCGATTCCACTCTCCCCAAAAACCCTTCGGATGAGACTATAAACCGAGGCCCCGTGTGCGAACGCAAGCAGAACATCTTGCGCACACGTTAAAATCCTGTTCCGCTTTTCGTAAGAGTAGGCCATTGTGTGCCGGTGGGAACAGATGACAATTTACAAAACCGCATACACACGGGAACTGGATGTAAAAAAGCACACAAGCGCTTATTCCATTATCCTCGATATAAAAGAATAAAATAAACAAATTATAATAAATAAATAAATAAATAAGACATCAAAGGTAGAATCGGTATGGCCAAGCAAAAGACGATTCAGTTAAACGACATTTAAAGGACAGATCATTATAAACCTCAATATCTCAAAATTAGAATTGTCAAAACGCTAATCCGGCCTGTACTGCTGCATGGGTCAGAAGCCTAGACACTACGAAAACTAGAAAGAGACAAAATACACGCTGCATAAATGCGGTTCTACAGGCGACTGCTAAGAGTCAACTGGTCAGACAGAAGAACAAGTGAAAGCATTCTTGATGAACTCTCAGTGGAAAGACAAATGTTCATGTTGGCTGAAATTGATAAGCGCAGACTGAAAAAACGTTAGTCATGCAAACAGAAAACGCACAGACAAATCTGACGACGACAGTTCTCCAAGGTAAGGTTGAGGACAACAGGAAAAGAGGCAGACCACCACCAGCATCCTACATTGCCAACATCACTGAGGTCAGTGGTCTGGGAGGAGGGCTACAGGAGATGGTAGAACTCAGCAGAGACAGAGAAAGATGGTGAACCCTGGTGGTGGCATTGCGTGGAGCTCCTACCGACGACAGCGACGATGGAGACAGTTAAAATGTGTCTTACATACGGGACCTCGGTTTCTCGTCTCATCCGAAAGACTAGCACCCAGACCACCACTCATGGTCTAATGGATGGGGGAAAAGTTTGGGGCCCAAACGGGATTCGAACCACCGCACACTTCCCACCCAGACTTTTCGTTTTCTAGGCAAGTGGGTAACCTCTAGACCACCGATCCACACATCAGTGACGTAGACAGTGTCTGCACCAATCAGAACACTCTCCCCTATCAGACACAACTTCTTCTTCTTCTTCTTCTTTCTTCTTCCTTCTTCTTCTTCTTCTTCTTCTTCTCCTTCTTCTTCTTCTCTTCGCAATTCTTCTTCGCAATTCTTCTTCTTCTTCTTCGCAATTCTTCTTCTTCTTCTTCTTCTTCTTCCTCTTCTTCGCAATTCTTCTTCGCAATTCTTCATCTTCTTCTTCTTCGCAATTCTTCTTCGCAATTCTTCTTCTTCTTCTTCTTCTTCTCTTCTTCTTCTTCGCAATTCTTCTTCTTCGCAATTCTTCTTCTTCGCAATTCTTCTTCTTCCTCTTCTTCGCAATTCTTCTTCGCAATTCTTCTTCTTCTTCTTCTTCTTCCTCTTCTTCGCAATTCTTCTTCGCAATTCTTCATCTTCTTCTTCTTCGCAATTCTTCTTCTTCTTCTTCTTCTTCTTTCTTCTTCTTCGCAATTCTTCTTCGCAATTCTTCTTCTTCTTCTTCTTCGCAATTCTTCTTCTTCGCAATTCTTCTTCTTCTTCGCAATTCTTCTTCTTCGCATTTTTTCTTCGCAATTCTTCTTCTTCTTCGCAATTCTTCTTCTTCTTCGCAATTCTTCTTCTTCGCAATTCTTCTTCTTCTTCGCAATTCTTCTTCTTCGCAATTCTTCTTCTTCTTCTTCTCTGTCGTGGAACGCTCAGTCAGCAAACATTGTTCTCTGTCATTTGAGCGAAAATCCGTTGTGCTGCCATTAAGCGCCTGACAAGTCAGGCCCAGCACATCCGACTTCGGCGTGGAAGAGAATTGTTTCCTTTTAAGTCTTTCTAGAAAGCAAAATGCAGGAGAATGGACTTAGAAAGCAGAAAATAGACAAGAAGGAGGTGACAGGAAATAATTGAATTGAATTGAATTGAATGAATTTTTGTTTAAAGAGGGTTGTGGCATAAGCAAACATGCTTTCATACAACCAACCAGTTTTACAAACTGCCAGAGGAACAAGGCATTAACAAACAGAGGGTTGACATCAAAAGAGGGAGATCCTAGCACATAATTTCCAGAAGGTGGGGATGCTATTTATACTGCCAGGACACAGACAAATCTGAGGACGACAGTTCTCCAAGGTAAGGTTGAGGGCAGAAGGAAAAAAGAGGCAGACCACCAACATCCTACATTGCCAGCATCGCTGAGGTCAATCCCCACAGGGGGGCACGGGGGAAGGGGGTCTCAGACATGGCAATACTCACCTTCCTTTAGGGCCTGAAGGTCACCGACTTTGACCTTGTCCTCGGATCCCAGGGGAAGGTTGACCAGGTTCTGTGCTATGATCAGCGTGGGCGCTTTGTCCACGTAGACATCACCTCTCGGGGACATCTCCAGCGCACAGGTCACCCCCTCTGTCATAGTCAGCATCATCTGTGTGGTGGTGGTGGTGGTGGTGGTGGTGGTGGTGGTGGTGGTGGTGGTGGTGGTGGTGGTGGTGGTGGTGGTATTAGTTGTGATGGGGGTATCATTATTATTGTTGTTAGTTTAATCACTATCACATTCATCATCATGATCAGTAGCAGCAGCAGCAGCAGCAGCAGCAGCAGCAGCAGCAGGAGGAGCAGGAGGAGGAGGAGCAAGAGGAGGAGGAGGAGCAGGAGGAGGAGCAGGAGGAGCAGGAGGAGGAGCAGCAGCAGTAGCAGCAGTAGTAAACTGAACATGAAACAACTATGATAGAACTAGCACACGGAATGTGCCTCCGTGTGTGTGTGTGTGTGTGGTGTGTGTGGTGTGTGTGTGTGTGTGTGTGTGTGTGTGTGTGTGTGTGTGTGTGTGTGTGTGTGTGTGTGTGTGTGTGTGTGTGTGTGTGTGTTTTGTGTGTGTGTATTACCTTTCCAGTGGTCACAGTCAGTGTACACAGTGTTGGCAGATATCAAGTGTTTGACTTTTCTCGCATTGACCTGTCCACACAGAGTGTTATGACCTTAGTACACAACAACAACAGTGCTGGATTGTATTGTATGGTAGGGTATGGTATGGTATGGTATGGTATGGTTTGGTATGGTATTCGATATGGTATGGTATGTATGGTATGGTATTTGTATGGTAAGGTATGGTATGGTATGGTATGGAATGGTATGGTATGGTATGGTTTGGTATGGTATGATATTTGATAAGGTATGGTATGTATGGTATTTGGTATGGTATGGTATGGTATGGTATGGTATGGTATGGTATGGTATGGTATGGTATGGTATTTGGTATGGTATGGTATGGTATGGTATGGTATGGTATGGTATGGCATGGTATGGTATGGTATGGTATGGCATGGTATGGTATGGTATGGTATGGCATGGCATGGTATGGTATGGTATAGTTTGGTATGGTATGGTATGGTATTGATAAGGTATGGTATGTATGGTATGGTATGGTATTTGGTATAGTATGGTATGGTGGATATGGTATGGTATTGGGTTTTTTTGTTTCGTATTGCAAATGGTATGGTATGGTATGGCATGGTATGGTTTGGTATGGTATGGTATGGTATGGCATGGTATGGTATGGTATGGTATGGTATGGTATGGTATGGTATGGTATGGTATGGTATGGTATGGTATGGTATGGCATGGCATGGTATGGTATGGCATGGTATGGTATGGTATGGTATGGTATGGCATGGCATGGTATGGTATGGCATGGTATGGCATGGTATGGCATGGTATGGTATGGTATGGTATGGCATGGTATGGTATGGTATGGTATGGCATGGCATGGTATGGTATGGCATGGTATGTTATGGTTTGGTATGGCATGGTATGTTATGGTATGGTATGGTATGGTATAGTATGGCATGGTATGGTATGGTATGGCATGGTATGGCATGGTATGGCATGGAATGGTATGGTATGGTATGGTGTGGTATGGTATGGTATGGTATGGTGTGGTATGGTATGGTTTGGTATGGTTTGGTATGGTTTGGAATGGTATGGTATGGTTTGGTATGGTTTGGTATGGTATGGTATAGTTTGGTATGGTATGGTATGGTATTTGATAAGGTATGGTATGTATGGTATGGTATGGTATTTGGTATGGTATGGTATGGTGGGTGTGGTATGGTATTGGGTTTTTTTGTTTCGTATTGTAAATGGTATGGTATGGTATGGCATGGTATGTTATGGTATGGTATGGCATGGCATGGTATGTTATGGTATGGTTTGGTATGGCATGGCATGGTATGGTATGGTATGGTGTGGTATGGTATGGTATGGTATGGTATGGTATGGTGTGGTATGGTATGGTATGGTTTGGTATGGTTGGTATGGTTTGGTATGGTTTGGTATGGTGTGGTGTGGTATGGTATGGTTTGGTATGGTTTGGTATGGTATTTGATAAGGTATGGTATGGTATGGTTTGGTATAATAATAATAATAATATATGAAATTTATATAGCGCTGAATCTTGTAAAAAACAAACAAATCGAAGCGCTTGCACTCAATCATTTACAGGCATGCAACTCTCCTTAACCATAATGAGCAACAGATTTCAAATCCATGCGCGCGCACTACGCACGCACACGCACGCGCGCGCGCACACACACACACACACACACACACACACACACACACGGAACAACACTTAGAAGGTGAAAGATGCTGTTGAAAGTTAGGGACAGATATGTGGGGGGAAAGTCTCAGGTAGGAAATAAGTGTGTTTTGAGGCTGGATTTGAAGGAATCAAGTGAAGGCTTTTGACGAAGTGAAAGAGAGAGGTCATTCCAGGTGGATGGACCAGAAACAGAGGAGCGACGGCCGACAGTGGTTTGTTTGAATCTGGGTGTTCGAAAGCACAAAGTATCTGCGGCTGAACGAAGGGAACGTGATGGAGTGTACAGGTGAAGACAGTTACAGAGATAAGAGGGTGCAGATTTGTGGAGACATTTGAAACAGAGGGTATTGATTTTATACTCCAGTCTTTGTGAGACAGGCAACCAGTGAAGTGATCGTAGAAGAGGAGTGATGTGTTCAGAATTTTTCTTTCTTAGGACCAGTCGAGCTGCAGAGTTTTGTATGCGTTGAAGAGAGTGGATAGATGATGCTGGTAGGCCAGCCAAAAGAGAATTACAGTAGTCTAAACGTGAAAGAATGAGAGATGTGACAAGCTTGGAAGTTGCATCAGTGGACAGATACTTGCGAATCGCGCTTATGCGCCGTAGTTGATAGTAGCAAGACTGGCAGGTCTGGGTGATGAATTTTTTCATAGAGAGTGTGTTTGTCAAGAACTACTCCTAAATACTTCACAGAGTTGGACAAAGGAACTGACGTATGCCGAATTCTATTGAAGTTTTTTTTGATAGAGGAAAGTTTATGTTGGGTCCCTATGAGCATGGCTTCAGTTTTATCGGCATTAAGTTGTAACTTTTCTGAGTCATCCAGTTTTGAATGTCTTGAAGGCAGTAGGACATATTTGTCAAGAGGGAAGGCAAGTTTTCAACAGTATCGCTGCACTGAAGTTGAGTATCATCGGCCTAGAAATGATGATCAATAGGGTGGTTGTTTATTATATGTGAGAGTGGAGCAGTGTAGAGAGTAAAGAGAACAGGGCCCAGGACTGATTCCTGCGGGACTCCACATTCCATTTTGACAGGTTTTGATTGAATTTTGTTTACAATAACTTTCTGGAACCGGTCTGTGAGGTATGAAGTAAACCAGGTGAGGGCTGTGCCATTAATACTAAACGTATTTTGGAGGCGAGAAAGAAGAATTGAGTGATCTATGGTATCAAAGGCTGCAGATAAGTCAAGAAGAGTGAGGAGGGAGATTTTTCCTGCATCAGAAGCAAGTAGAAGTGTATCTTAAGTATGGACTAGGGTGGTTTCGGTGCTGTGGTTGGGGCGATAGGCAGACTGAAAAGTGGGAAGAAGATCATTGGAATGAAGGTGACTGTTGAACTGTTTGAGAACAATTTTTCTAGTACTTTAGAGACAAAGGGTAAGTTTGAGACAGGCCTATAATTCTTCAGAATGTTGGGATCGAGGTCGTGCTTTTTCAGTAGAGGTGTGACTATTGCTGTTTTAAGAGCTGATGGAAAATTTCCTGACTGAAGAGATGAGTTTACTATTTTAGTGATAATAGGCACAAGTTGTGGAAGGCATTGTGAGAAAACAGGAGCAGTATGGATCAAGGTCGCATATTTTATAGTATTTCCTTCAGAAATTTTAATGATTTTTTTTTCACTTGTTTGGGGGGAAGGAAAAGAAGGATGCCGTGAACCCGGGGGTCAGGAGCGCATCTGGAAATTTTTTTTTGAAAATCGGGGCGTAAAAGTTTTTGAACTTTTTCTGAAAAGAAGGAAAAAAATATGGATGGAAATTTTAGGGCAAAGGGTGTGGGTGTTGGCAAAAGGGGTTTTTTTTTCAACTCCAAGGGGATTTTGAGGTGGGGGGAAAAAAGAGGAAAATTTTTTGAAAGTAGCCCCAGAGAATTTTGGGGAAAAAAAGTCGGGCCTTTTCTGAATTTGGATTAAGAGTTTGAAATTTGTTTAAAACTGTTTTTTCCGGAAAAGCTGTTTGTTGATTTTGTTTTTTTTTACTTCCCCCCCCACTGCCGTTCTAAATTGCCGGGGGTTTTCGCTTCGCTATCAAATGTCTTTTGGGGGAAAACCCTGGCGCACAGGGTCTGGGCAGGAGGAGAAAAGAACATTTGGAGGTTTCATGCCCCCCTCAAAAAATTGGGGGAGAAAATGTTTTTAGGATTTAGAGAGGGCAGGTGGTCAGAGGATTTTGAAAAAAAGTTTTGGGGCTTGGGGGAAAAGAAGGTAAGAATGTCTAAGGGCCCTTTAAAAATTCGAACGGGAACATATTTCTTCTTTTTTGCCAGGGTTTTTTGAGGGTTTAGATTTGGAAAAAAAATTTGGGGGAAAAAAGAAAAGAAAAAGCAGGGTTTGTTGGTGACAGAAAAAATGTAAAAAAGATTGAATGAAGCATTAGTAAACACCATCTAAAATATGACCAGATCGTGCGTTCTTCGTTTTCCAGTTTAGAGAGAGAAAAGGTTGGACGAGAAAGAAAAAAGCGTTTTTACATCTGGAGAAGATGGGGTTTTGAAATGGAATTGAAGTCACCAAAAAATTATAAAATTTTTGTGGGGGAGAGGCTGTAGTGGGCGGGAGTGACCCGGGAAATTTTTGGGGAAAAAGAAAGATGTTAGGTTTTTTTTTACGGCTGGGAGGTGGACGGAAAAAGGGACAATAGTAAAAAGAGGGCCAAATTTGGTTGGGTTGAATTTTTTGCAAATTCAAAAGATTCAAAGTGAAGAATTGAAAATTTTGACTGAAAGAAAGAGATGGTTCCAATATGGTCTTTTAGAATTTAAAGGCATTAACCACCTCCCTTTGAGAGAACGGGGAAAAAATGGGTTTTTTTTTCCAAAACCACTTTTTTTTTTGGGGCCCTGGCCCCTGGGTTTAAAACCAAGTTTTGGTGAGGGAAATTAAAATCAATGTTTTTTTTAGAGAAGAAAACCCGGGGAAAGTATTTGGGGGTTTTTTCCCTTTGGACAGACGCTGCCATTTTAACAAACAAAATTGAAGGGGAAACGAAGGGTGGAGAAAGGGTTTAAGATGAAAATGGTGAGTTTGGGGGCAAGCACAAAAGGAAGGGACGAAAGGGGATGGTGGAGAAGCGGCTAGCGGGAAAACAGACAAGAGTTTGGATGGTGAATCAGGAGTAGAAGATGGTGAAAGAACCCGTGCAATCAGGGGGTTTTGGTTTTTTAAACACTTTATGATTTTACATCATAATTTATCAGAAAAAAAAACATTATCAGGGTTACAAACAACAGAACAATCAAAAGCGGGGGGGGCGGGGGGCGGCACAGGGGAAAAGCGTTGTCGGGGGTAAAGAAGGACTCAAGGGGGGGGGACACGGGGGGGAACCCACCACGGGCATCGTCGGCCGCCCTGTTCCCGTCTGGTTTTGCGGGAAATCCCTAAGTGTGTTATTCGCGCTTTAATATGGAGCAACTGTACGTTTTTGGACATTTCCTCAGGGGGAGCTAGTCTTGTCCGGGGGCTCTATGCAGGTGCAAAAACACCACAGACTGTGATGGGGGGGGTGTCAGTTCGTTTGTGGGTATGTTGGTAGGTTTTTGATAAGGAGGTTTTTGGTTGGGTTGGGTATTGGGGTAGGTAGGTATGGGGGGTAGGGTAGGTAGGGTTTTTTTTTTTTGTATGAAAAGGGGTAGGTATGGTAGGGTATGGCAGATGGCATGGAAGGGCGGCAGGTATGCATGAATGTTGTTTTGGGGGATGGTGAGGAAATGGCGGGGTAGGGCGGGTTTGGGGTATTTTGGGGTTGGTGGTTTTAGGCATGGTTTGGAAGCAGGGTAGGGTTTGGGGTTTTGTAGGTAGGTTGGTAGGTAGGTTTGGTGGCGGGCATGTAAGTTGGTATGGTGGATGGGGGGGAAACAGGGGCAGGATTTGTGGGGGTAGGGTAAATGGCTGGTAGGGGTTGCATTAATTTGGTGGGGGGGGGTATGGTTGGGGGATGTAGGGCATTTTTTGGTTTGGGGTTTTGGGAAGGGCATTGGCATGTGGGGGTAGGTATGGGGAAAGGTTTATTGGAGTTTTGTTTTGTATTGAAAGGGGATTGGGTATTTGGTTGACAGGAGGGATGGCAGGCATGGTATCGTAGGCAGGTATGGCAAGGTTGGCATGGAGGTATGGCATGTATGGCATGGATGGCACGGTAGGGCCCCTGGGAGGGCAAGCCCGGGAGGAGCGGGGGGGCCGCATTAAACAGCATCCCCACCTTTCGGAAAGTCCCCTCCTCTACCCCTCTTTGTTTCCTGCCTTGTTCCTTTTTTTCCCCTTCATCTCTTCCTCTATTTTCCGCCTCTTGCCCATTCTCCGCCTTTTTCCTTTTCTTCCTTTATCCTTCCCCGTCTATTTTCCCCTGCTTGATCCCTTCTCCTGCCTTTTCCACCCCCCAAAACCTAAAATATACCAATTTTTTTTCCCCCCCGAAGTCCCCATACCTGGCCACTTTTCCCGTGCTTAAAGGGAGCGCAAAGCATTTTCCCCCATTTTATGACAGAGAATGGTGCTGTTGCTGAGCGTTCGACACGAAGAAGTATTGGGATTTTTGTACGTCGATTGTGTTTGCATCTCTTCTTGCCCGGGGTCTTTTACGTGCGCTAAATGCTGTTTCACACGGTGACATCTTTACGTCTCATCCGAAAGCTAGCCACCCAGACCACCACTCCGTTCTAGAGGATGGGGAAACGTTTTGGGGACAAATGGAATCGAAACCAACACACTTCGAACGGGGCTTTCCTTTCTACAGTGTGTTTCCCCCCAGCCACCGATCCACCTTTTGTGTTGTACCAAACCACCCTCAAGAATAACTGACATCAACAAAAACAACATCAAAACACAAAATCAACAACAACAGCAACAACACCATCAATAACAAAACGGGAAAAAAAAGCGGATGAAAGCTTTCGCATGCACAAAACCCCATAACGTCCAACACGCACACCGGCACGACCCGCTGCACAAAACACACACACCAAACACACACTGTTTGCGGGCACCCTGCTGTTCTATGCACGCATGCACGCACGCACGCCCCCCATGCAACACACCACCACCACCACCACCACAAAAACCAAACGCCGCCACACACCATGCACGACACACCTCGCACGCACCATACACACACAACTCATTCACCCTCTCACCCACAACGTAGTACTTTCACCTGATAATAATAGATAGATAGATAAAAAAGTTTTAGATAGATTGAAGAAGATAATAATGAAATAAGAGATGAGAGAAGAAGAATAGAAGATAGATAGATAGTAGATAGATAATAGATAGATAGAAAAAAAAATAGATGGTTTTAGAGAGAGACACATACATACAACATAATACACACCACATACATACATACTCAGCATACTAATACATGATACATCTACAAATACATACATACATACAACAACATCATACTACACACAAATACTACATACATACAACATCAACCTACACCTACCGACAGCATCCACAAACATACATACTACATACAAATACATACAATACATACAACATACATAATACATACATCATATTCTGGCGGGACGCGTGGGGTGTGTGTGTGTTTTGGGGTGTGGTGTGTTGTGTGTGTGTGGTGTGTGGTTTGGGGGTTTTGGGGTGTTTGTGTACTATGCAAAAACAAGTAAAGGAAAGGGAAAGGATCCCCTAACCATAGGTCGTGGGGGGGCGAGGGGGCAGAGACCCCCTTCTCTAGGGGCCACATATTGAGGGGGGCGCCCCTCTCCCCTCCCTCGCTGCTTTACCTTCCCCGACCCAAAGAGGGCAGGTACCCATTTCAGCGGGTG
>CM054164.1:34433203-34475703 GCA_028751875.1 Rapana venosa
TTTAAAAAAAAAAAGTTTGGTTGTATTTGTTTGTGTCCCGTCTTGTTGGTTTTTTTCCCCGTGTGTTGTTAGGGCATTGTCACCTGTCTGTGTCTTTGCGTGTCTGTCTGTCATTTTCTCTATCTTCTGGCAGTCTACCTTTCTGCCTGTATTTGTGTCTCTTACTTCCCTGTCTCCTGTCTGTCTATCTGATTCCTGTCTTTCTATTTTCCCTGTCTGTTATTTCTTTATTTCCTGTCGTCTAACTGTATCCTATTTGCCTTCCTTTTTGTCTTTTCTACTCTACTGTCTGTCTATGTTTCTACCTTTCTATTTGTATGTGTGTTTCTCTATCTTCTTGCCCGTCTGTCTGTCTGTCTGTCTCTCTTCCTGCCCGTCTATTTCTCCCACCTTCTATCTGTCTGTGTGTTTCTCTTTCTGTTTCCCTTTCCCTGTGTGTTTATTTCCCTTTCTGTTCTCTGTCTGTCTACCTTCCTGTCTCTCTCAAAATTTCAGTGTCTCTACCTTTATGTCGTTCTTCTGTTTCTTCCCTTGATGTCTGTCTCTCTGTCTCTCTACCTTGATGTCTGTCTCTCTACCTTGATGTCTGTCTCTTGTCTCTCTACTTGATGTCTGTCTCTCTGTCTCTCTACCTTGAGGGTTGTTTCTTTTGTCGCTCTACCTTGATGTCTGTTTCTCTGTCTCTCTACCTTGATGTTTGTATCTCTGTCTCTTACCTTGATGTCTGTTTCTCTGTCTCTCTACCTTGATGTTGTTTCTTTTTCTCTCTACCTTGATGACTGTTTCTATGTCTACCTTGATGTCTGTCTCTCTGTCTCTCTCCCTTGATGTCTGTCTCTCTGTCTCTTCCCTTGATATGTATTTTCTGTCTCTCTACCTGATGTCTGTCTCTCTGTCTCTTCCCTTGATGACTGTTTTCTTTTTTATCTTGATGTCTGTTTCTATGTCTACTTTGGATGTCTGTTTCTCTGTCTCTCTACCTTGATAAACTGTTTCTTTGTCTACTTTGATGTCTATTTCTCTGTCTTTCTACCTTGATGTCTTTTTTCTCTGTCTCTCTGTCTACCTTGATGTTGTATCTCTGTCTCTTACTTGATGTCTGTTTCTCTGTCTCTCTGTTTACCTTGATGTTGTATCTCTGTCTCTCTCCTTGAGGGTCTGTTCTCTGTTACCTTGATGTTGTTTTGTCTCTCTCCCTTGATGTGTGTATCTCTGTCTCTCTCCCCTTGATGTCTGTATCTCTGTGCTATACCTTGATGTCTGTCTCTCTGTCTCTCTTCCTTGATGTCTGTTTCTCTGTTTTCTCTACCTTGTGTCTGTCTCTCTGTCTCTCTATCTTGATGTCTGTCTCTCTGTCTCTCTACCTTGATGTCTGCTTCTCTGTTGCTCTACCTTGATGTCTGTTTATCTGTCTCTCTACCTTGATGTCTGTCTCTTGTTTTCTCTCCCTTTTATGTCTGTCTCTCTGTCTCCGTACCTTGATGTCTGTCTCTCTACCTTGATGTCTATTTCTCTGTCGCTCTACCTTGATGTCTGTATCTCTGTCTCTCTACCTTGTGTCTGTCTCTCTGTCTCTCTACCTCGATGACTGTTTCTTTGTCTCCCTTGATGTCTGTTTCTAGGGTTTTATTTGATGTCTGTTTCTCTGTCTCTCTACCTTGATGACTTTTTCTCTGTCTACCTTGATGTCTGTCTCTCTGTCTCTTTTCCCTTGTGTCTGTTTCTTGTCTGTCTACCTTGATGTCTAATTCTCTACAATTCTGTCTGTCTGTCTGTCTTTTCTCTTTACATCCTGTCTGTCTGTCTGTCTACTTCTTGTCGGGACTCTGTACCTTTCTGTCTGTCTGTTTCTGTTTTATTTGTCCTTTTCTTTCTGTCTATCTGTTTCTGTCTTTCTTTGTCCTTTTCTTTCTTTCTTCTTTCTTTTTTTTATTCTTTCTTTCTCTCTCTCTCTCTCTCTTTTCTCTCTCTCTCTCTCTCTCTCTCTCTCTCTCTCTCTCTCTCTCTTTCTGTGTGTGTGTGTCAAGTCAAGCCCAAGTCAAGTCAGTAAAACTTTTATTTCAGATGGTACATTGAATAAGCAGTGCATTTGCTTTTTTTCATCAAGCCATCTATCTAAAAAAAGAAAAAAAAAAAAGCGAGAAAAAAAAGATAATGTTATGCAGACTAGAATAGAATTAAAAAAACCTAATCTTGGTAAACTATATAAATCAAACAAAAAAACCAAAATAACATATGCATATGTGGAATTAGAACAAAACAAAAACCCCAGAAAAATATGAGACCATACAATTAAAATAATTCAAAAATCTTGAAAAAAAAATTTACCCGTCATAACACAAAACAAACAAGCAAAAATAAAAAAACCAAAAACCAAAACAACAAAAAAGACAAAAACAGAATTAAAAATATAAAAAAACCACACCAACTGCTTCCCTTCCCCCCCCTTCCCCACACACACATTTTACACACAAACCTTCAACCATACAAACAAACTGAATAAAAAAAACAACAAAAGGATGAATCAACAAGGGAACCCAAACAAGGAAATAAACAATCAAAACAAAAATATACATACACAACAACAACAGCGACAATAACAAAATAGGACAAGAATAACAGGCCAAGACAAATGAAGAACAATATGAACAAAAAAAAGACGAGAAAGAGTCCAAAATATCCCTCCCCCTCCCCAAGAAAACCACCTAAACCAAAACAACACAAAAGGCAAAATAAACCAGAATCCACCCCACCACTACCAACATAACAACAACCAAATTAATGGATATAAACAGAGAAAACTGATGTATCATTTAAACATTACATACACATCCCATCCTCACCCATACCCCCTTTACCACATAATATACTCATATTAAAAAAAACAAGATTAACCGCAGCTATTGGATTCAGAGAAAAGAAGTATAACAAAGACATCCATTTCCCCCCTTTCCCGGGTCATATACACACATGTATATGTGCTTTTTGGTTTGAGGCAGAGCAACGTTAATCCTTCGATTAAAGAAAAAAATTCAGGCAATGAAAAATCCCCCCAGCAGTACTAACGTCAGCAATAACAATTTAGCTCATCTAGTACAATGAACCAGAAACTAACAGTGACAAAACTAAATAGATCAGCATATTTATGTGTAATACAAAAGAAACATAAAAAGGCCAAAACAGCAAGAAAGTAAAAAAAAACAAAAAACCGAACAATTTACACAACAACACGCACTCCCACACTTGTACACACACACTTGTACACACACACACACACACACACACACACACCACAACACACACCACACACAACACACAAAACACACACATTCAGATTCAAAGCGTGCTGGGGTTGATATCATATCAACCCAATATTTTAGTCAATGTTTACACATGTACTCTATATAAATATGAAAATTTGGGTCATATTGATTTTAATGAAAAGATAACGTCAGTGACACTTAAATCACTCCTTAAGTTACACGTCGTGTTCTGTACTTTTATCATGAAATATCTTTTTAGATGTGTTTTATACTGATTTTTGCTTTTAATACATTTCAAATTTTGGGGTAGTTTATTCCATAGGTCACTGCCTGAATACAAGAGGCTCGATTTATATAAGTTATTTCTGGGTCTTGGAAATGTTAGCAAATGGTTGTGTCTATGTTGGTTAACTTTGAAAGCTTTGGTAATCTTGGGAGGTGTATTTTGATTAACAACTTTTTGCATAAAACAGCTTTATTGAATGAAAGTCGGTTTCGAAATGTCCAGGACATTTATTTGCTTATAATCCTCAATTTTTCAGGGTGCTTCTTTTTAACAATCAAGTTTTACTGCTCTTTTATATAAGCGATGATTGAATTTCAAGTTCTTTCCCACTGCAGGTATCCCAAATATTTGGGACGCATAGTCAATGATTGGTAGAATGTGACCGCAAAAAAATGTTTTCGAGAATGATTATTTAAAAAGTGTTTTATTTTGGATAATTGAAGTAGCCTGTGAGTTTAGGGTTTACCTAGTGACATTATGTGAATCAGTCCAAGTCATTTTTGTCAATGGTAAAACCTAATTATTTTATGTGAGTCAACTTCTTCAACTATTCGTTATCCTACAACAGAGGTTGAAACCTATCATTCATTTTTTGCCTTTTCTGTCTTGCTGATACGTACATACATTTTGTTTTTTGTGCATTTAAGGACATGTGGTTTAATTGAGTCAAATAATCAATTGTCAATACTGTATGAAGTTTGCTAGTTAATTGCTGGAGTTGACATACAAAGAGAGTGGTATCGTCAGCAAACATTTCACAGTTACATTTAATTAAAACAGGGTAAATCATTTACATAGACTGAAAACAAGAGTGGTCCCAATACTGAGCCTTGTGGTACCCATGTCTAATGGGTATAGTTTTTGATGCTTGGTTATTTACAGATCAAGCTGTGCCTATTGGACAGAAAAATTTTCTAGTAGTTGGATAACTTCAGGTGGCAGTTTGTACAATTCTTTAAATTTTCGCATAACAAAGAGTGGTTGATCACATCAAATGCTTTTTCAAAGTCAACAAACGGAGGCCAGTAACTTATTGTCATTTATATTGTGTAGGAGACTGTCAGTGAGCTGAGTAGAGCAGTGTGACAGGAATAGTTTTTACGAAACCCTGATTGATCCCGTGCAATAGATTGTTTTTTATAAAGTAAGAATTTAGGGGATGTTTGTATGTGTTTTTCAATGGGTTTAGATAGTACAGAGAGAATTGAAATTGGCCTGTAATTTGAAGGAGAAAAGGGAGTCACCTGATTTATGGACAGGTATAACTTTTGCCTTTTTAAACTTGAGAGGAAAACATCTTTTCTCAATACACAAGTTGTATAGATAAGTTAGTGTTTCAACAATAACCGGACTAGCGAGTTTTATAATCCGGGCATCTAACTTGTCTAGATCACGTGTTCTAGAATTCGTTTGCATTTTTATGCTTTCCAATACATCAAAGGTTGTCATTGGCTGGAGATTAAATGGAAAGTTAATATGTTTTGAGTTAATATGTTGTTGTAGGTAATGAAGATCATTTTCGCTTGACTTGTCATATGTTATAACTTTATTTGCTACATTTGAAAAATGGCTGTTTAATTCATCAGTTGATATGTCTTTAATGAACTGTTGACTTTTTGAAACATGTTTATTACATAATGTATTGATGGGCTTTCCAAATCTGGCGGGGAGTCACTAGTGGTAATTAACAACTGTTGAAAGTAATTACGCTTTGATTGCGTTTAATGGAAATTTACTTTATTCCTTTGTGTCCTGAATTGTTTATGTGTACCAGGGGTTTTCAGGTGGTTTCTTAAGTTTATCTCGATTCTATGTCTTTTGTTATCCATGGAGGTTTGGTTTTTTCTTTAACTCTTTTTTTTATAAAGGGAGATGTTTGTCATACACTGAGATAAATTGTTAACCCCAAAAAACAGCAGCTTCATCGGGGTCTCGATTTGGTATACATCGGTGTAATGGTGAGTCATCAGGTCCGAAAGAAAATTATCCTCACAGAAGTGTTTGAATCGTCGGTAAAATATGTTTTATGCCAACTTTAGGAATTTTTTGCGACGCTTAAAACCCAAAAAACAGCAGACAGGATTATGATCGCTGCATCCACATGACGGAGCACATACTTCAGCTATGTGTGTTTTGATTAGTGTATATATGATCAATTAAAGTTACTGAGTTATCTGTTATAGTGTGGGTTTATCTATTAGTTGTTCCAGGGCCAGCATCATATAGTTGTGATTCCATTTTGTTTAGGTTGAGTAAGGGCTATGTTAAAATCTCCCAAGAATAATAGTTTCACAGTTTAAAAGGCAATTCATCCATTAGAGAATTGAATTATCAAACCAATTAGTGGTTTCTGACGGATTTTGTATATGAAATCCTATCAAAAGGGGACTACTGTGCTTTAATTTGATTTCTACCCAAATCGATTCGATATCATACACATCCAAATTGTATAGCCTTTTACAGCTAATGAAGATGCGAAATATGTTAATTTGGCCTGTAGTTTTTGGTTTGTAGGGATCTTGGCGAAAAATTTGGTATCCCGGGGAAAGTGCATGTCTGATCAGTTATATTTGAAGAAAGGGCGGGGTTCAGCAAAGCCAAATAAATGAAACTCATTCCCATCATTAAATGTATGCTAGCAATGTCATCTTTTTTATTGGTTGCATTGTTTATGTTGAGGTAGCCTACTCGTAGACCATGTTTTATTGGGGCCCCTTGTTGAGGTAAGAGGGCATGACGTAGAGGGAGGAGTGCGGCTAATAACGCTGTGTTAGGGAAATTTTGGTTTAAGAGAGCAAACGCACAATGAAAAATCAAACAAAAAAAACATATACAGAATTAAACAAAAAAAAAACAACAAAAAAAAACACGAATTGAATATAAAGACTCACTAAGATATACAGGTTTGATCTTAATAATTGCTCTGTAACAAAAATAACGTATTAACAAAATAAATGTATACACATACACACACTAATTGAGAATTATTATGTTACAATGCAATGCAAAAACCTATAAAGCTTAACAAAAATATTCAGTACAGGGAAAAAAAAAAAAAAAAAAAAAAAAAGATCAAATGGAAAAAAATTAAGGTGTGTGTGTTTGTGTGTGTGTTTTTTGCGCGTGTGTGTGGGTGTTGTGTGTGTGTGTTTTGTGTGGTGTGTGATACAGTGTGGTGATAGTGGTGGTGGCAGTGGGCGTTGTTATTTGTGTGTGTTGTGGGGGGGGGGTGCGTGTGTATTTACAAGCTGATATGCAGGCTGTGCATACGCTCACCCAGCAGTGCTTGCATGCATGCATGTGTGACTGCGTGTGTGCGTTTAGACATGCATGTGTGCATTTGTCCTGCTAACACGCCTGCTTCCCGTTGGTGTGTGCAATGTCTGAGGTAACTGCACAACACGCAACAATAACAACTACAGCAGCAACAATAGCAACCCCAACAACAACAAAACAAAAGTGGGTCAGTTGTTTTAGCACCAATGTACCCGTTTACAAAGCAAGGGTTACGCCTTTGATTCCCGTCCGGGAAACCCCGAAATTCTCCCCTGTTATTCAAACCATGAACGGTGGCCTGGGTGCTAGTTTTCAAATAAGACGGAAAAGTAGGTACTATGTGCGACAAATCTTGAGCGCGTAAAGAACTCACATCAGCAAGAAAGGGTCCCTGGCTTAATTCTGTAGTCAAAAAACCCGTAGATCTCATTTAAAACAACATATCTGCGGGACAAAAAAAAATGGGGGGGCGCATTCCGAATTTTAAAACACAGAAATGTGTCGTTTAAATGAGAGTGGTATTTCAATACAACACAATACAATACTATACAATGCAAAAGAATACAATAAATGCAGTACGAACAAAACAATATATACAATGCAATATAATCAATAGAATGCAGTACAGTACAATACAATACAATACAATACAATACAAAAACAATAAATGCAGTACCCCCACCCCAACAATACAATACAGTAATAACAATACAAACACGTATAATTACTATACAATGCAATATAATTTCAGTACAATACAATACAATACCACACAATGCAATGCAATACGATGCAATGCATACAATACATCACAATAAATACAATACAATACAAAGCACGCAATAAATACAACACAAAAGAGTCCAATAGAATACATTACATTGCAATGTTGAATGTAACACATTATAATGTAATGCAAACCCCCCCCCCCCACAACAGACTACATAACATTAAAAGACATAATACTGCAATTGCAATACAATACAATTCAAGACAATAAAAATCATTTTGCAATATAATGCAATATAAGAAAATGCAGTGCAAACACTACAATGCAAGGCAACGCTCATTTACAATACATTTGCAAAACAAAAAAACACCATTAGAACAAAAACAAATATAGAATACAAAACAATTACAATGCAATACAATGCAATATAAAGCATTTCCAAAGCAATTACAATTTTTAATGCAATACTTACAATAAATATAATAATTTCCCCCCCGATGATGCCGGGACCTGTCAATATAATAGCATTCCCACTAGCGGAAATTCTGTGCTAGGAATTCCTCTTTTTTTATCCTATTTTCTGTTTCTGCCTTGTTCTTTTTCTTCCTGTCACCTCCTTCTTGTCTATCTTCTGCCGTCTTGGTCCACACTAGAAAAACTAAAAAGATAACAATTCTCTCCCAAGTGGAAGTCGGATCCATTTGGCCTGACTTGTCAGGCGTTTAATGGCAGCACAACGCATTTTTGCTCATATGCCAGACAACAGTATTTGCTGTATGAGTGTTGGAAGAAGAAGAAGAAGAAAAAAGAAGACGAAGAAGAAGAAAAAGAAGACGAAGAAGAAGAAGAAGAAGACGAAGAAGTAGAAGAAGAAGAAGTAGTAGAAGAAGAAGAAGTAGAAGTAGAAGAAGAAGAACTAGAAGGAGAAGAAGAACTGGAAGAAGAAGAAAATACAGTTTTCAAAAACAGTACAATTACAATACAATATATTACCACTGCAACACATTTACGACACAATGCGATGCAACAGATTACAATGACTTCCAAAAACGACACAATTCATACAAAACAAACACAAAGACACACGATGCAACACAGCACAATACAAGGCAAGCAGTACAGTACAACATGAAAACAGCGGCATGTGTATACCCCCATCTGGAGGCCGTGGAAAGTTAGCATTGGTCTGTTTCATCCACGTGTTCTGTGTTGTCTCCGGGCTTTTAACCTTGTTGCAGTCCCACGTTTTAAAATCACAGTGAAAGTTATCACCGCTTTGGCTTTGCGTTTGTGTCTACACACACACACCCCACACACACACACACACACACACCACACACACACACACACACAACAACACACAACACAACACAGAGAAATATGCAAGCATACGTGAGTAGACCCAAACATACACAAAAGCATAATGTACACATGTTTTGTCACACTCTGTACAATTGCCTGATGTACACATACACACAAGCAACACACATAGTACTACATGATTATGCAATGTCTATGCACACAGATTTCCAAGGTTGACAAGCCACAAAACAGGATTATCTACATCGTATTGAGTTTTAAAAAAAGTAAAATGAGTAATAAAATATGGAAGGAAAGAAAGAAAGAAAGATAGACAGAAAGATGAAGAAAGAAAGAAAAAATGTTTTACGGAAAGGAATGAAAGAAAGAAAGTCGGAGGGACAGAAGAAAAGAAAAAGGAAAGAAGAGAAAGGAAAGACAAGCAGGCTAGACACACAGAAAGAAGGAGAGACAGACAGAATAAGGAAAAGAAAAAAATGAGAGAAAGGAAGAAACATAAAAAGGAAGACTACCTAGGCAGACAGTCACAAAAAACAAAGAAAAGGAACTGAAGGAAGAAAAAAAAAATAATAGAAAGAAAGAAAGAAAGACAGGCAGGCAGACAGGGCACACAGAAAGAAAAAAATGACCCATCCATTTTCTAATGAAGAACTACAACAAACAATCAATCTGTTAATCAGTTACCTACCTACCTACCTACCTACCCACCTAGCTACCTACCTACCCACCCATCTACCTACCTACCTATCTCCCTCCATACCTTCTTAACTACCCACCTACCTACCTACCGACCGACCTACCGACCTACCAACCTACCTACCCACCTAGCTACCTACCTACCCACCCATCTACCTACCTACCTATCTCCCTCCATACCTTCTTAACTACCCACCTACCTACCTACCTACCGCGATCTACCGACCTACCAACCTACCTACCCACCTACCTACATACCTATCTAGGCAGCTCTTAACTAGCTGGCTAGCACGTTAAATAAATAGCTAACCAACCAACCAACCATCCATCTAACTAACTAACCAACCAAACAGCGAACCAGCTAATTAACTAACTAAATATCTATCTAACGAACGAACGAACGAACGAACGAACGAACGAACGAACGAACGAACTAACTAACTAAAATAACTAATAACTAACTAACTAACTAACTAACTAACTAACTACTAACTAACTAACTAACTAACTAACTAAACTAACTAACTAACTAAAATAACTAACTAACTAACTAACTAACTAACAACTAACTAAAAATGACAAACTGACTGACATGCTTAACTAATTTTATTTCAGAGATTTGGTCTGCAGCATACCATGTTTATAATATCTGTTTGAACTATTGATTGTATTTTTTTTTTGGCTGCCTCATCTTCTGTGACGTCCCCCGTAGGCAACAGTGGACAAGACAAGAGTGGGGAAGAGTAGACAAGACAAGAGTAGGCAAGAGTGGACAAGACAAGAGTAGGTAAGACAAGAGTGGACAAGACAAGAGTAGACAAGACACGAGTGGACAGGAAGAGACGAGAAAAAAGTAAAAAAAGACAAGAGTGCAAAGGGGAAAAAAATAGCAGACAGGAAAAGACAAAACAAGAGTAGAAAGGTGTAGAAAAGAAAAGGAGATAACTGCCAGGTTCTAAACGATGGAATAATCGAAGGCGAGACAGAGAGCCAGGAGTGATGAAGGGACAGTCACTGTGTCCCACCATACCTGTAGCCGGAATGGTCATACGCTTCCTAGGACAGCGAATATGTATCACCTGTGCGGGAAAAAAAATCAAAAACACAAGAACGACGACGAAATTGATGTCACGGAGTAACTAGTTAACATGGCAATTGATAATTATTGTGGTGGGTTTTTTTTTTTATTCAAAGGGTGCTGAGTTAGAATGCAGTTTCTTCATCGTGGGATTTAAAATGACTAATAGGAAAAGTAGAAAAATCGACATATAAAAGTTTTTTAAGGTCATCAAGTATCGAATATTTGAATTTTTACAATACTATATCTGCACTCCACTACACACCACGATACACTCCACTCCGCTAGAGTGCAGTGCAGTATTATACAGTACAGACCGGTACAGTACACTATAGTGCATTACACTACAGTGCACTACAGTTCACAACACTGCAGTGCAGTATGCACATTTACCTTGCACTACACTACACTACACTATACTAGGCCTTGTGTGCCGTGGGAACAGATGACAAAATTTACAAAACCGCATACACAGATCGGGACTGATGTAAAAAAAAAGCACCTGAGTGCTTATTCCAGTATCAATCTATATTAAAAAAAAGTCATTTGAGCGCTTTGATGATTTACAAAGATTCACGCTTAAAACTTACCATACATTATTATTATTATTAATATTATTATTATTATTAATATTATTAATTATTATAATTACTACTTACTACTACTACTACTACACTACCTGCACTACACTGCACTGCACTTAACACTACACTACACTACACAACACTACACTACCCTACACAACACAACACTACACTACACTACACTACACTACACTACACGACACTAACACACTACACTACACTACTATAACAATAAAAACTTGTCATTTCACAACTTAATTTTTTGAAAAGTGCTCTCATTACGCATTTATAAAAAAAAAGATTATGATTAATTTCGTAAGATTTGGGTTTGTCTTTCTCTTTAGCATGAAGCAGATTCCAGACATTTAGAGAAGTAAGAAAATTTTGTTAAAATGTTTACAGCGATTGTTCATTTCGAAAAGATTTAAAAGTGATTTTATTTTTGTTTCTCCGGCTAGAGCTCCGAGGGTTCACCAAAAGGTGAGATTTTGCGTATGTGCCCAGTTTTGCCCACCATGAAGGTAGCCGCATTCCGACTTCGGGGATTTAAAAGTGAAAAAATGAAATTCCTCTCCAAGTTCCTTTTACTACGAAGGGTAACTCAAACTCTGTCATTGTGTACGAGCAGTCTAACGTCTGTGGTTGGAAGTTTCTGATACAAACGACCGAGAGAGAAGAAGATCAAAGAAAGATTTCCGTTGGTGTTTTTTTTTTTCTGAGCAAGAACATGGAGATGTTTGTGTTTTAATTTTTTTGGGGGGTTTGTTTGTTTGTTGTGTTTGTAAACAAACATCCTTGTTTTCATATGTTGCTGCTAACTATGCAATAGGGTTTCGTCACTTCAGTTTATTTCAAGGAGCGCGGGAGTGTGTCAAAAAGAAGAGAGGCAGACCACCAACAACGATCCTTAATCGCAAAACATCACTGAGATCAAGTGGTCTGGAGGGTTACAGAAGAACGTAGAACTCTGCAGAGAGACAGGACAGACAGAGAAGAGAGAGAGAGAGCGAGAGGGAGGGGAGGTAGAGGGAGAGAGAGAGATTAGAGAGAGGGAGAGAGAGGGAGAGGAGCGTGGGGAGGGAGAGTGAGAGAGAGAGAATAGAGAGAAGGGAGGGAGGGAGAGAAGAGAGAGTGATGAGAGAAGAGGGAGGGAGGGAGAGAGAGAGAGAAGAGAGAGTGGAGGGAGGGAGAGAGAGAGAGAGATAGAAGTAGGAGAGAGAGGTAAAGCGGGTGTGGGGGGGGGAGAGTGAGAGTGAGAGGTGAGAGAGGGAGAAGGAAGATAGAGATATAGAGAGGGGGGAGATGAGAGAGAAGAGAGAGATAGAGAGAGAAGAGTAGAGAGAGGAGAGAGAGAGAGAGATAGAGAGAAAGAGAGAGAGAGAGAGGAGAAGGAGTAAGAGAGAGAGATGGAGAGGAGAAAGGAGAGAAGAGAGAGAGAGAGAGAGAGAGAGAGGGAGAGAGGGGAGAGAGGAATTATTATCTATTTATTTCTTTCATCTCGAGCATAATGGAATAACACTCATGTGCCTTTTTTGTCACCCATCGCAGTGTGTATACAGTTTTGTCAATTTTGGTCATCCGTTCCCACCATGCTACAAAATGGCCTACTCTTCTCTTCCGAAAAGAGGAACGGTTTAACGTGTGCGCAAGGTGTTCTGCGTGCGTTGGCACACGAGGCCTCGGTTTATAGTCTCATCCGAAGGACTTTTGGGGAGAATGGAGTCTGCACTGATGTTAACTCCAGAGGAACAATCCCCTTGAACGGGAATTGAACCCGGGTCAACGGATCACGAAAACATCACTGTAACCACCAGGCTATCCCGTCCCCGGAAAGAGAGAGCGAGGTGGCGAACCCTTGTGGAATTGTGTGGAGCTCCTACCGACGACAGTGGCGATTGGGACACCTGACCTAGACTAGTGGATCTGGTGTCTTTTCTGGGTAAGATCTCCAATTTTTAACAAAATATGCTTCAGGTTTGGTGTAAAAGGTACTTAACACACGCATTGAACCACATAGGCAAAGAGCATCTGAACATAATACATATAAAAAATATAAAAAAATTTGGAACGTCTGTATCCGAGATGAAAGCGGTGTGGCAAATCCAATGGGGTCCCCACCCCCAATTAACCATGCTAACAACTCTTATAAGTACAATTATCCGAAACCGAAAATCCAACCCCACATACTCCGTTCCTGATTTCATGGACCCACAGTCTTAGGCAACTGGACTATAATGTCAGTTAAATGCCAAAATACATTTAATCCAACCCCAATCCAATCCACCACAATCCAATACATGCAAAGCAATACAACACAACACAAGGCACTGAACTGCAATACTAATCAATCCATACGATACAATACAAGACTCTATAAATGCAATGCTATGCCATGCCATGCAATTCAATGCAATGCAGTGCAATGCAATGCAATGCAATTCAATCGGAAACACTTTACCACGACACAGCACACACTGCACTACAACTGCACTGCACTACACTGCACTACACTGCAAACTACACTGCACTAACACTGCACTGCAACTACACTGCACTACACTAACACTGCACTGCGACAACCCTACACTGCACCTGCAACTACATTACGCAACACTGCACTACACTACACGGCACTAACATACACTACAACTACAACTTCACTCCACACACTACACTACACTTCAATATTCTACACTACACTACACTACACTGCACTACACTACACTACACTACACTGCACTACATTACACTACACTACATTACACACAATGCAAATCAATACCATACAACACAATAACAATGCAAAACAAAACTTAACAAACAAATACACAACAATATCAATACAACCAAAACAACCAAATACCAACCAAAATACCCACAAGTAGACAAAATACACAAAACACACAACACAACATCAACACAGAAAACCCAACCCATACCAATGCACTCACTCCACTTCACACCACCCAACACCACACCAACTATATCACACCACCCCACCACCACCCCACCCCACTCCACTCACTCCACCCCACCCCACTCCACGTACACCCACCCCAACCCCAACCCCACTCCACTCCACCCAGACCCCACTCTCACTCCACCCCACCCCACCCCCACCCACTCCACCCCACCCCACTCCACCCTACCCCACTCCACTCCACTTCCACCCCACTCCCACCTCCACTCCACCCACTCCACTCCACCCCACCCCACTCCACCTCCATCCCCACCCCACTCCACACCACTCCACCCCACCTCCACTCAACTCCACCACCCCCACCCCACCCCACTCCACACCAACACCCTCCATTCCACCCCACACCACTTCACTCCCTCCCCCCCCCCCCTCCACTCCACCCAACACCACTCCACCCCACACCACTTTCACTCCACTCGCAAACCCCACACCATCTCCTATTCCACCCCACTGCCACTCCACCCCACCCCACTTCTCTCCACCACCACACCACACCACACCACTACCACTTCCACCCCACCCCACTCCTCTCCACCCCCAACACACTCCACTTCACATCCACTCCACCCCACTCCACACACTCCACCCCCACCCCACTCCCAAATCATAACTCCAATTATCTGCTAAACTCATTTACACTTCTTTCTCTAAAAACCACCGTACGATCTTAAATACTGTAATTAATTACTAACCCTCATCTTTCTCATTACTGAACTTCGTCCTTCACACATCTTAACAACGCTCTAACAGTTAAAGTAACTCGCATACTACTACTAAACATTAACCCCACTATCTCTATATACCACCCAATAAACACCACCACACCACACCACACCACTCCACCCAACCCCCCACCCCACCCCCCTCCACTCCGACTCCACACCACACCAGGCACACCAAATCCACCGCCACCCCACCCCACCCCACTACCACTCCACTCCACCCCCACCCACCCCCTCCACACCCACCCCACTACCACCCCCACCCCACCCACCCCACTCCACCCCACCCCACACCACACCCCCCAAAAACCCCCCACTACTCCACCCCAACCCCAACCCCACCCCACTCCACTCCACTCCACTCCACCCCACCCCACTCCACTCCACCCCCCCCCCACTCACACCCACCCCACCCCAACTCCACTCCACCCACCCCACCTCACTCCACTCCCACTCCACCCCACTCCACTCCACCCCACCCCACTTACCACTCTCACCACCACTTCCACTCGCCACCCCACTTCACATCCACTCCCACCCCACCCCCAACACCACTCCACCCCACCCCACTCCACCCAACCCCACTCCACTCCACCCCACCCCACTCCACACCGACTCACTCCACACCAACTCCACACACCACCCAACTCCACCCCACCCCACTCCATACACCACTCCACTCCACACCACCCACTCCACTCAACCCTAGCTCAACACACTCCACTCCACGTCCACTCCCCACCCCAAACCACTCCACTCCACCCCACACCACTTCACCCACTCCACCCCACACCACTCCACACCACCCCACCCCACCACCACACCACACCACTCCACCCCACTCCACTCCACCCACCACAACCACACCACTCCACCCCACTCCACTATACAACCCCACCACCACTCCACTCCACCCACGCCACCCCACCCACCCCACTCCACTCCACCCACACCAACGCCACTCCACCCCACCCAACCTCACACCACCCCACACCACGCTACTCCACCCCACCCCACCCCACCTCCCTCCACCCCTACTCCACCCTCACTCCACCCACTAAACCACCCCACTCCAACCCCACCTCCACCCCACTCCCACACCACCTCTACCTACTCCACTCCACTCCACCCCACACCTAATCTACACACCACTGGGCCACTCCACTCCACCACTCTACACCACCCCACTCTACACTACCCATCCACTCACGCCACTCCCCTCCACTTCACTCCACTCTCCACCCCACTTCACTCCACATCCACCCCAGCCCACCCCACCCCACCCCACACCACCTCAATCCACACCAATCCACTCCACACCACTCCACTCCACACCATTCACCCACTCTATCTACTACCAAACACCACCCCACTCCACTCCACTTACCACACCCACAACCACACCCACTCAAATCCACGGTCCACTCCACCCCACACCACTCCACCCACACCGACTACACTCCACTCTAATCCACTCCACTCCATCCCACACCCACTCCACTCCACACTCACTCCAACAATAAAAAAAAAAAAACCACACCACACCACTCCACTCCACACTCACCCCCCCCACTCCACACTACCCCACCCCACTCCCCACCACTCCACCCTCATACCACTCCAAACTCACCCCTCCACTCTAAATCCACCTCCACCCCACCCACCCCACCACACCACACCAATCACACCAACCACACCAATCCACTCCACACCACTCCACTCCACACATTCCACCCCACCCCCACCCAACTCCAAACTCCACCCACCCCCCTCCACTCACCCCATCCCACCCCATCCCACCCCACCCCACCGCACCCCACTCCCAAACCACACCAACTCCCACTCCCACCCACCCCACCCCACTCCCCACAACCCCCACCCCACACCACACCCACTCCACTCCACACCACACCAAACCACTCCACCACTCCACTCTACTCACTCCAATCCACCCCAGTCCACCACGAAGCCAAGCGACATGCCCATACCCATGTCTGGTCTGGTGGGGCAGTTAGCGTTTCTGCTGCCGCTGACCCACATATTGTGGTTCCACGGCAACTGACGTTCATGCTGACAGTTTCCATGTTGAAGTCGCAGGACAAGTAATCACCGCTTTCGCATCGCGAATGCGCTGCACACATCCACATGACACACACACATAACATACATACACGCTTACATATACACACATTACATAGCATCTTTGAATTTTGTTTGCTTCTAACCAAGATGTCAGCGCTATATAAAATTGCATACATTATTATTATACACCACACGAACACCACAGAAACACAGAAAGATACACCATATACACAACAAAATTGCCATGCACACACACATACACACATATACCACACACAACATATACATACTGCACGCAACAGAAACGCACGCACATCACACAGAAACACACACACATATACACACACATACATGCATGTACGCCAACGCACACGCGCGCACGCAACGCACACAGTGGAAATAAACATTTTACTTGGATGACGTCACACAAACACACAGAAACATCACACACCATACACACACATGCATGCAACGCACTGCACGCACACAGTGTAAAAAAAATATTGACTTTACTTCACACATACTCATACACACCCACACTCACTACACACCTTAACACACACACTCAAACACTTACAACAACACACACACACACACACACACACACACACACACACACACTCACACACAACACACACACACCACGCACCCCACACACACACACACACCACACACACATACACCCGCTAGAGGAAGGTGAAGGAGATGGAGGAGGCTTTGAAAGTAGGAGAGATGTGCGATCTGAAATGACAAGTACGTAAGGAAAAACACCCTAGAACCCACCCCCACCCCAAAACAACCCCAGGTCATGCGAGGACACCAGGTAGGTATTAAAGGTATGGAGTCCCATAACCATATAAGGTCCGTAGGGAGCGAGGCTCAGAGACCTCACTTTCCAAGGGCCACAGCATATTGAGGGCGGCGCCCATCTCCACGACCTCGCTGCTTTACCTTCCCTGACCCTAAAGATGTCAGGTACCCATTTACATTCTGGGAGAACGTGGGGGAACTGTACTGACGCCAAGGCGCGCAAACCGTCCACCCAACAACTGGTAACCACGCTCGACGCTGCTTAACTTGCCTGGGGGAAAGCCGAGAGGCTCCGACCACTGAGCTATCCCTCCCCGAAAGAAGAACCAAAAAAAAAAAAAGCATTGGCAACTAACACAGCAAGAATGAACATCCTGTCCCAAATCCTAGTGTTTACGAAGCGATGGAAGAAAGCTTGCGCCTACAGACGTTAAATCCCGTTCTCTGGCTTTTCTGAAAGAGTAAGGCCATTGTGTGCCGGTGGGAACTGATGACAAAATTTACAAAATCGCATACACACGGGGACTGGATGTAAAACAAAAGCACCTGAGTGCTTATTCCATTATCCTCGATATAAAATAATAAATACATTTTTTAAAAAGTCGTGTCATTTGGGCGCTTTGATTTGTAGCTTTACAAGATTCAGCGCTATATAAATTCCATACATTTTTTAATTATTATTATAATTATTATTATTATTATTTTAGAATAATATAATATTATTATTATTAATATTATTATTTATTATTATTATTATTATTATTATTATATTATTATAATGTAATTTACAATTCCACAATCAGATCTCTAGAAGAAAACAACACAGGCAACATGTCATTATATCGTGTGAAAAGAAAATGTTTGAAAGACTTGCTTGAAAACAACCCCCCCCCCCTCCCCCAGCAGTAGAACAGACTGGGAAGGCAAGAAATAAGCCAAAGAGAGGGATAGAAAAGGGGAAATTTCTGGCACAGCATTTCAAGAAGGTGGGTATGCCATAGATACTGAAAGAACCACCGGAAACCCCGTGAGGGTACATGTTTGTCTCTTCCTTGTGCGCATGCCCGAACGTACACATGTGTTCAACATGTGTATAAAAAAGATTATGCAAAAGGTTCGCAATTAGACTTCTAAGATATTAATTGCAAAAGAGTTGATCATCTCTATCATATGAGAGTTTAGGAATGGAAAGAACCAAGATGAAAAGACGAAAAGAAGAGGAAGGAAAAGAAAAGAAAAAGAAAAGGAAGGCATTAAGAAAATTAAGAATAATAGATAAACAAAAAAGAGATAGGAAAGAAAGAAAAAATTAAAAGAAAAGTGGAAAAAAAAAACAAAAAGGCACCAAAGAAACAAGAAAGAAAATGAGTAAGAGAGAGAGAGAGAGAGAGATAGAGAGAGAGAGAGAGAGAGAGAGAGAGAGAGAGGAATTTGAAGAAAATGAGTAAGGGAGAGAGAGAGAGAGAGAGAGGGAGAGGTAGAGGGAGAGAGAGAAGAGAGAAGAGAGAGATGCTGAGAGAGAGAGAGACAATGACAATGACAAAGACAATGGACATCTTTTATTTCGAGATAATGGAAATAAGCACTCATGTGCTTTTTTTTACATCCAGTCCCCGCCCGTAAGGGATACATCTTAATAATAACCCAACACTTATACACTCTCACAGTAGAAAGAAATGAAATAACCTTTTCAAAACACCCCCCCCCTCCCCAGAAAAAACAAAGAAACAACAAAAAAAACCAACAACAACCCCCCCAAAAAAAACCCCAACAACACACACAACAAAACAAAAAAAAGAAGACCCCCCCCCCACCCACCCCCCCCCCCCACCACCCACCCCACCCCCCCACAACCCCCCCAAACCCCCCCACACCCACCCCCCACCCCCCCCACCCGCCGGCCGCCCCCCCCCCCCCCCCCCCCCACCCACCCCCCACCCACCCCACCACCCCCCACACCCACCACCACCCTCCCCCCACCCCACCCACCCACCCCTACCCCCCCCCGCCCCCACCCCACCACGCACCACACCCCCCCCCCAACTCAAAACAAACAAACAAGAGAAAGAAAAACCAAATCAGAGAGAGAGGAGAGAGAAGAGAGAAGAGAGAAGAGAGAGAGAGAGAGAGAGAGAGAGAGAGAGGAGAGAGAGAGAGAGAGAGAGAGAGAGAGAGAGAGAGAGAATTTGAAGTAAAAACATTCGAACAGACAGACAGGTAGAAACAAACCCTTGACTGACCAGCTTTTAATGGAGGGCTGCATGTACAAGCAACCTGTTAATCAGTTACCTACCTACCTACCTACCTACCTACCTACCTACCTACCTACGTACCTACCTACCTACGTACCTGCCTGCCTGCCTACCTACCTACTTACCTACCTACCTACTTACCTACCTACTTACCTACCTACCTACTTACCTACCTACCTACTTACCTACCTAACCTACATTACCTACCTACCTACTTTACCTACCTACCTACTTACCTGCCTGCCTGCCTACCTAACCTACTTACTTACCTGCCTGCCTACCTACTTACCTAGTTAACTAGCTTACTAACTAGCAGAATAACTAAGGAACTAGGCAACCAACCAACAAATAAATGACTGAACACACTACCTGACTAACTGACTCACTGATTGACTAAGTCACTCACTCACCAACTAGCTAACAAGCAAACAAACAAATAGAGTAGTCAAGTAACTAACTGATTGGCTGACTGACTAACTAACTAACTAACTAACTAACTGACTGACTGACTGACTGACTGACTGACTGACTGACTGACCGACCGACCGACCGACCGATCGACTGACTGACTGACTAGCTAACTAACCAACTACAATGGAATAAATGAACAAGTGTAAATTTAACCAATGAAGCAAGCAAGCAACCAAGCAAGGAAGCAACCAACCAGCCAACCAACCAACCAACCAACCAATCAGCCAACCAACCAACCAACCAGCCAACCAACCAACCAACCAACCAGCCAACCAACCAGCCAACCAGCCAACCAACCAACTGGACAACCAAGCAAGCGGTGATGTTGAAGAAAAGTGAATCATATCTCACAGGAGGAGAAGAGGAGGAGCAGCATCACTGTATACATGGCTGGGACCACACCGACCCAGGCTGACAACAAACAGAGCAGACACACACACACACACAGACATAATACACACACACCACTTCACAATAACACACTACGGTCTTCACATATACACACCACGCCCTGTTAAACTATCAGACATGATACAGATTCTTCTGATCGCCGAGTCTTTGTTACTAAAGCAGGGCACACGAAACATGGATTTTTTTTTCTGATTTATTTTTCCTTTTTAACAGCAATTATTCGATACTTTTGATTCTTTCGTTATTCTTGCATTTAGAATACAAACTAATGTGATGCATATGAATTTTAGACATTTTAAAATAAAAATTGGACTTAGTTTGATAATAAGTCTTTGTCTGTCTCCTATTTTCCTCTTTCTTTCTTTCTATCTTTAAACCAGCAGACAATCATTCTTTGTTTCTTTGTTTAGTATTGCTTCGAATCAATATTAATGTGATGGATATGAATTTTTCGTCTTAGTTTTACGTTAAGCCTTTTGTCTGCCTCATTTCCCCCTTTTCTTTCTATCTTTAAACCATCGGATATTCATCCTTTATTTTTTCGATCTTATTGTTAATGTGATGCATATGTTTTACATAAAGCATTTGTCTGCCTCATTTTCTAACCTGCTTTTATTTCAATAAGTTTGGTTGTTGTTTGTTGTTTCATTTTGTTTTTCCCTTGCCTATGGGGATGCAAGGAGCCTGTCAGTATAAATTGCATCCCCCATATTCTGAAATTATGGGCTGGGAAATTTCTCTTATTCTATCTCTCTCTTTTGTTTTTACTTTTTCTTCTGTCACCTACTTCTTGTCTATTCTCTCCTCGAGTCAAAGTCGGATGGGCGCTGGCCTGACTTGTCAGGCGCTACGGCAAGAAGAGTAGGCCATTGTGTGCCGGTGTGACCAGATGACAGAATTTACAAAACCGCATACACACGGGAACTGGATGTAAAAATGTACATAAGTGCTTATTCCATTATCCTCGAAATAAATAAAATAGGGGTCGGTTGCTTTGTTGGGCATTGTACTGTGCTGTGTTGTATTGTGTTGTGTTGTGTTGTATTGTGTTGAACTGTATTGTATTATTTATTTATTTTACTCGTTTATTTCGAGGATAAATGGAATAAGCATTCATGTCCTTTTAAAAAAAAATCCTGTCCCTGTGTGTATGCAGTTTTGTAACTCTTTGTCATCCATTCCCATCGGCACACAAAAGCCTACTCTTCTGAAAAGCGGAACAGGTTTTATCGTGTGCGCAAGATGTTCTGCGTGCGTTGGCACACGGGGCCTCGGTTTATAGTCTCATCCGAAGGACTCTTGGGGAGCGTGGAGTCCGCACTGATGTTAACTCCAGGGGAAAATATCCCCTTGAACGGGATTGGAACCCGGGTCGTCAGATTGCGAGCGCAATGTTCTAACCACTGGGCTATCCCGTCCCATCAACCCCTCCATCACACGAGTAAAAAAAAAAGAAGGTAATAATAATAACAATAATGTAATGAGAATTTATATAGCGCTGAAAATCTTGTACATAAACAAATCGAACGCTTTGCAATCAAATCATTCATCGACACATGCAATCGTCCACAAATATCAGGATAAACAAATATCAAATTTATAAACACACCACACACACACACGCACACACGCACACAGAGACGCGCACCCACACAAGCTCTATACCACACGCGCACCACGCGCACTACACACACCCACACACACACAACACACACACACACACACACACACACACCACACACACACACACACACAACACACACACACACACACACACACACACACACACACACACACAAATTTGTTCATAGATAGAAGGCTTGATGAAAAAAAAGCAAATGCATTGCTTATTCAATGTACCATCTGGAAATAACATTTTGACTTGACTTGACTTGACACACACACACACACACATCTCAACACGCTTAGGTGGGGGGTGGGGGTGGAGATGAAGGTAGCTATTGAAAAGTAGAAAGGATAACAGAGAAAGATTTCAGGTATACGTCCTTCGGATGACACTATAAACCGAGGCCCCGTGTGCCAACGCATGCAGAACATCTTGCGCACACGTTAAATCCTGTTCCCATTTTCAAAGAGTAGGCCATTGTGGTGCCGGTGGGAACAGATGACAAAAATTGACAAAACCCAATGCACACGGGGACTGGAGTAAAAAAGCACATGAGTGCTTATTACCATTATCCTCCTATTAAAAAAAATAAGTAAGACATCTGAGCGCTTTGATTTGTTGCTTTACAAGAATCAGCGCTATATAAATTCCATACATTTATTCTTCTTCTTCTTCTTCTTTCTTCTTCTTCTCTTCTTCTCCTTCTCTTCTTCTTCTTCTTGTCTTCTTCTATTCTTCTTCTTCTTCTTCCTTATTATTATCATTATCATTATTATTATTATTATTAATACGTAAGTGAGGTGCAGGACAAAGGACGAGCGCCATGAAAAGTTTCACTCTTTACTGCTGAAAGCGTGCAGTATTATTGTTATTTATTTTAACTGTATATTTTAAAAAATATTTTATTTATTTATTTATTTATAAGACTGTAGTCACGAGATTTCTCTGCGTGAAATTCGGGCTGCTCTCGCGCGGGGAGAGCGCGTCGCACAAGAGCAGCGCCCAACCACTTTTGTTTTTGTTTTTTGTTTGCAAACTCTAATTTGTTACCCTACCAGGTGCTTTTTTTCTAAGAATTTGCCAGGGACACTCTCTTGTGGCCAGTGGGTACTTTTACTGCGCAGAATAATTTGGTAAAAGACACGGCATCGGTTTAATCGTCTCACCGAAAGACTAGCGCCCAACACCACCAGTCATGTCTAATGGATGGGGGAAAAGTTTCGAGCCCAAACGGGAATAGTAGTGAGGTCCGCAGGCCTTGTTTAGATGGGTCGAGATTGCTGAGTTGTGTTGTGTTGCGTTGTGTTGTGTTGTCTAGGTGTTGTATTGTGTTGTGTTGTTTTGTATTGTGTTGTGTTGTTTTATGATTGTTCTGTGGTTGTATGTGTTGTGTTGTCTGTGCTGTTTTGTGTTGTGTTGTATTGTTCTGTGCTGTGTTGTATTATGTAGTGTTGTGGTTGTATGTTGTGTGTGTGTGTGTGTGTGTGTGTGTGTGGTGAGTGGTGTGTGTGGTGAGTGTGTGTGTGTGTGTGTGTTGTTCTGAGTTGTAAGTGTGTTGTAATGTGTTGCGTTTGTGCTGGTGTTGTTTTGTGTTGTGTTTGTTGTATTGCATTGTGTTGTATTTTTTGTTTGTTGTGTTGCCTTATACTGTGTTGCATTGTATACTATTGTTCAATTTGTATGTAATGTATTGCATAGAATTACATTGTATTGTACTGTATTGTATTGCACTCATTGTATTGTAACTCATATTGCATTGCATTGTATTCTTTAAAATGCACTGTATTGGTATTGTACTGCTTAGAATTGTATTGTATTGGACTGTAGTGTATTGCATTGTACCGTAATGTATCCATATACCCCCTTTCATTCACAGCAGATTACAGTGCGTGAAACAAAGGCTACTTTCCCTTGAGAGAGTGAGTCATCACAAGTGCATTGTATTGTATTGCACTGCCTTGTGATGTATTGATTTATTTGTATAGTATTTTATTGCATGGAATTGCATGCTTTTGTGGATGTGCATAGTATCAATATATTTTTTTCCTGTCTACAAGTGTATTCTTTTCCTTCAAAAGTAGCTTTTCTTCTACAGAATTGTGCCAAGGATATCTCCCTTGTTGCAGTGAGTTCTATTACCGTGCGTTGATATAGTGTTTCACCGTCTCATCCAAAAGATCGCTCCCAGTACCACTACTCACCCTGTCTAGTGGAATGCGGTAATAGGGGGTGGTATGGTTGTAGGAGGTGAGTTTCGACTTCAGACGGGGATCGAACCCACAATTCTTGCTTTCAAGGCAGATGGCGCGTTACCTCTAACGCACCGATCCACTTGGCGGAGCTGACAGGGCGCAGGCCCTGGTGTTTGAGCATGAAAATAGCTGTCATTTAAGACTCTGAGGACAATCCAGGAAAAAGGTAAAGGAAAAAGGTGTCCCCATAGCCAATGTCGTAGGGAGCAAAGCACTAGAGACTGACTCAACTTCTCCGGGGCCACAAATTGAGGGCGGCGCCCATCTCCACTCCCTCGCTGGCTATAACCTTCCCTGCACCCTAAAGAGGGCAAAGATACCTCCATTTTACAGGTGGGTGAACTGGGGGGATTGTCATTGAAGCCAAGGCGCGCAAACGGTCCACCCGTCCACTTAGTAACCACTCTCAGCAGTGCTGCTTAACATTGGCTGGGGTAAAGCGAGTGCTCTAACCACTGAGCTATCCCGTTTTCAGGACACTTAAGTGAAAAAAAACCCCGAAGAGGAATAGTGAACTGCCATCAGCATCACCGCAGCAGCCAACCTGACTACCGTGTTTCATCTCTCCAACCACTCACCTGTCGGCATCACTGAGTCTTATGACTTGCTCTGCCTATAATTATATTGAACAGGTGAGGTGTATCCTTTCTCGTTTTAAGGTAGGCTGTTTCCTTGTTTTAAGGTAGGCTGTTTCCTCGTTTTAAGGTAGGCTATTTCCTCGTTTTAAGGTAGGCTTCCTGTATTAAAGGTAGATATATCTTGGTTTTTTAAGGTAGGCTGTGTCCTTGTTTAAAGTAGAATATATTCTTTTTTTAAGGTAGGCTGTTCCTTGTCCTTGTTTTAAGGTAGGCTGTTTCCATTGTTTTTAAGGTAGAGTGTATCCTTGTTTTAAGGTAGTGAGGCTGTTTCCTTGTTTAATGTAGGCTGTTTCTTGTTTTAAGGTAGGCTGTGTCCTTGTTTTAAGGTAGGCTGTGTCCTTGTTTTTAAAAGGTAGGCGGTGTCCTTGTATTTTTTAAGGTAGGCTGTTTCCTTGTTTTAAGGTAGGTTGTTACCCCTTGTTTAAAGGCAGGCGTTTCCTTGTATTAAAGGTAGGGGCTGTTACCTTGTTTTAGTAGGTAGGCTGTTTCCCTTGTATTAAAAGTAGGCTGTTTCCCTCCTTGTTTAAGGTAGTCTGTTTCCTTGTTTAAGGTAGGGACTGTTCCCTTGTTTTAAGTAGGTATGCTGTTACCATTGTTATTAAGGTAGGTAGTGTTACCTTGTTTTAAGTAGCTTTTTCCCTTGTTTTTAAGGTAGGCAGTTTCCTGTTTAAGGTAGGCAGTTTCCTTGTTTTAAGGTAGGCTGTTACCTTGTTTTAAGGATAGGCGTTACAATTGATTATAAAGGTAGGTAGGTGGCAGTTTCCTTGTTAAGGTACTGTTTCCCCTTGTTTTAAAGGCAGGCAGTTTTCCTCCTTGTTTTTAAAGTAGAGTAATATCCTTGTTTAGCTCCTTTGAAATGCTGAAAAATTCACGTGCAAAACACACCTTCTAAAAAAAAAAGCCCAACAGACAGAAGCAACAACAACATGTTAACACACACGAGACAATGAGACTCAATAAAATCACGCACGCATGCACACGAGAACAAATACAGAAATACATACAGACAACGATGTCACGCATACAGGAACACAGACCCACAGACAGACACACATACACACACGCAGCACACGCGTTTGCCAGCTTCAAACTATCAGAAATACATACACTGACCACTGTTATCAATGGGTTTATCTTGTCTGTCGAACCAAAACCGCTGTGCACTTAAAAGTACAAGACCAGGTCCCCCGAAAGAGATTTTCCGCAGTTTCATTATCTATCACACGTTGATACGGTGCGTGCAGGACAGGGAGTTAGGCGTGCGTATGAGGACATTCATATTGGGTAACAGCCTTTTGTAATGAATACATGTGGTGATGGACAATCCATGACGAATAAGTATCACACCTGAAGATAACTGCCAGGTTCTAAACGATGGAATAATCGAAGGCGAGACAGAGAGCCAGGAGTGATGAAGGGACAGTCACTGTGTCCCACCATACCTGTAGCCGGAATGGTCATACGCTTCCTAGGACAGCGAATATGTATCACCTGTGCGGGAAAAAAAATCAAAAACACAAGAACGACGACGAAATTGATGTCACGGAGTAACTAGTTAACATGGCAATTGATAATTATTGTGGTGGGTTTTTTTTTTTATTCAAAGGGTGCTGAGTTAGAATGCAGTTTCTTCATCGTGGGAGTTAAAATGACTAATAGGAAAAGTAGAAATAATCGACATATAAAGTTTTTAAGGTATTCATGTATCGAATATTTAAATTTTTACAATACTATACTGCACTCCACTACACTCCACGATACACTCCACTCCGCTAGAGTGCAGTGCAGTATTATACAGTACAGACCGGTACAGTACACTATAGTACATTACACTACAGTGCACTACAGTTCACAACACTGCAGTGCAGTATGCACATTTACCTTGCACTACACTACACTACACTATACTAGGCCATTGTGTGCCGTGGGAACAGATGACAAAATTTACAAAACCGCATACACACGGGGACTGGATGTAAAAAAAAAGCACCTGAGTGCTTATACCAGTATCATCGATATTAAAAAAAAGTCATTTGAGCGCTTTGATGATTTACAAAGATTCACGCTTAAAACTTACCATACATTATTATTATTATTAATATTATTATTATTATTAATATTATTAATTATTATAATTACTACTTACTACTACTACTACTACACTACCTGCACTACACTGCACTGCACTTAACACTACACTACACTACACAACACTACACTACCCTACACAACACAACACTACACTACACTACACTACACTACACTACACGACACTAACACACTACACTACACTACTATAACAATAAAAACTTGTCATTTCACAACTTAATTTTTTGAAAAGTGCTCTCATTACGCATTTATAAAAAAAAAGATTATGATTAATTTCGTAAGATTTGGGTTTGTCTTTCTCTTTAGCATGAAGCAGATTCCAGACATTTAGAGAAGTAAGAAAATTTTGTTAAAATGTTTACAGCGATTGTTCATTTCGAAAAGATTTAAAAGTGATTTTATTTTTGTTTCTCCGGCTAGAGCTCCGAGGGTTCACCAAAAGGTGAGATTTTGCGTATGTGCGGTGGCCAGTTTTGCCCACCATGAAGGTAGCCGCATTCCGACTTCGGGGATTAAAAGTACAAAAATGAAATTCCTCTCCAAGTTCCTTTTACTACGAAGGGTAACTCAAACTCTGTCATTGTGTACGAGCAGTCTAACGTCTGTGGTTGGAAGTTTCTGATACAAACGACCGAGAGAGAAGAAGATCAAAGAAAGATTTCCGTTGGTGTTTTTTTTTTTCTGAGCAAGAACATGGAGATGTTTGTGTTTTAATTTTTTGGGGGGGTTTGTTTGTTTGTTGTGTTTGTAAACAAACATCCTTGTTTTCATATGTTGCTGCTAGCTTATGCAATAGATTTCGTCACATCAGTTATTTCAGGAGCGCGGGTGGGTGTGTCAAAAAGAAGAGAGGCAGACCACCACCAACATCCTTAATCGCAAAACATCACTGAGATCAAGTGGTCTGGAGGGTTACAGAAGAACGTAGAACTCTGCAGAGAGACAGGACAGACAGAGAAGAGAGAGAGAGAGCGAGAGGGAGGGGAGGTAGAGGGAGAGAGAGAGATTAGAGAGAGGGAGAGAGAGGGAGAGGAGCGTGGGGAGGGAGAGTGAGAGAGAGAGAATAGAGAGAAGGGAGGGAGGGAGAGAAGAGAGAGTGATGAGAGAAGAGGGAGGGAGGGAGAGAGAGAGAGAAGAGAGAGTGGAGGGAGGGAGAGAGAGAGAGAGATAGAAGTAGGAGAGAGAGGTAAAGCGGGTGTGGGGGGGGGAGAGTGAGAGTGAGAGGTGAGAGAGGGAGAAGGAAGATAGAGATATAGAGAGGGGGGAGATGAGAGAGAAGAGAGAGATAGAGAGAGAAGAGTAGAGAGAGGAGAGAGAGAGAGAGATAGAGAGAAAGAGAGAGAGAGAGAGGAGAAGGAGTAAGAGAGAGAGATGGAGAGGAGAAAGGAGAGAAGAGAGAGAGAGAGAGAGAGAGAGAGGGAGAGAGGGGAGAGAGGAATTATTATCTATTTATTTCTTTCATCTCGAGCATAATGGAATAACACTCATGTGCCTTTTTTGTCACCCATCGCAGTGTGTATACAGTTTTGTCAATTTTGGTCATCCGTTCCCACCATGCTACAAAATGGCCTACTCTTCTCTTCCGAAAAGAGGAACGGTTTAACGTGTGCGCAAGGTTTCTGCGTGCGTAGGCACACGAGGGCCTCGGTTTATAGTCTCATCCGCAGGACTTTTAGGGGAGAATGGAGTCTGCACTGTTGGTTAAACTCCAGAGGAACAATCCCTTGATCGGGAAATGAACCCGGGTCAACGGATCACGAAAACATCACTGTAACCACCAGGCTATCCCGTCCCCGGAAAGAGAGAGCGAGGTGGCGAACCCTTGTGGAATTGTGTGGAGCTCCTACCGACGACAGTGGCGATTGGGACACCTGACCTAGACTAGTGGATCTGGTGTCTTTTCTGGGTAAGATCTCCAATTTTTAACAAAATATGCTTCAGGTTTGTGTAAAAGTACTTAACAGCACGCATTGAACCACAATAGGTCAAAGAGCATCTGAACATAATTCATATAAAAAATATAAAAAAATTGGAAAGTCTGTATCGAGATGAAAGCGGTGTGGCAAATCCAATGGGGTCCCCACCCCCAATTAACCATGCTAACAACTCTTATAAGTACAATTATCCGAAACCGAAATCAACCCCACATACGTCCGTTCCTGATTTCATGGACCCACAGTCTTAGCAACTGGACTATAATGTCCAGTTAATGCCAGAAATACATTTAATCCACCCCAATCCAATCCACCACAATACAATACAATGCAAAGCAATACAACACAACACAAGGCACTGAACTGCAATACTATTCAATACAATACGATACAATACAATACAATATAATGCAATGCTATGCCATGCCATGCAATTCAATGCAATGCAGTGCAATGCAATGCAATGCAATTCATCGGAACACTTTACACGACACTGCACTACACTGCACTACACTGCACTGCACTACACTGCACTACACTGCAAACTACACTGCACTAACACTGCACTGCAACTACACTGCACTACACTAACACTGCACTGCGACAACCCTACACTGCACCTGCAACTACATTACGCAACACTGCACTACACTACACGGCACTAACATACACTACAACTACAACTTCACTCCACACACTACACTACACTTCAATATTCTACACTACACTACACTACACTGCACTACACTACACTACACTACACTGCACTACATTACACTACACTACATTACACACAATGCAAATCAATACCATACAACACAATAACAATGCAAAACAAAACTTAACAAACAAATACACAACAATATCAATACAACCAAAACAACCAAATACCAACCAAAATACCCACAAGTAGACAAAATACACAAAACACACAACACAACATCAACACAGAAAACCCAACCCATACCAATGCACTCACTCCACTTCACACCACCCAACACCACACCAACTATATCACACCACCCCACCACCACCCCACCCCACTCCACTCACTCCACCCCACCCCACTCCACGTACACCCACCCCAACCCCAACCCCACTCCACTCCACCCAGACCCCACTCTCACTCCACCCCACCCCACCCCCACCCACTCCACCCCACCCCACTCCACCCTACCCCACTCCACTCCACTTCCACCCCACTCCCACCTCCACTCCACCCACTCCACTCCACCCCACCCCACTCCACCTCCATCCCCACCCCACTCCACACCACTCCACCCCACCTCCACTCAACTCCACCACCCCCACCCCACCCCACTCCACACCAACACCCTCCATTCCACCCCACACCACTTCACTCCCTCCCCCCCCCCCCTCCACTCCACCCAACACCACTCCACCCCACACCACTTTCACTCCACTCGCAAACCCCACACCATCTCCTATTCCACCCCACTGCCACTCCACCCCACCCCACTTCTCTCCACCACCACACCACACCACACCACTACCACTTCCACCCCACCCCACTCCTCTCCACCCCCAACACACTCCACTTCACATCCACTCCACCCCACTCCACACACTCCACCCCCACCCCACTCCCAAATCATAACTCCAATTATCTGCTAAACTCATTTACACTTCTTTCTCTAAAAACCACCGTACGATCTTAAATACTGTAATTAATTACTAACCCTCATCTTTCTCATTACTGAACTTCGTCCTTCACACATCTTAACAACGCTCTAACAGTTAAAGTAACTCGCATACTACTACTAAACATTAACCCCACTATCTCTATATACCACCCAATAAACACCACCACACCACACCACACCACTCCACCCAACCCCCCACCCCACCCCCCTCCACTCCGACTCCACACCACACCAGGCACACCAAATCCACCGCCACCCCACCCCACCCCACTACCACTCCACTCCACCCCCACCCACCCCCTCCACACCCACCCCACTACCACCCCCACCCCACCCACCCCACTCCACCCCACCCCACACCACACCCCCCAAAAACCCCCCACTACTCCACCCCAACCCCAACCCCACCCCACTCCACTCCACTCCACTCCACCCCACCCCACTCCACTCCACCCCCCCCCCACTCACACCCACCCCACCCCAACTCCACTCCACCCACCCCACCTCACTCCACTCCCACTCCACCCCACTCCACTCCACCCCACCCCACTTACCACTCTCACCACCACTTCCACTCGCCACCCCACTTCACATCCACTCCCACCCCACCCCCAACACCACTCCACCCCACCCCACTCCACCCAACCCCACTCCACTCCACCCCACCCCACTCCACACCGACTCACTCCACACCAACTCCACACACCACCCAACTCCACCCCACCCCACTCCATACACCACTCCACTCCACACCACCCACTCCACTCAACCCTAGCTCAACACACTCCACTCCACGTCCACTCCCCACCCCAAACCACTCCACTCCACCCCACACCACTTCACCCACTCCACCCCACACCACTCCACACCACCCCACCCCACCACCACACCACACCACTCCACCCCACTCCACTCCACCCACCACAACCACACCACTCCACCCCACTCCACTATACAACCCCACCACCACTCCACTCCACCCACGCCACCCCACCCACCCCACTCCACTCCACCCACACCAACGCCACTCCACCCCACCCAACCTCACACCACCCCACACCACGCTACTCCACCCCACCCCACCCCACCTCCCTCCACCCCTACTCCACCCTCACTCCACCCACTAAACCACCCCACTCCAACCCCACCTCCACCCCACTCCCACACCACCTCTACCTACTCCACTCCACTCCACCCCACACCTAATCTACACACCACTGGGCCACTCCACTCCACCACTCTACACCACCCCACTCTACACTACCCATCCACTCACGCCACTCCCCTCCACTTCACTCCACTCTCCACCCCACTTCACTCCACATCCACCCCAGCCCACCCCACCCCACCCCACACCACCTCAATCCACACCAATCCACTCCACACCACTCCACTCCACACCATTCACCCACTCTATCTACTACCAAACACCACCCCACTCCACTCCACTTACCACACCCACAACCACACCCACTCAAATCCACGGTCCACTCCACCCCACACCACTCCACCCACACCGACTACACTCCACTCTAATCCACTCCACTCCATCCCACACCCACTCCACTCCACACTCACTCCAACAATAAAAAAAAAAAAACCACACCACACCACTCCACTCCACACTCACCCCCCCCACTCCACACTACCCCACCCCACTCCCCACCACTCCACCCTCATACCACTCCAAACTCACCCCTCCACTCTAAATCCACCTCCACCCCACCCACCCCACCACACCACACCAATCACACCAACCACACCAATCCACTCCACACCACTCCACTCCACACATTCCACCCCACCCCCACCCAACTCCAAACTCCACCCACCCCCCTCCACTCACCCCATCCCACCCCATCCCACCCCACCCCACCGCACCCCACTCCCAAACCACACCAACTCCCACTCCCACCCACCCCACCCCACTCCCCACAACCCCCACCCCACACCACACCCACTCCACTCCACACCACACCAAACCACTCCACCACTCCACTCTACTCACTCCAATCCACCCCAGTCCACCACGAAGCCAAGCGACATGCCCATACCCATGTCTGGTCTGGTGGGGCAGTTAGCGTTTCTGCTGCCGCTGACCCACATATTGTGGTTCCACGGCAACTGACGTTCATGCTGACAGTTTCCATGTTGAAGTCGCAGGACAAGTAATCACCGCTTTCGCATCGCGAATGCGCTGCACACATCCACATGACACACACACATAACATACATACACGCTTACATATACACACATTACATAGCATCTTTGAATTTTGTTTGCTTCTAACCAAGATGTCAGCGCTATATAAAATTGCATACATTATTATTATACACCACACGAACACCACAGAAACACAGAAAGATACACCATATACACAACAAAATTGCCATGCACACACACATACACACATATACCACACACAACATATACATACTGCACGCAACAGAAACGCACGCACATCACACAGAAACACACACACATATACACACACATACATGCATGTACGCCAACGCACACGCGCGCACGCAACGCACACAGTGGAAATAAACATTTTACTTGGATGACGTCACACAAACACACAGAAACATCACACACCATACACACACATGCATGCAACGCACTGCACGCACACAGTGTAAAAAAAATATTGACTTTACTTCACACATACTCATACACACCCACACTCACTACACACCTTAACACACACACTCAAACACTTACAACAACACACACACACACACACACACACACACACACACACACACTCACACACAACACACACACACCACGCACCCCACACACACACACACACCACACACACATACACCCGCTAGAGGAAGGTGAAGGAGATGGAGGAGGCTTTGAAAGTAGGAGAGATGTGCGATCTGAAATGACAAGTACGTAAGGAAAAACACCCTAGAACCCACCCCCACCCCAAAACAACCCCAGGTCATGCGAGGACACCAGGTAGGTATTAAAGGTATGGAGTCCCATAACCATATAAGGTCCGTAGGGAGCGAGGCTCAGAGACCTCACTTTCCAAGGGCCACAGCATATTGAGGGCGGCGCCCATCTCCACGACCTCGCTGCTTTACCTTCCCTGACCCTAAAGATGTCAGGTACCCATTTACATTCTGGGAGAACGTGGGGGAACTGTACTGACGCCAAGGCGCGCAAACCGTCCACCCAACAACTGGTAACCACGCTCGACGCTGCTTAACTTGCCTGGGGGAAAGCCGAGAGGCTCCGACCACTGAGCTATCCCTCCCCGAAAGAAGAACCAAAAAAAAAAAAAGCATTGGCAACTAACACAGCAAGAATGAACATCCTGTCCCAAATCCTAGTGTTTACGAAGCGATGGAAGAAAGCTTGCGCCTACAGACGTTAAATCCCGTTCTCTGGCTTTTCTGAAAGAGTAAGGCCATTGTGTGCCGGTGGGAACTGATGACAAAAATTTACAAATCGCATACTACACGGGGACTGATGTGATAACAAAAGCACCTGAGTGCATATCCTTATCCTCGATAGAATAATAAATACATTTTTTAAAAAGTCGTGTCATTTGGGCGCTTTGATTTGTAGCTTTACAAGATTCAGCGCTATATAAATTCCATACATTTTTTAATTATTATTATAATTATTATTATTATTATTTTAGAATAATATAATATTATTATTATTAATATTATTATTTATTATTATTATTATTATTATTATTATATTATTATAATGTAATTTACAATTCCACAATCAGATCTCTAGAAGAAAACAACACACAACATGTCCATTATATCGTGTGAAAAGAAAATGTTTGAAAGACTTGCTTGAAAACAACCCCCCCCCCCTCCCCCAGCAGTAGAACAGACTGGGAAGGCAAGAAATAAGCCAAAGAGAGGGATAGAAAAGGGGAAATTTCTGGCACAGCATTTCAAGAAGGTGGGTATGCCATAGATACTGAAAGAACCACCGGAAACCCCGTGAGGGTACATGTTTGTCTCTTCCTTGTGCGCATGCCCGAACGTACACATGTGTTCAACATGTGTATAAAAAAGATTATGCAAAAGGTTCGCAATTAGACTTCTAAGATATTAATTGCAAAAGAGTTGATCATCTCTATCATATGAGAGTTTAGGAATGGAAAGAACCAAGATGAAAAGACGAAAAGAAGAGGAGAGAAAAGAAAAGAAAGAAGAAAAGGAAGGCAGAAAGAAAATTAAGAATAATAGATAAACAAAAAAGAGATAGGAAAGAAAGAAAAAATTAAAAGAAAAGTGGAAAAAAAAAACAAAAAGGCACCAAAGAAACAAGAAAGAAAATGAGTAAGAGAGAGAGAGAGAGAGAGATAGAGAGAGAGAGAGAGAGAGAGAGAGAGAGAGAGGAATTTGAAGAAAATGAGTAAGGGAGAGAGAGAGAGAGAGAGAGGGAGAGGTAGAGGGAGAGAGAGAAGAGAGAAGAGAGAGATGCTGAGAGAGAGAGAGACAATGACAATGACAAAGACAATGGACATCTTTTATTTCGAGATAATGGAAATAAGCACTCATGTGCTTTTTTTTACATCCAGTCCCCGCCCGTAAGGGATACATCTTAATAATAACCCAACACTTATACACTCTCACAGTAGAAAGAAATGAAATAACCTTTTCAAAACACCCCCCCCCTCCCCAGAAAAAACAAAGAAACAACAAAAAAAACCAACAACAACCCCCCCAAAAAAAACCCCAACAACACACACAACAAAACAAAAAAAAGAAGACCCCCCCCCCACCCACCCCCCCCCCCCACCACCCACCCCACCCCCCCACAACCCCCCCAAACCCCCCCACACCCACCCCCCACCCCCCCCACCCGCCGGCCGCCCCCCCCCCCCCCCCCCCCCACCCACCCCCCACCCACCCCACCACCCCCCACACCCACCACCACCCTCCCCCCACCCCACCCACCCACCCCTACCCCCCCCCGCCCCCACCCCACCACGCACCACACCCCCCCCCCAACTCAAAACAAACAAACAAGAGAAAGAAAAACCAAATCAGAGAGAGAGGAGAGAGAAGAGAGAAGAGAGAAGAGAGAGAGAGAGAGAGAGAGAGAGAGAGAGGAGAGAGAGAGAGAGAGAGAGAGAGAGAGAGAGAGAGAGAATTTGAAGTAAAAACATTCGAACATACAGACATGTAGAAACAAACCCTTGACTGACCGCTTTTAATGGGAGGGCTGATGTACAAGCAACCTGTTAATCTGTTCCTACCTACCTACCTACCAACCTACCTACCTCCCTATCTACGTACCTACCTACCTACGTACCCTGCCTGACTGCCCTACCTACCAAACTTACCTACCTACCTACTTACTACCTACTTACCACAACCTACCTACTTACCTACCTACCTACTTACCCTACCTAACCTACATTACCTACCTACCTACTTTACCTACCTACCTACTTACCTGCCTGCCTGCCTACCTAACCTACTTACTTACCAGCCTGCCTTACCTACTTACCTAGTTAACAAGCTTACTAACTAGCAGAATAACTAAGGAACTAGGCAACCAACCAACAAATAAATGACTGAACACACTACCTGACTAACTGACTCACTGATTGACTAAGTCACTCACTCACCAACTAGCTAACAAGCAAACAAACAAATAGAGTAGTCAAGTAACTAACTGATTGGCTGACTGACTATCTAACATAACTAACTAACTAACGACTGAACAGACTGACTGACTTGACTGACCTGACATTGACTGACCGACCGACCCGACCGACCGATCGACTGACTGACAGACTGAGCTAACTAACCCAACTACAAGGAAAAAATAACAAGTGTAAATTTAACCAATGAAGCAAGCAAGCAACCCAATGCAAGGAAGCAACCAACCAGCCAACCAAACCACCAACCAACCAATCAGCCAACCAACCATCCAAACCAGCCAACCAACCAACCAACCAACCAGACCAACCAACCAGCCAACAGCCAACCAACCACTGGACAACAAAGCAAGCGGTTGATGTTGAAGAAAAGTGGAATCATATCTCACAGAGGAGAAGAGGAGGAGCAACGCATCACTGTATACATGGCTGGGACCACACCGACCCAGGCTGACAACAAACAGAGCAGACACACACACACACACAGACATAATACACACACACCACTTCACAATAACACACTACGGTCTTCACATATACACACCACGCCCTGTTAAACTATCAGACATGATACAGATTCTTCTGATCGCCGAGTCTTTGTTACTAAAGCAGGGCACACGAAACATGGATTTTTTTTTCTGATTTATTTTTCCTTTTTAACAGCAATTATTCGATACTTTTGATTCTTTGTTTATTATTGCTTTAGATCAATACTAATGTGATGCATATGAATTTTAGACATTTAAAATAAAAATTGGACTTAGTTTGATATTAAGTCTTTTGTCTGTCTCATATTTTCCTCTTTCTTTCTTTCTATCTTTAAACCAGCAGACATTCATTCTTTGTTTCTTTGTTTAGTATTGCTTCGAATCAATATTAATGTGATGGATATGAATTTTTCGTCTTAGTTTTACGTTAAGCCTTTTGTCTGCCTCATTTCCCCCTTTTCTTTCTATCTTTAAACCATCGGATATTCATCCTTTATTTTTTCGTTTCTTATTGTTAATGTGATGCATATGGTTTTACATTAAAGCATTTGTCTGCCTCATTTTCTAAACTGCTTTTATTTCAATAATTTTGGTTGTTGTTGTTGTTTTCATTTTGTTTTCCTTGCCTATGGGGATGCTAGGAGCCTGTCAGTATAAATTGCATCCCCATATTCTGGAAATGATGTGCTGGAAATTTTCTCTTATTCTATCTCTCTCTTTTGTTTTTACTTTTTCTTCTGTCACCTCCTTCTTGTCTATTCTCTCTCGTGTCAAAGTCGGATGCGCTGGGCCTGACTTGTCAGGCGCTTAACGGCAGAAGAGTAGGCCATTGTGTGCCGGTGTGACCAGATGACAGAATTTACAAAACCGCATACACACGGGAACTGGATGTAAAAATGTACATAAGTGCTTATTCCATTATCCTCGAAATAAATAAAATAGGGGTCGGTTGCTTTGTTGGGCATTGTACTGTGCTGTGTTGTATTGTGTTGTGTTGTGTTGTATTGTGTTGAACTGTATTGTATTATTTATTTATTTTACTCGTTTATTTCGAGGATAAATGGAATAAGCATTCATGTCCTTTTAAAAAAAAAATCCTGTCCTGTGTGTATGCAGTTTTGTAACTCTTTGTCATCCATTCCCATCGGCACACAAAAGCCTACTCTTCTGAAAAGCGGAACAGGTTTTATCGTGTGCGCAAGATGTTCTGCGTGCGTTGGCACACGGGGCCTCGGTTTATAGTCTCATCCGAAGGACTCTTGGGGAGCGTGGAGTCCGCACTGAATGTAACTCCAGGGGAAAATATCCCCTTGAACGGGATTGGAACCCTGGTCGTCAGATTGCGAGCGCAATGTTCTAACCACTGGGCTATCCCGTCCCCTCAAACCCCTACCATCAACAACAACGAGTAAAAAAAAGAAGGTAATAATAATAACAATAATGTAATGAGAATTTATATAGCGCTGAAAATCTTGTACATAAACAAATCGAACGCTTTGCAATCAAATCATTCATCGACACATGCAATCGTCCACAAATATCAGGATAAACAAATATCAAATTTATAAACACACCACACACACACACGCACACACGCACACAGAGACGCGCACCCACACAAGCTCTATACCACACGCGCACCACGCGCACTACACACACCCACACACACACAACACACACACACACACACACACACACACCACACACACACACACACACAACACACACACACACACACACACACACACACACACACACACACAAATTTGTTCATAGATAGAAGGCTTGATGAAAAAAAAGCAAATGCCTTGCTTATTCCAATTACCATCTGGAAAAACATTTTGACTTGACTTGACTTGACACACACACACACACACATCTCAACACGCTTAGGTGGGGGGTGGGGGTGGAGATGAAGGTAGCTATTGAAAAGTAGAAAGGATAACAGAGAAAGATTTCAGGTATACGTCCTTCGGATGACACTATAAACCGAGGCCCCGTGTGCCAACGCATGCAGAACATCTTGCGCACACGTTAAATCCTGTTCCGCTTTTCGAAAGAGTAGGCCATTGTGTGCCGGTGGGAACAGATGACAAAATTTACAAAACCGCATGCACACGGGGACTGGATGTAAAAAAGCACATGAGTGCTTATTACCATTATCCTCCTATTAAAAAAAATAAGTAAGACATCTGAGCGCTTTGATTTGTTGCTTTACAAGAATCAGCGCTATATAAATTCCATACATTTATTCTTCTTCTTCTTCTTCTTTCTTCTTCTTCTCTTCTTCTCCTTCTCTTCTTCTTCTTCTTGTCTTCTTCTATTCTTCTTCTTCTTCTTCCTTATTATTATCATTATCATTATTATTATTATTATTAATACGTAAGTGAGGTGCAGGACAAAGGACGAGCGCCATGAAAAGTTTCACTCTTTACTGCTGAAAGCGTGCAGTATTATTGTTATTTATTTTAACTGTATATTTTAAAAAATATTTTATTTATTTATTTATTTATAAGACTGTAGTCACGAGATTTCTCTGCGTGAAATTCGGGCTGCTCTCGCGCGGGGAGAGCGCGTCGCACAAGAGCAGCGCCCAACCACTTTTGTTTTTGTTTTTTGTTTGCAAACTCTAATTTGTTACCCTACCAGGTGCTTTTTTTCTAAGAATTTGCCAGGGACACTCTCTTGTGGCCAGTGGGTACTTTTACTGCGCAGAATAATTTGGTAAAAGACACGGCATCGGTTTAATCGTCTCACCGAAAGACTAGCGCCCAACACCACCAGTCATGTCTAATGGATGGGGGAAAAGTTTCGAGCCCAAACGGGAATAGTAGTGAGGTCCGCAGGCCTTGTTTAGATGGGTCGAGATTGCTGAGTTGTGTTGTGTTGCGTTGTGTTGTGTTGTCTAGGTGTTGTATTGTGTTGTGTTGTTTTGTATTGTGTTGTGTTGTTTTATGATTGTTCTGTGGTTGTATGTGTTGTGTTGTCTGTGCTGTTTTGTGTTGTGTTGTATTGTTCTGTGCTGTGTTGTATTATGTAGTGTTGTGGTTGTATGTTGTGTGTGTGTGTGTGTGTGTGTGTGTGTGGTGAGTGGTGTGTGTGGTGAGTGTGTGTGTGTGTGTGTGTTGTTCTGAGTTGTAAGTGTGTTGTAATGTGTTGCGTTTGTGCTGGTGTTGTTTTGTGTTGTGTTTGTTGTATTGCATTGTGTTGTATTTTTTGTTTGTTGTGTTGCCTTATACTGTGTTGCATTGTATACTATTGTTCAATTTGTATGTAATGTATTGCATAGAATTACATTGTATTGTACTGTATTGTATTGCACTCATTGTATTGTAACTCATATTGCATTGCATTGTATTCTTTAAAATGCACTGTATTGGTATTGTACTGCTTAGAATTGTATTGTATTGGACTGTAGTGTATTGCATTGTACCGTAATGTATCCATATACCCCCTTTCATTCACAGCAGATTACAGTGCGTGAAACAAAGGCTACTTTCCCTTGAGAGAGTGAGTCATCACAAGTGCAATTTTTAATTGGGTATTGTATTGCACTGCCTTTTGATGTATAGATTAATTTGTATAGTATTTTATTGCATGGAATTGCATGCTTTGTGGATTTGCAAAGTATCAATATTTTTTTTTCCTGTCTACAAGTGTAATTCTTTTCCTTCAAAAGTAGCATTTCTTCTACAGAATTGCAAGGATATCTCCCTTGTTGCAGTGAGTTCTATTACCGTGCGTTGATATAGTGTTTCACCGTCTCATCCAAAAGATCGCTCCCAGTACCACTACTCACCCTGTCTAGTGGAATGCGGTAATAGGGGGTGGTATGGTTGTAGGAGGTGAGTTTCGACTTCAGACGGGGATCGAACCCACAATTCTTGCTTTCAAGGCAGATGGCGCGTTACCTCTAACGCACCGATCCACTTGGCGGAGCTGACAGGGCGCAGGCCCTGGTGTTTGAGCATGAAAATAGCTGTCATTTAAGACTCTGAGGACAATCCAGGAAAAAGGTAAAGGAAAAAGGTGTCCCCATAGCCAATGTCGTAGGGAGCAAAGCACTAGAGACTGACTCAACTTCTCCGGGGCCACAAATTGAGGGCGGCGCCCATCTCCACTCCCTCGCTGGCTATAACCTTCCCTGCACCCTAAAGAGGGCAAAGATACCTCCATTTTACAGGTGGGTGAACTGGGGGGATTGTCATTGAAGCCAAGGCGCGCAAACGGTCCACCCGTCCACTTAGTAACCACTCTCAGCAGTGCTGCTTAACATTGGCTGGGGTAAAGCGATTGCCTCTAACCACTGAGCAATCCCGTTTTCAGAACACTTAAGTGAAAAAAAACCCCGAAGAGGAATAGTGAACTGCCATCACATCCCCGCAGCAGCCAACCTGACAACCGTGTTCATCTCTCCAACCACTCACCTGTCGGCATCACTGAGTCTTATGACTTGCTCTGCCTATAATTATATTGAACAGGTGAGGTGTATCCTTTCTCGTTTTAAGGTAGGCTGTTTCCTTGTTTTAAGGTAGGCTGTTTCCTCGTTTTAAGGTAGGCTATTTCCTCGTTTTAAGGTAGGCTTCCTTGTTTTAAGGTAGGATATATCCTTGTTTTAAGGTAGGCTGTGTCCTTGTTTTAAAGTAGAATATATTCTTGTTTTAAGGTAGGCTGTGTCCTTGTCCTTGTTTTAAGGTAGGCTGTTTCCTTGTTTTAAGGTAGAGTGTATCCTTGTTTTAAGGTAGGCTGTTTCCTTGTTTTAAGGTAGGCTGTTTCTTGTTTTAAGGTAGGCTGTGTCCTTGTTTTAAGGTAGGCTGTGTCCTTGTTTTAAGGTAGGCTGTGTCCTTGTTTTAAGGTAGGCTGTTTCCTTGTTTTAAGGTAGGCTGTTACCTTGTTTTAAGGCAGGCTGTTTCCTTGTTTTAAGGTAGGCTGTTACCTTGTTTTAAGGTAGGTAGGCTGTTTCCTTGTTTTAAGGTAGGCTGTTTCCTTGTTTTAAGGTAGGCTGTTTCCTTGTTTTAAGGTAGGCTGTTTCCTTGTTTTAAGGTAGGCTGTTACCTTGTTTTAAGGTAGGTAGGCTGTTTCCTTGTTTTAAGGTAGGCTGTTTCCTTGTTTTAAGGTAGGCTGTTTCCTTGTTTTAAGGTAGGCTGTTTCCTTGTTTTAAGGTAGGCTGTTA
>CM054164.1:34487120-34499620 GCA_028751875.1 Rapana venosa
TGGGACACCTTTTTCCCTTTTACCTGTTTTTAACAGGTGGTCAAATGGGGGGTGGGGTTTTTTTAAAAAACGCTTTTTTAAAAAAAAGGGAAATAAGTTTAAAGTCGTGATACTTCCCTACAAGTTTAAAAGAAATTTTACAATTTATAATAATCAAAATCTAAAAAATCGCTCCCTAAAACCTCCCTTTTGCCTAAAATAGTTTCCCTTTAAGGGGAAAAGGGGGCCCGGGTGCAAAGCATTAATTTCGGGTAGGGGGTTTGCATTTTGGGGTTTTTTTCCCAATTAAAGCGCGTGTAATTCATTTTTTGATAAAGGACACAAGTTAGTTAGAACCCCCCCGGGAAATTTTTGCAAAGGGCTGCCCCCTTTTGGGGCATCCCCTGAAACTGGCCCTTCTCTGCCAAAAAAAAAGGGGTTGAAGAAAACCCTTTCCCTGAACCCTTTTGCCCCCCAACAGAAAAGGGGTAGAATTTGGATTTTTGGTTTGGCGTGCCCCAAAAGGGGGGCAGATATGGTAAAGGGAATAACCCGCCCTTTTCCTCGACCGTTTTCGTGTGCCCTTCTAAATTTTTCAGATGATTGGCAATTAAATTTTGAGAAAGGGCAAGGAAAAACCAAAGGAAAGGGTAAAGGGAAAACCATCATGTTTTAAAAAGGGTCAAGGTGTGGGGGGGCCTTTTCCCCGGGTTTTTGGACCCGGCGGCCCACCTTTCGCCACCTGGGGTTTTCGTTTCCCCCTGGCTGAACCCAGAACCTCCAACCGGGACCTTTTTTGGAAGGACACCTTGACAAAGGGGCGCCGCGCAGTCGCAAAACTCCGGGGACACAAGACGTTGGAGTAAAACCCGGCTAGTTCGAGGCCGGGGCAAAATGTGGGACACCCGTTTGCCCCAAACTGACGTGTCTTTGGCCACCAGGTAAGGGGCTACGGGGCCCGGCCACCCCCCCCGGAAAAGCCCCCCAAAACACACAAACAGTGGGGGGGGGTCACAGGCTTTTTAAACCCGGGTGCGGCCACACCACAAAACATGGTCTGTGCCCGTAAAAGCAACCGGTTTCCAGCACTACCTGCCGCCCCCTGTGTACAGCCGGTTTATGCCCTTTGCACACCACCCCGTCCCCATCTTGTTTTTCGTGCCCCGGGGTATGTTAAGGGACGGTCCGCACGTTTGTCCACTTTTAGAGCGGGCCCCAAACGCCAGGATGGGGGGGGGGGTACAGGGGGAGGGGAGCCCTCTGATGACTCATCCGTCTCTTTAAACGAAAATCATGACGTTCCCAAAGGTTTTGCCGACGCAGGGGAGAGGGGAAAGGGGGTTTTCCCCAAAAATTTGAGGGGGGCCCTTGGAAACTGGAAAGATGTAGGGATCGAGTTTTTTGTAAACCTCCCCCCCTTTGGGTTGAGGGCCCACTTCCCTGATCCACAACAAGGAGGGAAGCCCATCGTGGACTGACATTTCCCCTTTTTTTGAACAACGGGGAAAAAAAAAAATATTTTCAATCATTTTTCATAAAAAAATTTTAAAATAAAATGTTTAAAACCCTTAAAGGGCTCTTTGATGCCCTTTAAAGGGGTTTTCCGGGATGCAGGTATATTTGTTTCTTTTTCGTTGGGGATTTTTACTGTGGGGCGGTATGGGAAAAGCCTACCATAGGTAAAGATCCCGGGGCCCTGTCAGTATACATGGCTTCCCCACTTTCGGGAAATTTCTTTGTTTGGGATTTCCCCCTTGCCCATCCCTCTCTATGTTTCCCCTTTTGTTCCTTTTTTCCTGTCCCTCTTTCCCGGAAATTTTTTCCCTGCTTTTTCCTTTTTCTCCTCTTTTTTACCCCCCGAAAATTTAAAAGTTAAAAATTTCTCTCCCATGCCGAAGTTCAACGCCTGAGCCAAAACTTTTTGGGGGTTTTAACCAGCTTTAACACTTTTTTAAAACCTCAAAATGACAGACAAATTTTTTTTTCCCTACGCTGGGGAAAGAAACACAGAAAGCCTGATTTGTTCTTTCGGGTACTATTTAAAACGCAGGTTGAAAAATGAACCTTCCTTTTGAAACATCTCCGATTTATTTGCAAAATTTTAAAATAAAATTTTTGAGTAAAAAAAAGGGAAATTTTCTATGTTTGGTAATTTCTGTTTTTCCTCCTTTGGTTCAAAAGAAAGGAAGAAGAAGAAAAAGGGAGAAGGAAAAAAGAAGAAGAAGAAAGAAGAAAGAAAAGAAGAAGAAAGAAAAGAAAAAAAAGGGGAAAAGAGGAAGAAAAAAAGGAAAAAAATAAAGAAGAAGAAGAAGAAAAAAAAAAAGAAGAAGAAAAAGACAAGAAAAAAAAAAAAGAAGAAAAGAAAAAAGAAAAAAGAAAAAAAAGAAGAAGAAGAAGAAGAAGAAGACAAAAGAAGAAGAAGAAAAAGGGGAAAAGAAAAAGAAGAAGAAGAAAAAAGGAAAAAGAAAAGAAAAGAAGAAAAAAAAATGATTGAAAGAAGGAAAAAAAAGAAAAAGAAAAGAACAAAAAAACAAAAAAGAACAAAAAACAAAAAAAGAACAAGAAAAGAAAAAAAGAAACAAAAAGAAAACAAAAAAAAGAACAAGAAGAAAAGAAAAAAAAGAAAAAGAAGAAGAAGAACAAGAAAAACAAAAGAAAAAAGAAAAAAAGGGAAAAAAAGAAAAAGGGAAGAAAAAAGAAGAAGAAAACAAGAAAAAACAAAAAAAGAAAATGAAGAAGAAGAAGAAAAGAAAAAAAACAAAAGAACAAGAAGAAGAAAGAAGAACAGAAGAAAACAAGAAAAAAACCAAGAACAAAGAAGAAAAGAAAAAAAAGAAAAGAAAAAAGAAAAAACAACAACAAAAAAGAAAAAAAGAACAAAAAAACAAAAGAACAAGAAAAAAAACAAAAAAAAACAAGAACAAGACAAAAAAAGAAGAACAAGAAGGAAAAGGTGGAAAAGGGGAAAAAGGGAAGGAAAAAAGGGGAAAAAGGGAAAGGCCCGGAAAAAAGGAAAAGAAGAAAAGGAGAAGAAAGAGGGGGAAAGGGGGAAAAGGGGTGGAGGGGGAAAGAGGAGGAGGAGGAGGAGGGGGGGGAAAAAGGGGGGGAGGAAAACGCATTGTTTGGGCAACTCCCCTTAGAAAAGGGATTTTGGGTGTCAAAAAGTTTTTTTTCCCATGAGGAAATTTTTTTACTTTTTTAAACTCCCAGTAAGGTTTTGACATGTCAAAATCACCTTCTTTTATCACTTTTGTCAAAAGGGTTTTTTAAAAGGGAATCTGATCTCCTCCAAAAAAAAAAATTTTTATTTTCAATAAAAAAATCAAACATCAAATAATTTAGAAAGGGACTGTGATTTTTCTTTCTTTAAAAAAAAGGGGGTTCGTGGGGTTGCATATTACCCCCAAATTTCTTTTAAAACATTATACGAATTTACCCAAAAAAAAAGGGGCGGACATAGTTACGGGGCAATAACTTTAGGGGGCAGAAAATCATTTAAACCCTCGGGTTCGCTGATAATAAAAGAAAATCAGGGCAGTGATACCCCCAGCAGGGGGAGGTTTCTTACAGAGTTCTTTGCAGAGGGAAACACTGCTGGCCAAAATTTAAAAATTCCCCAAAAAAGTTTCAAAGTAAACCCAAATAAAGGGTTGCGGGTCACCCCGAATATCAAAATTAAAGAACAGACCTGAAAGTACGTTAAAATTCCAAATGTTTGGGTTTTTTTTAAAAAAGAGAAAAATGGCTCCTGTCTACAAAGGTCAAGGCCCCAAACAGGTATTTTTAAAAAGAAAAAGATAAAACTCATTAAAGAACATTTGGAAAGCAAAGGCTTTACTAAATACCTAAAAAAATCACAATTTGGCCCAACACTAATCGGGCCTCCCTTTGCTGTAGGGGGTGGGGAGCCCTAAACCCTTTCGAAAATCAAAAAAGACAAAATAAACAAGCCAAATTTAAATGGGGTTTCTACAGGCGACTGCTAAAGCCCAAAATGGCCAGACAAGAAGAAAACATAAAGCTTTCTTGAGCTTTGAGCACAAAGAAAATTTTTTGCAAAATTGAAAACCCCAGCAGCTATCTTTGTTTTGCAAAATTAAAAAAAGCATTTTTTTCTCCCGGGTTAGGAGCCTGACAAGTAAGGTCCAAAAAAATTCTGACTAGGGCGGGGGAAAAAATTTTTTCCGTTATTTTTAAGTTTTTTGGGGGAAAAAAAAATTGGGGGGTAAAGGGAAAAAGGAACAGAAAGTAGACAAAAAGGGAGGGACAGGAAGAAAAGGAAAAAGGCAGAAAAAAGAGAGGAAAAGGAAAAGGGGAAATTTCCCTAGCATTTAATTTCCGGGAAGGTGGGGATGGTTTTTAGGGACGCGCCCCCGGAAACCCCCCAAACGGGGGGGGGGGGGAGGGAGGGGAAATTTCCTTTGGGAAATATAAAATCCCCTTTTGCACCACTTGCAAGCGATCACACTTCACCATTTTTTCCCTTCTTTCATTTCTATTTTTTTCCCCCTCCCCCCGAAAAAATAAAATTTAAACTACAATAAAATTTCCATAAGATACGGGTACAGTTTAAATTTGGGGAAATCCTTCATCGGGAAACGTGATTTGGCGGTCTCGAAGGGGTTGATTTTGGTAAAAGCGGGACGGGGGGCGGGCCAGCCCGGGACCGGAAAGGGACGACAGTCCCCTGGGGAAAAGGAGAGGGCACGAGAAATTTGAAAATTTGTTTGGCCCCTGTCTGTCGGGCCTGCCGGGGTGCACCTTTTTCCCGGGTTCCCCCTTTGCCTCGTGCTGCTCGAATTTTCGAAGAGACATTTTGCCACAGCGGGTTTTTGGCACCCAGAAAAAATTGAAACAGTCATGTATAAAAAAGTAAATCGGGTAATTACAGTATAAACCCGAAGTGGGGAAAGGGGTTACCTCCATGGGGGGTAAAAATGGCCCGTACGGGAAAAAAATCTCACCATTGGGAACTTTTGGAGCTCAAACCGAAGGCGAAAAAAAAATTACAGACCCCCCCCCCCCCCCCCCCCCCCCAAACACGAAAAAATAAATATAAAAATACAGTACAAGAACAAAATACAATACAACTAAAACAAAATCCCAATAAACCACTCAACAAAACATAATACAACACAAAAAACAAAAATACGATGCAAAACAAAACACAGCAAAAAAAAACCAACAAAAGCCCCACCAATCCCAAAAAACACCCAACCCAAAACACAGCAAAAAACAAAACCAAAAACAAACACAACACAGTACAAAACAGCACAACACAACACAACACAACAAAACTTTAAGCCCCAAAAAACAACACAAAAAACATAAAAACAAAACAAACAACATAAAAAACCCAAACACAATACAAAAACCCCCTATCCCATGCAGAAAGAATTTTGGGAACATTTTTCCCACATACCCTTTTGCCTGCGTGCCCACGGTTTCTCTCTCTTTCCCACCCATTTCCTTTCTCAATCCCCTTTCTGTCCTTTTTCTCAGTCTTTGTTTCCCCACCGGTTTTCATCTTTTTTCTCGGGTCTCTCTTTTCAATCCCCCTTTCAGTCTTTTTTCCATTTCCTCGGTTTTTTCAGTCTTTTTTCCGTCTCTTTTTCTAAAGTCTTTTTTTTCAATCTCCCTTTCAGTCTCTGTTTCTCATCTCTGTTTCTCATCTTTTCTTTGTTTTTCTCGGGCTCTAAAATTCCCCTTTTTTCAGTCTCTGTCTTTTCATCCTCTCTTTGTCGTCGCTTTTCCCCTCAGTCTCTCTTTGTCGTTTCTCTTTCAAAAGCCCGGTCTTCAATCTCTCTTTGTCAGTCGCGGGGCTCTCAGCCCTCTCTTTTTTCTTTTTCTCTTTCTCACCTCTGTCCCCTAAACCCTTTCTTTTTCCCCAATCCTCTCTTTTTCCCCCATCGCCCTTTGTCAGTCTTTTTTTGCCCATCTCTTTTTTCTCAATCTCCCCTTTTTAAATTTCTCTCTTGGGCGTCTCTCTTTTTCAACTTTTTTTTTCAGTCCTTTTTTGTCATCTTTCCCTTTGTCATTCTCTTTCTCAATCTTTTTTTAACCTCTCTTTGTCAGCCTCTCTTTCTCATTAAAAAAAAAAAATTCAAAGCGGGGAACTTGACAGGGTGTGATATATTTATAATATGTGGGGTTGTGTGTGTGTTGTGTGCCCTTATGTGTGTTTGGCATGTGTTTTGGGGGTGTGCGTGTGCGTTGTTGCGGTGGGTGGGGTGTGGGTGTGATGGTTGTGTGTGTGGGGGTGGTGTGTGGTGTGTGTGTGTTTGAAAAAGTTGGGGATAACAATTTGTATTTTTAAAAAATTACGCTTTCCGGTTGAATAGAATTTAAAGGGGAGTTTCCTTTCCCTTTTTCCCCTTTTTCATTATTCCTGTTGCAAATTTAACATATTTTTTAAAAATTTGGTGTTCAAAACTGTCTCCCTTGGCAAAAAGACTTTGTTAATTGGCATAAAATTATTTTTCCGTGTTCAGGTGTTTTTTGTAAAGCTTCTCTCTTTCCCCATCCTTTCTGTTCGCTTTTTTTCCCCTTTTTCCTTACCAGTTTATAAAGGGAGCTGGGGGCGGGGAAAAAGTACTTGAAAAAAAAGATGCAGTAAAAAAAAAAACAGTCTCTCACATACAGGGGGCCGCGAGCGCGCATGTGGGAGGGGGAAACCCAAACCCAAAAACCACACCACACACACTCCCCACACAACCACACACCACACACACACCCCCAAAACACACCACCACAAAACCCCACACACACACACCACACACACACACCACAAGGGGTTTACGCAAAAAACCAAACACTGCATCACACCCCAATACAGCCCAGCGTTTCATACAAAAAATCCCCGCTGCACAAAAAACCACACTCGCGCGCGCGCCCCCAAAAACACCCCTTCACTCACGAACGCACCTCCACGAAACGCCCCCTACAAAACACACTTCACACAAAAAAACGCGCGCGCACAAAACCCCAAAACAAGGAGGGCACCTGCGCAGCACACAAAAGCCATATACAAAGCAAAAAGATAAAAAAGAGTAAAAATGTCAGTCCAAAAAAAATAAACAAAAATTTCAATAAGCGACTCGACCGGTCTTTGGGAAAAAACGCAAGAACACCCCAAAAAAGGGTTAACCAAAACATACAAAAAACCCTACAGGAAACGCAAAACCTTGAAACACCCCTCAGGGCATGACGCATGGGCCCTAATAAATACCCACCTCACACGAACTCCACACACACTCCCCAACTCTCTCTCTCTCCCCCAACACCCCAAAAACACACCAAAACCCCACACAAAATTCACAACACACCCAACCAAAACACACACACGCAACTAACAATAACACACACACAAACAAAACACAACACACTTTTGGCGCACGCACACTCATGCATGCCTTTGCGAAATAATTTACATACTACACCGCACACGCGAAACGAAACGCTCACACTAGACCCGTTCAGATTTTGTGTGTTTTATGTGTACTTTTTTTAATAAAATAAAAAAAGAAATATTTTAAAATTTTTAATTTTTATATATATTTTATATAAATATTTTTTTTTCACAAATACTTTAATTGCACATAAATACATTCACACATAGAACGAGGTAAAAATTGATACATCTTGTTATTCATACTTACATACTTTTAAACAACATACATAAAAAAACATATATACATACAAACATTTTTTAAATACATCCCATACAACAAGGCCAACATAAAAATTTTTCTTTAAAAATCTACAAAACAAAACATACAATTACATACGAAAACACATCCCTTTAAAATTCCTTCCCAACATACTTACTTACTTTCATACATAAACATACAAAATCCCTTAAATCATACAAATCCCTTTACTACCCCAAATGCATACATTCTTTACTTTAAAATTCCATATATACATTTTTAAAACATACATACATAAATATTTCATACATACATACTTCATACTTACATACTTTAACTTTTTTTTCCCAATACAAAACCGTCCCAACACTCAAAAATTTTACATATATACATACTACCACGAAATACATACTTATACTTAATCCTAATACATAACACCCCTACTTCAAGCATCCCATGCATATAGACAGGGGGGGACAACAGAAAGATTTGCATACACCCTCCCCATCCTTCCATTTTTCATACATAAATCCCGCCAAAATTTTCCCTGAAAAACAAACGAAAAATTTGATGGCAAAAAACTAATGACCTTTTCATCCCCCCCCCCCCCCCACCCCCCCCCTTTGTGCCGTGTGATTTTTATTTTTTGGGGCATATCTACTTCATGTTAGGTTAATTATCATTTTTTTTTCTTTTTTTTTTTTAGTTTGTTCATTCTACTTTCTTCTATCTTTGGTTTTTCTTTTTGATTTGTTTCGTTTTAAAGTTAGCCCTTAGAGCATTACGCCCATCCCCACCTATTATTGATTTTCCGGCAATACAAAAGCAAGTTTTTTTTGGGCCTTTGGGGTTTTTAAATCATTTCGCAGGGGGGGGTGGGGTGGGGGGGTTTGGGTTAGACGTTGTTTCGTGATCGGGCCGGCCCCGGGGAATGAGCCCCACTGGGGCCCCCGTTTTAAAAGTTTTTATTTCTTTTTTTTAACACCAAAAAGGAAAAGGGTTCCCCCAAAAAATATAAAGGTGTGGGAAAAGGGTGGGGCTAAAGAGCCCTCAACTTCTCAAAAGGGGCCAACTTACTAAAGGCGGCCGCCCATTCCCCCTCCCCGCTCCCTTTATTCCCCCTGCCCCTTTAAAGAGGCAGGTTTACTAAAATTTTACGGGGGTAAAGGGGGGGGTTCTGTACGAAGCCAAGGCCAAAAACGGAAACCCTTTCATGTGGTTCCCACGCTCGATGCCGGTTTTTAACAGGGGCGGGGGGAAAAAAGCGAGTGCTTTTAACCTTTGAGCAAACCCCTTTAACATAATACTGGGTTATTTTATTTTTCCTCTGTATAAAATTCCCGGGGAAAGTTTTCGAAAGCCCTCACCTCCTTTTTCCCTTTTTTTAATCCCTTCTTTTCAATTCTCTGTTATGGTTCACTTTTTTTTCCACGTGCAAAACAAAAAATATGGACAAGATCAGGAACCCATCGGGTCTGTTTCTTAAAGCAAAATTGGCCCGTTTGTTTTTCTTTTCCAAAGGATTTTTTCTGGGATTTTTGGGGGCATCGGGTGGTCTAGAAAAAAGCCCCTTTTTCTAGGCTGAAAGCGAAAAGTCCCTGTTTGGGGTTTTGTGGTGGTTTGATCCCTTTGGGGGCCAAAAATTTTTTAAACTTTCCTTAGCCCATAGTGGGGATTGGGGAATTCCTTCGGGGAAACGAAAAAACCGAGGTTCCGTGTGTGACACAAAAATTTTTTAAAACCCGGGTAAAAAAACCCTAGGGCCCAACAAGGGATTTGGCCCGGGGGGGGGGAAAAATTCTGGAAAAGCCATTTTGATGGGGAAACCCTTAAAGTGCAGCAGGAAAAAAAAAAATTAATTATTTGGGTGGCGCGGCTTGTGGCGACGCCCCCCCCCCGTGGAGACCCTAATTTTTTGGAAGATAAATCTCCCTTTGGAATTTTAAAGGGGTGGGGAAAATAAAAAAATCAGAAAAAAAGAAAACCCCTGCAACCTCCATTCGGGAAAAGGAAAAAAGGGTTCTCTAAAGGCAAGATTTAGGGCTTTTGGGAGGGGGCCGGGGGTATTTGAAAGCGTCTTACAGCAAACTTTCTCGTCCAGTGGGGGTTTTTTTCAAAATTGGCAGTGTTTTCCCAGGTGGAATGAGTGAGCAAAAGTGAAACGTTCGGGGTAAAACCCTAGGGTTGAAGCTGGGGAACCCCGGAATTTGCAGCGCAAATTTAGGAGAAACAAAAACCAGAAAATTTGAAGAAAGAAACCCAAAAAACATGGGAAGAAGCAAAAACAACAACAGCTTCCAAAAAAACATAAACAAAAACATAGAAAAAAGAACTGCACAACAACAAGAAAGAAATTTTCAACAGCATATAAACAAAAAAACTGCAGCAGAAAAACAAAACAACAATAGCAAAAAAACAACAGCAATTTTGAAACCCACACAGTAAAAACAAAAAAAAGTAAACCCCAAGCAACAAACAACAACAGCAGCACCCAAAAAACCCCCAAAACCCAAGGGGGGAAACAATAGCAACAAAAACAACAGCCAGCAACAAAACAGCTCAAAAACCCGAAAAAACAACAAAAATTCCTCCCCTGATTTTTTTTTTTACACACACACACACACCCACACACACAAACACACACACACACACCACAAAAAAAACACACACACACACACAAAAACACACCCCTCCCACACAAAAACACCACACCCCACAAAAACCACACAAAACAACATTTTTTTTTGGGGTTGTTTTATTCATTTTTTTGTTATTTTTAAATTTTTTTTTGTGGGTATGTGTTTGGAGGGAGGGGGGGGGGGGAGGGGGGAAGCAGTTGGTGGGTTTTTTAAAATTCTTTTTAATTTTTTTTTGTCTTCTTTTTTTTGTTTTTGGTTTGGTTTTTTTTTGTTGCTTTTTTTTTGGTGTTTTTTACGGAAAATTTTTTCAAGTTTTTAAATTTTTTTTAAATTTGTATGGTTTTTAAATTTTTTTTTCTGGGTCTTTTGTTTGGTTTTTTTTTTCCACTTTTGGCATAGGTTAAGGGGTTTTTCTTTTTTGGGGATTTATATTTTTCCATAGTTTAGGGTTTTTTTTTTTCTCTTTCCCCCTTTTTATACTTATTTTTTTTCGTTTTTTTTTTCTTTAATAGAGGGCTTGAGAAAAAAAGCAAATCCCACTGTTTAAATTCCCAAGGGTAACCACTGAAAATAAAATTTTGTTTTTGGGTTTTGTCCTTTGACACTAACACCACAAACAAAAAAACACCAACACACATATTTTAAAATATGAAAGAAAAAAGAGTGGGGAAAAAAACAAGTCAGGTAACCATTAAAACTTCATTCTCACATAAAAATGTTTCCTGTCTAAGTTTCCCGGAAAAAAAAAAAAAAAATTGGGTTTAAATACAAAATACAATTTTAAAGGGCACTTTGGGGGAAAAAATTGGGAAAGGACCCTTATAAGGGGGGCTTTTTAAGGGCAGTGCAACGCTTTTTTTCGTTCATATGCCCAATCCCAACATATTTGGCGGTTGAGCTTTCGACGACGACGACCAACAATTTTTCCCTCTTTTACATCCCGTTTTAGGGGAAGCTGTTTTTAAACCCTTTGGGAGTCGGGGGTTTATGGGGAAAAAAGTGGGGTTTACGAAGCAGGGGTTCCTCTGGTTGGGGGCCCTCGGGGCCGGTAAAACACTGATCAACTTTTTCCCGTGCCTTCCCTAAACCCTGAAATGCAACAGGGCGGGGGAAACGGGTTTTATCTTTTTTTTATTCTTTCATTTCGAGGATAATGGAACAAGCATTTTTTGCGTTTTTTTTACATCCAGCCCAGGGTGGAAAGCAGTTTTCATCCGTTTCCCTTCGGCAAACATGGAAAACCTTTTCTACAAAAGGGGAAACGGGTTTTAACGCTTTTGCAAAAAGATGTTCGGCGTGCATTCACACTTAAAACCAGGGTTTTATAGTCCCCCCCGCGGGGGGTTGACTCCACTGATTTTAAAAACCCCCAGGGGGAAAAATCCCTTAAAAGGGGGGAAATCGCCCCCCGGGGGGTTTTAAGATCCCGGCGAAATTTGCGCAACGCCCAAAACCCCCGGGCCCCCTGCCCCCCCACCCCCCCAAACTAGGGTGGGGTTTGGGAGGTCAGAATCACGGGCTTGGGGACCACAGAACAAAAGGGTCACGAAGGGTGACAGAAAGCAAAGAAATTGTGAAGTGCAGTTATTAACTATTTATTTATTTTTTTATTCTATTATATCGAGGAAAAAGGGGTAAAGTTTTTTGGGGCTTTTTTACATCCATTTTCCCGTGTGTTTCGGTTTTGTAAATTTTGCCCATCCTTTCCACCGGCACACAACAGCCTACTTTTAAAAGGGAAAAGCAGAACAGGTTTTAATTTTTGCCCCAAAAAGTTCTGCTGCTTTTTGCACATAGGGCCTGGGTTTTTTAATTCTTCAAAAAGGACTTTTGGGAAAAGGGGATTTTGGCACTGATTTTAACTCCGGGGGAAAAAAACCCCCTTAAAGGGGGAATAAAACCCCCGGTTCGTAAATTTGCGGCCATTTTTTCAAACCCTTTTTTGGGCACCCGCCCCCTTTTGGGTTTTTAATAAGGGACTGTAGATGCCCTGGGTTAAAACCCTTTAAATTACCAAAAAAAACGAACAAAGTGAATACTCCGGGGGGAGGGTTCGGGGGGGGGGGGGGGGGGGGGGGGGGGGGGGTTGGGGGGGAAGGGGGGTTCAGTTTTTTGAAATTTCTGTGTTTAAAAATTTCCCCCTTTTTTCGGGCTTTCTTTTGTTCCTGTTTTTATTTTTTTTTTCCCCTTTTACCCCTTTTTCTTGGCTTTTTTCTCCCTTCTTCGTCCTTTT
>CM054164.1:34509620-34559559 GCA_028751875.1 Rapana venosa
TGCTCAGCTGTCGCAATTCTGTTTGCTTCGTGGGCCTTGGCGCCACTGCGTACAGCTGCTCGCCACTGTGGCCTCTCCATTGCTGCCTGCTCCCATGAGTTTATCTCAATGTTGAAGGATTTCAGTGAGGCTTTCAGAGTATCCTTGAAGCGTTTCTTCTGGCCTCCCTGGGAGCGCTTTCCATGCTGAAGTTCGCCAAACAGAAGTTTCTTGGGGAGCCCATGGTCTGGCATGCGAACTACATGGCCTGCCCAGCGAAGCTGGGTCTGCATCAGGATGGTGTGGATGCTGGGAAGGTTTGCTCTAGTGAGCACCTCAGTGTCTGGGATCTTGTCCTGCCACTTGATGCCAAACAGTTTTCTCAACAGGTGGTGTGGAAGTGGTTTAGCTTTTTAGCATGCATTGGTAGACTGTTTATGACTCTGAGCCATAGAGCATGGTGGTGAGCACTACCGCTTTGTAGACCTTGATCTTGGTTTCTGTTGAGATGCCTCTCCTGTCCCACACATTTTTTCGAAGTCTGCCAAAGGCAGCGCTTGCTTTGGCGAGTCTGGTGTTGACCTCATCATCAATGTGCGGGAGAGGGTACTGCCAAGATAAGTAAACTTGTCCACTGCTTTGAGTCTATGTCCATTTAGGGAGATGTTTGGTTCAACATAGGGCTTCCCTGGGGCTGGTTGGTGCATTACCTCAGTCTTCTTGGTACTGATTGTCAACCCAAAGTTGTTGCAAGCATCAGATAACTTGTCAACACTGTCTTGCATGTCGGCTTCAGAAGCAGCATTGAGGGCGCAATCATCAGCAAACAGGAAGTCGTTGATGACATCTGTTGATACCTTGGTTTTTGCTTGAAGCCTCCCAGGCTACTTTACACACACCCACACACACACACACACACCACACACACACACACACACACACACACACACACACACACACACACACCCACACACACAACACACACACACACACACACAATCATTATAACTGCTTTCATCATCCCTATCATCATCATCAGTATCTCCACTAACATCAACATTATTGTCAGAATTTTGAATACTCTTGAAAACACTAACATCATAATCATCACCTTCATCTTTGTTTTCGTAAGGAAATAAAGTTATATAATAAGGACAATAGAGTGTGAAAGACACACACACACACACACCAACACACACACACCACACACACACACACACACACCACACACACACACACACACACACACACACACATATGAGACTATAAAACAAGGCTCCATGTGCAAGTGCATGCAAAACATCTTGCACACACATTAAATCCTCTTCCGCTTTTCGAAAGACTAGGCCATTGTGTGCCCGTGGGAACAGATGACACAATTTTACAAAACCGCATACACAGGTAAACTGGATTAGAATAAAAGCACATTCATGTTTATTCCTTTATTCTCGATATAAAACAATAAAATAATTTTAAAAATATAAAATAGATAACTAAAAACACAAAAAACAATCTGCAACATACAGCATTCTGAGACACCAGCTAAAATCTGATAATCTGTAGGCCATAGTCTGTTCTTGCTCCTCTCAATGTTCTAGCCAGGGGTAGTCCCACAAAGTGGATCACCCATACTGGCAGAAGCCCACCAAAGGTGTATTGTGCAGACATCAAGCTTAGAATGAAGCTGTGAACCTGTGCCTTGGCCCTGACCCAAACCTTTGACAGTTCTGTATGTCAGCACAGTGCCAAAGCTTACATTGAAATGTTCAGTTTTCTTAAAAGTATGTAATGTCCATGTTTTCTTCATCCATGATAAGCTCGTAGTAGTATAACAACCTTTACTTTCTATTAAAGGAGAAACAATATTCTGAAGTCGGAGTATGGCTGCCTATGATTATGAAAAATTAGTGGAAAAAGTCATACACACAATACGTTCGTCCAGTGTGTATTAATGGTCTCACCTGATGGAATGAGTGAGGCAATTTACATTCTGGATGACCCCTGTGGTGTTAAGCTGGGAAACTTGCAGAAGCAGCAACAACAGCAAAAACAATAATAACAACAATAACGACAATAACAAAAACAAAACAACAATAAGAGCAAAAGCTATGCTGCTACATACACAATACACCATCATCAATTAAAAAAAAGGAACAAGTCAATGATGTGTGCAGTATGGCCTGGCCAAAGAAAGAACTAGTCAGTGATGTGTGCAGTGTGGCCTGACCAAAGAAAGAACTAGTCAGTGATGTATGCAGTTCACTGTTCACTGTTCACTGGTCCCGTAACCCGCCAGGGTCGTAGGGGCGCTGCATGGTGGACGAACGGTGGACCAGCTGGCTCCACTTAGCACGGTCGTGGGCGAGTGCCTGGGTGACACTGAAGTCCTCCCCTGTCCAATCACGGATGTCGTCGGCCCACTTTCTCCTCTGTCTGCCCCGTCTTCTCTTCCCCTGGACTGTTCCTTGCAGGATGGTCTTTGCAAGTCCTTCTGAGCGTGTTACGTGCCCATACCATCTGAGTTTCCTCTTTTTCGCCGTGGTCAGTAGGTCTTCATAGTCCCGCACCTGTTGAGTGATCATTCTGCGGACTTCATTGTTGGTGACATGGTCCTTGTATGAGATGCCAAGGAGCCTTCTGAGGCATCTCATTTCTACTGCTTGGATCCTCCTTTGTAGGTCTGCGTTCAGTGTCCATGCCTCACATGCGTAAAGCATGATTGAGGTGACTAGCGCGTTTAGTAACTTTACCTTGGTTCGAGAGGGATGTTTCTGTCTCTCCATTATGGTCTTCAGTCTTGCCATTGCTGCTGCTGTTTGTGCCGCTCTTGCTAGGATTTCGGTCTTCGATCCTCTCACTTATGATGGCTCCAAGGTACTTGAAATGGTCAACTGTCTCCAGTTTTTTCCGCTGAGAGTGATCTTGGTGGTGATTGGCTGGGCACTGTTTGTCATGAGCTTGGTTTTCTCGGCGCTGATTTCCATGCGTTCGTGAGGATATTTCGTCCAGTTGCTTCACTAGGTTGGCCAGTTCCTCTTCATTTCCTGCCAGACCGTCAATGTCATCGGCAAACCTGAGGTTGGTGATTGTTCGCCCTCCAATGCTGACTGTGCCTGTGTGGTCTTCCAAGGCGTCAGTCATGATGCGTTCGAGGAAAATGTTAAATAGTGTCGGCGACAGCAGACATCCCTGTCGGACCCCAACTGAGGTACGGAACCATTCCCCTACCGTGCTCTGTACGAGTACTGCACTGGTGGCCTTTGAGTAGAGTTCCTTGATGGTGTGGATCAGCTTCTGGCCCATGTTAAATTTGTTCATGGTGGCCCACAGAGCGTCATGCCATACTCTATCGAAGGCCTTCTTAAAATCAATGAAGACGTGGAAGATGTCTTGTTGGTGCTGGCTGTATTTCTCACACAGAACCCTCAGGTTGAATATCTGTTCTGTGGTGCTTCTATTTGGGCGGAAACCGGCCTGCTCTTCGGCGATGATCTCTTCTGCCTGTGGTTTCAGCCTGTTCAGGATCACTTTCAGCATGACTTTACTGGCATGACTTATGAGGCTGATTGTCCTGTAGTTTTGGCACTGCTGGAGATTGCCTTTCTTGGGGAGAGTGATGATGAGTGATTGGGTCCATGGTGTAGGCCACTCTCCGGTCTGCCAGATCTTGTTGCAGATACTTGTAAGGATGTCTGTCACTGCTTCTCCCCCGTGTTGGATCAGCTCTGCTGGGATGTTGTCGATTCCTGCTGATTTTCCTTTCTTCAGCGATCTAATTGCTACTTCTACTTCCTCGCGTAGAATTGGAAAGTTGTCTTTATTCGATGAGGCTTGGCTTGCAAGTACGCTGGGGTCGCCTAGCGTCTGATGATTGTAGAGTTCGGAACAGTATTCCGTCCATCTGCCAACGATTTCCTTCTTTTCTGTTAGGCAATTCCCTTCTTTGTCCTGGATGTTACTGACTCTTGCCTGTTTCTGTTTGGTGAGCTCTTTCACAATCTGGTATGCTCTTCTGGTCTTATTCTTTGTCAGGCTGTCTTCGATTTCTGTACATTGTTTCTCTATCCATTCCTCCTTGGTCTTCCTCATGTCTCTCCTGATCTTCTTGTTTACTTCTCTGTACTCAACTGCTCTTGTAGTGTTCTTGCTCTTCTTCAGGTCTCGTCTTTTGTCACACATATTCAAGATTTCATCTGTGACCCTTGGTTGTGTTTTTCGGCGATGTTTGCCAAGAAGTATGCTTGCTGTCTCAGTCATCACTGTGTTAAAACTGGTGGTCATCGTTTCGGCATCTTCTTCAAGTGCCAGCAGTGGTGCGAATTTCCCTCCTATTGTTGCTTGAAGGACTCGGCGATGGTGGGGTCCTTCAGTTTGTCCAGTTGAACTTGAGTCTGGTGTTCTTGTCTTATTGGTCTTCTTCAATCGGACTCTAAAGTTCAGGAGCACGAGGTCATGATCGCTGCCCATGTCTGCACCTGGGAATGTCTCACGTCTTGGCTCTGTTGATGCCAGATCGAAACCGGTTCTGCACCAGGATGTAGTCAATCTGGTTGTGATGGATCCCATTGGGTGCATGCCATGTCCAGCGTCGGGATGCCTTGTGTTCTCCAAGGGTATTGGCGAGCACCATGTCGTTGTAGCTGGCAAATTCCAGTAGTCGGAGTCCTCGCTCATTGGTGATTGCATTACAGGAGGGACCGCAGAATTTGCTCCAGTCTTTCATTGCGTCTCCGCCCACCTTGGCGTTCCAGTCTCCCTGGATGATCAAGATGTCTTTCTTGTTCATCTTATCGATGATGCCCTGTAGTTGGTTGTAGAATTCCTCTACGACTTCATCATCGTGATCCGTTGTGGGTGCGTAGGCTTGAATCACTGTGATGTTGAATGGGGCTGCCCTGAGGCGGATGGCCATAAGCCGGCTGTTTACTGGGTAGTATCCTATTACCGAGTTCTTGATGTTCTTGTTGACAAGCATGCCTACGCCATTGATATGCTTGTCCTGCTCCCCGCTATAGTAGAGCATATGACCCTCGTCAGTATGATGTTCACCGTGCTCTTTCCATCTGACCTCACAGAGACCTACCAGATGCCAGGTGTACCTGTCCAGCTCGTATATCAGTTCTTGGAGTTTGCCTGTTTGGGCCAGACTTCTGACGTTCCATGTTGCGATGGTGATGTAATCCCTTCCTCTGATTTTAGTTGTAGGGGTTCCACCAGTAGCACATTTGGCGCCTCCGCCCTGGTGGCAGACGGAAGGCGCGGTCCTTGTTGACCCGGGCGGCGACCGATCCGGTATATTCTTTATTTTCGTCCGTTCCATTTGGCGTGTCTTAGGCAAAAGTAGCCTGGCGGCGCCCATCTCTCTCCAGGCGTGATTTTTGGGTTGGGTTGACTCCCCACATGTCACAGGTGGTACCGGGTTACATGGTTACCGGTAGCAGAGGACACCTCTGACCTGACCTTAGATGTATGCAATATGGCCTGGCCAAAGAAAGAACTAGTCAGTGATGTGTGCAATATGGCCTGGCCAAAGAAAGAACTAGTCAGTGATGTGTGCAGTATGGCCTGACCAAAGAAAGAACTAGTCAGTGATGTGTGCAGTATGGACTGGCCAAAGAAAGAACTAGTAAGTGATGTGTGCAGTATGGACTGGCCAAAGAAAGAACTAGTAAGTGATGTGTGCAGTATGGACTGGCCAAAGAAAGAACTAGTAAGTGATGTGTGCAGTATGGACTGGCCAAAGAAAGAACTAGTAAGTGATGTGTGCAGTATGGCCTGGCCAAAGAAGGAAGAACTAGTCAGTGATGTGTGCAGTATGGCCTGGCCAAAGAAAGAACTAGTCAGTGATGTGTGCAGTATGGACTGGCCAAAGAAAGAACTAGTCAGTGATGTGTGCAGTATGGCCTGGCCAAAGAATGAACTAGTCAGTGATGTGTGCAGTATGGCCTGGCCAAAGGGCCCTGAAGAGCAGTGGAGGCAGCAGAGGCAGAAAACAGGATGTACAGACAGCAGCTCACCTGTCAGTCCTTGGGGAGGAACCATGAGGCAGCCTGGGAGGAAGATGAGGAAAACCACCAGCAGCAGAGCCTTCCTGGATGTCTCTATGCTTCTGGAACTGTGTGATAACCACAGTGATTATCGGAGCTGAGGTTTTATCTGTCAATGTAGGTATGAACAGACAAAACTCTATGGGTAGACAGTGAATGCTCAAAACTAACAACTGCAAATTCTCAGCAAAAGGCAAAAGGTTTAAAGCAAGAGAAAGTAACCTGTCATATCAAAATGACAAAAAAAAGTGCCAAAGGAGGGAACACGCTCACGGCAGATAAATAATAATAATAATAATGCATGGGATTTATATAGGCCTGAATCTTGCAAAGGAACAAATCAAAGTGCTTACATTCAAATCATTTACACTTATGCAATCCACCATGAATTAAAAAAAAATCAATATTACACACACACACACACATGTGGGTGCACAGCATGCCTATGTACCGTAATGGAGATGGGGGTGGCCGCTGAAGAGTATGGATAGATAATGAGAGGGAAGATCTTAGTAAGGAAATAAATGTGTTTTGAGGCTGGATTTGAAAGAATCGATTGTAGGCTTTTGGCGAAGGGACAGAGGGAGGTCATTCCAGATGGATGGACCACAGATAGTGAAAGAGCGACGGCCAACAGAGGTTTGCTTGAATCTCAGTGTTTAGAAACACAGAGTATCCTCAGCTGAAAGAAAGTGACATGATTGATTTGAATGTAGTCCTTTGATTTGTTCCTTTGCAAGATTCAGCGCTACATAAATTCCATACATTATTATGATTATTATATGGAAAAAACCTGTTTGCTACGAACAACAGCACTTCTGGTGAATTGACACTCAGTGTAGATCCTCAAGAGCTGGAACCTTTTCCAGTAAAAGATGAAGCTACTGATGCCATCAAGCAACTGAAGGAGGCAGATCCCCTGGAATGGACAACATACAAAGTGAGCTTTGAAGAGTCAGACCCTTCCATTTGTACTTTTTTAAAAATATTTAAAATTTAAAAAAAAAACCCCTTTGGGGGAAAAAGGGGGAGAAAAGGGAAAACATAACGACAATGCAGTAATTTTCAACGTTTTTACCTGAAAACCTTTTTTAATATCTAAATATAAACGTGAAAAAAAGGGATGAAACAGTAAGTGAAGTAATTTTTTTGTCCTGACGTTTTTATGCTTTTCTTTTTTAATTCTTAAAACATTTTTTTAAAGTGTTGTGTGACGGGGAGCGCGCACATGTGTGCATGAGGTATGGTTGGGGCGTGTATATTATATGTGGTAATTTGTATTTTCAATGTATTTCCTTAACGATTTTTTTTTTTTTTTTTCTTTTTTACTGGTTTTTAATTTAATGGTAAATTGATGCTATAATGTAGTGACTTAGTATAATCATTACAAAAATTTGTTCTTAGATAGATGGCTTGATGAAAAAAAGCAAATGCAATTGCTTATTCAATGTACCATCGGGAAATAAAAATTTTGACTTGACTTGACTTGACACACAACACCACACAAGATACACGAGGTGTCGAGTGTTCGGTCAGGCGTTACACCTCTTTTGGCGGGGCATTTGAACACGGGTGAAGCTGACACTGTGGTTGGGAATCAGAACTTTAGTGCAAAGGGAAACTAGGTTGACACACAACGTCACTGGAGTCAGGGGGTAGGCAACACAGATACAGCCGTACAACAGGCAGCAGACAGACGGGCCCAGACAGACAGACAGACACACACACTCACTCACTCCTCACACACACACACTCACTCACAAAACGGGTGCCCCCCCCCACCCCCCACTACATACACATACACACACATGCCGCACAAGGGTAGCCCATCCCCCTTCATGCTCCCCCTCCCCCTTACACACACGCACACACTGGTATCCTCCTCCCCCAAACCCCCCCCCTCTTTACCCCCTCCCCCCCCGCGACACCCCCCACCCCGCCACACACACACACACACACACTCATTCACACACACATACTGGTGCACCCCCCTCCCCACCCCCCAAAACACACACACAATGCACACTGGTAGGCCCTATCCCCCTTCACTGCCGCCCCCTCCCCCCTCCAAAACCACACACACACACAACACAACACACCACACACACACACACAACCCCACACACACCACAACCACACACACCTTGTATCCCTCCTACCCCAACCCCCTCCCCTAATCCACGCCCCAACACACACACACACACACACACACACACACACACACACACACACACAACACACACACACACACAACACATACCCCCCACACACCACATACATTGGACGTGAGCGCGCACGCGCGCAGGTGTGTATGAGTATGTGTGTGCGTATATATGTATATGTGGTAATTTGTATTGTCAATGTATTACGTTATCGATTTTCCTTTTTTTTTACTGGTTTAATTCAATGATAAAGGAAACAATAATGTAGCTTTTCAGTATAATCATTAAGAGATTGATGGCTTGATGAAAAAAAGCAAATGCATTGCTTATTCAATGTACCATCTGGAAATAAAATGTTGACTTGACTTGACTTGACTTGTCATTGTTGTTGTTGTTGTTCTTCCCCCTTTCCTCTCCTACTCCTTCTCTCCTTCTTGTTCTTGTTCTTCTGCTGCTCCTCCTCCTCCTCCTTCTGCTTCTTGATTCTCCCTCTCCTCCTCCTCCTCCAGGGTACTCCCCCTCCTCTACCTCCTCCTCCTTCTTGTTGTTGTGTTGTTGTTCTTTTTCTTCTTCTTTTTTTTCTTCTTCTTTTCTTCCTCTTTCTTCTTCTTCTTCTTCTGCTACTCCCCCTCCTTTTTCTGCTTCTTGATCCTCCTCCTCCTTCTTCTTCTTTTTTCCCCTTGCAGTCTTTTTCTTCCTTGTAAATTCTTCCTCTTCATAGTTTTTCTTCTTCTTTACACCCTCCTTCTTCGCATTCTTTCTTCTTTGCAGTTTCTTTTTCTTTGCATCCTTCTTTGCAATTCTTTTTCTTCGCATCCTTCTTGCAATTCATTTTTATGACCCCTGTATCTATAATTCTTTTCTGAATCAGTGACCCCAATCCAACCCAGTCATGTTGTTTTATATATCTACCCCCCACAAAGGCTATACCCGGGCTGTCACCTCACCAAAACTGTGACTCTGGGTTGATATCTGTGAGTAGGTATCTCTGGGTACATGTTACAAAACAAACAATAAGTAAGATACGGCTGCCACACAACCCCGCACACATTATTAAGCATATTATAAAAAAAAAAGCCCCACAACAACACCAAACAATCAAACAAAATTTACTTTCAGGTTAACAGTGATGGCACAGATATATAAACTCATAAGAACAAGAGCCATTAGAACACATGGTGCTGTATTGTATCATTTTCTTAAAAAGGAGTTTATAGGTAACAGTTGGGGACAGGGTTCTTCCCGTTTACATCCTTAATGACAACATGGACACTGATATGGTTTGTTTCCTTTTACATGCATAAACACATTATGGACAATGATATAGTTTTTTTTTACATGTACAAACACATTATGGACACTGACATAGTTTGTTTTCTTTTACATGTATAAACACATTATAGACACTGACCCTTAAACTGAGAAAGTCTACTCCAAGTAAAATGGTTTATGGGGAACTGGGACAGTTTCCTGTGGAAAAATAACAGCTTAAAGTAAAGGAATGCTTTGCTTTTAGTTTAAGCTTTTTGATGTCCAGAAGTGAGTCAAAGTTTTTCAAATATTGTTTATAAGCTGCTACTGATATGAAATATGCTAATGCCCACAAATCTACTTATTTAGCTAACGTAGAATGTACATTAAATGAAATCGGGTTAAGTGGCATTTGGCAGAATCAGTTTGATCTCCATGTTTCACCTGAATGGTTTAAAGCCAAAGTTACACGTAGTTTACAAGATCAGTATTGGCAACAATGGTTTTCTCATGTAGATAACAACGACATATTTCTTAATTATAGACTATTTAAAAAGTGTTTCTGCTTTGAAGATTATCTCATGATTCTTCCTCGCAATTTGTCATTAACTTTTATTCCTTTTCCAAGTTACATTACAGACTTCCTATCCAAATAGGCAGAATAAGAAACGTTCCCAGAGCAGAGAGAGACAAAGAGACTGTGATAAATGTGGTGAAAACGAGCTAGGTGATGAGTTCCATTATCTATTCAAATGTCATTTCTTTGTGCTGTTAAGAAACAAATTTATCCCAAGATATTATCAACCCCCCCCCCCCCCCAAATTTTATGAAGTTCCTCGAATTGTTTAGTTTCATAAATAAATTCTTGCCTATAATAATAATAATAATAATAATAATAATAATAATAATAATAAATGGAACTTATATAGCGCTATATCTTGCAAAGACAAATCAAAGCGCATGCATTCAACCTTATCTTACACAGTCATGCAATCAATGATAATTAATCAATAGTTTAAAAAAACAGATATGACAAACATGGTGCACTGCAGACAAAATCTATGAAATAAAATTTCAATAGTCAAATGTTTTTCAAAAGCACACACACACACTCACACAGGTCGTATACTTTAGCAGGGTGATAGGACATGGGTTAGTGAATGTGTGATAGTTCTGATATGAAAAGGGAGGGGGGAAATCTTAGGTTCGAAATAAATATGTCTTGAGGCTGGATTTAAAACTGTCATAACAAGGTTTCTGGCGAGGAGAGAGAGGGAGCTCATTCCAGGTTGATGGACCCGAAATAGAGAAAGAGCAGCGGCCAACGATGGATTGGTTAAATCTAGGTATTGTAGGCACAAGGTATCTGCAGTAGAGCGGAGGGAACGTGAAGGAGTGTACAGGTTAAGACATTCACAGAGGTAGGAGGGTGCAGTTTTGTGGAGACATTTGTAACAGAGGGTACTGATCTTATAATTTACTCTCTGTGGCACAGGCAGCCAGTAGAGAGATCGCAAGAGAGGTGTAATGTGCTCCGATTTTTTCTTTCTGAGAGCTAGTCGAGCTGCGGAGTTTTGTATATGTTGAAGAGAGTGGATATATGATGCTGGCAGATCAACAAAAGAGAATTGCAATAGTCCAGACGTGAAAGAATGAGAGAAGTGACAAGTTTGCTGTTGCATCTTGTGGACAGGTACTTTCGAATTGCACTAATACGCCGTAATTGATTGTAGCATGACGGGACGGGGTCTGGGTGATGAATTTTTGCATAGAGAGTGTGTTGTCGATAACAACACCTAGATACTTCACAGCAGTGGAATAGGGGGACTGATTATTCCCGAGTTCTATTGAAGCTGTTGTAATGGAAGAGAGTTTGTGTTTGGTCCCTACGAGCACGGCTTCGGTTTTATCTGCATTTAGCTGTAATTTGTTTTGTGTCATCCAGTTTTGAATATCTTCAAAGCAGTGGGCCATATTTGTCAGGGGAGAAGGCAGATTTTCAGGAGTAACACTGCTTTGAATCTGAGTCATCTTCCTAAAAATGATGGTTGATTTGATGACGGTTTTTTATATATGTGACAGTGGAGCAGTATCAAGAGTGAAAAGAACAGGGCCTAGAACTGATCCCTGTGGGACTCGCATTCCAGTTTGGCAGGTATTGCTTGAATCTTTTTGGCAGGTATTGATTGAATTTTTTTTTATTGCATGATGATCAATGACAGTGAGGATGACATAATTATGCTTATCAAAGTTAAAAAATTCCTCAAAGAAATAATGAAAACCTATTGATTTGATGCATCCCTTTAGATGACACTTTGGCATTTTATTATATGTAAGGGATAAGTTAATTTCCTTTGTTGGTATAGACTTGAATAGACATGTCATTGTGTGTGAGCATACTCGCACCCGCAGTGTATGTGTGTGTGTGTGTGTGCCCCCGCATTTGTGTGCATGTGTGCGCGCGTATCTGTGTATTGGTTGTGCTTTCTAGCAGGGAGATCCAACTCACATTGATACAGCTGCCTCGTGAGAACTTTTGTATTTTCATTTGAATTGTTTGCCTGGCGTTTTGTTTGAAATGCTTCCTGGGTGCGTTGGTGCATGAGTGTGTGTGTGACCAGGAGGGGGCGACCTTCCTGTGTGTGGATGTTCCATGGGTGTGGTAATGTGTGTGTGCTTGTGGATGCCTTTGCCTGTTTGTGATGTGCTGAGAGGAGAAAAGAGAGAGAGAGAGAGAGAGAGAAGAGAGAGAGAGAAGGAGAAGAAGGGGAGAGAAGTATGCAGTTGATTGCTGGTAATGTATTCAGGCATCATGTTAATTTGCTGTGCCTTTCCTGTATTGTGAATGATCTTTTGCCTTTCATGTCCATAGTTTGTGCTGACCTTTCTGCTCTCCATTTTGGGGTGAGTTTGTGTTGTGAGTGTTTTTTTCGCACGCCTACGTTCACAAGTTGAGGCTTTGTTGGATTCCATGTGCTCCTTATAAAATAGTATAAAGTATAAAGTTATGTGTCAATTTATGTTATGTCTCAATGGCTTTTAAGATGTGAAATTGTTACTTTTATGATGTGCCCTGATATTTTGATGTAGATGTGTATTGTTACATATATGATGTGTCGATATATGTGATGTACATGTTTATTACATATATGATGTGTCTGATAAAATGTGTGATGTAGATGTGTATTGTTACATATAGGTAGGCATACTGTCAGTCTTGTAAGACTATGGGTTGCACTTTAGCTTTTTTATACTCAGAGCGCAAACCTGGGTAAGTAAGTAAGTTGGAGGGCAGGCTGTTACCCATCAGAAAGCCCCCCTCCCCTCTCCACGTTGCTGGAATGGTCCTTTGGATAGGCAATCGCCGATACACATGGTTCCAGTGCCTTTTCCCAGGCGTTGCCAGAACGATGCTGTTATACAGCTCTAAGATCCGACGGGACCTCTGGGATGGTGTCTAAGCATGACACCTGTGGGCATGCTGGGTTTTTTTTACTTTGTCATCCGCTCCTACTTTGCACAAAAAGGCCTACTCTTCCGGGAAAGGGGGGGAGTGGGTTTTTATTGTGTGCATAAGATGTTCTGCATGCATTTGCACACGGGGCCTCGGTTTATAGACTCATATGTGGGTTTTTTTAAAAACATGAGTTTTCTTTTCAGCCCTAAGAAAGAGAGGTGTTGTCACGTGTCAACTATGTATGTCTCAAGATTAGATTTTTGTTTGCCATATGGGAAAAAACCAATATAGAATAGAAATACGACCTTAAAAAAACAACAACAAAACAAAACACTGCACTGCTGTTGTGAAACAGGGCGATGTTTGCAGCCTCGTTTTGTTTCCCCCTTTGATGTGTAAAAGTGAACAAAATATTTCAGCGTCCATGTTGTCTTAAACCATGCAAAGGGGAAGAACCCTGTCACCAGTTAATCTCTATAAAAGAAAATCACAGAATACAGCATAATGACAGGGGACGGGATCGCCTGGTGGTTAGAGTGATGCGCTGGTGATCTGCTGACCCGGGTTCGAGTCTTTTTCAAGAGGAGTTTTCCTCTGGAGTTAACATCAGTGCAGACTCCAATCCCCCCAAAGGTTCTTCGTATGAGACTATAAACCCGAGGTCCCGTGTGCGAACGCACGCAGAACATCTTGCGCACACGTTAAAACCCGTTCCGCTTTTCGGAAGAATAGGTTATTGTGTGCTGGTGGAAACAGATGACAAAATTTACAAAACTGCATAAACACGGGGACTGGATGTAAAAAGCACATGAGTGCTTATTCCATTATCCTGGAAATAAAAGAATGAATAAAAAAGAAATAAAGAAAGTGCTGATGACTCTTGTTCTTACGATTCTGTACATCTTTGCCATGCACATGTCAAGCTGGAAGTACTTTTGTTTGATATTGTTGTTTTTTTTTGTTGTTTTTTAGGTAGTGTGCCTAATTCCTGTGTGCTGGTTATTGTCATAGCACTATCTTACTTATTGTTGTTTTCTGATAATTATGTACCTAGAGATACATACTCAGAGATATAAAGCCAGAGTCACAGTTTCTCATGGGGTGACAGCCCTGGGGGGGTCTTCATGGTGACAGGGCTGTAAACAACATAATATGATTAGATTGGAAAGTCACTGGTTCAGCAAATATAATGCACACAAATAAAAATAAAATTGCAAAAAAGAAATGCAAAAAAAAGAAGGAAAGATCCAATGAAGAAGAAAAACTGTAAAGAGGAAGATTGCAATAAAGAAGAAAGACGCAAAGAAGAAAGAAAAAGAAGTGGGAGAAGAAGGAGAAGAAGAAGACAAAGAAGAAGAAGAAGAAGGATGATGATGATGATGATGATGATGATGATGATGATGATGATGATGATGATGAGGATAAGAAAACAAGAAGAGGAAGAAGAATAACAACAAAGGGGATCAAACCCTCAACTTTTTGCTTTCAAGACAGGTGTGTTACCTCTAGGCCAGGATCCACCAGTATCTGTAACAAGATTAATTGCATAACATTTTCCTAAAAGTGTTTTACAATGGTGCATACAAAAAGTGTCTTCCATTGAAAGGACTCTAAATGTAAAAGATAAAAATACTGTCTAAAATCATCCCCACCATTGTTCCTTCCTTCTGTTTAGATAATAAACACTGATTTACCTGAGAGCAGTCTTGCATGCTGCAAAGACTTTGTGTAGTAGTGGTGTGTGCCAACTAGTCTCTGACACAGTTTACTACTCACCTGCTAACTGACAATCCATGGTCTGCCACCCTATGTAATCTGAATCGAAAAGTGCGTGTGAGGTAACGATTCTGCCTGAGGTTGGTGTCTCTGATCATGACCTCAGAAACAAGAAACCCAGTGGCGACCTTTGCTGATTCAAATTACCTTGGGGTGTGTTACTGTCTTATGTAGGCAGGGCGGGTTAGTCACTGAAAAGAGGGTAGGTACACTGTGGAGGACAAGGTTGGTTGTATGACAGTTGTTATAACCTCGCTATATATAATCTATGTTCCTTGTGTAGGATTTGTTTTTTCTCCATTGGTGAATAGAGTGGCTTGTTGTGCTGAGGTCTTGTAATGGAAGAAGATAGATAGATTAGATAGATAGATAGGATAGATAGATAGATAGATAGATAGATAGATAGATTGCCTTTGTGCCGTGTTTTCCAGTGTAACAAAATTTTGATTGAGGGAACAAATGACCAAAGTTTTATTCCTTGAGGGTAATAAAATAAGTTCAACAGACTTTTTTTTTTAAACATCTAGCCTTTGTTAATATGAATAATTTGATTGATGATGGTAATTAATGATGATGATAAAGATGATAATAAGAATGATAAAAATAAAAAAATAAATAATTAATAATCATACTCCATCACATTTCCATCACATCATCATCATCATCATGGTGATAAAAAAGATAGTAATAAAGATAGGTAAAGGTAAAAGGTAAGGGTGTCCATTAATCTATGTGGTCATAAGGGTGCCAGGTGCCAGATACCTCACTTCTCTAGGGGCCATCATATAGAGGGCGGCGCCCATCTCCTCTCCCTTGCTGCTTTACCTTCCCTGACCCTAAATAGGCAGCTATCCATTTACAGCTGGGTGAACTGGGGGACTGTTCTAAAGCCAAGACGTGCAAATGGTCACCCATCCACTTGGTAACGACACTCGTTGCTCAATCCTGTCCCCTAATAAAGATAATAATAATAATAATGATTATAACTCAGTTCAACTGTCTTCATCTTCCCTGTTGTAGGTAAGAGCTTCACGTAATGCCACCAGGGTTCACTATCTTTCTCTGTCTCTGCTGAGTTCTACAATCTCCTGTAGCCCTCCTCCCAGACCACTGATCTCAGTGATGTTGGCAATGTAGGATGTTGGCGGTCTGCCTCTTTTTTCCTTCTGCCCTCAATTTTACCTTGGGAGGGGAAGGTCATAATCAGGTGCCGGTGTGTTTCTGTATTCATGACCAAATATCTCGGTTTATGTTCCAATTTCAGTCATCAAAAATGCTTTATCTTTTCCATTCTTTCTCACATTAATTTTGTCTTTCTCTGAAAATTTTTTGTATTATTTTTTAAAGCATTTCTTTCTAAGCATAAGCTTGTGTCCCTTCTTTCTTACCTTAATAGATAAGAACTCAGTTTGATAATCATGTAGTTATCTGTAATTCCAGAAGCATGGAGACACCCAGGAAGGTTTTCTGCTGCTGTGGTTTTCCTCATCTTCCTCCCAGGCTGCCTCATGGTCCTTTCCAGGATTTGTCAGTTTTTTTGGTCTTTACTTCTGTTTTCTGCCTTCTGCTGCCACCAACTGCATGCTGCTCTTCAGGCCCTTTGGCCAGGCCATACGGGCACACATCACTGACTAGTTCTTTTTTGGCAGGCCATACTGCCCACATCCTGACTAGTTTTCTTCTTTGGGCCAGCCCCATACTGCACACATCACTGACTAGTTTTTTCTTTGGCCCTGGCCATACTGCACACACACTGACTAGTTCTTTCTTCTTGGCCAGGCCATACTGCACACAACCCCTGACTAGTTCTTTCTTTGGCCAGTCCATACTGCAACACATCACGGACTAGTTTCTTTCTTTGGCCAGGCCTTACGCACACAATTTCACTGACTAGTTCTTTCTTTGGCCAAGGCCATACTGCACACATCCCTGACTAGTTTCTTTTTTGGCCAGCCATACTGCAACAATCACTGACTAGTTCTTTCTTTGGCCAGCCATACTGCACACATCCCCTAAACTAGTTCTTTCTTTGGCCAGTCCATATTGCACACATCACTGACTAGTTCTTTCTTTGCCAGGCCATACTGCACACATCACTGACTAGTTTCTTTTTTGCCAGGCCATATTGCACCACATCACTGACTAGTTTCTTTCTTTGGCCAGTCCATACTGCACACATCACTGACAGTTCTTCTTTGGCCAGGCCATACTGCACTACATCACCTGACTAGTTCTTCCTCTTTGGCCAGCCATACTGCACACACACTGACTAGTTCTTTTCCTGTTAGTCGCATTTCCTTTACCTTGCACACATCACTGACTATTCCCTTTCTTTGGCCAGGCCATACTGCACACATACGGGACTAGTTTTTCCTTCTTGGCCAAGGTCCATACTGCAACACATCACTGACTAGTTCTTTCTTTGTCCAGCCATACTGCACACATCACGGGACTAGCTCTTTCTTTGGCCTTTCCCAAACAGCACATATCATCACCAGTTCTTTCGTCTTTGGCTAGGCCATACTGCACAACTACTTACTACTTTCTTTCTGCGTTTTTTATATGACGATTTTTTTCGTATATAGCAGAAAAGGTTTTGTTCTTATTTTTTTGTTGTTTTTGGTGTATCATTCTTTTTTTAGCTGTTGTTATTGCCGTTGTTTTTGGTTTTTGCTTTCGCTGTTGTTGCTGGGGTTGTTGCTTGCTTTTCTGTGGTTGCAAGTTTCCCAGTTAACCACCACAGTGGTCTTCCAGAATGTTTTAAACTGCCTCACCCATCCCATCAGGGAATCAGGGTGAGACCATTAATACACACTGGATGAACAGCTTGCATGTAGGACTGTTTCATTTTACCTTGCCATTGCCATTGTTTACAGCCAGTTAAACTCTAGGGTGCCTTTTTAGCATACAGAGGGAAATGGAATTTAAGGGACTACACCTTTGAAATGTTACCTAGCAATTCAGTACACCATGTGATGTTTCAGATTTGTTTTGTGTGTGTGTGTGTGTGTGGGGTGGGGGTGTTTTGTGTGTGTGTGTGTGTGGTGTGTGAACTTTACCCCATTATTGTCCTTGTGAGATGAGGGATTTTTTATCTGTTTACGATTTTAAAGATGAAGGAGATAAAATAATGCCAATGGGTTACAAAAGTAAACAAAAATTTTTGAAAATAAATCTTTTGGGCAAAACTCCAGGGTAAAAATGATGATAATGATGATGATGATGAAAACATGGACATTACATACTTTTAAGAAAACTGAACATTTCAATGTAAGCTTTGGCACTGTGCTGACATAAAAGAAAATGTCAAAGGTTTGGGTCAGGGCCAAGCCACAGGTTCACAGCTTTATTCTGAGCTTGATGTCTGCACAATACACCTTTGGTGGGCTTCTGCCAGTATGGGTGAACCACTTTGTGGGACTACCCCTGGCTAGAACATTGATAGGAGCAAGAACAGACTATGGCCTACAGATTATCAGATTTTAGCTGGAGTCTCAGAATGCCATCTACTTCACATTGTGTGTGTGTTTGTGTGTGAGACAAAAAGAAAGAGGGAGTGTGTTTGTAGGTGACTGTGTCTGCATGGGTGTGTGTGTGTGTATGTGTGTTTGTGGTGTGGTGTGTGTGTGTGAGTGAGTGTGTGTGTTGTGTGTGTGTGTGTGTGTGTGTGTGTGTGTGTGTGTGTGTGTGTGGGGAAAAAAAAGAAAGAGGGGAGTGTGTTTGAGGTGACTGTGTCTGCATGTGTGTGTGTGTTGTGTGTGTGTGTTTGTGCATGTGTGTTGTGTGTGTGTGGGGTGTGTGCGGGGTGTGTTTTGCATGTGTGTGTGTGAGTGGTGTGTAAGTGTGGGGTTACAAAACCTTCTTGATTTCCTTCAAAAAAGATGAGGGATGATTATGATGTTAATGTTTTCAAAAGTATTTCAGAATCTATATTGATGTTTTTGTTAGTTGGAAAATAATTACGATAAATTTAAAGGATGTTGATTAGTATTATAATGATAGTGTGGTTGTGTGTGTGTGTGGTGTGTGTGTGTGTGTGTGTGTGTGTTGTGTGTGTGGTGTGGTGGTGCTGTGTATTCAGTTAACCAATCACATTGGTCTCCATTTTATTTTCCTTTACAGCAGACAGCCTTGAGGACAAAGCCTCCGAGCGACACGTGCGAAGTGTTAATGGGCAGTATGAGGGGAAAGAGGCTGACACTGAAAGTAGGTTGCACCTGATGGAGATGACAGGTACTGTCAGGTGGCTTCACCTGTGCCCTACTTCCACAGCCTGACACACCCTGTTTTCTCATGACAACAGAACTCAGTACTTTGTCTGTCACAATGACTTGATATTGTATGCATTTCTCAAACTTAACTTAGTAATTATTAATTTTTTATGTATGATGTCAGTGGATTTTGTTATTGAACTAAGGAACAAAACAAGATTAATGATTGAATTAAAAAAAATAGTGTTATCATAAAGCAAATATATCAGTCATTTGTTTAAAAACACAATTTAAAGTACTTTCCTAATGTACAAATAAGTAGATAAGTGCTATTAAAAATAAATAAATAGATAAAACAATGAGAGAATAAGTAACATGTGATAGATAAATGGTTAAATAAATCTCCTGTTTGAATGAGTAAATAGAAAAATATCATCAGTGAACAAATACAAATTTGATAAATCAATGAACACAGTTTTTCAGACACTTACTCCTGTATTGTAAATTTGACAGTCTTAGTCATATCTTTTAATATCCCGAAGACAAAAAATATATGGAGATATGTTTCCGACCCCTTTACCCCTATTTTGACGTTGGAGGTTTAAAGAACCCTTAGCTTATGAAAAGAAAAGAAAATTGTGTACATTTGCATTAAGTATTACGTATCTCCATCTTTGGAAACATTTGTTTCAAGCTTAGTTAACAAGAAAAATCATATCAGCCTCATTGGCAGAATAATAGTGAAAATGTTGAAAATATAATAGCCTGTTGTGTGATCAGTTGGTCATTACATGTCACATCAATTATAATGTTGAAAATAACATGTTCAAATTCATTTAACGTCTTTTCACAGTTGTGATATTAGACGGGGTGGGGGTGGGGGGGGGGGGGGAAAGGGGGGAAGGGGGCGCAGGGGAAGAAGGAGGGTGTATGAGTGTCAAGGGAGGGGGGGTGTAGTTGGGACTGTAAATAACATGTTGTGTGATCAGTTTGCAAATACATGCAATCATTATAATGTGAAATAGGCTGTTGTGTGATCAGTGGTGCACAAAACGTTACATCAGTTAATGTTTAAAAACCATTGGTGATCAGTTGTGCATTTCACGTCACATCATTTTTAATGTTAAAATAGCCCGTTGTGTGATAAATTGGCATTACATGTCACATCATTTGTAATGGGTTTAAAATAGTTGTGGTTGAAAACATTGTGCATTACATGTCACACAGTTTGTAATGTTGAAAATAGTTGTTTGTTCGTTGTGCATTACAATCACATTAGTTGTAGCTTGGTCTAGAAGAAGGCCTTCTCCCAAGCTGCTGAAGAGGTCTTTGGATCCTGAAGCCCAGACTTTCCCCCCCCCCAAAAAAAGAAGAACAACCAAAAACAAAAACAACTACCGACACATGATCACTCTGCAAAAGAACATTTCTGGCTTTGTCAGTAAGATATGTTCAAACATGAAATCCTCCCCAAAAACATTTCGGGGTTTCTGCATGTAAGAAATGTCTACACGGAATAGTCTCTGCCCAAAAATATATTGGTTTGGGCATGTAACATATATATAATACACAAGGAAAAAAATCTTTCCATTGAACATTATTTCTAGTCCTCCACTATGGAAGTAGGAAAGCATTTAAAAAAATTGACTGACATATTTACAACAGCTTTTTATGTACAAGTGCCAAATACAAAACGAAATGTAAACCACATGTTTGATTTGTGGGCTTCCCACAGCCCTGAAGAACCAGTCTGCGAAAGGTTTTGGGAGGACCAATGACTGGGCAGGACAGGGATGACCCCACAAGAAACACCCCTCTTGTGTGTGGGTTGTGTTGTGTGTGTGTGGGGTGTGTTGTGTGTGTTGTGGTGTTGTGTTGTGTGTGTGTTTGGTCTGTGTGTGGAAAGTCACATGCTGGCTTCTGCTGTGGTTTAATTAAAGGGTTTGCTGATTACCGTGGTTGTTTAGGTCTTTGTTGGGTATTTAACAGGAGACAATTCTTAATTTTTTGCTTTTCATTTCATAAAGAATTGGTAAAAAATAAATATAAAGTGTATTTTTTTCCGTTGGTTTATTATTGTTTTTTTTTGTTTTAGTTTGTTTTGTCCACAGGGTTTCGGCGGTTTATGATTTGATTTTTATTTGTTTCAATTTATAAGGAAGTGCTTTTTTTTGCAAACTGAAAATTACCTTTGTTTCCTTTTTATTTCTGCTTGTTTTTAAATTTTTGTTTTTTGTGTCGCATTGTTTCTTGTGTTTTTTATGAATTTGTTGTGTTTTTATTAGTTTTGTCTTTTTAGAAATGGCTTCCTGCTGCTTAATATTATAAAGAAGAGAGTGGCTTTTGTTGTCAATTTAAAGGTATTTTAATTTGAAAAACACCATGAAAAATTACACTTTGGTTTCTTTTATTAAAAATAAACAAAAATTTTGTTGAAATATTTTTATCAAAAATGAATAATTATTAAATTACAATAATATACTTATTTAAACCCCTTTTATTTAAATTCCACATGGGAAATATTAACTTAATCCTCTGGCTTTTACTCTAATATTTTAATTTATAGAGATTTATTTTGAATTAAAGGGATTATTTATACCATCATAAATAAAAAAAGTATACCTTTTAAACTTTCAATTTCTTTTGGATTGATTTTAACCGATTTAAAGAAAATGGTTTAAACACCCGAAACAAAAAAATTAACATCCTTGCCATTATAAAAACAAATAATTAAAAAATATATATATAATTTTTATTTTTGTTTTTTATAGTTATAATTTAAGTATAAATTTTTTTGGAATGAAATGAACAAAACTTAAAAAAAATTATCTCTTACCTGTTACTGAATGCAGAACATCTACCAGTCAACAACTTAATGGGCAAATATTAACTGTCCCTTAAAAATTTAGTTTGAAATATATTATTATAATATATATATATTTTTAAAAATATATTTATATATATAATATAAATATTATTAATATATTAGTTATATATTTATTTTATATATGTATATATAAACTACTATACTATAATATTGAATTTTTAACCTATATTTGAATACAAATCGACGTTATATGTAAACACACACATCAACAACAAAAAAAAACAAAAGGGGAAAAAAAAACACACACAAAAAAAAAAAAAAAATAATATGTTTTGTGTGTGTGTGTGTGGTGGTGGTGGTGGTGTGTTGTGTGTTGGGTGGTGTGTGTGTGAGACAACTGATTTTGATAAAGAAAAGAATATAACGAAATGAAAACAGACATGTACAGTCAAGAGGAATAAATAGAAAAATGCAGCCAGATTATTATACATATTTTAAAAATATAAAATTATTAAAATATATAAAAATAAAATAAAAATATTAAAAATATTATGGGAACTGTGTTTGGATAAAAATTGCGTATTCACTAAAGAATTAAAAAAAAAGAAATTTTTCATTTCTTCTTCTTTCCCTTCTCTCTCGTGAAAACAGTATGAGAGAAAAACGGTCACAAAAGAAGCGTTGGTGTGTTGGGGTTGTGATGGGTGTGTATGGGGTGTTTTTTGGTTTGTGTTTGCATTTCGGTTCTGGCCTGTCCTCTGCTTTCTTTCCATTTTTGGTTTGTTGATGCCTGCTTTTGTGTCTGTTTTTTTCCTTTTCTTTTCTCTTTCTTTTCAGTCTGTCTGTCTTTGTCTGTTTTTCTCCTTTTTACAGTCGCTTGTTTAACAGAAAACGAAGGGAAATAACCCGCTTTCCCTTAAAAAACGCGTGTGTTTTTTGTGTGTGTTTTGTTTTTTGTGTGTGTTTGTTTTGTGTGTAGCTGCTGCGTGGCGTGCGTCGTTGTGTCGTTTGTTGCTGTAGGTGTTGTTGGGGTACTTCCTGTCTCTTGTTCTGTCTCTCTATACCTCTGTTTTGCTCTGTGGTCGTTATGTCTGTTGGCTCCTTGTTTCATTTTTCTGTCACAATTCCAGATGTCAAACCATATTAAAACTTGTTGGATATACTTTAAAAAAAGTTAGTCTTAGTTTTGCTTGGTTTCCCCCTAGAATAAAGATTCTCAATTCAGATACAGGAACCATGGAATATTATACCTCAGGGTGCTATGCCCTTTTTTTAAGAACCCGTGGAAAAGTAATTTTGTGTTTGTGCTGTCCATATTTAAGGGTGTTAGCAGAAAAAAACCCTGTATAAATAAGTTTAGTACAGCTATTGAAAGTAAGGACTCTTTTATTCCGTCATCAATCATCCTGAAAGGTTTGGTGCAACCTCCTTTATTTTGTGTAAAAGGCTTTTAGTAAGAAATATTGTTATCCTGTCTTTGTCGCTCACGTTTTTTATAACAGTAATTTTCATTATTATTTTTTTTACCCCACCAAAAATAAAAAAAAAAGCAGTTGGCAACCACTCATGTATGGCCAAAGGTTTTAGTGAAAACACGAGTTCCGTTCGCTAAAACCACAAGGACTCAGTTTCCAAAATTGTTCCTTTTTTATATATCCTCTGAAAAAACCTTTTTATTAAATGCCCATTTGGGCCCATTTCCCAATTTCTTCATTATAAAACAGCGGGCAGTTATGGAAGAATGAACCTCCACTATAAACAAGCTCTCTACATGACATGACCGTGCTTGGAAAAGTTAACCCCTAAAATGGGGTTCAACCACTCATTCCAACCTTTTCTCTTAGTGAACCCTGGACCCAAAACCACAGAATGCCTGCCACCCCCGTTATCCCCTAAACTCGTTGTAGTTTTTCCTTCCCCTACTTGTCATTGATACTTTTTTAAAAAAATTGTGTCACGACAAAAAAGAAACAAACATTTAAAAACTGATAAAATCAGACCCGACAACAGACAGACAGAAAGCAGCACGGGCCAGAAACCACAGGATTTCAGTTCAAACAAGCTGGGACATCAATGATACTTTGCTCAGCCACTTCTGTGGTAAGTGATGAATTTAAGGGAAAGGGCCGCATTGCAAATGTGTTGTGCGTGGAGAGGTTTTGTTTGGCACTTCTTCATTACTGGACAAGGTCTCTTGCTATTGCCCCAAATGTGCTCCCCCAGGAAAGAGATATATGGGACATCTCCTTTAAGATGATGTCAGCTGCCTATTAAACAGGTACTAAAAAAACAGCCACACAGGAAGATTTCTCATCTGGTGTGCATTGCCAAGCCTCCAATGATTTTTGGGTGGTGAGTTGGACAGAAATGCATTTCTTTGGGTGACCTTGCAATGTTAAAGCTGGGAAGACCCAACCACAAACAACAACAAGGAGAATTGAACCCGGGCCCCTTTTTCGATTTCCAGACAGGGTGTTGTTAAACTGTAGACAGCCAATCCACCTGTACCTTAGCAAGATATGTTAACCTAACATTTCTTGAAATTTTAAAAATGTTTCCCAAATTTTTGAACAAAAAAGTCATCTAATCCAAAACGAGTCTAAATAATAGGAACAAAAAGCTCCACCCCTCCCTTCCTTTCTTCCTTTTATGTAATAAAACCCACTGACCAATTAGCAGGGCGTTGTATGCTGTGAACATGTTGTTATAGTAAATGGATTGGGGTCAAAACCCTTTTCTGATACTTTTTACTACTGCATGCTAAAATGCTTAGTTTTGTATTGGTGACTGTATTAATTTGAATTCTGATGTGAAGCAAAGATTCTGTGCTGTTTTTGTGGTTTTCCTATCATGTCCTCAGAAAGAAAAACAAAAGGTCGGACCTTTGCCCGCATTCCATATGTAGTCTCAAAATTACTTGGAGATTCCTAAGAGTGCCTGCTGTCTTATATATAGGGTACGGTGTTCGTCACTGTCAGAAGTGGGTAAAACATGGAAGACAAGTTGTTGTAGAACAGCTTTAAAACCTTGCGGTGCACATAACATAAAACCACTTTCCCTTTTTGCAGATTTGTTTCTTTTCCATTTGGTTTTTATGGAGAGAGTGGTTTGTTGTGTGGACACTTTGTCATGGATGAAAAGGAACACTTTTGGGACATTTTTTCCCAAAGTAACAATGTTTTTGAACTAAATGAAGAAGTTTGTTTCTGGAGTTAAGGAAAGATTCACAGATTTTTTGGCACCACCTTTAGAAAAACCAATATTTCTAATAACAGGAATGTGACAAGAAATAAATATAATAATAATAATATAATAATAATAAAAATAATAAAAATTTAAAAATATTAATAAGTACCAGAAAAGACATGCTACACGTTTTAGGTTAAACTGGTGAAACTGTTACCCCCAAAATGGTCAAAATATATGTTTTCTCTTCGTATGTAAAACGTTATTCTATTTTGCTTACTTATACTTTGTATTTTGGGAATTTGTATAATATTTAAATGTGTATGTTTTCCAATATCTGATTAACTGATTTTGTTTGTATTTTGAAAATGAATAGTTTGTATTTTATTTATTTTTGCTTATGTGATTTTTTAATGTTTTCACAATGAAATATCTAAAAGAGTTTTTTAACTAATTCAAATAATATTGTCCAAGCAATGTCCCAAAAATGTAAGTGTTAGTCTAATTTAGGAACAAAATCAATAATAACAACTGAAATAAGTCATATTGTTTGCTTATATTCATTGATATGATTGTTGAAATACTGATCTTGACTTGATTAATTTCAACCACAATGGGGGTTCTCTATTTTTGTTGTAAATCAATTTTTTTGCCTATTGCATCAAGTTGGTATAGGCACAAAGGTATCCAAATCTTACCACTAGAAAAGCAGTTCTATTTCCTTTGTAAGAGAATCTTTAATAAATAGTATTGTGTAATTTAGGAACATGTGGAACAAACTTTACTTAGATAAACAAAACATAGCTCATATTAAGTAGTAATAGATTGTAAGGTGTACAAAACCATTTGAATCATAGTAATTAGCCTAAGGGCCATTCTATGTTGTAAACAAGTTTGAATTATTGAACTGAATTCTACCAAATGCAGACATACAAATTTAAATCTATGGCATGTTTTGGGTTTTGATATGAATGAATACAAGATTGGGGGATGTTAGTATGGATAATTTGTAGTATTAGAGGTCGTTATATTTTCGATCATATGAAGCTAGGGAAGGTTGGTTGGGTGCTTAGCAGAAAGAGAAACTGTTTTTAGGTAGGCACCACTGTTTAATTATGAATATCTGCTCTCATGGACATCTCTGGTAATAGTATGTATATGTATCAAATGTAGTTTACCTTTTTTTTTTTTTTTTAGTAAAAAAGTATTTGTTTTTTTTAAAACTCTAATTGTTTTATTACAGAAAGGTTTTTGGGGTGAGGTGTTAAAAAAATGTATATAGTCAGAGACTTTAAACGCCCATAGTTTGCAGCCAAATGATTGTTGTGGAAAATGCAATAATGCATCATAATACTTTCATTTTCTAGTTTATTATGATAGATAATAATTATGTGTAGTTTCGTTTGTGGGCAGCAAGACAATCACCACTGAAGCTGCATGAAAAAACACAAAATTTCCTTGATCTTGGTCCAAATCAGCTAACCTGTGATAGCATGGTGGTGCTGCCTATGCATTTTGCATGGCGTGTTTATATATAGAGGGGTAGTCAGTGTGGTGAGATAATGAGGTCCAATGCCAGTAGAGTCTTACTTCTGTTTGAATGAAAATGTTGCGAGAGAGACCTTCAACACCTACAGCAGTAGATGTACCAGAGGGCCAAATAAAGAGGTGACAAGGACAAGCTGCTGTCTTCCCCTGAGTCTTCTTTTGCCTGGTTGCTGTTCACACACTTGCTATGAAGTGCTGTTGCTAGAAATGCATGTTCCACTCTTTCTGTACCCTGACTTTAGCCTTGTCCACTCAGCATAGTCACAATGATAATAATAATGATAATAATAATAATAGTAATAATAGTAAGAATATTGATGATGATGATGATGATAACAATAAACACAATAATAAAGGTAAGAATAATGATAATGACAATTATAACCTCAACTCAACTGTCTCCATCACCACTCTCATTGGAAGGAGCTCCATGCATTGTCACCAGGGTTTGCCATTTTTCTCTGTCTCTGCTGAGTTCTCCATTTTCCTGTAGCCCTCCTCCCAGACCACTGGCCTCAGTGATGTTGACAATGAAGAATGTTGGTTGTCTCCTCTTTTCCTTTCACCCTCAACCTTACCTTGGAGAACTGTCGCCATCAGATTTGTCTGTTTGCATGATCAATGTATCTCAGTCTGCTCTTATCAATGTGAGCCAGCATTTGTCTTTGCACTGAGAGTTCATCAAAAATACTTTCATTTGTTGTCCTGTTTGGCCATTGAACTCTTAGAAGTCACTTGTAGAGCCCTGATTTGGCTGTGATTATTTTGCCCTTTTCCATTTTTGGAAGTGTCTATGTGTCTACCCATACAGCAGTACAGGCCATATGAGTGTTTTGAGATATTTGCGTAATTCTGTCTTTCCAAATGTTCTTTAACTGAGTCATCTTTTGCTTGGTCATACCAATTCTAGCCTTGAAATCTTGTAGACAGGAGCCATTGTTCTCTTTTAAAGAGCCTAAATATTTGAAATTTTGAATGTATTCCAGATTTGCTCTATTTATGATGATATTCTGAGGTGTGGCTGCACCACTAATGCGCATCACTTTCATCTTTTTCAATGTACCTGAGGATAGTGATGTTTCTGCTTCATATATTAATACCCGTGTCAGATATGTTTACCTTTCTTGTGATTATGTCTGTAAATATGCTGAAAAGGTGTGGGGATAGTATGCAACCCTGACAGACTCCTTTAAACATTAAGAACTCACAGTGCCTTCCATTCAATTGTTTGACTGCCTTCTGATCTGAAAACAAATCTGCTATGAGCAGGATCAGATGCTTTAGAAAGCCAACTTTTTACATTGTAATAATAGATGGTGATGTTTGAATCTATCAAAAGCCTTACTATAGTCTGAAAGTTATAAATGCCTCATCTTCAGTGTTTCTAATTGTCTCTGACAGCATGTGAAGCCCAGAAACGCATGTCTATTGTTCTTGTCCCATGTCTACATCCTGCCTAACAATAAGGTGTCTTGCTTTCAATGGCATTTTTTCATACTGTTGAGGATGTTCAGAACTTTGCATGTGGGGCTTCTAAGGGTGACTTTTCTGTAATTGCCTCAGTCTCTAGTATCTCTGTTGTGGAGCATAACAAAATCTTGCTGCTTCTGCTCACTGGGCCGTTAGCAGGTCTCCAAAACTGTTTTGCATAGATGATGTAAAGCTGTAAAATTGAAAAGGCCTGAGTTCTTCAAAAGGTCACTTAGTATGTTGTCAATTCCAATGATCTGCCTTTCTAGTTGCTTGATGCCATCAGTAATTTCTCTTTGTTGTGGCAAAGGATGGAGTTCTTGTGAATTTACATTGCGTGTCAAATCACCAGTAGTGCTGTTGTTGGTGTGAAACAGTTCCTTTCCGTATTAATGCCACCTGTATAATATTGCAGTCATTTCGGTGAGAATTTCTCTACCTTTGTCACTGAATTTTTTATTTTTAACTGATAGGTTGCTCCCTTTTACTTTAACCTTTTTGTCTTTTATGAGTATGAACAACTAGTGATTTTGAGCATTTATTTTCTAGCCATGACATGTTGTCTTTGCATACATACATTAGTAAATGAAACCTCAGCTCTGATAATCACTGGTGTTATCACACAGTTCCAGAAGCATGGAGAAATCCAGGAAGATTCTGCTGGTGGTTTTCCTCATCTTCCTCCCAGGCTGCCTCATGGCTCCTCCCGAGGGAATTATAGGTGAGCTGCTGTCTGTACATCCTGTTTTCTGCCTCTGCTGCCACCACTGCATGACTGCTCTTCAGGGCCCTTTGGCCAGGCCATACTGCACACATCACTGACTAGTTCTTTCTTTGGCCAGGCCATACTGCACACATCACTGACTAGTTCTTTCTTTGGCCAGGCCATACTGCACACACACTAAGTTCATCTTGGCCAGCTACGCAAATACTGACTTTCTTTTTGGCCAGTCCATACTGCACACATTACTGACTAGTTCTTTCTTTGGCCAGTCCATACTGCACACATCACTGACTAGTTCTTTCTTTGGCCATGCCATACTGCACACATCTCTGACTAGTTCTTTCTTTGGCCAGTCCATACTGCACACATTACTGACTAGTTCTTTCTTTGGCCAGGCCATACTGCACACATCACTGACTAGTTCTTTCTTTGGCCATGCCATACTGCACACATCTCTGACTAGTTCTTTCTTTGGCCAGTCCATACTGCACACATCACTGACTAGTTCTTTCTTTGGCCAGGCCATACTGCACACATCACTGACTAGTTCTTTCTTTGGCCAGTCCATACTGCACACATTACTGACTAGTTCTTTCTTTGGCCAGACCATACTGCACACATCACTAACTAGTTCTTTCTTTGGCCATGCCATACTGCACACATCTCTGACTAGTTCTTTCTTTGGCCAGTCCATACTGCACACATTACTGACTAGTTGCTTTTTCTTTGGCCAGACCATACTGCACACATCACTGACTAGTTCTTTCTTTGGCCAGTCCATACTGCACACGTCACTGACTAGTTCTTTCTTCTTTGGCCAGGCCATACTGCACACGTCACTGACTAGTTCTTTCTTTGGCCAGGCCATACTGCACACATCACTGACTAGTTGATTCTTTGGCCAGTCCATACTGCACAGCTACTTACTACTTCTTTCTTTCTGTGTTTTAATATATGACGATTTATTTCGTATATAGCAGCAAAGCTTTTGTTCTCCTTGTTGTTGTTTTTGTTGTATCATTCTTTTTGTTGCTCTTTTTATGGCTGTTGTTTTTGTTTTATGCTTTTGCTGTTGTTGCTGTTGTTGTTGTTATTGCTGCTGCAAGTTTCCCAGCTTAACACCACAGGGGTCTTCCAGAATGTAAATTGCCTCACCCATCCCATCAGGGAATCAGGGTGAGACCATTAATACACACTGGATGAACAGCTTGCATGTAGGACTGTTTCATACACCTTGCCATTGCCATTGTTTATAGTCAGTTAAACATCTAGGGTGTCTTTTTAGCATGCAGAGGGAAATGGAAATAAAGAGACTATACATTTCAAATGTTAGCTAGCAATTCAGTATAGGATATAATGTTTTAGATGTGTGTGTGTGTGTGTGTGTGTGTGTGTGTGTGTGTGTGTGTGTGTGTGTGTGTGTGTGTGTGTGTGAACTTTGTGCTCTATTGTCCTTGTGCTATGAGGTGTTCTTTATCTTTTCAAAAATAAAAGATGAAAGTCATGATAATGAGAGGAGGCACCATGGTCGAGTGGTTTAGGCGGTCAACTCGTGATCCAGAGGTCGCGGGTTCGATCCCCGCTCGGCTCGGTGTTGTGTCCTTGGGAAAGACACTTTACTCCTATTTTCCTCACTCCACCCAGGTGTACTAGTGGGTATCAGCTCTGCTGGGGAAGTATCTGGCGACAGACTAGCGTCCTGTCACAGGGGTGGTGAAAAACCATCAGTTCGCTTAACGCTACAGAAACCGGGATAAGCTCCGGCTCTATGGGCCTTCTGGCTCGAAAGAACATACTACTTTACTTTACTACATGATAATGACGATAATGTATACAAAAGTGAATGAAATTCTGAAAATAATGTCGGTCAAACTCCAAATAATGATGATTATGATGATCATAGTTGAATGATAATGGTGTGTATGTGTAGGGAAGTAAACAATCACCCAACCACATTGGTCTCCAATTTTTTTTCTATAATGCAGGCAACCCTCTGGGAAAGGCCTATCAGTCACGCCTGCAAAGTGTGTATGGGCAGTATGAGGGAAAAGAGGCTGACACTGAAGGTAGGTTGCACCTGATGGAGATGACAGGTACTGTCAGGTGGCTTCACCTGTGCCCTACTTCCACGACCTGACAAACCCTGTTTTCTCATGACAACAGAACTCAGTGCTTTGTCTGTTACAACGACTTGAAATTGGATGCATTTCTAAAACTGAACTTGATTATTATTTTTTTAATGTATGATGTCAGTGGATTATGTAATTGAACTAAAGAAAAAAAATTATGAGTGGATTAAAAATGGTGTTTTCAATTAGCTAATAAGTAAGTTCTTTCTTTTCAAAAGAAGAATTCAAAATTATTTTCTAATGCACGAATAAGTACATAAATGCTATTTTTACAAATGAGTAAATAAACAAAGCAATGCGATAATTAATAAAATGTGATAGGTAAATGGGCAAATAAATGTCCTGTTTGAATGCGTGAATAGAAGAAAGTCATGAGTGAACAAATGAAAATTTGATGAATGAATGAACGAATTTCTTCAGACACTAACTCCGGCATCATGACTCTCACAGTCTTAGTCATATTTTTCAATGTGAAGACTAAAATATATGAAGATATGTTGTCTCCCTGCCTCTTTACCCCTATTGTCACGTTGGGGGTTTAATGAACCCTTACTTTATGAAAAGAAAAGAAAAATGTCTACATTTGCATTAAGTGTTATAAATCTCCAATTTTTGAAAACATTACTTTCAAGCTTAGTTCACAAGAAATATAGCATGAGCCTGAGTAGCAGATTATGTTAGTGAAAATGTTGAAAATATATTAGCCTGTTCTGTGATCAGTGGTGCATTAATTGTCACATCAGTTATAATGTTGAAAATATAAAAGTCTGTTGTGTGATCAGTGGTGCATTACACGTCACATCAGTTATAATTTTTGTTGAAAATAGGCTGTTGTGTGATCAGTTGTGCATGACACGTCACATCAGTTATAATGTTGAAAATAGGCTGTTGTGTGATCAGTTGTGCATGACACGTCACATCAGTTATAATGTTGAAAATAGCCTGTTGTGTGATCAGTTGTTCATGACATGACACATCAGTCATAATGTTGAAAATAGGCTGTTGTGTGATCAGTGGTGAATTACACGTCACATCCGTTATAATGTTGAAAATAGGCTGTTGTGTGATCCATTGTGCATTACACGTCACATCAGTTGTAGTCTTGGTCTAGAAGAAGGGCCTTCTCCTCAAGCTGCTGAAGAGGATCTTCTGGATCCTGAGCCCAGACTTTCAACCAGGAAGACACTCCACTAACCAACACATGATCATTCTCTGCCAAAGAACATTTCTGGTTTTGGCATGTAGGATATGACTACACATGATAATTCTCTGCCACATAACACTCAGGTTCTGGCATGAAAGAGATGTTTACATAGGAAAGCTCTCTGCCAAAGAATATATCTGGTTTGGGCATGTAACATATATCTACACAAAATAAATCTCTTCCAGTGAACATTATTTTCTGGTCCTCACAGTATGGAACGTAGGACAGGTCTCAACACTTGACTGACATTACTTACACATTTTGGTTATGTATAAGCGGCAGGAAGAGAAGAAGAAGAAGAAATACAAACCAAAATGTACCAGCATGTTGTGATGTCTGTGTCTTCCCACAGCCCTGAAGGAACCAGTCCTGCAGCAAGGTTGGGAGGACCAGTGACTGCTGCAGGACAGGGATGACCCCCTACACTGAGCACCCCTCCTCTGTGTGTGTGTGTCTGTGCTGTGGCAATGCTCTACATGTCTTGGCTTTCTGCTGTGGTTTAGTTTGGATTTTACTTATTACCGTTGGTTACTTGTTTAGCTGTTTGTTGAGTTTGTTATTTACCACAAGAAGACAATACCTGTATTTTTATCACTTTCAATCATAAGAAAAAAACAAAACATAAACAAAATGACCATTGTTTTCTTGTTTATTATGGTTTGTTTTTGTGTCCATGTTTCTGTGCTTGTTTGATCAATTTGATGTGTTTTATTTTATTTCAATTTGTAAGGAGAAGCTGCTTTGTTTTTTTCACAGACTGAAACTACTTTTTTTATTATAAATCTTTGTTGATTTTTTTCTCTGTGGGTTCCTTCACAGAATTTTGTTTTCATTAAAGTGAGTCTCTGACGAAAATGAGAGCTTTCCTTTGGCTAGAGCTCCAAGGTTTACCAATATGGAGATTTTATGTGTGGGACCTTTGTTAGCCACCATTAATGTATAGTCCCTTTCCAACTTTGAGAATGAAAGATGAACTCAATTACATCTCTGCTTTCTCATTTAAAAGAATGAAAATGATAATGATACTATTTTGATCCAAAGAAATAAATAAATTAGTGAGAAATGAACACACTAGTTATTCTATACTTGTGATCTGAGCAGACGTGTACAGTCATATGTGTGCAAATATTCACTAGTAACATTAGCCCTCTCAGTCTGTATATATATATATATATATATATATATATATATTATATATATATATATATATATATATATATATATATATATATATATATATAATATAAAAATTAATATTTCATTTTCTTTGATCAAAAGACAGTTGTCATATATATGTATATATATATATATATATATTATTATATAATAATAATAGATAGATAGATAAGCTCCGGCTCTATGGGCCTTCTGGCTCGAAAGAACATACTACTTTACTTTACTACATGATAATGACGATAATGTATACAAAAGTGAATGAAATTCTGAAAATAATGTCGGTCAAACTCCAAATAATGATGATTATGATGATCATAGTTGAATGATAATGGTGTGTATGTGTAGGGAAGTAAACAATCACCCAACCACATTGGTCTCCAATTTTTTTTCTATAATGCAGGCAACCCTCTGGGAAAGGCCTATCAGTCACGCCTGCAAAGTGTGTATGGGCAGTATGAGGGAAAAGAGGCTGACACTGAAGGTAGGTTGCACCTGATGGAGATGACAGGTACTGTCAGGTGGCTTCACCTGTGCCCTACTTCCACGACCTGACAAACCCTGTTTTCTCATGACAACAGAACTCAGTGCTTTGTCTGTTACAACGACTTGAAATTGGATGCATTTCTAAAACTGAACTTGATTATTATTTTTTTAATGTATGATGTCAGTGGATTATGTAATTGAACTAAAGAAAAAAATTTATGAGTGGATTAAAAATGGTGTTTTCAATTAGCTAATAAGTAAGTTCTTTCTTTTCAAAAGAAGAATTCAAAATTATTTTCTAATGCACGAATAAGTACATAAATGCTATTTTTACAAATGAGTAAATAAACAAAGCAATGCGATAATTAATAAAATGTGATAGGTAAATGGGCAAATAAATGTCCTGTTTGAATGCGTGAATAGAAGAAAGTCATGAGTGAACAAATGAAAATTTGATGAATGAATGAACGAATTTCTTCAGACACTAACTCCGGCATCATGACTCTCACAGTCTTAGTCATATTTTTCAATGTGAAGACTAAAATATATGAAGATATGTTGTCTCCCTGCCTCTTTACCCCTATTGTCACGTTGGGGGTTTAATGAACCCTTACTTTATGAAAAGAAAAGAAAAATGTCTACATTTGCATTAAGTGTTATAAATCTCCAATTTTTGAAAACATTACTTTCAAGCTTAGTTCACAAGAAATATAGCATGAGCCTGAGTAGCAGATTATGTTAGTGAAAATGTTGAAAATATATTAGCCTGTTCTGTGATCAGTGGTGCATTAATTGTCACATCAGTTATAATGTTGAAAATATAAAAGTCTGTTGTGTGATCAGTGGTGCATTACACGTCACATCAGTTATAATTTTGTGTTTGAAAATAGGCTGTTGTGTGATCAGTTGTGCATTACACGTCACATCAGTTATAATGTTGAAAATAGGCTGTTGTGTGATCAGTTGTGCATGACACGTCACATCAGTTATAATGTTGAAAATAGCCTGTTGTGTGATCAGTTGTTCATGACATGACACATCAGTCATAATGTTGAAAATAGGCTGTTGTGTGATCAGTGGTGAATTACACGTCACATCCGTTATAATGTTGAAAATAGGCTGTTGTGTGATCAGTGGTGCATTACACGTCACATCAGTTGTAGTCTTGGTCTAGAAGAAGGGCCTTCTCCTCAAGCTGCTGAAGAGGATCTTCTGGATCCTGAGCCCAGACTTTCAACCAGGAAGACACTCCACTAACCAACACATGATCATTCTCTGCCAAAGAACATTTCTGGTTTTGGCATGTAGGATATGACTACACATGATAATTCTCTGCCACATAACACTCAGGTTCTGGCATGAAAGAGATGTTTACATAGGAAAGCTCTCTGCCAAAGAATATATCTGGTTTGGGCATGTAACATATATCTACACAAAATAAATCTCTTCCAGTGAACATTATTTTCTGGTCCCTCACAGTATGGAACGTAGGACAGGTCGCAACACTTGACTGACATTACTTACACATTTTGGTTATGTATAAGCGGCAGGAAGAGAAGAAGAAGAAGAAATACAAACCAAAATGTACCAGCATGTTGTGATGTCTGTGTCTTCCCACAGCCCTGAAGGAACCAGTCCTGCAGCAAGGTTGGGAGGACCAGTGACTGCTGCAGGACAGGGATGACCCCCTACACTGAGCACCCCTCCTCTGTGTGTGTGTGTCTGTGCTGTGGCAATGCTCTACATGTCTTGGCTTTCTGCTGTGGTTTAGTTTGGATTTTACTTATTACCGTTGGTTACTTGTTTAGCTGTTTGTTGAGTTTGTTATTTACCACAAGAAGACAATACCTGTATTTTTATCACTTTCAATCATAAGAAAAAAACAAAACATAAACAAAATGACCATTGTTTTCTTGTTTATTATGGTTTGTTTTTGTGTCCATGTTTCTGTGCTTGTTTGATCAATTTGATGTGTTTTATTTTATTTCAATTTGTAAGGAGAAGCTGCTTTGTTTTTTTCACAGACTGAAACTACTTTTTTTATTATAAATCTTTGTTGATTTTTTTCTCTGTGGGTTCCTTCACAGAATTTTGTTTTCATTAAAGTGAGTCTCTGACGAAAATGAGAGCTTTCCTTTGGGAAGAGCTCCAAGGTTTACCAATATGGAGATTTTATGTGTGGGACCTTTGTTAGCCACCATTAATGTATAGTCCCTTTCCAACTTTGAGAATGAAAGATGAACTCAATTACATCTCTGCTTTCTCATTTAAAAGAATGAAAATGATAATGATACTATTTTGATCCAAAGAAATAAATAAATTAGTGAGAAATGAACACACTAGTTATTCTATACTTGTGATCTGAGCAGACGTGTACAGTCATATGTGTGCAAATATTCACTAGTAACATTAGCCCTCTCAGTCTGTATATATATATATTATATATATATATATATATATATATATAGATAGATAGATAGATAGATAGATAGATAGATAGATAGATATAGATAGATATAGATAGATAGATATAGATAGATAGATATAGATAGATAGATATAGATAGATATAGAGATAGATATAGATATAGAGATAGATATAGATATAGAGATAGAGATAGAGATAGATATAGAGATAGATATAGATATAGAGATAGATATAGATATAGAGATAGATATAGATAGATATATATAGATAGATAGATATATATATATATATATATATATATATGACAACTGTCTTTTGATCAAAGAAAATGAAATACTAATTTAAATTGAAAAGCAGACATGTACAGTTACATATGAGCAAATATTAACTAGTAACATTAGCATATCCAGTATATATATATATATATATATATTATATATATATATATATATATATCTGGGAATTGTGTTTTGATTTAAAAAAAAAAGTATTCACATAAATTGAATTGAAAAAAACATGAATAATCTTCCTCTTCTTCTTCTTCTTCTTCTTTTTCTTCTTCTTCTTCTTCTTCTTCTTCTTCTTCTTCTTCTTCTTCTTCTTCTTCTTCTTCTTCTTCTTCTTCTTCTTCTTCTTCTCCTCCTCCTCCTCCTCTTCCTCCTCTCCTGAAACAATACCTATCCAATAACACTGGGACAGAATGATAGCATGTAGCATGTCCATTTTGACTGATTCAGGATTCTGAAGACACTATGTTACTGGCTGGTAGTTTTGAAAGAATAAAAATCAGTGTTTGCATTAAAAATCAGATTATCATCCAAAATGATACCAACATACTGCTGTCTCTATCTGTTTGTTTGAGTGCCTGACTGTGTGCCTGTCTGATTCTCTGTCCGTCTCTCTTTCTGTCTGTCAGTCTCTCGCTGTCTCTCTGTCTCTCTGTCTGTCTGTCTCTCTCTCTCTCTCTCTTAGTCTCTCTCTCTCTCTCTCACTATGACCTTATAGAATTTAGCTGGTTGTTGTTGGGTTTTTTGTTTGTTTTTTTCTTTCTCTTTCTTTTCTTTCTTGTTTTTATTGTTTAAGAGTATGGGTATTGAGGGTTTTTTTAAAATTTATTTAATTATTATGATTATGATGATTATTATTATTATTATTATTTTATTTTATTTATTTTATCATAACATATTTTTTGTGTGAGTAATCAAAATAAGTGTCCAAGGTGATCGTATTGAGGTTTTATTTTTTATTTAATTAATTATTATTATTATTTTATTTTATTTTATTTTATCATAACATGTTTTTTGTATGAGTAATCAAAATAAGTGTCCAAGGTGATCGTGTACTGTTTTGAGACTTTTATCTTTAGTACCATCTCTGAAACACACACACACACACACACACACTCTCTCTCTCTCTCTCTCTCTCTCTCTCTCTCTCTCTCTCTCTCTCTCCTCTGTATTATGGCCTAAGACCGATATGCAATTAATTCATTCTCTCTCTCTCTCTCTCTCTCTCTCTCTCTCTCTCTCTCTCTCTCTCTCTCTCTCTCTCTCTCTCTCTCTCTCTCTCTCTCTCTCTCTATTGTTATTGTGTATTCTAATAAAGGGCATATTCATACTTTCGATTTTCAATATTATTTTGGACTTGTTGACTGTACTTGAGCTCCAGTGAATCTCCTATTTTAATATCCTATTACCACGTGTAACAACTATGTGTACTATTCTACAGTATGAAGGTGTTCAATTTTATGATCTATAAGTTTGGCTCTCTCTCTCTCTCTCTCTCTCTCTCTCTCTCTCTCTCTCTCTCTCTCTGTGTTGTTATTGCTGTAGTTGTTACTTTGTTCTTTGTTGGTAATTTGTTTGGATTTTTCGCTTGTTAGTTTTTTGTTTTGGTGTATGTATGTGTGTGTGTTGTGTGTGGTGTGTGTGTGTGTGTGTGTGTGTGTGTGTGTGTGTGTGTGTGTGAAGGGGGGAACGGTGCTGTTTTTTTTTCTCTTTTTTTATTGTTGTTTTTTTTGTTTGTTTATTTGTTTGTTTTTTGGGTTGTTTTTTTTTCTCATTTGTTTGTTTGATGTTTTTTTTTTTTCTTGTTTTTTGTTTGTTTATTTTGAAGGGTGTTTTTGTCTGCTTTTTGTTGTTGTTGTTGTTTTTTTTTTTTTTTTTTTTTTCTTTTTCTTTTTTTGTTTGTTTGTTTTCTTTTTTTTTTTTTTTTTTTTTTCTTTTTTTTTTTTTTTTTTTTCTTTTTTTTTTTTTGGGGGGGGAGGGGTTTCTGGGGTATGTTTTGTCTTTTGCTCGTCTGGGGTTGTTTGTTTGTTTGTTTGTTTTTTTCTTCTTCTCTCTTTTCCTTTAAAAAAGTTTTTTTTCCCTTTGCTTCTTCTGCTTGAAAGTATGAGTACTGAGTGCATTTTTAAATGTGACCCCATGGGCGGGGACTGGATGTAAAAAAAGAACATGAATACTTATTCATTATCCTGGAAAAAAAAATTTGTTTCTATTACTTACAATGTGTAGATGTTCTTTTTATGACTTTATTGGCTTTTTCCCCCTCTTTATTATGAGAGTGTATGGGTATTGCACTTATTTTATTACCATGACATTCAATTTGCATGAACATATTTAAAAAGTGTTTGTGTTGATCGTGTGCTATGTGAGTATTACATATTTAGTATTATCCCTGAAACACCCCCCCACCCCCACCCCCCCACACACACACTCAACACACACACCACACACACACACACACACGCTCAAACACACACACACACACACACACACACACACACACACACACACACACACACACACACACACACACACACACACACCATACTCACTCACTCACCCACCCATATTCTCTCCCTAAACGACTATATAGTTTTTAATTTCTTCTTGTTTGTTTCTTGTTTTTATTGTGTGGATGTATGGGTATTAAATTTATTTCATTATCATGACATATAATTTGAAACGAGTATAATCTAAAATGAGTGTTGATGGGATCGCATACTGTTTTGGATTTATATATTGGATATTATCTCTGAAATACACACACACACACTCTCTGTCTCTGTCTCTCTCTCTCTCACCTTTTATCGTCCTGCTTATAGTCATAGTATATCCTGATGAAGGATTCATATTTTTATATTTTCAATACTTTATTAGACTTGCCTCTGTACTTAAGTTTTAATGAGTGCCCTATTTCAATATCTTATAATTATGTGTAACAAGTATGTGTACCATTTGACAATGTGTAGATGTTTATCTTTATGACTTATTAAGTTTGGTTGTGTTATTTTTCTTGGCTTTGTTGTAGCTCTTGTTCTTGTTGTTGTTGTTTGTCTGTTTTTCTCTTTTTTATCATCTTTTGTTGGTTTGGTTTTTCCTTCTCTTTTGTTTGTTTGTTTGTTTTGGTTAGGTTTTTTTGGGGGGTGGGGGTAGGGATGGGGTATTCTTAGGATTTTCTTTTAATTGCTTGCTTTGGGGGGGGGGGGGGGGTTGTTGGGGGGGAGCTGTTTTGAAAAGGGTTATTTCCCCTTGTTTTTATTGCGAGACTGTATAAGTATTGGGTTATTATTATTAAGATGTATCCCTAACGGGCGGGGACTGGATGTAAAAAAGCACATGTGTGCTTATTCATTATCCTCGAAATAAAAGAATTTGTCATTGTCTCTCTCTCTCTCTCTCTCTCTCTCTCTCTCTCTCTCTCTTCGCTCTCTCTCTCTCTCTCTCTCTCTCTTGCTCTCTCTCTCCTTTCTCAGTCGATCTTGTTTAACAGAAAACAGAAAGAAAAAAACAGACTTCAGCTTAGAAAGACAGACATGTGTGCGTGTGTATGTGTGTGTGTGTGGGGGGGGGGTGCTTGCGTGCGTGCGTGCGTGCGTGTGTGTGTGTGTGTATGTGTGTGCGCGTGTCTTTCCTGTCTCTTTGTCTCTGTCTCTCTATATCGCTCTGTCTTTGTCTCTGTGTGTCTGTCTTTGTCTGTCTCTGTCTCTCTCTGCTTCTGTCTACTTAAAGACTCAGACCCAAAACTATTTCTTCTTTTTTTTATATCACATCAGAAATATAAAAAAAAGTCCAGTGGAGCCACATAATCCACAATATATCAATTACAGTATAAAACAGCAGACAGTATACATGTTACATGACCTCACACTATAAACAAGCTCTCTACATGGCATGACCAGTTCAGGGACAGAAGCCGATACCCCTCACGTAATTAAATTGCACACCATCTCTAATCCCAACCTTGACTCTTAGTGTAACCACAAGTAGACTTTACAGTACACTCACTCACTGCTGCCTTTCCTTATTCCACACGTTATCCCCTATAACTCGTGTAGTTGTCCTCCTACTTGTCATTGATACTCTTTCTACACAACCCTCCCCCCCCCTACCACACACACACTGGCTGGACAAATGTGTAGACAGACTGACAAAGAAACAACATGGTAACTGATAAAATGCAGACAGACAGACACACAGACAGACAGAGAAGCAGCACTGTCAGACTACAGGGATTTCAGTTCATACAAGCTGGACATCAATGATACTTAGCTCAGGCCACAGTCTGTGACAGTGATGAATAAGGAAGGGCCTGCATTGCAGTGCTGTTGTGCTGTGGAGAGGTGTGTTGGCACGGTCTTCATTACTGACAGGTCTCTTGCCATTGCCAACTGTGCTCTCCAGTGAAAGAGATAAAGGGGACATCTCCTTAGGTTGGAGTACAGCTGCCTATATGACATTGTACTTTAGAAACAGCCACACAGGAAGATTTCTCATCTGGTGTGCACTTGCAGCCTGACAGTGATTTCTGGGTGTGGTGAGTTGGACAGAATGCATGTTCTGGGTGACTTGCAGTGTTAAGCTGGGGAACACCCAACCACAACAACAACAAGGAAGGGTAACTGAACCCACTACTTTTTGATTTCCAGACAGGTGTGTTACCTCTAGACAGCCAATGCATCTGTACCTGTAGCGAGATATGGTACCTAACATTGCTTTGATTCAAAATGTTTCCCAATTGTGAACAAAACTGTCGTCCATCCAAAGGAGTCTAAATACATAGGATACAAACAGCTCCACCCCTCCCCTTCCTTTCTTCCTTTCATGTAATAAACACCCACTGACCAGTCAACAGTCTTGTATGTTGTGAACATCTTGTATAGCAGTGGTATGTGGGGCACCAGTTTCTGATACTGTTTACTACTTGCATGCTAACTGCTAGTTTTATATTGGTGACTGTATGTAATTTGAATTCTGCATGCGAAGCAAAGATTCTGTGCTGTTGTTGTGGTTTCCAATCATGTCCTCAGAAAGAAGAAACACAGGTCGGGACCTTTGCCCGCATTCCATATGTGACTCAAATTACCTGGGAGATTGCTAAGCGTGCCTGCTGTCTTATATATAGGTTACGGCTGTTCGTCACTGTCGGACAGTGGGTACACAGTGGAAGACAAGGTTGGTTGTAGAACAGCTGTTAAAACCTCGCTGTGCACATAACATAATCCATGCTTCCTTTGGGCAGGATTTGTTTTCTCTATTGGCGGAGAGAGGGGTTTGTTGTGTGGATACTTTGTCATGGATGAAGATAGGTAACACTTGTGTGACATTTTTTAATGTAACAATGTTTTGAACTAATGAAGGAAGTTTATTTCTAGAGTAATAGAATAGATTCAACAGATCTGTTTGGCCCCCAGTATTTTTGTAATATACTCAATACAATCTAATGATAACAGAAATAGTGACAAGAAAATATAATAATAATAATAATAATAATAATAATAATAATAATAATAATAATAATAATAATAATAATAATAATAATAATAATAATGTAGACAGATAGACATGGCTACACTTGTTTTAGGTTAAACTGGTGAAACCGTTACCATGCATGGTCAAAATATATGAGTTTTCTCAGTTCCCTATGTAAACTGTCATTGTTATTATGCTTACTATATACTTTTATTTTATGTTTGTTTTCCAATATTCTGGTGTATCTGAATTGTTTATAGTTTGAGACTGATTAGTTTCTATTTTATTTATTTTGTTTGTTATTTTTAATGTTTTCTACATGAAATTCATACCTTACTGACCGATTCCAGACAATTGCAGTAAACAAGATTCAATCAATATATGCCAAACTGGAATGCGGAGTCCCACAGGGATCAGTTCTAGTCCCTGTTCTTTTCACTCTTTACACTGCCCCACTGTCACATAAAATAAATCGTCATCAAATCAACCATCATTTTTACGCAGATGACTCTCAGATTCAAAGCAGTGTTACTCCTGAAAATCTGCCTTCTCCCCTGACAAATATGGCCCACTGCTTTGAAGATATTCAAAACTGGATGACACAAAACAAATTACAGCTAAATACAGATTTTAAATCAAGCCATGCTCGTAGGGACCAAACACAAACTCTCTTCTATTACAACAGCTTCAATAGAACTCGGCAATACATCAGTCCCTCTATCCACTGCTGTAAAGTATCTAGGTGTTGTTATCAACAACACACTCTCTATGCAAAATTTCATCACCCAGACCTGTCAGTCGTGCTACTATCAATTACGGCATATTAGTGCAATTCGAAAGTACCTGTCCACCGATGCAACAGCCAAACTTGTCACTTCTTTCATTCTTTCACGTCTGAACTATTGCAATTCTCTTTTGTCTGGTCTGCCAGCATCATCTATCCACTCCCGTCCTTCCCCACGCTCAACGCTGCTTGACCTAACTTGGGGAGAGCGAGTGCTCTGACCACTGAGCTATCCGGCTTATTCTAACCAAAGGTTGGTAAATAAAAGGTACATGGACCGTTGTTTATATAAAAAAAACAGCAATTTTTTGTTCGATGCTTCAATGCTTTATCTCTGTCCTTTCCAAAAAGTTTGCGATTTTTTTCTTTACTATTCATTTTTTAAATCCCACATGAACAGCTGAAAAGATTTATTTAACACAAGGGGGCGGAAAACAACGCTGGTGATGACAAATGCCTCTGGTATACCATTCCATAGATGTGCATGCAAAACACACACACACACACACACACACACACACACACACACACACACACACACACACACACACACACCACACACACACACAAACCCTCTCTCTTTCTCCCATTCTCTCTCTCTCTCCGAATTCTCTCTCTCTCCGAATCTCTCTCTCTCTCTCTCTCCGAATTCTCTCTCTCTCATCTCTCTCTCTCTCTCTCCGCTCTCTCTGCCACTCTGCTCTCTCTCTCATCCTCTCTCCTCTCTCTCCCTCTCCTCGTCTCGCTCACTCTCTCTCCTCACTCTCTCCCTCTCTTCCTCTCTCTCCCTCTCCGTCTGGCTCACTCTCTCTCTCCTCCTCTCCTCTCTCTCTCTCTCTCTCTCCATCTCTCTCTCTCTCTCTCTCTCTCTCTCTCTCTCTCTCTCCCTCGCTCTCTCCTCTCTCTCTTTCCCTCTCTCCTTCTCTCCCTCTCTCTCTCTCTGAGGGGGAGGGATAGCCTGGTTGGTTAGAGAGTTGCCCATCGCGCTCGTGATCTGCTGACTCGGGTTCGAGTCTTGTTCAAGCGGAAATTTTCCCTCTGGAGTTATCAGTGCCAACTCCACTCCTCCAAAAAGTTCTTCGGATGCGACTATAAACTGAAGTCCCGTGTGCAAAAGGCATGCAGAACATCTTACTCTAAAAACCCACCCCCTCCTCCCACAAACCGCGCCAAGAAAGAAATAATTTTGAGCCATTGTGTCAGCTTACAACCGTTTTATCTTCCTGCCATTTGTGTCCACATGTGGGGGCCCAGGGTTAGGGTTGAAGTTAGCCAAGTGCCAGTGCCAGTGTTATTCAACAAGCATGCAAGGGTTGTCTGTCAGCTTGTAGGTCTGAGGGACATGTGGACACAACTGGCTCTTAGACAAACGGGTGTGTGGCTGTAGACACAACGGTACATAGCTCGCAAAAGCATGGAGCTATGACTCAAACTCACCAGTCCTGTGAACAGGTAAGGCTGCGCACTGGACTTCAGTGTCTGCAAATTTCCCAGGTGTACTATCTTTTCCCTACCCCACCGAAAAGTCTTTCGAATAAGACTGTAAAGCGAAGAAGTGCCAATGTGTGAACGCACGCAGAACATCTTCCGTGCACATCAAAACCTTTTCCGCCTAACCTATCCAAAGTGTACGCCTTTGTGTGCCGAGTGGGAAAGGGTGACTATTCTTCACAAAAAACGAATGCACACGGAGACTGTTTTTTTTTTAAAATAAAAAAGCACTCAGTAAGTGCTTATTCCATTATGGTCAAAATTGAAGAAATTTCAAGCCCGAAGCATTTTTGAGCAAGTTGCTTTAACAGTTTCGCTGCCGCCATGAAATTGGAGACACGTTTGTAAAAGCCATTCATTTAAACAAAGAGTCCAAAATGAACCCTGTAAGAAAACTAGCCGGCCGTTTTTTTGTCTACCTCAGGGCTCTACCTGACCCCTCCTAAGCACCCCTTTCCCTTCCTTACCTCTCCTTCCAACCGGGGTACCCACTCCTCACACACGCTCGCAGCACACAAAAACACACGCACCTACGCACACACACACACGCACGCACGCACACACACACACTGACACACGAATAGCGCACACACACATACACACACACACACGCACGCACGCACACAAACACACCCAGACAGACAGAGAGAGACAGAGAGAAAGCGTGGAATGGTATACCACTAGTAAAATTCACTCAGATTTGTTAACAATACCCCGAAACTCCTTACCAATTTTGCTATCATCAAAATTGTTTATCTATCTTTCGACTTAAACTACTCTCTCAGATTTCCAATGAATCATCAGAAAACTTCAAAGTTGAACTGCTCTCTCGGAAGTTTGCAACAACAGTCCTGGGTAGAGTTATCTCATGACCAGGATCCTTTGTCAAGTCATTTCTGGGATTTTTTTTTTTTAAAACTCCATCCAAAATCATCGACTATTCAATTGTCTTATTTTCCAATTTCGATTCTTGTGGTATCCGACACAGTTTCCCAACAGCTGCATAATTTATGGAACATATTTACCTATTTTCTATCTATAAAAACAAATCCCCCATGGGGAAGTTGGGGGGGGGAGGCGTCAGTACAAATAGCATCCCCCTTCTGGAAATTCTGTGCAAAGAAATTCTCTTTTCTATCCCTCTCATTGTTTCTGCATCGTTTCTTTTCTCCATGTCATCCTATTTATATGTTTCCCTCTTGGTCCATTCTTCTGCCTTTTTACGAGAAAGAATAAATAAATAAATTAAAATAAAATAAGATAAAATAAGATAAAACTTACTCCCATGCTGAAATGGGATGTGCTGGACCCGATTTGACAGGCGCTTGACGGCAGCGCAACGCATTTTTGCATTTTTTGCATTTTTTTTTGACAGGCAGCAACTAGCTTTTGAGGAAGAAGGAAAAAAATATAAAGCATTTCGAGGGATAGATTATCATGAAGTAACCCTAATTGTTTGGTTGTTTTCTCCCAAAAGCAAAAATTTTTGCTATTCCCGCAAATTTTTTTGAAAAAAAATTTTTTTTGAGAACTAACCAAAAACCCAATTATTTTTTAAAAAATTCCAACCGATCCAACTTTGCCCCTCTTCCTCGTTGCCGTTACCGAGTCTGAAACTGGTCACTCAGGCCGTTGCGCTGTTTGGGTATTGGTTGGGCCCAAAACCCCGAAAACAGCATCAACAAAAGCAACCTTAAAATCCCCACAGTTTACATGATCAAATTAGAAATTTCAGTCACTTCAAAAAGTATAAATGTATCAAAAAACCCCACCCACCCCCAAAAAAAAAACCCTGGATTTTGAGCATTTTGGGGTTTCCAAAGTTTGGGGGGGGAAGGGGGGACGGGATCCCTAGGGGGTTTGGGAACATTGCGCACGCAATCTGACGACCGATTTTCGAATCCCTTTCAAGGGGATTTTTTTCCCGGGAAAAACATCAGGCGGCCCTCCACTCTCCCCAGAAACCCTTCCGACGAAACTAAAAACAAGGCCCGTGTTTTGACGCACCAAAATATTTTTGCGTTTACGTTTAAAATCCTGTTCCGTTTTTCGAAAGAGTGGCCCTGTGTGCCTGGGGGAATAATACAACATTTACTCTTAAAAACAACGGGTGTTAAAAAGCACGTGAAGCTTATTCCTTTACCCTCGGTTAAAAAAAAAAAATAAAATTTAAAACTTGATTCCAACAATTCGTATAATTAAAAGATTTTTCAGAGTCTCCCGGTTTTTAAAGGTTAACAAATAAAATAAGGAGAAATGTTAGTGGTTAGAGCGTTGACCCGGGATCGAGGGCCGGGTTCAGCCCCACAGAGAGCCCGTTTGGGGGGATTTTTCCCCTTCACAGTAAGATGCCATTTCCCCGAAAGTCAATCAAATGAGACTAAAACCAACTCCACCCCCAAAGCCTTTCGATGAATAAAAACCAACTCCACCCCCCCAAAGCCCTTCGGATGAGACAATAAACCAACCCCACCCCCCGAAAGCCCTTTTCGGAGGGAAATAACCAACTTCACCCCCCCCCTTTTTTCGGATGAACTAAACCGAAGTTCCGTGCGCAACCCCACACAAAAACATTCCGGAAATAAAAAACCCCCGTTCCTCTTTCATAAGATAGGCCATCTCGTTGTCAGTGGGAAAACGGAAAAAAATTTAAAAATACCCATTCGCGCGAACAAAAGTTTAATAGACATCATCCCGAATTGGGAAATTGTGGCTCCCTTAAAACAGTGGATGAACGGTCGCCTAGCAAAATATCCCATTGGCAAATCGCGGAGATTAGTCGGGCCCATAAAAAACATCTTTAAAAAAAACATGCCCCCCAATGTTTTTTTTAACAACAAAAAAGGCTTTGCAGCAAAGACAATGTATTATTTCTATCACTTCAACATTTTGCAGAACACTTGCGCCTACGTTTAAACCCCTGTTCCGCTTTTTGTAAGAGTAGGAATTTTGTCCCGGTGGGAACAAATCAAAAAAATTTAAAAAAACCGAATCACACGGGGATTGGATGAAAAAAAACACAATTCTATTATCCTCGAAATAAAGAATAAATCAATAATAAATGAAACTTTGGTTTTTCCGTTTGATTAAACAGGGAAACAAAAATTCAGTTACCTGGGATTTCCCAAAGGTTTTGTTTTTGGGGTTTTTGTGGGGGTTTTGTATTAGAGGGATGGGGGGGTGGGAGATAAGGAATATTTTTAGAACTGTTTAAAACTGACATTGGGGAAGGGGGGGGGGGGGGGGGGAGAGAGCTAGTGGTTAAAGCATGATCTAAAAGGGGCCCGCTAAAGGATCAAAATCCTTCGGAAGATATATAAAACCGAGGTCCCGCGTCAAACCACGCAGAACATCTGCGTCATGTTTTAAAACCCTCCCGCCTTATAAAATGCCTTTGTGTGCCCGTGGGGAATGATGACATTTACAAAACTGCTACCACAAGGGGCTTGAAAAAAAAAAAAAAGCCATGAGTGTTATTCCCTTTTCTTTTAAAAAAAAGAATTAATAAAACAAACCAAAATTTTTTAAAAATTAATTTTTTTGTGGGTGGGATTTCCTGGTGGTTTGAGCATTGCGCTTGTGATCTTGGCCCGGATCGAACCAAATATAAAGGCATTCTTTTAAAGGAAACCCCTCACCCCAGCCCCCCTTACAGTAACGCATTTCATCATGGCAAACAGTTACGCCTGACGTTCAAGAATACCACTCCATTCGCCCCCGGTCCCCCAGTTTAACTTAAACCCTGTTTTGTGTCCAACGCGGCCCCGAAAACATCTTCCACACCGGTAAAACCCCTTCTGCTTTTGAAAAAGTAGGCCTTGCGTGAAAGGGAGGGAAGGGTGACAAAATTTCAAACAGAAAAAAAAAAAAACCCGGACGCTGGTATCAATTTTACCAGCGGGGAAACTTTTCTGCGGTTTTTAAAAACCCTTCTGCTCATCGGATGAGTAGCCATTGGTTTGGGGGAAAAGATGTAAAAAATTACAAAGCTGAACACACGGGGACCAATTAAGAAAAGCACGAATGCTTATTCTGTATCCCGAAAAGGAAAAAAATTTTTTTTTTAAAAAAACTCATTCCTGAGTTTATGAAAGGGAAAAAAAAAAGGTGGCAAAAAATCCCCCAAAATTTTTTTTGTGAACCTGAAGCTTTTCCACAAACGAAAAAGTTAAAAAAAAAACCAAAAAAAAAACAAAGACTACGTCATTTAATATTCAGAACATGAAGCGGAAAATTAAAAAGCACCATGAAGAAAAAGCACCTTTGGGAAAAAAACAAAATGTTTTTATGATATCCCGGGGGGGCTATATTTTCTATTTGGGACGATGGTCTAAACTAATGCCCGCCTAGAAAGCAGAAGTCCGACTGGGTGTTCGATCCCTGTTTGTGCCCCAAACTTACCGGCAATTGAGTAGACCGTGGGGGCCTGGCTGGGACTATTCTTTGGAGAGGAAAGACCAAGGCTTGTGTGCATCAGTTTTTTTTTTCACCAATAAAAGAACCCCCGCAAAAAAATAGTTTCCCGGGGGAAAATATTTAGGAAAAAAAATCACACTGAAGGGAAAGTACAAAAGCGACGGAAAAGGAAAAAAAAAAAAATGGGGGACGCTGATCTTGGGGACGGTTTCCCTGGGGAGAGCATCCCGAATTTTAACAGAGAAATCTTTTTATGACTGAAGGGGGAACAATACAATTTGATATTTTTAACACCACATCTATTAGCTTTTTCGAAATTTATATTTTTTTTCCGGTAGTTAGATTTCCCTGCAATATCTAAAAAAAAATGAAAAAATTTTTTCAAAATGACTTTTAGGCACCAGTATGCCCCAACACATTTTTTTCAAAGCTTTTTCTGAAATAGGGAAAGTTTGCAATTAAGCCCAGAAATTAATTGAAAGTCTGACTGTGTTGGTGGGTGTGATGCAAAATGACTAAAGTGACATGTGTGTTTGTCATGAGAGTTCAGAATTTAGGGGTCTCGAGATGAATCTCAACAGGACTTGATGAATTAACTTCTCTTTTTCGGATGAGACTATTAAAAGGTGTCCCGTGCGTTTGCACGCAGAAACATCTTGCCCACACGTCAAAGCCCGTTCACTTTTTGGAAGAGTAGTTCATTGTGACTGGGGAAAACCCAAAGACAAAATTATAAAAAAAGTAACACGGGAAAAGGATGTAAAAAAAAAACAGTTCTTATTCATTATCCCTTTAAATAAAATAAAGTTTTTGGGTTTTTATGACAAAAAAAAGATGGATTGCCAATGCTTTAGTTCATTCTTTATTATGGGTTGGTTTAAAAAAAACTAAGATAATTTAGCTCCATCTACAGCTTTTCATTCACCAATACATTTTTAAAGGAAGCTAACATTTTAGAAAAGTTGGGGGGCGGGATAGCATAGTGGGTTAAAACTATGTGCCGGATCTAAACGTCTGGAGTACCCCACAGCACCCCTTCAAGGGGAAAGTTTTCCCTGGTTTAACCATCGACTCCCCTGCCCGAAAGCCTTTCCAATGAAACTAAAAACCAAGTCCCATGGTGAAGACACAAAAATCTACCACACATTAAAAAAACCCAGAAGAGACTTTTGCGTGTGGAAAGGAGCAAAGATGAAAAATTTAACAAAAAATAAATGCAAACACACTGTGTGTTTAACAATCTCCTCCGAAGTCAAATGCAGCACCTAAAGGTTGGAGGGGGGGGGGGGGGAGGAAGCTGTGCTTTCACAACAATCTCACCTTTTGGGGAAGAACCTTGAAGCTCTAACAGAAAAGGGAAAAAAAAAATGTGTGTACTACATTTTTGAGAAGTGGATACTGCTCCCAACGATGTTGCTCTTTTTTTTTTTTTTTTTTT